>CM042684.1:382694678-383894678 GCA_023614405.1 Avena insularis
CTTTAAAATATAATGGCGTAGCTTTTATAAACGACAATCTTGATCTTTACCATGTCAAACAAGGTTTCATTACATATCTTGAACCTCTCCATACTCCTATGGTGTTTTGGGAAATGCAACCATGGAATCTATTCTGTAGTGACCTCGATCAAGTAAGATCCTAAGTCCCGTGAATACATGCTGGGCCCCGATCAATAGCTAGCACTCACAGTCATGGAAATATCATGTAAAAACATGTCTTTATTAAATGAATAACCGTAGCTTATTATTAATACGTATGTATATAAATTCATCTTTGAGTCCTACTCAATGTCACAGTGAAGACCAAGATCCTAGCTAAGACCTTCAACGATCTTCAAATTTTCAGACATGAACATGCAACCAACAAGGTCAATACTTTGAATGTATTACAAATTACACCTGGCCATGAAAGATCAATCCTACATGTGCAATAGTTTAGGCTTTGGAGTTCATTTGCATAAAGCTAATTTTCTAAGTATGGAGAAAAGAGAGGAGAGTTTACCCCACTTTGTAAACATTTGTTCTAGATAAAATAGGGTCGAATGGCGACTAGGATATTACGCTACCAAGTGTCCAAACAACCAAACACTTTGATATATTATCAAGACCAAGCGCCACTTGATATTACACACCAAGTTCTACCCCACCCATTAGCGATATTACGACCATGGGGTTTCAAACTTTGTTTTTAGAAAGAGAGGAAGATCCTTCAGAGGCCCCATCCTTCCTATCGCTCATCGTTGTTCTTGCTACCGCGGAACACTAGCTGATCGATCAGATTGCAATACCCTCAAGAGTTTCGTGCACTTACCCACAACTAGCCCATCAAGTCCTTTACGCATTAGCAAGACTATACGAGGCTTTCCATTAGTACTCTTCACCTTCCTCGGATCCAACTGCAAGCAAGAATCCTCCAATGCTGGTACCTGCGTGAGGTTTCCACTGCTACTCAGGCCAAGACGAGCCCATAATGTCATTGGGGTCAAGTAATCCGAAGCTTCTGAATTCTGAAACATGGCATTTCTTGATTCCTGGGCAAGGCCATCCTCCACCAAAATCACACTCTGCTGGATTCCACAACCATTCCGCCTAAGAAAACGCTTAGTTTTATTTTGAAGTGGATTTGAGAAGAAAAGTTCTGTTTCAGGAGAGCCTTTATACTTAGAAAATTCCTTTGTCTTTCTCTCACAACCCCCTAACGGTATTTCTTTAGTTATATATATAGCATAGTAAGCAATACTTAGTAAAAACAAAGTAACCTATTAGGATGGGGAAATCCTAAGTATAGGGCTACTCATGGCATTACCATACAAAATCATCGACTTTGCAAAAATAATACATAAGGAAAAATTCTACTAGAATATTCTAATAATGCGTATACTAAGTATGTAATTTTTAAGATCACATGCATAGAACCAAAACCTGGGACAAAATTATGAACAAGTGGTGTAACTTGCCTTATGGTTGATAATATAAGTGTTAGATTGTATCTCCCAGAGCAATCGCACTCTCCTGTAACAATCTAATATTGAGGACAAGCAGTGTTCCAATCAAAACAATTGCAAACATAGCAAAACACAACAAGGATGATCAAAACATGCATGATGGTTTAATAAGTTTGGGTAATGGTTGTAATTGCCCCTCTCAACAATACTACAACACATGATGCATGCGTGGAGATCATTTAATGCAATAGGATACTTCTATTATTATTACTTGATTGCCAAACTAGGGTTTTAAATAGTTCTACTAAACTTGGTACTAATTGCCGTATTAAAATTTGTATCGCAAAGTGTACTGGACAGAGGGCAATTAATAATTAACCAGTAGCAATTGGATTCAATCTCTAATAGGAGTTATAAATCTTTTCTTATGGATTTAAATAGTGTTTAATGGAGTTTAAATTATTTAAACAATTTCTAAGGTCGAAAATTCAAATCTAGTCATATATATCTGTAATCCATATGGATAATGTGATTCCAGAGACATATTATTCATATTTTTCCGAGTTATAAATTATTTACTATGAATTTAATCACTCTAAAAAGTCCATTAAAACTATTTAAATCACTAAGCAAAAGCAATTTTACACTCGCAAAATTTGATCTTACATCATATTAATGTTTTATATGGAAATTATGAATCCATTAGACACTTTATTTGTATTTTAGGATCTACAGATAATTTACTATGATTTATTATGTCTAAAAGCTCATTAAAACCATTTAATTTATTACAGTAAATATGGTGTACTGTAAAAGTATATCTAATCTCGTATTATTGTTCTACACAATTTTATGAATCCAAATCCATATATTATTTATAATTTTGACATGTATTCAATTTTATATGAATTTTTACAAGATTGTACATAATTCTTGGCTATTTTAAATATTAAAATCAAATAACTGGCATACGACTGGCTCAATTGGGATGACGGTTAATGACGGTTAGGTCGATCACCACTGACGCCGACGAAGGCAGCTACGCCGGGCGCCATCTTAGTGGGACTTACACTACTTCGTGGCTGGTCTAATCTAGACCACCAGATGGAACCGATGGTCCCGGATCAAGCTCCCTTAGGACTCACCGGAGATGACGCCACCAAGCATGGAAGTGAGCTGCCTAGGAGGTGATGGCCGGGCGCGATTCGGGCGGTCACTGGAGACGCGAGGGGGTAGACTCACGGAGTGAGGAGCGCGCATTCTGCATAAACTCCCATGGCGTGGCTCGTGGTCGTGCCTGTTCGCTCGGAGCAGGGCCGACGGAGGCGGCCGAGGCGGTGGCCAAGTGGTAAGCTTTCTCCATGAGCAATTGAGGATGGTTCGCGATCACTCAAGCAAGGGGAAAAGTTGTATGAGGAGACGCGTTGAGTAAGGGAAGAGAATAGGAGGAACACCAGTGGAGAGGGCTACGGAATTGGCTGGCTCAGCCACCCTGCAGCCTTGTCCTCAACAATGGCGGGCAAGCGTAGATCCGGACCGGCCTGGGGCTAGGGTTTCGCCGCTGCTTGAAAGGGAAAATACTTCGGGCTAGGGAATTTATATGCGGTGGACTTTGGGCAAGAGGAGGCGAGAGGACACGGAGTCGGCGAGGAATCCGCGAGATTCGTATCGACGGGCAGTTCTTCCTGGCCCATGGCAGGAGGAAGGAGACGACCGCTACGGGGCCCACATGGTAAAAAGGAGAGAGGGAGGGGAACGCGCTGTCAAATGGCCGGGCTTGCATGGGCGGCCTTTAGCGGGTTGTTGCTTGCCGCCGTCAGCGTCATGTAGAGAAGGGGAGCGGTCCGGTTAATGATTCGGCCTAGCCGGGCCACGCCTGCAGTAGAGTAGGTTAGGTTTTTTTTCCTCGCTTTTTTTTCCTGCTTAGTATTCCTTTTGTAAATTTAGTTTTATAGCTCCAAATGGAGTGATTCAAATTTCTAATTTTTTTTTGTAAATTTAAAATACACCTTCAATAAACTTCTACTTACTTTAATTATAGTTTTGGTCAAGAACAAAATGACAAGATTGCCATTATGTGCATATATTGCATTATATGGCCTACTTTTAGAGAATTTCACAAAGGGTTTAAAAGGTTTTATAATTTTCCAAAATATTTTAGGACATATAGGGATACTTATTCCTGTCCAATAAATAAAATATATTATCAAATATAATCCCATTAACAAAAAATTGGGACTTGAATTAGAGTTTTCACACAAGATTTTTGTATGAGGGTTTGTATGAGATGCTATGATGAAATGCAATGCAATTTTTTGTAATCCCAATTTTTTAAATCTCGGGATGTTGCTGCATCACCACCTTAAAAGGAATCTCGTCTCGTAGATCTGAAAGAAGGCTAGAGGGATCTTTAGGTTCTGGGTTAATTAGGGTACTACCACCCTTAAAAGATTGTATTTGCTAGGTTCTTTCCGATGGGCTCTGGTGGATTGCTGATTTGTAAGATTCATTCACACTCAACATAAATTCGTCAGAAGTTTGATGGACGGATTGGGCTTCTTTCCTTTGGCATTTCTAGCCACAATCATTCTTCCTTTCCGAGGGAAATTTGACGAGTAATGCAATCACTTTCACCATACTTATAAGATGTCACTGCCAGAATCTTTCTTGGGCTTCTTCACGCCATCGCCTTCATTACTATTACCATCGTTTTATCCTTTCCAGCTACATTCACATGTTTTGACAATTATCAGCATAATGCCCATGATTGTGATAATGGAAGCATAGACTTCGTTTAGATCCTTCCTCCTTTGATGAAAATGTACTTCAAACTCTTTATTATCGTGAACACATCACAATGTTTGCCCATGAGGTAGTGTCTCCATACCTTGAGTGCATGAACCACGATAATTTAAAGTTCCAAATTGTAACTATCTCGTGAATTACGCCCTAGTTACAAGTTCGATGAGCGGAAATGGTTAAAATAGTACGGTAAACAAATGCCACTATGTAGATCTTTCGGCCCCTAACCATTTCCAAACATCAGGACAAGAACGGGTGAATCGGCAAAGGCGGGGATCAACTATATACACAAATGAGTATGTATGCAAGCCACCATACAATGGTTCTCAGAGTCATTCCATCTAAAGAAAGGAAATATAACGCCCATACGGCAAGATCCAAAATCCTAGATAGATATAATAGTTTAGGATATCTCTCATACATCAAACATCGTGGTAGCTGGAAGGGAAAACAAGATCCGGTACCTGATAAGAAGCAAATCGGCATAAGATGCCCTATAAATAAACACATCCCTACCATAGATCTCACGGATCCTCGCTCCCGGAATCTCTACACCAATGATTGTTGCCCACATCGTCTGCCTCTCCACCCCAAGATCCATCTTGCGGGTTCACCTGTTCATCCGAATCAAACACTTATCGTAGAGACCTTAGGGTACCAGAAGTCTTTATGCCTCTAAAGGACACAACCTGGGTGACGCACTGCAGCAAAGATAAACCCTAACAATTTAGAGATATTGCTAACCATCCGCCTAACCAAAGATAGACTGATGTCCGTGAATTAATAACAACAGCTTCTAATGGTAATATCAACAGATCCATCCTCCTCGCTACCATCGACGAGGAAGCCATTAACAACCCCCATCCGCTGGCAGTTTTATTAACCATTCCATGAGTGTTGCACTATTACTAGTCGCCATTTAGTCAAATTAAAAGTTGCACTTTAGTTATTCTTGTTCATGATCGAAACCGTGCTCCAAGTCGCCCATAATCATGACACGGCTTTCAGAAGTTTTTTCATAGGTGCACAAATAGCAACACACACCGATCAACCTCAGAAAACCAAATCAAAACATAACGAGGCAAATATAAAGCGATCACAGGATTCAGAAATATTTCAGGGGCCACCCTATTAAGCTACCCGGACGGTTGGACTCGTAGACGGACTCAAGGTTTGCTTAATGGCTGTAAACGACCGGGAACCCGAAGTGACTGGCTTGTCGATATTGCGAAAACACTCCGCCATTTAAATAAAGACAGCAAAGACTGCACAATTTTAAATAAAGCAAGAAACATGGCATAAGTACAGGATAGTAAATAAAACCTCAAACTAGTTTCAGGCCCCAAGAAATAAGAATGAATCAAGCTGCCTGGGGGTTCATAAGCCTCCTGATGTGGATAGTACCTAATATTCAAGGAACAGGAATCAAGTACTGGGTCCTACTTAACACAAGTGAGCCTAAAACCAATAGCAAATATGGTTCACCGTGCCACTTTCATTAGTTATCCCATTACTACTGTGTTAAGTTGTTTAGGTACCTCATTATCCATCGACACTCACATACCCTACACATGTTGTTCATTTACCACTGCATGGCTCAAACAACTCCTGAGTAATGGCTCATGGGATGGAGGAACAAGCTTCGGGGTTTAAAAGTAAAGGCTATGCAATACTTGGGATTCGGGACACGTAATCGCACTCAATGATGCAAGAATAAGATAGAGGCAATAGGTACTATATGTATGCAAGCATGTGGTAGTGCTTGCCCGGCACTACTTGAAGCAAGGGATGGATCTGGTAGTGCTCTTGGTTCTTTGATATATCCCCCGCCGCCTATTCAAGAAGAACCAAACAAACAAGGGCCAACATAAATAAAGTGCACAATCATATGAATTAAAATGCGATAAAACAATCATGCCATGATGAATGATGCACCATTTGCATGGCAATAAGGTAGCATGGCATGGGTGAGGTGTGGAATACAAGAATAAACCATTTTATTGAGTTTAGCCTCATTTTAACCTCATATTAGTTGCTGTATACTTTATATTTATATGATGCATGCTGCAAAACAAAACATGGAATGTATAAACAGAAAGGTCTCACGAGCTGATCATTTTAGACATATTATTTGTCAAATTTGGAGTTTTAAAACAAAAGTTATTAATTAATTAAGGTAAAAGGGCATTTTATTGTAATTTTAATCAACTTGAAAAATAAAGTGTTCAAAATATATTTTGAAGGCCATATTTGAATTCCTCATATTTTTCTGATTTCAAACATATATTATTTGTATTATTTGGATTTATATTTTAAAAGTTATTTGAAACAGATTTGAAATTTGAATTTAAAAATAATTTGAAAAGATTTGAATTAAGATGTAAATAAATAGAAACTTTTCTCACTTATACCGATCTAGCCACCACAATGACAAGTGGGCCATCACTGGGACACACGCCAAGACAGAATTTCCATCATGAGCCCTACCACAACAGATGACACGTGGGGTCCGAGGCTTTGCTGACCCACACGCCAGTGGCGAGAGGGGGCTTGCCACGCGGCATAGCGAGGGAGCGCGGGTGGTGTGTTCGAAACAACGGGGAGGTTTTTGTAAAAAAGGGGAGGCCGATCGGGCCTTGGTGGACCGCGGGTTGAGCAAAAAGCAAAAGAGGGGTTTCGCAATCGACACGGCCCAGACTGCTTCTTCTCTCGTTTTCCGCCGAGCGATGACGGTGCGCTGGGCGCATGGGGATCGATCACGACCTGGGCATGCGACGGAGACGGCCACCGGGCTAGGGCGGGTTGTTAGGGGTCGCACGCCTAGATAGGGTTTGGCGCGACGGGAGCGAGCAGGCCATCGGGTGCACCGAGGGTGCTCGACGGAACGCATACATCGCGTGGACGACGACGATGGCGTAGGGTGTTCAGGAGGTTGCGGGCTCACCGAGAGTGTGTCGGTGGTGGCGGATCGGGTCAAGCAGCAGCAGGACGACGGTGATGCAGAGGCCCTGGATTAGGGTTTGGCGCTGCTCGGGTGCGGTTCTGGGCTCCTCCCGCCCCGTGGCATGGGTGATGTAGGGGAGCTCCACGGCCTTCCTCGACACCAGAGACCGACACGCCACCGGCTGGAAGAGGGGGATCGGTGGAGACCGACGGTGGATGGCGTTGGGGTAGGTGGGGCGATGGAGAAGAGAGGGAAGAGCGGCAGGTGCCCTGGGGTAGATCTGGGGGAGGCAGCAGGCGGGAGAGAGGGGTGGGTAAAGCAGAGAGGGAGAGGGGTGCCGTGGGGGAAGTGGGTAGGGTTAAAGGTGGCTGCCACCTTTTCTCCTTCCTCTCCTCACGGCATGGGCTGGTTCTGGCCAGGGCAGGTGGGGGGGCGGCTGCTGGTGAGGAGGCTCTGCTGGGGTCCCCATGGCGAGAGAGAAAAGAGAGAGGAGGGAGAGAGGGAGCTTGGGTTGGAGCTAGGGTCGGGTAGGGAAGGCCTGGGTTAGGTTTTTTGCGGGAATGGGGTAGCTAGGTGGGGCCAGGTGACTGTGTGGGAGCTAGGAGAGAGAGGAGAGAGGCCGAGAGAGAAGGGAGGAAGCTAGGGTTAGCTAGAGGACCTTGCTTAGGGTAGGTTTAGATGGGGTATGGTTTAGAGAGGAGGTTAAGAGAGAGAAGAGATGAGTGGTATGGTTTAGGGTTTAGAGAGAGACAAGATGGGGTGGCTTTTGACAAGACCAAGCTAGAACAAGTCAAGCTCAACAAGATCTAGACAAAAAAGAGAGGGTGAGATAAAAGGTGGAGAGGGATGGATGGAGGTAGATGTAGGTTTTTGGGTTAGATGCTTGCATGCATCAAGCAAGACTCAAGCTTAAGAGGGAGAGAGAGATATGGGGAAAAGATCCACTCAAGATTCCAATAAAAACCAAAGGACAAGCAAAGGTGGTACTTGTATGGCCCATGCAGTATTTAATACCATGTTTATTCTGTGAAAACAATTATATCACATGGCATTAATCTTAGGCATTCCCACAAGTGGAATAAAGCCAGGCAAAGAATTTAGAAGAAAGTCCCAAGTGGAATAGATGGAGATGATCATATTTGAGTAAAATTGGGACTTGCTAGTGTGTATATTCCACTAGATGCTTAATAGTCCCCAAAATATCCCAACATGAGCATAAACCCATAATAATCCATATGGAAGCTAGGAAAAGGGTTCCACCCACAAGGCATGAAAAGGTGGCTATGTGGCTCTCATTTATCACTAATGTGAAAACAACATGATGCTAAGATGAGAGCATGTGGAAAAGAATTGATCCATCCCAACCCACATGAGCTAGAGGTAAAACCCAATAAGTGCCAAGCTCATATTTAGTTGGATGGTGGAATTATAAGGTGGTGAAAGAAAAGGTGGTGGAGTGAATAAAAGATATGCCCCAACTCAACTTGGGCATTAAACAATATATCAAGAACCAAATACAATATCAAGAGGCAAATACAATTTACAATGCATAAGGAGGGAAGAACCAAAACAAAAGGGTTTTATATGATGCTCAAATGCAAGGTGGCATGATGACATGAGCATGATATATTTATGATGCAACAATTATATATTTGAAGTATCCATTATATTATTAGACTAAGTAGCATTACAATTGTTAGACAATTGGGATGCTACAACTCTCCCCACTAAACAGGAATCTCGCCAGATTCTAGGAAGAAGAAGAAGACACAAAGAGGGTAGGATACTTGGCACGGAGCTCATCTTCACGCTCCCAAGTGGCTTCATCAACAGAATGGTGCGACCATCGCACCTTGCGTAACTTGATGGACTTGTTGCAGTCCTTCTTTCTCGCGACTTCAAGGATTTTAGTGGGTGTTCTTGATAAGACAGGTCTTCTTGGAGATTGATAAGCTCATGATCCACGGCCCGCCGATCCTTGAAGCACTTCTTGAGTTGAGAGATGTGGAAAACATCATGGACCTTGAGTTTTTCCGGAGCTCAAGAGCATAAGCAACTTCTCCTCTTCTTCCACGAATTTTGAAAGGACCGATGTATCTAGGAGCCAGCTTCCTTTGATACCAAAGCGGTGTGTGCCTCTCATGGGAGTGACACGAAGGTAAACGAGATCACTGGACATACTCCATGTCCTGTGCTTCCCCGTCATAATTGCTCTTCCAAGCGACTTTGAGCAATCCTCGATTTTCAAGAATGATATGAACTTTCTCCTCCGCTGAGTTACAAATGTCAGGCTAAACAATATTCTTTCTCCCGCACCACCAACCAATCGGAGTTCAGATTTGTACCATAAAGAGCCTCAAATGGTGCCATCTTTAGACTTTTCCGAAGCGTTTGTTGTAAGAGAATTCAGCATAAGGGAAGACATTCTTCCCACTTCATGCCGAACGAGATGACGCAAGCACGAGCATATCCTCCGTAATCTGATTGATCCTTTCAACTTGTCCTTGATCGAGGGTGGTAAGTCGAAGTTCAATTTTGTTCCCAAAGCATTTTGGAAACTCTCCTAACTTGGAAGTGAAGATGCTTCCACCTCCGAACCGATCTCGAGAGGAACCCCATACGAGAGACAATTGCTGATATAGAGCTCCGCCAACTGAATTGCGTAAATTGTTTTGACGGGAAGAAGTGAGCCACTTAGAAAGCCTGTCAATGACAACAAAGATTGCATTGTTGCCCTTCTCGCGACCTTGGGAAACCAGTTATGAAGTCCATCTCTACTTTCTCCCATTTCCATTCGGGGTTTCAATTGTAGAAGACCGGAAGGTTTCGATGGACAGCTTTAACTCATGCGTACATCACACTGAGACATACTTGGCACAATATCGCTTCAAACCAGGCCACCAATATTGTGTTTTCAAGTCCATGTACATCTTGTGCCGCTGTGGTGGATAGAAAGAATGTAATCATGCGCCCTTGAGAACTTGCTCTCTCAAACCCGGTAGTTCGGAACAAACATCCGTGTTCAAAGAAAAGCGGCCTTGATCATCGACGTGGAAGGACTCATACTGAAGCTGGAGTTTGAGATGATCTTTCTTGTGTACGGATCACCGAGCTGAAAGGAGCGAACCTTTTCTTCCAAGAGAGGAGTAGCTGTAAGGTTCGTGAGATACCCTTGTTCCATGATTTCAAGGTTGAGCCGACGGAATTCCTCGCACAAGAGAGGCCGTTGTTCTTCCATCATGAGGTTGTTGACATAAGCTTTATGGCCGAGAGCATCTCGCCATGACATTAGCTTTGCCCGGAGTGTAGTTGATGGTCAAATCAAAATCATTGATTGCTTCAATCCATCTCCTCCGCCAAGGTTGAGATCAGTCTGAGTGAAGATATACTTGAGACTCTTGTGATCGTAAAAGATTTCACAACGTTCGCCAGCCAAGTAGTGCCTCCATACTTTCAAAGCAAAGACAATCACCATGTAGATCGAGGTCATGTGTAGGATAGTTGATCTCATGCGCTCAATCAAGTAGAGGCATAAGCAACAACTTGTTTTTCTTGCATAAGGACCGCACCCAACTTGCAAAGAGGCGTCACAGAATATCTGGAATGGCTTGATGTATCCGGAGGAACCAAGACTGGTGGAAGTGAGCTTCTTTGAGTGTCTCAAAGCTTGCTTGACATGCAGGAGTCCAAAGGTATTTCTTGCCTTTCTTGAGGAGATCGGAAGAGGCTTTGCTATCTTCAAAAGTTCTGAACGGTTTGCGGCAATAACTAGCCAAACCAAGGAAACTCCGCACTTCTTTGACATTTGCGGGGAAGCCATTCAACAATTGTCTTCACAGCCTTCAGATTGATCGCAATGCCCTTGGCGTAGATGACGTGACCAAGATAGGTTACTTGAGGCAGCCAAACTCACACTTGGAGAACTTTGCATACAAGCTGTTCTCACGGCTTGTTTAGGACACAATCAAGGTGTTCTTCATGCTCTTCTTCAGACTTAGAATAGACTAGGATGTCATCTGTAGACCACAAATCTAACTTATCAAGATACTCCATGAAAATCGAGTTCATGAGCCTCGAGAAGGTGGCAAAAGTGCAGGAGACTGAAAGACATGACCGTAGTACTACACAGCCATAGCGGTGGTGAAAGTTGTTTTAGGAACATCTTCCTTGCGAATCTTGATTTGGTGATAACCACTTCTCAAGTCAAGCTTAGAGAATACCACAGCCCAAATAGCTGATCAAGAGATCATTAATCCACTAAGGGATATTTATTCTTGATGGTTTTAGCATTGAGAGTCCGATAGTCAACACAAAGTCTATCATCTTGTTCGCTTCTTCACAAAGATTGTTGGGCTACCCCAAGAAGAAGTACTGTTGAATGAAACCCAACTTCTCTTGTTCATCAAGTCGCTGCTTGAGTTCACCAACTCAGCAGACCCATTTTATAAGGCCGCTTGGAGATAGGAGCGTACCAGTTCAAGCTCAATTACAAACTCAACCTCACGATCCGGAGGCATACCCGCAACTCTTCGTAAAAGACATCCGGAACTCATACCACCGAACACTCGAATAGCTTCCATAGCATCATCATTCGTGAGCCGCCAAAGAGAAAAGCTGGATAGCAGGAGTCGACTTGGAGAATAGACTATATGGCCTTCGTGAATCTTCGTAGAAACCGAAATGCTCAAAGACAATCAATCACAGCTGCATTTGTCAACCAATCCATGCCCAAGATGACATCAATGTCGTAATTACCTGTAATGATTAAGGAAGCCGAGAACTAAGAGCCACCAATCTCAATTTGATTACCATGGCTGATTTTAGAAGCGCCATAGTTGCTCCAGAGAAAGGACCATTAACCGCTTAAGGAGAGGATCCATAGCTAACCCATTCTCATCTCAAACTTGTGAGAAACAAAAGAATGCGATGCACCGTAATCAAACAAAACTCGTGCAGGACTGAGTTAACTGATAGCATACCCATCACAACTCTGTGCATGCTCAGCTTGAGCGGCGTTGACACAATTGGCATGAGCAACAGAGACCCGGCTTGGTGTTGATGTTGAGAGCCCGAGGTGGTGGTGCACTAACCATAGGAGAGCTTGCCGCAGGTCTTGGAGGTGGTGGAGGAAGAGCTTGTTTTTCACTCCAAGTTCCAAAGGTTGATGCCCAGGTTTCCACAAGTGTAACAAGCACTGTGTGGACGTGGAGCAACGTAGCTGTGGGACTCCGCCAGCGCCCAGTGGTAGTGGTGGTTATAGCCCCGGGAGCAAAGAGTGAGGAAGTTTGGTGGCCTTGCTGTAGCTTGAAGGTCTTGAGGAGCCGAGCGACGGGCAAGTGTTAGGAACCCGCATAATGACGCTTAGAAGGAGTGATATAGTCAAGAGCTTGGTGATCATGGTTGTGTTTCTTTGACTCTCAAACACTTGCCTACTTGCTTCTTCCCGCAGAGCAGTATGCTGAAGTTCCGTAAAATACGCCGGCCTTGCATGTGTGATTGCATATTTAATCGATGCATTGAGCCCTTGCCCGAACCTCTTTTGCTTCTTCTGTCATCGAGATCTCATCGCCACCATAACGAGAAAGGTTCATGAAGTTCCGATGTAGGTATTGACATTATCATTGCCTCGCTTGAGGTTGAGAAACACTTCCTTCATCCTCTCCATGACAATTTCGATGACATCGCTTTTGAAAGCTCCAAGAATCGTCCCCAAGTAGGCTGAAAACCAAAGTAGCTTGCCTTCGTGTAATTCTCCCACCACAAAGCTGCATCTCCTTCGTAAGGTGAGTAGCACACTTTACCCATTCTTGCTCAGAACATCAAGAACATCAAGCCTTGACATCTCACGCAACCAATCATCAAGATCAAGTGGTTGATCGAAACATCAAATTGGCGCGGTTGAACTTGAAAGCTTTTGATGTCTCCTCGCTTGGGAGGTGGAGGTAGCGGAACAAACTCATTCCTCCGACACTTTCTTCAAAACGCTGGTTCACGCATTGCTGCCAAGGCATTGGCGATGCTTGACAACGCCTCCAATTCAGGTTGTATGTCCTCCTCGAACGGCGTGGTGCCATCCCGTTATTGATATAAAATACAAGTCAAGATTTATGATGGAGAATAATAATAATCCAAAATAGTACCAAGATGGAATTAATCAAGATTAAAGGATACAATTTACTAAGATGATATTAAAATATCAACGAAGTTCAAAGCACCTAGAAGATATTAAGCATATCGCACACGATTGAAAAGGAGTGTGGTACACAGATATATCAAAGAAAAATTTTCCGCAAATTTCGGCATTAAAATACCAATAGATGCGCAAAATCACTTAACGAATCAAGATTAGTGACTCTACCAATTCAATATACAAGAGCGAATGATAAAAGTAGTGGTATGGTCGCGACTCCATCCCGCACTCAAATCATTACTCCGCACATGAACAAGTAGAACACATATACCAACACCTTCTTCTCAAGATAACCTAAAGATTAGCAATTACGGAAACGAACACCCCAAACAAGATAACGCTTGATAACAAAGAGTAAGACAGATCAAGGCAAGATATACAATGAATCAGATAGATCGCGTCGGTTTGCAAAAGCCTGTCGGTATGGAATGTACCAACAGTTGATAACCAAAGGCAGATGGTGATAACAACTGGGATGCAACAGATAGACAAAGAATTACACACACACACAACCTATGGTACTATGGAAACCCAGAACACGTGAATCCTAGTTTGAATTTTAAGAAGAGGATTGAAAACGTTACACTTCCTTACCAGAAAAGGGTGGGTGGGTGGGTAAGAAGAAAAGTGGAAGCAATTCTACTCTAGCGCTTGTTTTTCCCTAGTATACATAACTACCAAAAATATTTGCTAGATGCATAACCACCATTTGGCTGAGACTCAAGGGTGGATGGCTCGATACCAATTGTAATTACTCTCGTGAATGACGCCCTAGTTACAAGCTCGATGAGCGGAAATGGTTAAAATAGTATGGGGCCCAAATGCCACTCACAGTAGACCTTTCTACCGTCTCTAACCATTTCCAAACATCGACAAGAACGGGCAGAATCGGCAAAGCGAAGGGATCAACTACATACACAAATGAGTATGTATGCAAGCCACCATACAATGGTTCTCGAGTCATTCCATCTAAAAAGAAAGGAAATATTGCAACGCCATACCAAGCAAGATCCAAAAATCCTAGATAGATATAATAGTTTAGGATATCTCCTCATACATCAAACATCGTGGTAGCAAGTTTAAGCGGAAAACAAGATCCGAGTACGGATAAGAAGCAAATCGCATAAGATGCCCCATAAATAAACACATCCCGCCACAGATCTCACGGATCCCCTGCTCCCCTAATCTCTACATCAATGATCGCGTCCACATCGTCTGGCCTCCTCCACCCAAAGATCCATCTTGCGGTTCACCTGCTCATCCGAATCAAACAATTTATCGTGTGAGACCCTAGGGTACTCAAGAAGTCTTTATGCCTCTAAAGGACACAACCTGGGGTGACGCAATTGCAGCAAAAGATAAACCCTAACAATTCTAGAGATACTCGCTAACCATCCGCCTAACCAAAGATAGACAGATGTCCGTGAATTAATAACAACAGTTCTAACGGTAATATCAACAGATCCATCCTCCTCCTCGCCACCGACGAGGAAGCGATTAACAACCCCATCCGCTGGCAGTTTTATTAACCATTCCATGAGTGTTGCACTATTACTAGTCACATTTAGTCAAATTAAAAGCGTACTTTAGTTATTCTTGTCTATGATCGAGAAACTGCTCCAAGTCGCCCATAAATCATGGACACGGCCAGAAAGTTTTATCATAGGTGCACAAATAGCAACACACACTCGATCAACCTCGAAAACCAAATCAAAACCCAACGAGGTAGTCAACAAAGCGATCACAGGATTCAGAAATATTTCAGGGGCCACCCCATTGCTACCCATGACGGTTGGCCGACCAGACGGACTCAAGGTTTGCGCCAATGGTCAGAAACGACTAGGAACCCAAAGTGTGACTGGCTTGTCATCACTAAAAACACTCCGCTTACTCTAAATAAAGACAGCAAGACTCGACAATTTTAAATAAAGCAAAGAAACATGGCATAAGTACAGGATAGTAAATAAAACCTCAAACTAGTTTGGGCCCCAAGAAATAAGAATGAATCAAGCTCGCTCGTGGGGGTTCATAAGCCTCCTGATGTGGATAGCGAATATTCAAGGAACAGAATCAAGTACTGGGTCCCACGAACACAAGTGAGCCTGACAAACCAATAGCAAATATGGCTCACCGTGCCACTTTCATTAGTTATCCCATTACTACTCAAAGTTAAGTTGTTTAGGTACCTCATTATCCATCGACACTCACATACCCTACACATGTCGTTTCTATGACTCGCATGGCTCAAACAACTCCTGTAGTAATGGCTCATGGGATGGAGGAACAAGCTCGGGGTTTAAAAGTAAAGGCTATGCAATACTTGGGATTCGGGACATGCAATCGTGACTCAATGATGCAAGAATAAGATAGAGGCAATAGGTACTATATGTATGCAAGCATGTGGTAGTGCTTGCCTGGCAGCTCAGTTGAAGCAAGGGATGGATCTGGTAGTGCTCCTGTTCTCTTGATATATCCCCGCCGCCTATTCAAGAGGAACCAAACAAACAAGGGCCAACATAAATAAAGTGCACAATCATATGAATTAAAATGCGACAAGCAAACAATCATGCCATGATGAATGATGCACCATTTGCATGGCAATAAGGTAGCATGGGATGGGTGAGGTGGAATACAAGAATAAACCATTTTATTGAGTTTTAGCCTCATTTTAACCTCATATTAGTTGCTGTATACTTTATATTTATATGATGCATGCTGCAAAACAAAACATGGAATGCATAAACAGAAAGGTCTCGTCGAGCTGATCATTTTAGACATATTATTTGTCAAATTTGGAGTTTTAAAACAAAAGTTATTAATTAATTAAGGTAAAAGGGCATTTTATTGTAATTTTAATCAACTTGGAAAAATAAAGTGTTCAAAATATATTTTGAAGGCCATATTTGAATTCCTCATATTTTTCTGATTTCAAAACATATATTATTTGTATTATTTGGATTTATATTTTAAAAGTTATTTGAAACAGATTTGAAATTTGAATTTAAAAAAATAATTTGAAAAGATTTGAATTAAGACAGAAATAAACAGAAACTTTTCTCACTTGCACCGATCTAGCCACCATCAATGACAAGTGGGCCATCACGATCGGGACACACGCCAAGACAAAATTCTTCTCTGTCATCATGAGCCCACCACCACAGCGTATGACAGGTGGGGTCCGAGGCTTTGCTGACCCACACGCCAGTGGCGAGAGGGGGCTTGCCACGCGGCACAGCGAGGGAGCGCGGGTGGTGTGTTCGAAACAGCGGGGAGGTTTTTGCGAAAAGGGCGGGGAGGCTGACTGGTGGGCTCGGGATCATGGGTCGAGCAAAAAGCAAAAGAGGGGTTTTCAAAACGACACGCAGACTGCTTTTTCTCTGTTCTCGCCACGAGCGATGACGGGCGGCGGCGCGAAGGATCGATCACGCGACCTGGGCATGCGCGCGGAGACGGTCACCGCTGGGCTAGGGCGGGGTAGTTGTTAGGGGGTCAGGCGCGGCCTAGATAGGGTTTTGCGCGACGTGGGAGCGAGCAGACGCGCGCGCTCATCGGTGCACCGAGGGTGCTCGACAGAACGTATGTCGCGGCCAGGACGCGACGACGATGGCGAGGGTGTCTAGGAGGTTGCGTGGCTCATCGAGAGTGTGTCGGTGGCGGATCGGGTCGGCAGCGCAGGACGACAGTGATGCAGAGGCTCAATGGATTAGGGTTTGGCGCTCGGCGGTGCATGTTCTGGGGCTCCTCCTGCCGGCCCGGCACAGTGGTGATGTAGGGAGCTCCACGCCTTCCTCGACACCAGAGACCCACACGCCACCGGCTGGAAGAGGGGGATCGGTGGAGACCGACGGTGGATGGCGTTGGGGTAGGTGGGGCGATGGAGAAGAGAGGGAAGAGCAGTGCCTGGGTAGATCTGGGGAGGCAAGAAAGGGAGAGAGGGTGGGTAAAGAGAGAGGAGAGGGGTGCTGGGGAAGTGGGTAGGGTTAAAGGTGGCTGCCACCTTTTTCTCCTTCCTCTCCTCACGCATGGGCTGGTTCTGGCCAGCAGGGCAGGTGGTGATGGGGGCCTGTGGGTGGGACGGTGAGGAGGCTCGGGCTGGGGGTCCTCATGGCAGAGAGAGAAAGAGAGAGGGAGGGAGAGAGGAGCTTGGGTTGGAGCTAGGGTCGGTAGGGAAGGCTCGTGTTAGGTTTTTTGTCGGAATGGGGTAGCTAGGTGGGGCCAGGGGTGACTGTAATGAGCTAGGAGAGAGAGAGAGGCCGAGAGAGAAGGGAGGAAGCTAGGGTTAGCTAGAGGACTCGCTTAGGTAGGTTTAGATGGGGTATGGTTTAGAGAGGAGGTTAAGAGAGAGAAGAGATGAGTGGTATGGTTTAGGGTTTAGAGAGAGAGACAAGATGGGGTGGCTTTCTTTTGACAAGACCAAGCTAGAACAAGTCAAGCTCAACAAGATCTAGACAAAAAAAAGAGAGGGTGAGATAAAAAGGTGGTGAGGGGATGGATGGAGGCAGATGTAGGTTTTGGGTTAGATGCTTGCATGCATCAAGCAAGATCAAGCTTAAGAGGGGAGAGAGAGATATGGGGAAAAGATCCACTCAAGATTCCAATAAAAACCAAAGGACAAGCAAAAGGTGGTACTTGCATGGCCCACTCAAGATCATGCAAAGTATTTAATACAATGTTTATTCTTGTGAAAACAATTATATCACATGGCATTAATCTTAGGCATTCCCACAAGTGGAATAAAGCCAGGCAAAGAATTTAGAAGAAAGTCCCAAGTGGAATAGATGGAGATGATCATATTTGAGTAAAATTGGGACTTGCTAGTGTGTATATTCCACTAGATGCCTACTAGTCCCAAAAATATTCCCACATGAGCATAAACCCATAATAATCCATATGGAAGCTAGGAAAAAGGTTCCACCCACAAGGCATGCAAAGGTAGCCATGTGGCTCTCATTTATCACTAATGTGAAAACAACATGATGCTAAGATGAGAGCATGTGAAAGAATTGATCCATCCCAACCCACATGAGCTAGAGGTAAAACCCAATAAGTGCCAAGCTCATATTTAGTTGGATGGTGGAATTATAAGGTGGTGAAAGAAAAGGTGGTGGAGTGGAATAAAAGATATGCCCCCAACTCAACTTGGGCATTAAACAATATATCAAGAACCAAATACAATATCAAGAGGCAAATACAATTTACAATGCATATGAGGGAAGAACCAAAACAAAAAGGGTTTTATATGATGCTCAAATGCAAGGTGGCATGATGACATGAGCATGATATATTTATGATGCAACAATTATATATTTGAAGTAGCCATTATATTACTAGACCAAGTAGTATTACAATTGTTAGACAATTGGGATGCTACACAAATCATGTGTGGGGTAGTTGTGTTCGTGGTTCTTAAGTTGTCGGGAGGCATAGGATACCACTTTCCCATCCTGCATCAATACACTTCCAAGTCCTTGTCGAGAAGCATCACAATAGACTTGAAAATCCTTTTGATATCAAAAAGTGACACGTAACCGACGCCATTACAAGGCGGTTCTTCAACTCTTGACAACGTGCTTCACATGCCTCGGTCCATAGGAATTTATTTTCCTTCTTCATTAGTTCCGTCATGGGTTTTGCTATTTTGGAAAAGTTTTCAATGATCCTCCGGTAATATCCTGCGAGGCCCAAGAAATTTTAATATCTCTACATTCTTGGGTGACTGCCCGTCACTTAATCTACCTTACTAGGATCTACGATATAACTCCTTTTGCCGACACAACATGACCAAGGAATCCCACTTCCTTTAACCAGAATTCGTGACGGTGAATTTGGCATTCAACTTGTGTTCTCTTAGTTTCTCCATAATAAGGCTTATGTTTCTCATGTTCCTTCCCATCCTTAGAGTATATGAGTATATCATCTATGAATACCATGATAAACTTGTCCAAATATTCCATGAACACCTTCTTCATCATGTCATGAAGTATGTCAGGGCATTGGTTAGACCAAAGGACGTCGCGGTGTACTCATACAATCCGTATCTTGTGGTGAAAGCTGTTTTGGGTACATCCTGTTTCTCAATCTTTAGCTGAAAGTAGCCCGATCGATCTTTGAGAACACACTCGCCTCCCTTTAACCGTCAAACAAGTCATTGATGTTGGGCGAGGATACTTATTCTTAATCGTCACTGCTCAATGAGTAGTCCACAACCAGCCTGGTTTTATCCTTCTTTTCCACAAATAGGACAAGTGCTCCCAAGATGACGTTACCGGGTTGGATGAATCCTTTATCCAATTGTTCCCTAAGCTGTTTCTTGAGTTCTTTAACTCGGCCCACATCCATCTTGTATGGTCTCTTAGCTATCGGTCCGTGCCTAGCATTAAGTCAATGAGAAACTCGATATCACTTGGCCGGGTGGCATTCCGTAGCTCTTCCGGAAGACATCCGTATTCCTTTACAATAGGTACCTCCTTATTGATATGGTCCATCCACGAGTTGACCAAGGTTTAGAGTAGGAACGAATGGAGTATGGAAAGAAGAAGAATAACCCATACAAGAAATTTTATTTAGAAAATAGGTTTTCATTAGCTATGGTAATAAACCATACAAGATAGCAAACAATTTGTCGTATCTATATTTAGCTAAATCTTATTCGGTTTGGTTCCTAATAGGTCACTTGAATCTCTGAGGCTTCGAGTCTCCAAAAGTCTTCGTGTTTGATAGTCTTCATGTTCTTCATAATCTTCAATCTTTCTGATCTTCGATCTTTCAAGGCTTTAGTTAGTAACCTTGACTTAATGCCTTCGAAGTCTTCAGTACTTGCAGCTTTCAAGTCTTCGATTCTTGTATCATTAGTCTTGGAACATCTTTTGTGAAGGTCTTTAAGTCGTGACTTGGGGGAAACATTGAGAAGATCTTCATCGGAAGGTAGTCTTGAGAGAAGTTTCTTCTTGAAGTGCATAGTGGTTATTACTAATGTTGAAAAGAAGAGACTTAAGAAATTTTAAAACTCCAAAGATAGCTGATGAGAAGTATGAGAGTTTTCTAAAATAACTTAGAAAATATTACTCCTAAGGTTTTTCCAAGGCTAGGGTCACGATCTACAGTCAACTTATGCTCTGATACCATCTCAGAGTGACCTCGATCAAGTAAGATCCTAAGTCCCCGGAATAACATGCTAGTCCCCGATCAATAGCTAGCACTCATAATCGATGAAATATCATGTAAAACACAAGTCTTTATTACATGAATCGAATAATCCAGAGTTTACATTATTACAACAAGGTTTATATAAATTCATCTTGGAGTCCCATCAATGTCATGCAGGTTGAGGAAGACCACATCCTAGCGACCTTTCAACGATCTTCTGAAATTCGCACATGAAACGCAGTACCAACAAGTTGGGTCAATACTTTGAATGTATTGGCAAATTACACCAAGGAAGGAAAGACTAACTCTACATGCAAGGCTAGTTTAGGCTTTGGAGTTCATTTGCATAAAGCTAATTTTCTCTAAGTATGGAGAAAAGAGAGGGAGAGTTTTACCCTACTTTGTAAACATTTGCTCAGATAAAATAGGGTCGAATGGCACACGAGGATATTACGCACCAAGTGTCCAAACAACCAAACACTTGGATATTACGCACTGCCGCCACTTGGATATTACACACCAAGTTCCCAAATTCCCACCCATTAGCGATATTACGCACGCCATGGGGTTTCAAAACTTTGTTTTTAGAAAAGAGAGAGGAAGATCCTTCAGAGGCCCCATCCTTCAGACGCTCATTGTTGTTCTGTTACCGTGAACACGGCTGATTGATCAGATTGCAATACCCTCAAGAGTTTGTGCACTTTACCCACAATCCACGATCAAGTCCTTTTACAGACAAGACCATGGCGAGGCTTTCCATTAGTAGCCCCTCTACCTTCCGGATCCAACCGTGCCAAGAATCCTCCAAATGTTGGTACCTGTGAGGTTTCCCACTAAGTACTAGGCCAAGACAGAGCCCATAATGTATTGTGGTTGCACCGGAAGCTCAATTCAAACATGGCGCATTTCTTTGATTCTTGGGCGGCCGCCTCCACCAAAATCACACTGCTGACCCGACAACCATTCCGCCTAGAAGAAAACTTAGTTTTATTTTGAAGTGGATTTGAGAAGAAAAGTTTGCTCTAGAGAGCCTTTATACTTAGAAAAAATTCTTTGTCTTTCAACCCCTAACGGTATTTCCTTTGTATATATAGCATAGCAAGCAATACTTAGTAAAAAACAGGGGTAACCTATTAGGATGGGAAATCCTAAGTATAGGGCTACTCATGGCATACTACAAAATCATCGCACTTGCAAAATAATACTTAGGAAAATTTTTACTAGAATATTCTACACATGCATACTACAGAATTTTTGAAGATCACATGCATAGAACCAAAACTGGACAAAATTATGAACAAGTGGTGTAACTTGCCTTATGTTGATAATATGGGTGTTAGATTGTATTTCTAGCAATCACACTCTCCTAACAATCTAATATTTAGGACAAGGTAGTTCCAATCAAACAATTGCAAACATAGCAAACACAACAAGGATGATCAAAACATGCATGATGGTTTAATAAGTCATAATGGTTGTAATTAGTTCTCTGAACAATACTACAACACATGATGCATGCAGGAGATCATTTAATGCAATAGGATATCTATTATTATTACTTGATTGCCAAACTAGGGGTTTTAATAGTTCTGTTGAAACTTCTGTACTAATTGCCGTATTAAATTTGTATCTAAAGTGTACTGGACAGAGGGCATTAATACGAACCAGTAGCAATTGGATTCAACTTAATCGGAGTTATAAATCTTTTCTTATGATTTAAATAGTGTTTAATGGAGTTTAAATCATTTAAACAATTTCGTTGTCGAAAATTCAAACTAAATACATATCTGTAATCCATATGATAATGTGATTCCAGAGACATATTATTCATATTTTTTTGAGTTATAAATTATTTACTATGAATTTAATACTCTAAAAGTCCATTAAAACTATTTAAATTACTACAGCAATTTTACACCAAAATTTGGATCTTACATCATATTAATGTTTTATATGAAATTATGAATCCATAGACACATTATGTGTATTTTTAGGATCTACAGATAATTTACTATGATTTATTATGTCGAAAAAGCTCATGAAACCATTTAATTTATTACAGTAAATATGTACTGTAAAGCTATATCTAATCTCGTATTATTGTTCTACACAATTTTATGAATCCAACCATATATTATTTATAATTTTGACATGTATTCAATTTTATATGAATTTTACAAGATTGGACATAATTCGCTATTTTAAATATTAAAATCAAATAACTCGCGCTGACTGGGCTCTAACCTGCTGACGAAGCGATGATGCAGCTCGCTCACGAGGCGTGTGCCATGCGGCGCGATCTTAGTGGACGATACCTCTTCGTGGCTGGGTCTAATCTAGACCACCGTATGGGAACTGATGGTCTCGGATCGGGCTCCCCGACTCACCGGAGATGACGCCACCAAGTAGCGGCCCTGGAGGTGATGGTCATGCGATTCGGCGGCCACCGGAGACGGAGGGGTAGATTACGGGTGAGGCGCGGCTGCATAAACCCGATGGCGTGCTCGTTTCGGTGTTCGCTTCGGAGCAGCGACGGAGGCGGCCGAGGCGGTGGCCATGGAAGCTTCTCCCATGAGCAATTCGAGGATGGTTCAAGCGATCTCAAGGCAAGGGGAAAGTTGCATGAGGAGACGCTGTTGAGTATGGGGAAGAGAATAGGAGGAACACCAGGGAGAGGGCGACGGAATTGCCGGGCTCGAGCTTGACCTGCAGCTTGTCCTCAACAATGGCGGCGGCGAGATCCGAATCGGGTCGGGGCTAGGGTTTCCGCTGCGTTTTTGAAAGGGGAAAAAGACTTCGGGCTAGGGAATTTATACGCGGGTGGACTTCGGGCAGAGGGGGCGTAGAGCGACACGGAGTCGGCGAGGAATCCGCGAGATTCGGATCGATCGGGTGTTCTTACCGGCCCAATTTGCAGAGGAAGGAGATGATCACATGGGGCCCAGTGATGGTAGTGAGAGGGAAGGGAACGCGGGTCGTGGCTGGGCTTATGATGGGCCTTTAGCTGGTTGTTGCTTGTTGCTGCCAGAGAGAAGGGAGCTACCGGTTAATGATTCTGCCGCCTGCAGAGTAGGTTAGGTTTTTTTTTCCTGTTTCTTTTTTTCTGTTTTTAGTATTCCTTTTGTAAATTTAGTTTTATAGCTCCAAATGGAGTGATTCAAATTTCTAATTTTTTTGTAAATTTAAAATACACCTAATAAACTTTACGGACCATAGTTTTGGTCAAGAACAAAATGACAAGATTGCCATTATGCATATATTGCATTATATGGCCACTTTAGAGAATTTCACAAAAGGGTTTAAGGTTTTATAATTTTCCAAAATATTTTAGGACATATAGGGATACTTTATTCCTGTCCAATTTAAATAAAATATATTATCAAATATAATCCCATTAACAAAAATTCTGGGACTTGAATTAGAGTTTTCACACAAGATTTTGTATGAGGGTTTGTATGAGATGCCATGATGAACTGCAATGCAATTTTTTTGTAATCCCAATTTTTGAAATCCTGGGATGTTACAGATTCCTCAACCCTGAGGTGTTTTGCTAAACTTGTAACTCAAACATCTTTATGATCCAATCATAAACTTTTTTATTTTCTTGTTACAATAATTTTCCACTTCATCTTGAAAGTCTTTGAACATTTTCAAATGTTTCATACTTCTTCCTTATTGAGTAGGTATATACATATACTCACCCAATCTTCGGAGAAAGCATATGAAGTTGAAATCCATCGCCCATTTATCACACATAATGGACTATATACATCAATATGTACAAATTCCAATCAGCTTAGTCGCCTGCTCTCTTTTGGCCTACTAACGGAGTTTTAATTATCTCCGTGAAAGTATCACAAGCGCCATTTGATCAAAATAAAGACTCCAAAAATTCATCAACATGGAGTTTCTTCCGATCCCTTTCAATATAATTTAAACAATGTCACTTTGCAAGGATCTTTCAATCATTTGTCTTATGACATTTTAGCATTAGTTTTATGATCATTATTTCTCCAACCAGATTTGTATATCATCCATCTATTATGGAATGCGTAATTATTTGAACAACCTTTTGTCGCCATAATACCTCGATCAAAATAACAATTATTGAAACAAATCTTGAAGGCAAGCTTTGATGTTAACGAGCAACACAACAACCCTTTGTTTGTTTTCGGCGAACATCATCACATATTCTCTTGCTAGTTACTTAGGCCATTGTAGTTCATGAATTGTGTTGTCTGTATGACACTTCATACCAACCAATTCAGATATCCAATACTCTAGAACCACATTGTTTAACAACCAAGGAATACACATAACATGTATCTTCTATATACCTAAGTTGGACATCTCCAATCTTTTCTTTTTCGCCAAATATTTTATAGATTCTCTTTCAACAATTCCTTTTCTTTTAAAAGAATCTATCAACATCAATAGTGGTGTCATTCACATGACACATAGTACAAAGTGTGTATAGTCAAATACTAATACCTTTGAACTTGCACTTTGAAGTGGATCACCTTCATCAAATGTTTGCATTCTTTCAAAATTCCATTCTTTAGTAATATTTAGTGTAGTAAACATTTTACTTACATCTTCTATTCATCCTTATCATGACAATTTCATGATCAAGCTATAGCTTATAAAGGTGAATTAAGTATAATGTTTCTTTTCCAAACCTTGAGGATTAGAACGACCGCATCTCCAATCTTCACAAATTCTCATCAAATATGAGGACGATACTTTATCATGTTGTAACCAACACATTGTTTTAGATATCGCAATACCTTTCACATATGATGGTTTCAAACATTGCTTTCAGCTCTTAGATAAACTTGATATTAAAAACAATTTTTGAGTATCAAGAATCATGGAGGCAAACATGATACATTAGATACTAACACCGGAATTGTTACTCTTGATTTAATACTGCTTATTAAACTTCACAAGAGTAAACGGAGTTTGCTGAAAGTTTGCAATATGACTTTTAAACTTTAGATTGACACTCAAAACAATACGTATACCAGTTCAGAAGCAAATATCCGTAATTTCTATAGTTCCACTATCTCAACTATAACTAAGCCGTAAGGTGGTGAACTGGATGCCAATGACTACAACAAACTATGCAAATTCACTTGATTGTGTTTATGATAAATTGAGTTTGACTAATCCAAATTACAAATGAACTCCCACTCAAAACAACATCCTCGAGTTGTTTTAGTGATTACACGAGCCAAATCCACTACACCAAGTCCCATCATCACGTGAGATGATGTAGCTTAAAGGCTAACAATCAACATGTTCATCATATCATCCATATGACTCATGCTTACCTTTTGGTATTCCGTGTTCCGAGACCATGTCTCAGACATGCTAGGCTCGCTAAGGTTAACCTTAGTATCCGTATGTGCAACTGGCTTGCACCCGTCAGATGCACACGAGAATCTATCACACCGATCATCACGAGATGCTTCAAACGATGAGTCTTAGCAACGGTGCCTACTAAGGACGCACTACTTTATTACTTGATATTTAGTGAGAGGGATCATCTTATAATGCTACCGCGATCTAAGCAATACAAGATGCATAAAGGATTAACATCACAGTAATTCATAATTAGTGTGATATGATATGACCCTTTCTTTTATGCCTTTGATCTCCATCTCCAAAGTACTGACATGATCTCCATCATCACCAGCATTGCATCAAGGTCAAGTGCCGCTTCATGGCTGTCCATCATCACTAGCAACTATTACAACTACTTGGAATAAAGCTATTACAAGATGAATGTACACGCAGGTCTTACAGCATTGAAGACAACCATTAGTTCCCGCCAAGCTGCCATATTACAACAAGGATCATTGCATACATAAAATATAATCACAATCACATGATGGCCATATCACATCACAAAATCCTCGCAAAAACAAGTTAGACGCTTCTAATTTTCTTTTGCATGTTTTACGTGGTTTGGGGCTTTCAATAAGAACGGATCTACATACTAAACTCAACCACAACATTGATACAAGTGCTATCAAGTGCAAAGTGTAGATTGGATCTATACTATGATGGGAGAGACAGACACCAAGCAAAGCCACTTGTGTAATACGAAGTTGCACGTCAAACCTGGAGCAAGTCTCATGTGCGATGACATGTAAGGTTAGCCCAGCCGCTTCATCCCACCATACCACAAGATGCAAAGTACATTAAAGCAAAGACGCAGACGAGCACCAACGCCCATTAAAACCATTGTGTTCTACTCGCAGATTCACGATAGACACGGCTCTCATACCACCGATGGGTTCAGAGCATGGAAAACAAAAAATTTCTACCGCAAGAACGAACAAAACCCAGATCTAATCTAGATAAAAGCCAAGATCTAATCTATTATACATGTGCAACGAGATAGATCTGTACTAACCCTTGTAGATCCGAGAGCGTTACGAGATCGAATCTTGTGGTTGATGTAGTCGATCACTTGCCAATCTCAAGATCGAGTAGACGATCCTTCCGGCGCCGCTCCTAGGCTTCCGAATTTCACACGCATGGATTCAAGGCACCTTCCTCTCCCTGCTCCAACAGCAATGGAGGTAGTAGATCTCCACGGAATCCCAGCAACGACGGGCCAAGTGGGTGGTGGTGGTGGAGTAGAGAATTCTGCAGGCTTCGCCAAGCCAGAGCAAGAGGGAAGGAGGAGGAGAGAGGCAACTTGAGATCTAGAGAATAGAAGGCCTGGGCTTGTGCCTCCACCCCTCTATTTAAAGGAGGGAGGCCATGGGGAGGTGGAGTCCTTGTAGGACTCCCTCTCCTTGGCCGGGGGATCAAGGAGGTGGGGAGAGTCCATCCCCACGAATCCTTGTCTTACCCCACAAGGATTCCTTGATCCTTTCTTGGTTTTCAAGTAACCTCCAAGAAATCTTCTAGAACCTTCCTAACATTCAAACCTTCTAGAATCCCCATATTAAATACTCCTAACATTTCCTAACTTAGAAAATGATCCCCAATATATGAATCTTATTCCCTGACACCCGATCTCCTCGTGATGTCCCGGATCCAATCCGAGACCAACAACATCTGTCTCCAACGCATTCCATATCTACTTAAAACAACTGAACCTTATGTGTCACCCTACGGTTCGTGAATATGCGCATACGATGGAGACACCTCTCGATCAATAACCATCAGCGGATCCGGAGATCCATAACGGCTCCACATACTCAACGATGACTTTGGATCGATAGAACCATTAACATATCAAACCAATTCCCTTTGTCACGATGACTCTACTTATCCGAGGTTTGATCGCCAGATTCCATACCTAGTTCTACCTCATCGATAAGTACTCTTTACTGCTCCATGATATGTCATCCCTTGTGACCTAGTCACATGCTTGCAAGCTAACTAGATGACATTCCACCGAGAGGGCCCAGCATATCTATCCGCATATGGATGGACAAATCCCAATCTTGGTCCATGCGCTCAACACATACTTTCGAATACCCAATGTCACCTTTATAACCACCCAGCTATGAAGCGCGCTGATGTCATCAAAGTACCCATCCGGTGATGGTGATTAACATAACTCATGGTCAAAGGATTAGGTTACTATGCATTTGAAAAGCTTGTAGCAAAACGAACTTAATGACTTGATCTTATGCTATGCTTACTATGGGTGTGTGTCCATTACATCATTCTCCTAATGATATGATCTTGTTATTAACGACATCCAATGTCCATGATCAGGAAACCATGATCATCCATTAATCAACAAGCTTAGTTTAACAAGAGGCTTACTAGGGACTCTTTTTATGTTTACAAAACACACAAGTATTAATGTTTCCTAATACAATTATAGCATGGGATGTAAACATTTATCATAAACATAAAGATATAATAATAACCACTTTATTATTGCCTCTTGGGCATATCTCCAACAACACATACCATGGCAATGGGGATCGAGGCCACACCGACCTGCTCACCGCCACACTTCCCGATGATGGAGGGCGAATTCGACAATGGATCAACACGCCATACCGACAAAGATCGATTCTCGAAGAAATTCGGGACACCTTCATCAGGCACTTCGAGGGCTCCTACACTCGCGCCACCACCATCGAGGACCTAGAGCGATGCATCCAGGGACAACGTGAGTCGACCCGCCGGTGGATCCAAAGGTGGCAAGAACTATGGATAAACGCCCGCATCCACCTGCATACGGGCGATACATCGCTCAAGAACGCGGCCGATATGAACCTCTGGTCACCAAGATCAAGAGGGTTCACCGACGCCGATAACATCCCGACCTCCTCGAGATCGCCAGCGCCACGCCGGAGAGGACCCCAACCAAGACTCCGACGACGAAGTCAGAGGAAGACGGCACTAGCATCCACGACACGGCGCCACGCCGACATGCGCCACAAAGAACACCCGCATCATCGCAAGCGCCGACTGATACACTCAACTTCGTTGCCAACACCGGCTATGGCCAACGCGACTCCATAAACTACCGCCGCGACGGAGGAAACTACCGCGATAGCGGGAACTACCACGGCAACAACACGACAAGGCCGAAATTCCACCCCGCCGCTTAATCAGCCCGCATCTACCACAAAGCAGGAGGGAAAACCCGCCACCCACACCATTGCCCCGCCACTCTCAAAGAGATCGAGAAGGCGACGGCAAGGAGGACCTCAACAACAACCAACCGCGGATTAACGGAATGGCGCTTCGAACCGCCGCTGGTCGCTACATACCTTCACTAGGCTCGCACCAAGCGTGAGAAGAAGGTACGCCTGCGTCGCCGCCAATGTATGTATGCAAGTCGACATCCCCCGCTTCCTAAACTGGTCCGAGCAGAGCATCACCTGGAGTCGCTAGGACCACGCGCCAAGAATCGAATATCCGGCGAAGTCACCGGTGGTCGTGCCAAAGGTGGCCATCATCGCTGCCAAGACGCTGGACGGTGGGAGCTCCATCAACATCCCGCACTCGACACCTTCAAAAGGCTCCAGCTCCCAGAAACATCCATCAAGCCAACACTGACGACCTTCCACGGCATCGTCCCCAGTCAAAAGGCGTACCCGATCGGGAAGGTGACGCTGCCAGTCACCTTCGGCACTCCGGCAAACTACCGCACGGAGAGGATCGTCTTCCAGCTGGTGAACTTTCGCAGTCCCTACCACTACGTCCTGGGCCGCCAGGCATTTGCAAAGTTCATGGCGAGCCCACACTACGCCTACAACATCATGAAGCTCCCCGGGCCGAGCGGCATCATCACCGTCCACGGCGACCCTGATATGGCCGTGGAATGCGAGGAAAAAGGCGCTGAGCTCGCCAACGCCGTCATCGCCACGGAGACTGACCACGCGGAGGAGCTCGCGAAATACGCGGGCAACATCAACAAGGATGATCCCACCATCCTGAAGAAACCGATCGCCGCGAACTCCACGTTTGAGGCGACCACGCACACCCGCACCGTCGAGGTCGTCCCAGGCGACTCCAGCCAGACGGTCACCATCGGGGCGCACATGAGCCCTGCATAGGAAAGCGCGCTCATCGGGTTCCTCCGTGAGAACCACGAAATCTTCGCATGGAAGCCATCTGACATGCCAGGTGTCCCGAGGGAACTCGCTGAGCACAAACTTAACGCCGACCCCAAAGTGCGACCAGTAAAGCAGTCGCTATGGCCCTTCAATGAAGAGCGCCGTCGAGCAATCGCCGAGGAAGTCTAATGCCTGCTAGCCGCTGGCTTCATCCGGCCAATCAAGTACTCCAAGTGGCTGGCAAACCCAGTCCTGGTTCTCAAAAAGAACAACACCTGGAGAATGTGTATCGACTACACCAATCTCAACAGTCACCGCTCAAGGAGGAGTTCGCCCCACCGCAGATCGATTAGATCATCGATTCGACCATGGATCAGAGTCGCTGTGTTTTCTCAATGCTTACTCTGGTTACAACCAGATCAAGATGGCGGTCGAAGACGACGTTCATCACGCCATTCGGCGCATTCTGCTACACGGCCATGACATTTGGCCTCAAGAACGTAGGCGCCACATACCAAAGGTGCATGCAGGAGTGTCTAGCGAGCCAAATTGGCCGCAACATTCACGTCTACATCGACGACGTGGTGGTAAAATCCACCCGCCAGGACGATCCGCTCACGACCTAGCGTAAACCTTCGCAAATCATGGAGGTACAACATCAAGTCAACCTAGAAATGCACCTTCAAGGCATTCCACCGTGACAACTTCGGGTATGAGTCTCCAAGCGAGGCATTGAAGCCAACCCCACCAAGATAGACACCATCGCACTCGAGAAACCCGAAAGTGCTCGCGACGTCCAAAAGTTCAGGGCGAGTCGCGACTCTCAGTCGCTTCATCCCCCGACTAGGCGAGAAGGCAATGCCCCTCTATCGCCTGATGTGCAAGAACCCAACGTTCCAATGGGGCATGGAGGCTGACGACGCACTCAAAGCACTCAAAGAGGTGCTATCATGCACCACTACTCGCCGCGCCACTCGACAAAGAGCCACGTCGCTCACGCCGCGACTTCCAATCGAGTCGTCGCCAGATGGTCGCCGAATCCACCAGAAGAGGGCAAGGAGCGCCCTATACACCAGATACTACATCAGCAAGTCCTAACGGACTCACGATAAAGCTACCCGCAATACCAAAAACTGGTACGCGTATTCGAAAGCAAGGCCTCCCACACTACTTCCAGAGCACCCAATCATGGTGGTCTCTCCGCGCCTCGCAGACATCATACTTAATCGCGAGGCAACAGGAAGTCGCCAAGTGGGCCGCCGAGATCGGCGTCCACAACATCAAGTATGAGCCCCGAAAAGCGATCAAGTCACAAGCCCTGGCCGATTTCCTTGCAGACTGGGAAGAAGCACAGCAGCCATAGAAGCTCTCATACCTCCACTACTGGTCGCTCCACTTCGATGGCTCCAAAAACACCTGTGGCACGGGGCTGGGGTCATATTGACTTCCCCAAAGGAGACAAGCCCGCCACGTGCTCCACCTCAATCTCAAACCTCGCACCAACAACATGGCGGAATATGAGGTTCTCCTCCACGGCATGAGAGCCGCCATGAGATGAACATCAACCGCCACGATGTTACGGGATCAATGATACGTCGCCGCCAAGTGGCCGGGACGTGCAACGCTGTTTCCCCAACAATGATAGTGTACCGCCAAGCCGTCGACCAGTTGGGAGGACACTTCGATGGCTATTCCGTCGAGTGGATCGACAGGCGTTAAAACGAGGAGGCAGATGCCCTTTCCCGCATCGGATCGACTCGACATGCGCCACCAGTAGGCGTCTACCTCGACATCATCCACAAACCCTCCGTCAGCCCACCGAAGGAGATCGACGTCGGGATCCCACTGCAACCAGAACCGGCCTTAGTCGCCATGGTTGTGGAACCTAGCGACTGGACAGCGCCATACGTCGCCTTCCTGGAACACAAACTCCTCCCGAGCAACAAGACAGAGGCGCGAATGATTGTGCACCGCTACAAATCCTTCGTCATCATTAATGGCGAGCTCCACAAGCGCAGCGTGACCGGCGTGTTCCAGTGCTGCGTACAGCCAGAGGAAGGCTGCAAGATCCTCCAGGACATTCACGCCGGCGACTGCGACCATCACGCTGGCGCCAAGTCGCTAGTCGCCAAGGCCATGCGACACGGTTTCTACTGGCTCACCGCACATGCCGATGCCACCAACGTCGTCCAAAGGTGCGTCGGATGCCAGAAGTACGCCAACCAGACGCACCTTCCTAGTTTGGCACTCAAGACAATCCCCATCACATGGCCATTCGCCGTATGGGGCATGGACATGGTAGGCCCGTTCAAGAAGGCCCCATCTGGCTTCACCCACCTCCTGGTCGCAGTTGACAAGTTCACAAAATGGGTGGAGGCCAAGCCGATCAAGAAGTGCGACGGAAAGACGGCTACTAAGTTCCTCCACGAACTCATCTACCGGTACGGTTACCCACACAACATCATAACATACAACGGCACCAACTTCGCCAAGGGGCCATGGCGGAATTCTATGAAGAGCACGGCATACGACTCAACCTCGCATCAGTCGCCCACCCGGAGCCAAACGGCCAAGCAGAGCACACCAACCAGAGCGTCCTCCACGGGCTCAAGGCGCGACTGCATGTGCCCCTCGAATGCACCCCAGGATGCTGGGTCGACGAGCTCCCCTCTGTGATATGGGGGATCCACACCTCCGTCAACCGATCAACCGGGTTCACGCCTTTCTTCATGGTGTATGGCGCCGGTGCTTAATGCCAACAGACCTGGAGCACGACTCCCCACGAGTCGCCAACTATGTCGAGGCGGCCAATGAGACCGCCCGCCAAGACAGCATCGATCAACTTGACGAAGCACGCGACCTGGCTCGCTCCCGCACCGCCATATACCAGCAAGGACTTCGCCGCTATCACAGCCGCCGAGTGCAAACTCGCACCTTCCAGGAAGGCGACCTGGTCCTATGACTGGCCCAAGACAAGAAGGGCATGCACAAGCTCTCCCCATGGAGGGGCCATTCGCCATAGGCCGAGTCATTGGCAACGACGCCTACTACCTCATCGACATACGGGTGATGGCCAGTTGAGGTCGGGAGGCCATGGAATGTAAACCTCTCGAAAGTTCTATACTTAGAACCACACACCCATCTGGAATATATAAATGAAGTTCATTCGGATCGCACAAATTGTGCCCACTCGCCATATTCTTGTGCCACTCGCACTCGTACTTGCAAGCAATACGCTATTCACGAAAGTCAACCTCTAGTCGAGCGACCGTCACGGCAAAGTATTGCGGCACAAGGGCACTGGAAGTATTTGGGCCTTGTGTCATCCACGAAAAACGCCAACCCGAGTCGCTTATTGAGTCGCCTCGATCGCCCACCGCCAAGACGTCCGATACACGCTCTACAAAGTTTCATTACTCTCACCTCGAGCAAAGCGACTAACGGTTAAGTACCACGACGGGACTCCGCAAAATGGGAACCCCACGCTGCTCGGGAACACACCAAGTAAGAGAGCTGCCTAGGGCTCGCCACGACCGCCTCCGGGCTGTGGGAGGAGACGCGTTACAAACAACGCATTCACAACCTGCATCATGACCAATACGGTCGGGCATAATGCTCGAAGACTCACTCACAAATCAGCCCTACTCGCACTCGGGGACTCGCCACTCAGAAGACGCGAGGGATAAAAACAAACGCGTAAACAAATCAAACACATAGAAATACACAATCGAGTTATACCCGATTAAAGGGCGGACGCGCTCGAGGACTCGCTCAAATTGTTGAACAACACATTTCCTCAATCATAACATGAGTCGACCAAGTCCCCGCGAGATGCATTACAAAATATCATACAACGCTCGCCACTCGGCATCTATTACAACTTGCATTTGCTTACTCCACAGTGCCCCGACGAAGAAGAAGCGCCACCACCCTTGACGCGCACAAAGGGTCGCCACGGGTCGCCGGCACGTGGTCGGGCCGATTTCGCCAATGACGACCGGAAGGGCTGCTCCGACTTCATGTCGCGGTGCTTTGGCTCGGGGTCGCCAGGCGCCAACACCGTCTCCTGGTACGGCAGCAGATCCCCCGCCGCCAAGACACGATTAGCATAAGGAGTGGCCTTCACGGTCAGCTTCACCGCAAGATTCCACCGCGTCGCCGAGGGATAGCCACTGTGACATCGCCAAGATCAAGTCGTGGGAAATGTGCGAGACCCAACTCAACGCTGGCGGCTCAAGATTCAATGCCGAGCGGCCATCCGCTTCCACAACCGCTGGGCACCTCCTCCAGATAGCGCCACACCTCCATGAGCCCTGTGGATGACTTCGTGGGAGATATGCCTCAAGAGCCGCCGGACACACAACGCCGAGGCCGTGGCTGATTCACCACGGCAAGTTACGCATCATGAGGCGGTATAAGTCTGCACCACCGGATCGCTTTGGCCTACCACAGCTGCAATGTCAGATGTCAGGAAACAATGAAACCCCCAAAGTGGGGACTTGACAAAAGACTAAAGCAAAGACAGAGACTCACCAAGGAGCTTGCGGCAATTCTCCTTGACGTGCTTCTCCAAGGCGGTATGCTCGTTATGTAGCCCCACGATGATGGAGTCCATGGCCTTGCTCCTCTTCAACAAGGCGACGGCAGCCTTCGCCTGCTCCTCCAAGAAATTGAGGTCTTAGCCTCCTCCAACTCCTGGACCAAGGAGGCCACTCTCCCATTCGCCGCGTCTAGTTCGGCGAGTGGGACATACCCCTCACGGGCCTTGGAGACCTCAGCCGGGAAACCATCTGCAAGTGGAGATATCAGAGTATTGCACACAACCAGCTCATACCAAGCAAAGAAGAACAACGCCAAACACTCACCGATCCTCTCCTGAAGCCGGCTCACCTCTCCGCCAGGTAAGCCACGCCCAGCGCCTTGTAGCCGCCGATCACGACCTGCTGAACCCCTAAAAACAACGAGCCAAACTAAGAATCGGAAGGAGGGTAAAACCTAGTTCCCCGCTGAAATTCAGCCACTAGGAACTCGGGGACTGGATAAGGAAGAAAAACAAAAACCCGTTCCCAGCCGATGAAATTCAGCGACTAGGAACTCGGGGACTAGAGAAGGAAGAAAATAAATCAGTCCTCAGCTGAAATTCACATTAGAACTCGGGACCGAGAAGGAAGAAAATAAAAACCAGTTCCTAGCCGCTGAAATTCAGCGATTAGGAACTCGGGACTGGAGAAGATAGAAAACAAAACCAACTCCCCGCTGAAATTCAGCGACTAGGAATTCAGATCGGACATACCGAATAGCAATGAAAGCAACTTGTGAAGTTCAGCAGCATCACCGATGGGACCGTGAAGGAGGTACGCCTGGTGGCCCCAATTCCATGTCCACGATTTTCGACTCGAGGAGACCACAGATCCAGAACGCCTCGAAACCTCACCATAAAGCGAGGGAACGTCGCAGACGCTCTGGCAGGGGCGCTGCCACGGACCGCGCCCGCAGACGGATGCCGGTGTTAGCTCGATCGCGTCGCCGCTTCTTTGACGAGTGGCGAAGAATGGCTCCGCTGGCGCTTCTCGGTCGCAAGATCGCCGGCGCTCTTCGCTTCTTCGTGACTTCAGAATCGTGGACATCCTCGTAGGCCTTCCTCTTCTTGGGCAGATCGCCTTCTCCGCGCTAGTGGCTGGTGGAATCTTGGCAACCAAGGGCACCAATCTTCTTAGCCCTCGACCTGCATGAGCCCTTCCAATCAGCACAACCACGACACGAAAGAAGCAAGGCAAATTGGGACGAGGGAGCACAACTTACTTGGCGACTAGAAGAACACGAAGCCCGGTACTGATATGGGCGGGTTTGTCCAACTCGGGACCCAGCTTGCGGCTGAGCCCCCTCTCGAAGACGTCCGAAGCCCACGAAACCGAGGGCTTCCTTGATGATGAAGCTACGGTCGCCAGGATCTCCGACTTTGATGCCTCCGCCTTCAACGACTGTGGCGACTTGGGCGCTGTTGCTTCGGATGCTTCTTGGCTTGGAACCCCCGAGATCGTAGGCGCGATTGTCGCCAGGGGAACCTCTACCACCACCTCTGTGTCCTCGCCCTCCGACCCCTTCGTCGGGACTGCGTCCCTTGGGGCCTTGTGCGATACTTCGGGAGACCCTTTGTTGTCGGAGTCGTCATCTGACTCGAACACCACTGACGACCTGGCCGGTGATGGAGGCCTCTTTGCTGGCGACTTAGGCCGGCTCGGGGGCTTCGACGGTGTAGCTGTGCGCCGGGACGTTTGCTCCTGGGCGACCTCATTGCCTTCTTCGAACTCGTCCAGGCTACGGCCGCTTCACCTCTGCTTCGTCAGATTCGGGTCTTGAGCCACAGCGCTGGGAGGGACCTCTTCTTCTTCCACTGCCAAGGATCCTCGAATCTTCCTCCAGCTTGGGGAACTTTCACAATCTGAGGGAGCCAACCCTCCAATACCTGAAAAAGTGAGAACCTCTCAGTCAAGACACGCCAAGTTTAAAAGACTGAAATTGAGGTGCGAATGCAGCGATTGGAAAGAAAACTCACTATGGGGCTTCTTCACGGAGTATACGGGCGACTCGCCGCCACGCCTGTGAACTCAAGGCTTGTATCTTCTTCGTATGGCCTTGTAGTACTCGGCCTCCCATGACTCCTTGCTGGTTCGATGGATCATGCTTCCCGCTGTACAGACATCCAAAAGTGGACGAGCCTCCACGAACCGTAAGGCGCTCGAGCCAAGAATTGTAGAGGTTGATTGAATCAACCCCGTCCTTCAACTGGATCTAATCCATCATTTCGCGACGGCCATCCACCGATCTTCGTGGAGCTTCTTCGCCCAATGGGGATCGCCTCTCGGCGATGAATTCAGGGAGAGAGACCTCACCGGAGGGAGTAGCTTCCTTGACGTAGAACCAGCTTTTCTTCCATTCGCTGGCGGCCTTCTTCGGCAGGAGGAGCTTGACGAAGTTGGCCTTCGGCTTCAATTGGAAGGTGACCCGCTGCGGCCAGCATCAAGCCGATCGCTAAGGCCTGCCATGGCCGTGGAAGAGTTCCAGCCATGGAAATATGGCCTGCAATGAGGTAGAATTCAGAGAAGGCTACGTAAGATCACCACTGCTTGATGATGTGGACCAAGATCCGAGGGCTTGATCACAGAGTACGCAGAAGCGGCTGAAGAAGAGCCAAGTAGGGAACCCTAAGCCCCTTTCAAGATGGCTGGTGAAGCAAATGAACTCGCCGGGTCGCGTTTCGCTCGGTCTCGAGGAGGGGAACCCGCCAATTCCCTTATGAGCACCCCGACGCCCTCAAAGGATCTCACTGGGCTGGTGCACTTGGATTTCCCATGAGCCTTTGGGAGGCGCCATCGAGTGAGAAGTGGATCGTACGTGGGGAGAGTAAGTCGAGGAAGCACAAAGGAAGAGCAAATGAGGAAGGATGAAGAATGCGAGCAGGATCGTGAAGCTGATCCATCACTCCCTTTTATGGGAAACGCCACCCGCCAAAATTGAGATAGCCATTACTCACTAATTGCAACAGTTACCTGGAAATTCCAACCGATAGTTTGACCAGGTCCACGTCCAACTCCTATTGGTTCATTTGCCACCCGGCCCTCTTCTCGTTGAAACAACGACGGCCGTGATGCTTACATCAAGTGATGATGGGCTATGGGGAAATTACCCTTGGTTAAGTCCATCATCGATTCACGACCGAGCTACCGCTTCAAATTGGGCTCGCTTACTAACACCAAACGGACGCCCACGCCTGTGTCAACGATGGCCTCGGGGACTACTGATGGGGATATGCCAAAGGGGGTATGCTCAGCAGTGTGTTCCGAGTGGGCCAAAAGGTCTGCAAGTGCTCAAGGACAATCGACTCGAAGAAAGGAAAGGCTCATCGACCGCATCGAAGCCCAGAAGCGTGCGCCCAATGGATTAGGTCAAAGGCCCGGATCCTTATCTTGTTTGAGGTAGCTTGTAAACCCTAGCGAGGTGCTTCATATAAACCTCCTTAGGGTACCTTAGAGACTTACGTTCCATCATACACCCCCTCAAGCGACTCGCTGCCTAGCTGCCGAGCTCGCCACCCTTGTAACTCGCTCTCTCATGATCTAATCTAGCAGGAGTAGGTCTTTACCCTCCGGGAGGCCGAACCTGGGTAAACCCATACGCATCCGCCCCCATATCGCACCGCAGATGGCCGCCAACTCTTCCTCATGAAACACTCAATCGCTGCCTATGGCAGCGACTGCCGTGGCCATTTCCACAACACCCGGTCTCCCAACTAACAACATGAGACTGGCAAAAGGGAAACCTATCAAGAATACCTTTGCCTTGAGCATACTCTAACCTTATTGATATGTTGCAAACGTATCTATAATTTTTGATGTTCCATGCTTGTTTTATATCTACTTTCTTATGTTTTGTTCATACTTTGAGATACTTTTGTGCATTTTCTGGGACTAACCTATTAACAAGATGCCATAGTGCCAGTTGCCTGTTTTCTTCTGTTTTTGGTTCCAGAAAGGCTAGAAAATGAATATTCTCGGAATTGGACGGGACAAAAGCCAAAGTCGATATTTTACCGGAAGACTCACGGAGCTAGAAGACGAGACGGAGAGGGGCCAGGGGCTGGCCACACCATGTGGTGGTGCGGGTCCCCCTGGCCACGCCACCAGGTGGTGTGGGCCCCTGGTCCACCCTCTGACATCGCCTCTTCGCCTATAAGAAGCCTCCCAATGAGAAAACCCTAAATAATCTAGCCTCCAGCCACGAAAAGTTCCATAGCGCCGCCGCCACCGAAGAGGAGATTTGGGGGACAGAAGTCTCTATTCCAGCACCCTGTCGGGACGGGGAATTGCCCCTAGAGCCATCTCCATCAATCTCCACCACCATCTCCATCGTCGTTGCTGATTCCCATGATGAGGAGGGAGTAGTTCTTCCTCGAGGCTAAGGGTTCTACCGGTAGCTATGTGTTCATCTCTCTCTCGATGCATGATATTATTGAGATCATGAGCTTTGTAATCTATAGATCTATTCTGCTACTCAAGTGCTTTAATGAATCTCTGCTTATCCCCACATGTGTGAAAGTGACAGTGTGCACACCATGGTGGCACTTGGGCTAGAGATTACAAATACTTGTTATGAGTTATATTTGGAGTTAGATGTCTCTATGAAATTGTGGTGTTTGTTGGAACCATCTAGAGCTCAAGGTGACAGTGTGGGGTTATCTAGATGGGGAAAGCAAACTTTGAGGAGTGCTGTTATAACCCTACCATGGATTAAAGTGTCCAACCGGAGAGTAGTTCAGAGTAGTATCATGAAGAGAAGATATTTATATGATAGTGTTCACTAGCGAAAGTATGATCCCTAGGCCTTGTTTCTAAGCATTGAAACACCGTTTGCAACTAGACATGTTACATGTTTGCTTGCTTCCATCTTTATTTAAGATTGCCTTTAGTCTCTTCCTACCCGTTAAGCTCTTTTCTGGCACCGTTACCACTTATAATTATCCATACCACTTGTATTTCACTATCTCTTCGCTGAACTAGTGCACCTATACACCTGACAAGTGTATTGGGTGTGTTGTGGACACAATAGACTTCTTGTATCTTGATTGCAGGGTTGCTTGAGAGGGATACCTTTGAACACTTCCTCCCTGAGTTCGATAAACCTTCGGTAATCCACTTAAGGGAAACTTGCTGCTGTTCTACAAACCTCTGCACTTGGAGGCCCAACAATTGTCTACAAGAATAGAAGTGCATAGACATCAAGCTATTTTCCGGCGCCGTTGCCGGGGAGGTAAGGTAAAAGGTACTCACACAGGAGGATTAAAGAAGAAGAACCTCCCATGGCAAACGCCTATTTTTTGGCGCCATTGCCGAGGAGGTAAGGTAAAAGGTACTCACATCCTCCTAGTAGTGCTCGAAGTTATTTCCTTTAGATTCATATTTTCAGGTGTAGGGAAAGAATGATGTAATGAGATGAAGAATGGACTAAAGCTCAAGATTGGGTATTCCACCTGTGCCACCCCCAAAAAATATCCAAGAGGTACAAGCGTCAAAGCTTGGGGATGCCCAAGGCATCCCCTTCTTCATCAATAAAAATCTCAGGTCTTTCTAGACACTTCGTTTTTATTGTTTCATGCACGGTTGTGTTGTTCTTGGAGCGTCTTTGTTTTTGTTTTTAGTTTTCTTTTTCTTGGTTTGTTGCAATAAGTTGGTTGGATCCCAACACTTCTTTTGGAGAGAGACACACTCCATTTTCATTGCCTAGAACACTCTAGTTTTCATTCTTATTGTTTTGTGAGTGTTCTCTTTTGCTAGCACTGTGTTTAGCCTTAGTTTTCTTGTGCTTTCAGCTTAGAACTTTTTAGTTCTTCTTTGTGGATTCGTGACACAAGCTCACTGACCTTTATTTATTATTATCTTTGTCAGTTTTCAAATAAAGTTGATTTGGATTGGAAAAGAGTAGGAAAGTTCATGCTTAAGTGGTATAAAAAGGAGCTTGTTTTTGACTGTGACTTAGACTTTATCATGTCATTCTTGATATTGTTTTGGCTTTATGAATAGTTATTATTGTTTTAGCATGACATGTTATAAACAATTGAGATTGCTTAATGTGCCTTGAAAGAATCATGTGTTGTTTTAGCATATAAAAGCATAATATTGTGGTATTCTCCTTTAAATGCTTTATTTGGGTTGACTTAGCGCATGCTCACACCATGTTAAGACTATACCAAGTCACAATAGCCTCTATGATCATTTAGTTTTCGACTAGTAATATCACTTTATGCTTTAATTAATAATGTTTTGTCGCTTTGCATGATTATGGCCATTATTGCTCTCTTAGTTTGTCGCTCCCAGACTTTTGCTAGCCTACATAACCAAGTGTGAGTTCCACTCCCATCCAACTCCAAATAAAAGCAAGTTATCCCAAAGAGTCCACCATACCTACCTATTAGCATTTGCTATTCCAAGTATATTCATGCTTTTATTTACCTTCCGAATTAAACTTGTTATGTGAAAATTAGTGATTAAAGCTCTCACGAACTTGATGGCACACTTTATTTTCTTGAACTTAATAAACTTGAACCATTATGTCCATCTTTGTTGCGTATATGCCCGCGCTTTATAAGTTGAAGTTAGCATATGACTACCCTAGCAGAAAGGGCCACAGGAGGGTCAAGCTCATGGTCGCCTCCTCTACCTCCACACAACCCAAAGCTTACTAGAGTTTCCCCTATGTAACCTTCTCTAGGGCAGCGCAAGAGACCTCCTCCTCAACTGCTCCACCACCCCATAGGCACGGAGTCACGATCACCCCAGAGGCCGCACGGCTCATGGTGAAGGAGTTTCTCCATTACGCCCCTGCCGAGGCTGCACGAGAGGAGTGGCAGGCGTGCCTTATGGTGTTGGTAGACGTGGTCTGGGATGACATGCACCCGACTCCTTCGAAAATGGGGGCTAGAGAGGCCGCCCACGGAGCACCCCTCCACCTCTCATCTCGCCACCGGGGTTCCGGAGGCAGCAACCTCACGCGAGGCACAAACGAAGCCCAGAGCATCGCATAAATCACCCGCTTCACCAAGATGCCCGTGTGACCCGTCCAAGCATCATGGCCACAAGGCCCGTGATTGCGAATGTTGCAGCTGGTCGCCAGACCAGCGTGCCCTTTCGAGGAATCGAGACTCTAGGCCAGCGTCCCAGCTGGCCGAGCACCTAAGGCACTTGGTGTGGCCGCACAAGTTCGCATCAAGATGCCTCCGCGATACAACAACACCAATAGCCCAATGGAGTTCTTATAGCTCTACACCACTAGCGCCGAGGCGGGTGGAGACGACAAGGCCCTAGCTAACTAGCTCCCTATGGTGCTCAAGGCCACATCGCCGCTTGGTCAGCTGAACCTCCCCGAGGGGTTCATCGACCATGGTGCGTGCTCAGGACCTCTTCATTGCTAGGTTCAGGGAAGCGACGGACATTCTCTCACACACAAAGACCTCGGCAAGTGTGTCAGAGCCTAGCGAGACCCTATACAAGTACTCTACAATGATTCACCAAAGGTCTCATTAGGGTTCCCTAGGTCCCCGATGCCGAGGTCATCTCCTTCGCCGAGGGCATCCTAGATGGCTAGGTGCTCAACAAGATCGGTTACTAGGATGGCTGAGCTTTCAAGAATCGCCAACCTATGCACCTAAGATAGAGGCGCATAACTTGTTCACCATAGCAAGGACAGTGGAGCTGGCCTCGCACAGGGCTACGAGTAAAACCCTCAGCGGCCGCATAATGGGAGTCAAGCGGAAGCGCCTCCCAAGGGAAGCAGCAGGTGACACCCCCAACCCTCGCCTATACTGTGCTTTTCATTAGCGGCAGGGTCATGGCACCGAGGAATGCCTCAAGCATAAGGAGGTCAAGAAGGAGTATGGTGGCCAGAGGAGGCACGAGCATGATGGAGAGCACGGCAACAAACCGACCATCCGTGCGTGGAAGAGCAGGGCACTTGACCGAGGGGGTGCCGGGGCTCCGAGGAGCCATGTAGCTCCCCCTGCTAAAACCACGACTACAAAATCGCTTGTTGTTTTTGTTTTTATGCAGCATCGAGATATCATTCTCATGACATCATGCCACATTGCATTTGAGCATCATATCAAAATTGCATTTGAGAATCCATCTTGTGTGTTCTTGATATCACATTACTCTCTTCCTCTTTTGAAACCTCTCTATTTTGTTTTCTACAAAGTTGGGGTCAACTTGTTAGGATCCACTATTTTATAAATGGTTTTGCTCTTTCTAAAACCCTAATCTCTAATCTTGTTAAAATGCTCAATTTGAATTATGGGGCATCATCCTTCCTCTAGCTCTTGTTCCCTCTTTGCCATTTTATGTTGCCACCTATCTCTGTTCAAAAGCTCCTGCATAAATATTCAACAAGATTCAAAATTAGAAGCTAGCTTGAAATTGTAAAAGAATAAAAGCAAACAAACATATAAAATAAGAACAGAAAGAACAAAGAGAGATATAAAGAAAACCCGGCTGAAACCTACAGCAGCCCATCAAGTAGAAGCCACCTCGGTGTCCTACTTTTTGGCCCACCCACGGCCCATCTCCCTGCATTCCCAACGTCGCTGGTCCCCCGACATCAACGATGGTACTATGGACCATATTCCCCTATCACCCTCCTCTCTTAGCGCCCCGATGAAGAAGCAGTTCATTCCGTCCATTAAGTCTGGCTGGGCCGCTCATGCCGCCAAAGGCCGCTGGCCCCCACCTTATCTACCTCGCAGTACGCCCTCGAACCCTAGCCAGCTTCACACCGCAGTCCTGTTTTCTCGCAAAGGCCACGTTGCCATTCTCCCTCCTCTCCGCCGCCGATCTCGCCAAATTTCGGCAATTTTCTCCTCCGTTTAGGACAACCAACCTTCGACTTATCGGTGAGTTCTGTCCCATCCCAATCTCGATGTTAAGTTTTCGGCTCGATGCCGACACCCACGCCTAAACCCATCCGCAGAGACACGACCCTTTGGCGATCTCCTCAAAGCCCTCGAGCTAGCTGTGCTGGGACATGGCCCTAGTGCCTCAACACCGTGCCCTCTACACCGTGTGTTGCGCCTCCGTCCCCTACCGCTGCTCCCTGCAGCCTCGCCTTGCCTTCAACCTTGAGCCACAACATTGCGTATCATCGCCGCCGGACCGCACAAGCTTGTTGCCCCCATCTCTTGAGCTGCCTCTCCTCGTCCCAGCTCTTCCTCCCGCTCAATGACGCCGCCCTCATCGCCGCTAACGCCGCTGGCCATGTGGGTATGCAACTAGCATCCAACCACCGTGACGTCAGGACATCATGCACAAGACCGACAACAACAGCATGATTCGCCCTCCTGCTCATCAAGGATTTCTGACCACCAGTCCATATCCTAAAACCTTCTGAAGCAATCTTGTAGCCCTATCATTCCTCTCTGACTTTATCCTTTACATCACCTTCTAACTTGCGCTCGCAATCTTCCCGAGAAGTTGAACCGAGCTAACTACTTTTCTCTGATCCAAATCGATAGGATCTTGATGCTTTTGTGAAAACAGCCCTGGATCTTTCCCTCGTCGGAGTCCTCCTCAAGGCCACGCTTAGTGGGTACAGAAGGCTTTCTCTCCACACACAACAGATAACCTCCCAAATTTCAGCTTTTCTACTTGACTCCCACGCACGTTAGACAACCCCTCCGCGACCCAGTAACCCTCCGCTGGGTCCATTTCAAAATTCGTTTTCTTTTCTTTATAAATATTCTATACATATATAAGCAAATTTAAATTCATAGTTTCATATCTGTTTTGAATTTGCAAATACTTCCAAAATAAAAAGTGGATGGTTTTGAAAGATGAATACAAATCCACTATGAGAAAATACCAGTAATACCCCTAACTATTCAAACTATTAACCATATTGCCTTTTTCTATTTAAAAATGCATTTATTAATAAATTTTAATCTATAAATTCAAATATTGCAAATGATATATGTTTTGTGATCATAAAAATACAAGGATTAATAATATACAATCTAAAATAATTTCGGTAAATAAATTTTGAAATTTGTTTTAATACTATTAAATTGCCTTTTCTTAATAAATTCATAACTCTAATCACGAATTCAATTCGATAAATGATGTCTAAATCAATCAGCTTAATGAGCCCTTTCCAATCGTGCATTTCATACTTGCAATTGCATCGCATCATGGAGAACTTCTAAGATCAGAATTATTTATGCAAGGAAAACATGATGAATAAAATGGTAAAATAATTATTTCTTGTTGAGAATGCCTCACTAATGTTTTATCATTGATATGTCATGCCCATGCCATATTTCCAACATAGTTTGCATCGTTAACTTGCCATGTCATGCATCATATCTTGATCATGCCGTTCTTCCAAGATTAGTTGTAATCAAGTATCGCTTGTTCCTTCTAGTGCTTTGCTTTTTCCGGATAGACGATGAGATGTTGTGATCTTCGACAACAGATATGTATCTTCGGCTATGTTTACCCAGGAGAGCATTCCCCCCTTTCTACCTATTTTGAATTTATAGTCTTTACTTCCTCCTATTGATCTATTTCTATCCGTGTTGCGATGCTTTAGTTTACGTACCATTTATATCTTTTGTAGCCTCTATATTGCCTTGGACACCTCCTATTGCCTATTGTTTGGTAGACAGTTGGCCTTGCAAGTCTTAGTTGCTTGCTCAGGTGTTGGTTTGAGTCATCGAGTTCCACCATTGTTAGGAGGTTGGCACATGCTTAATAGTGGAGATGATCATGCTTTTAATTATAACTTGCTAATTAAATGATGGAAGTGGATATAAGTAATGCAGAGGCACCGGTGGGTAATAGTTAATATTCGGTTTTTAACCACCCACTTGTGTCCACCTAGGACCCGAGTTCGTGACACCTGCTCCGAGATTGAGCGCGCTAACCACATGTAGGTGTGTGGGCACCCCATCGGCTAACTACCTGATTTCAAAGTACTGTGCTCGAGGCCACAAACTAGTTTGGGGGCTTTATTACTATCATGTACTTATGCCATGCTTTATTGCTTTATTTACGATTGCGTGTGGAGCGCCTGTACTGTTTAGGAATGTGAAATATTTTCGCGGTATTGACAACTCTAGTCACACTTTCGGGTTCCCGGTCGTTTATATCCCATTGCACAAAAAGTAGGTCCGGCTTGGAGCGGCCGATTTTATTATGGTAGCTTAGTGGGATGACCCCCATGTACTTGCCTTGGGTCTGGGAAACGTCCTGTTCGAAGCCCCGTCGCATACCGTTGGGTGTATGTTCAGGATCTTGCTCATATCGAATCTGACAACAAGGGTTGATGTGCGTGTGGATACTTTAGTGCACCCCTGCAGGGTTAAATCTTTTCGAAAAGCTGTGTCTATGGTTATGGACGACTTGGAGCACAGTTTCTCGATCATAGACAACTATAACTAAAATTTATTGTTATAAATTTGACTTGTATCTAATATGAATAGTAAGTTGGATAACCTCCATGGAAAGAACAAATAAAACTTCTAACTGCAGGAGTTTCCTAATGACTTCCTCGTTTAGTTCAAGGGGGAAATACCAGGATGGGTATGTTTGGTGTTAGTATCAGGTTGAATCCGAATAGATCTTTCTTATCCCTGTCTGATAGCCAATAGTTGTATCGACTCTCTATAGGTTGTTTAGTGCATGCTTTGCTGCCGCTTCAGTCCACCATACCTATGTAGGCGAGAGCCGCCGAATTCTAGACTCGTCGTGTATTGGCCTCAGTACTGACTGATCCCTTTTTCTTTTACCCTTTGTTGGCACCCCTTTTGTTTAACAGGTATGAGTTCGACGTTGTTAGTAGGGTTATGGCTCAAAATATGTAGAGCTTGTTGGAAACCCCAAGAGGAAGGTATGATGAGCACAGTGGCAAGTTTTCCCTCAGTTATGAAAGCAAGGTTATCGAACCAGTAGGAGTAAGGAAACAACTCCAAGGTGTTGCTAAAAACTTGGAATCCTGCACAACACAACCACAGAACTTTGCGCCAACTTACAATGAGGTTGTCAATCTCACTAGTTTTGCTGAAAACAAACAGTAAACAGTAAACCGTAAATGGTATATAAACGGTAAAGGAATGGACTGGGTCCCACAGTTCACTAGAGGTGTTTCTACTTAATATTAATAGCATGTTGGGTGAACAAATTACAGCGGGGCAATTGACAAATTGAGAAAGCATAATAATGCATATACTAGACATCTTGACTCCTACGAGATTTGATTGGGCATTACAACATAATACATAGACTGTAATCCGACTGCATCTATGACTAATAATCCACCTTCAAAGTTATCATCCTAACCTCTCTAGTATTAAGTTGCAAGCAAATAGATAATTACATTAAGCAAAGTGTGTAAAAATACAATTGCCCATGGACAAAGGATTGTTGTTTTTCCCTAGTAGCAACAAGACATCTACAACCTTAGAGATTTCTCACTTCCCAGATTACTAGAGGCATGAACCCACTATCGAGCATAAATACTCCCTCTTGTAGTTGCAAGTATCTACTTGGCCAAGATAGTTACTAACAACAGAGAGCATGCAAGATCACAAATAACATAGAAATGATAGAACCAATAATCAATCTAACATAGTATCTCAATATCCATCGGATCCCGGAAAACACAACATATAGGATTACAAATAGATGATCTTGATCATGAACGGAGGTCACAAGATCTAAACATGATAACACAAAGGAGGAGAACCAACCATCTAGCTACTGTATGGACCCATAGTCCAAGGGTGAACTACTCACGCATCACTCCGGAGGCTGGCATGGTGATGAAGAAGGCCCAGATGATTCTCCTCCCAAGCAGGTGCCGGAAGAGCTTCAGATCCCCCGATCTAGGGATGGAGATGGCGGAGGCTACAGACTCTTTCATGAATTTTTGATCGGTTCCTTAGGGTTTTCGTCCCGGGGTACTTTTATAGGCGAAGGGGTAAGGTTGGTGGAGGCTCGAGGGGCCCACACCACCTGGTGGCGCCCCCACTGGCCGCACCGCCACAGGGTGGGGCCACCTCGTGGCCCCCCTTCGGCTACCCTTCGGACTTTGTGTTCCTTCCGTAAAATATTGGCTTTGGCTTTTGTCCCGGCCCAATTCGAGAATATTTCCTTACTAGCTTTTCCGAAACCAAAATCAGCGTAAAAGCAACCGGCACTATGGCATCTTGTTAATAGGTTAGTTCCTAAAATGTATAAAAATACCTCAAAGTGTGAACAAAACATAAGAAAGTTGATATAAAACAAGCATGGAGCATCAAAAATTATAGATACATTTACAACGTATCACGCATCCCCAAGCTTAACTCATGCTCGCCCTCGAGTAGGTAAGTGATAAAAAGAATAATTTTTGAGGTGACATGCACCATCACAATCTTGATCAAGGTATTCGTAAAGCATTGATAGCTAGGATCAAAGTACTCTAAACATAAGCATGAAATATAGAGTTCTAACAATAATACATAGCAACTATGTTGTAACATGAAAAGGTACAAACAAAAGATCATGAATAATAATGCATTGAAAGACGTTTGTTTGTTTCACATATAGAAAACATTATAAGAGTGGTATTCAGCTTGTCCCTCATGGTATAACAAAACATAAATGCATATGACACCTTCAAAGTTCATAAGGGTGACTAGATACAAATAATTTAAGAGCAAGCAATATCAAAGTTATGAATCAATCAACAAGTTTTGGGACAATGCACATTAAACTAAGAATGACCACTATGCTCTCTCAATTGGTGCATAAAGATAGAATATGGAGACTCAACATAAAAGTAAAAAAGAAAGGCCCTTCACAAAGGGAAGCAGGGATTTAAAGTTTCATAAAGAGCTTCCAAAAATTATGGTACTTATTAGCTTTCAGCCTCATTGCCCCCATCATAAGCATCTTGAGGTGATTAAGGTTAAAGTGACACAAATATGAGGATATGCTCGACAAGTTATAAGTTGAAAATCGTGATGCCCCTTTCTTACGAGTACCGAACCTCATGCTACTCAACTTTAGTCACAAGAAAGTTCTTGTCATTGTAAGTACATGTGTATGAGAGAGAACTGCCAATGGAGTACCCCTTGCCCCATGACACAGGAGCTATCCCATATCAAAATGACAAGGCAATGTATAATGAGTATCTCTTGATCTTTTTATTTGCTATTTGCATAGGTTTTTATTGAGGATGCTTCATGTATACTCACTATGGTTATGCTGCAAGTTTCCACCATGATTAGGCATGCTTAGGCTAGCTGCCATGCTTTCTCTAACACACATACAAACTCCATGAGCTTACAAGCTCCCTTTATTTCACAATCACGAGATCCATAAACAAAAGAACATGATATCAACTGAATAATAAGTAATGTTGAAAGCATTCCCATGACAAAGATGGTTCTGCTAATTCACAACTTATAAAGTGCAAGCATATAAGCATAGATGGACACAGTGGTTCAAGTTTATTAAGTGCAAGAAATTAAAGTGTGCCATCAAGTTTGTGAGAGCTTTAATCAGTAATTTTCACATAACAAGTTTAATTTAGAATGTAGATTAAAACATGAATATACTTCAAATGGTGTAACACAACATGCATCGAAGTTATAGTGGACTTTTGGAATAACTTGGTTTTATTGGAGGTTGATGCACTGGAACTCATACTTGGTACAGGTGGAGGCTAGCAAAAGACTGGGAGCGACCAACTAAGAGAGCAATAATGGCCATAATTATGCAAAGCGACAAAACATTATTAATTAAAGCATAAAGTGATATTACAAGTAAAAAACTAAATTATCATAGAGGCTAAGGTGACTGGTTCATAGTCTTAACATGGTGTAAGCATGTGCCAAGTCAACCCAAATAAAGCATCAAAGGAGAATACCACAATATTATGCTTTTGTATGCTAAAACAACGCATGATCCTTTCAAAGCACATTAAGCAATCTCAATTGTTTGGAATAATTCATGCTACAACAATAATTACTAAGAATAAGGTCAAAGCAACATCAAACATTACATGATAAAGTCTAGGCCACAGTCAAAACCAACTCCTTTTGTACCACTTATAAGCATGAAACTTCCTACTCTTTTCCAACACCAATCAACTTATTTGAAACTTCATATGAATGCTAGGGTCCAACCAATTTATTTAAGAAAATCAAACAAAAGAAAACTAAAACTAAAACAAAGACGCTCCAAGAACAACACAATTGTGCATGAAACAATAAAAATGAAGTGTTTTGGAAGAAAACCTGAGATTTTTATTGATGAAGAAGGGGATGCCTTGGGCATTCCCAAGATTTGATGCTTGTACTTCTTGAATATTTCTTGGGGTGACACATGTGGCATCCCCAAGCTTGAGCTTTTGTCCATACTTCATCTCATCACATTATTCTTCCCTACACTTGAAAATTTCCTTCATACAAAACTTCACACAATCTTCATTAGAAACATTAGTGCATTCAAGATAATAAGTCTTTTGGGTTTAGTTTCAACACAAGTAAAACTTCCATTAAAACACAAGCTATTGTAGCAATTCCTTTTAAAAGCTCAAGTGATCAAAGAGAACTCAAAGAGAAAGAGATTAAGAGGAAATGCAAATAGTGGCGTAAATCACAAAATAGACCAAATAGGTAAAAATCGATTTTTTCGAAGACCTTCTGTTTCTCAAATCAAAAAGTGCTAAACTAATTAAAGTTAACCTGGGGCATAAGCAAATAAATTTATAGCTCAATCCGACGTACAGAGATTTTTCACGATTTTTGTAGTGTATCACAAAATCTGTTTCGAGACAACAACTTTCCCAAGTCTTACTTTCTCTCATTAGAAGTTATTCTTGGCACAAAAACACCACAAAAGGATAAGGAGAGGTTATTACTCACAATAAATTCCAAGACTCAACAAAAGAAAACCATCGAACATAAAATAATTTGGGTTAGCTCCCAATAGTGCTTTTCTTTAACGCCTTTGAGCTAGGCTCAGTAATTTGAGAAGATGCTCACATAAGAAATATGAATTAAAGCAAAAAATAGCATCAAGGAGCAAATATGAAACACATTTAAGTCTAACCCACTTCCTATGCATAGGAATCTTGTAAGAAATAAATCAAATAAGCACATAGTAACAAGAATGGGTAGATAAAACAAGAGCAACTTCAGAACTTTCAATATAAAGAGAGGTGTTTTAGTAACATGAGAATTCCAACAACCATAGTTTCCTCCCTCATAATGATTTTAAGTAGCATCATGAACAAACTCAACAATATAAATATCACACTCATCCTCCTTTGGTAAGCATGGAGGGCGATCAAATAAGGTATTAGTTAAAGAGTTACTCTTATTAGCAGGTAGACATGGGTAGCTGCTCCATTCTTTCTCCTCTTGATCATCACTCTCCTCCTATTTTTCATTCAATGAGCTTCTAGTTTCAGCAATTTCTTCTTCCATAGGCTCCTGCAAGGCATTAGTGTCTTCTGTTTGTGGAGAGCATCTATTAAGATATTTAAGAATATAGCCATTTTCTTCCTTGTAATTATAAAAGCAAATTTTAAATATATCATAAACCTCATATTTATAAGGTGCATCATCAGTATTTCAAGCAAATAAGCAAGTTTGAATGCACCCTTCCAAGCAATAAATTCTTCAATTTCTTCCACATCATAAAAGTCATAATTTCCCTTAACATAAGAAGATATGGTAACATTATCATTATACTCACATTGAAAAGGGAGGTGTTTATACCTCCTACATCAACAAGATTTATCAAAGCAATAAGTAACTTTATAAGTAGAGCAAACTTTTCTAGTAATGGTATACAATTTATTAATTTGTTCCCATAAGTGTTTCCCCCTTTGTGATTCCCATAAGTGTTTCCCCCTTTGTGACAAGCGGTGTTCCTCATAATATTTTTGTTCTTCTGTGAACCCACCTTGCTAATAAGATCTAGTTTCAAAGAAACCAACCATTGATAGAAAGCATGATAAAGCAAGACAATAACAAACCAACAAAAATAACAACTATAGTAGGAAGTAATTGTTTTTGTATTTTTGATAAAAAGAAGCAAACAAAATAAAGTAGAGAAACTAAAACAAAAACAAAGTAAAGAGATTGGTTGTGAGAGACTCCCCTTGAAAGAATCTTCTCTCTCCCTGAAAAGTGATTAACAAGGAGGAAGAGATTGAAGTTGTCCTTAACTCCTAGGCAACGGTGCCAGAAAAAGTGCTTGATGGCTCAAAATATGTAGAGCTCGTTGGGAACCCCAAGAGGAAGGTATGATGAGCACAGTAGCAAGTTTTCCCTCAGTTATGAAACCAAGGTTATCGAACCAAGAGGAGTAATTAAACAACTCCAAGGTGTTGCTAACAACTTGGAATCCTGCACAACACAACCGCAGAACTTTGCCCTAGCTTACAATGAGGTTGTTAATCTCACTAGTTTTGCAAAAAACAAAGGATTAAACGTATAGTGTGGAAGATAGTAATTGCTTGCAGAAAGTAAACAGTAAACAATAGATGGTATATAAATGGTAAAGTAATGGACTTGGGTCCACAGTTCACTAGAGGTGTTTCTCCTTAAGATTAATAGCATGTTGGGTGAACAAATTACAGCGGGGCAATTGACAGATTGAGAAAGCATAACAATGCATATACTAGACATCTTGACTCCTACGAGATTTGATTGGGCATTACAACATAATACATAGACCGTAATCCAATTGCATCTATGACTAATAATCCGCCTTCAGGTTATCATCCGAACCCCTTCCAGTATTAAGTTGTAAGCAACAGATAATTTCATTAAGCAAAGTGTGTAAAGTAAACAATACAATTGCCCCATGGACAAAGGATTGTTGTTTTCTCCCTAGTAGCAACATCACATCTACAACCTTAGAGATTTCTGTCACTTCCCCAAATTACTAGAGGCATAAACCCACTATCGATCATATATACTCCCTCTTGTAGTTGCAAGCATCTACTTGGCCAATATAGTTACTAACAACAGAGAGCATGCAAGATCACAAATAACATAGACATGATAGAATCAATAATCAATCTGACATAGTATCTCAATATACATCATATCCCCGCAAACACAACATATAGGATTACAAATAGATGATCTTGATCATGAACGGAGCTCACAAGATCTAAACATGATAGCACAAAGGAGGAGAACCAACCATCTAGCTACTGTATGGACCCATAGTCCAAGGGTGAACTACTCACGCATCACTCCGGAGGATGGCATGGTGATGAAGAAGGCCTCTAGGATGATCTCTCCCCTCTGGTAGGGTGTTGGGAAGAGCTTCAGATCCCCCTCGATCTAGGGATGGAGATGGTATGCCAGACTCTTTCATGGATTTTGATCGTCCTTAGGGTTTTCGGCCCGAGGTACTTTTTATAGGCGTATAAGGGCAAGGTCGGTGGAGGCCCGAGGGGCCCACACCCCCTGGTGGCGCGCCCCCCTGGCCGTGTCGCCACAGGGTGTGTCCACCTCTTGGCCCCCCTTTGGCTGTCCTTCGGACTCCGTGTTCCTTCTAGTAAAATATTGACTTTGGCTTTTGTCCTGTCCAATTCCGAGTATATTTCCGTACTAGCTTTTTTGAAACCAAAATCAGCAGAAAACAGGCAACTAGCACTGTGGCATCTTGTTAATAGGTTAGTTCCAGAAAATGTATAAAATATCTCAAAGTGTGAACAAAACATAAGAAAGTTGATATAAAACAAGCATGGAGCATCAAAATTATAGATACGCTATTTAGTATCATAGGGTTACCCTTTCGCTTGGCTCGAAGGGTTATGGACGCCATTGGTTATTCTTCATGGCTCTTAGCTCAATTTGTATCTTATCCGCACTGAATATTGTACCATTTTCAAGATGATTTGGATCTTGTATTATATATCCGTATTCTTGACTCGTGAGTTGTGGGTGTATATATATGTTTCAGGTTCCATTATGAACTATTGTGTAATGGTGTTACTTTGTTTTCCACCTGCACGCAAGTGCCTCGGTGGGCATCTTTGAATCGCTTTATGCGGGTTTGGCAGAATCGCTAAAATCTGCATACTTCATTCAAGGGTGTTACAAGCCACCACGCGAGATAATCAAGACTCAAATCGCCGCCAACATGAAGTTTCCATTTGATCGACGCGTCCCACTCCTAAAGAGGCTATCGCCTTGTGCCCCTAACCATGCACTTAGAGCAAGATCCCAAGGTGACATTCACTCCTCTCCGTCTCCTTTTGAGAGTTGGTTTTTAGCCCCACGGCATGATGGCATCATTCCAAACAACCAAAAAGCCTTTGTCGATTTTTTGCCTCTTCATGAGATACCCTGGTTTTATGTGGATTTCTTTTCACCCATGTTCTCGCCCATCTATCATATGAGCTGGGCTAGGACAAGGCTTTCACCGGACCACTCCCATCAACAACAAGGCCTAAAGTGTTTACCTCTAACTTGCTGACTAGTTCTAGTAAGTCACCTCACCCATGGTTCCCGGTGCTTGAAATCCTTGTATAATACATGACGGAACTAATGAGCACGCAGGGCGAGCCCGCTGAGCGCATTCGCTGGGCGGAGTGCCATAACGCTGGTGTGTATGGTAAATCTCGAGAAGCCAATAGGACAACTCGGCCCCTACATGGAGGCTCGTGATGGTGACCCCCTCCAATGGCCACCTTTTTCATGCTAGACATATGGTCTCCTCCTCGAGGGTCCAACAGACAAGCATTTGCCCTATGGCACTCTCCTCAAGAGGCTTATGGGGCAGCTCGTGAGGGTTACTCCTCCAGCGCCACCTTTTTCATGCTAGACCCACGGCCTCCTCCTCGATGGTCCAACACGATAAGCATTTGCCCCAAGGCACTCTCCTCGAGAGGCTTACAGGAGGTTCATGAGGGTGACCCCTCTAGCGCCAAAATTCCATGATAGACCCACGGTCTCCTCCTTGAGGGGCTAAAAGGATGAGCATTCACCCATGGTCTCTTCTCCGAGGTACTTACAGGTCCGCCTCGAGGGACACCGCGCCTGAAGAGCCGCCACACGCATGCACACCTACATGCTTTTCTCCCAAGAAACCAACAGGAGGTGCACACCAGTGGCCCTTTTGAGATCTATTGACGAACGCATACACCACGGCCATGTCCTCGAGAGGCTTACTTGGGAAGCACAAGTATCACACTCCTCTACTAAAGGAAGGTGGGCATCCCACCAGAGAGGTTGCCTCCTCAAGCTGCCTTACATATGCTACATTACGGCCACCTCCTTGAGAGGCCTACAGAGAAACGCCATCTCACCTAAGTAGTGCACAACATGCTTCAAAGGAAACTTAATCACGACGATTGGCAAGGCTTAACAAAAGCATGCAGAGACAAAGGTACCATGCATGAACACCCACAAAGTGGCCTCACTACCAGAGGTCACGTTACAACAAAAGAGGCAGAAGATCGGTGCATGAGGGCCGTGGAAGTCAAAGAGTGACTTTCAAGGATCCCCAAGATCCCGTCACAGCCTGCTGACTTAAGGGTATCATCTCCACCTCACCGTCCTGCCGGGTCAAGGCCCCCACACTGCGGCAGAGGCCTGGTCGGCCTCACCTCTTCAATTCAAGAAACATGGGATCAAGGCTTCCATGCGCGCCTTCCACGATCTCCGGGAATGAAGGATGACTTGGTGGGGTCGCTCGGGTCGTGACCTCCTCTAGGAGTTCCTCCCACGGAAGTCAGGGTCAACGCGATGGAGGTCAAGAAGAACTGAGTCATGGCAACCCCAACATCTTTCAAGATTTTTTGAGATGGAAGGCCAGAGATCTTGGATATCCTCCAACATGATGGTGATCCGGAAGAGCTCTAGATAAGCGCTGCTCTCACCGTGTCCTGCAAGGGCCCTGTGTAGAAGTTGGTCACCGTGAGGCCAGCAAGGGTGGAAGTGGCGGCTTGATCAGCTCGTGGAACATCTTACACCGCGCCATTTCGAAAACCCGTTGTCCACATCTTCCTGGTCTCGAGAGCCTTCCTTCTCAAGATCCTTCATCTCAAGAGGGCTCGAGTCACCGCTTACGCCCACTCCAAGGCCTTCCATCTCGGCTTTCTTTCACCGAAAGCGCCGCCTGGTGGTGTCCTTCTTCGTAGTCCCATTGAAGGACTTTTTCCTTCCTCGTGACATTTCTCCCGGAGGGCCTTGCAATTCGAGGCTAGAGCCTTGCATGATCCAACTTATTTGTTTATGCTCGCTAGCGAAGTTTCTCGTTGAGGAACAGATCCGGCCCATGGTCTTGGAACTGATGTTGTCCAGTCGCATCTGTGCCATCAAGTTTCTCATAGGTCGCCACCAGATGGACCTCCAATAGCTCCTGTGCAACCGCTCTCCAAGAGGAGCTCATCCCCTAAAGCCGAGAAGCTTCCTCATGATGTGCCACTTCCAGCTCTCTCGCTGGAATTTTCGGTGGTCCTCCTCGATCTCCTTCTCTGAGAAGGCGATCATGTGCTCGCGTATAAAGAGCACCCGAGCTCACGTAGCGAGATCTCTGCCTCATGGAGTCATCCCGGGGGGCTGGATCACACCCCATCATGGTCAAGATCCTAGCAGCCTTACTTCCTATGCCACCAAAAGGTCTCCTAAGATCGGGGATCCTCGCTCCCGACGCTGCTCCCATAGTCTCGATGGTCGATCAAGGACTTTCCGGCCTCCGGAGGCGACACCACGCCCGGATCCAGGTTCTAGGCGCCACGTAGGTAAGGAATCGCTCAAGCTCAAAGACGCTGCGGCCTCCATGATGGAATGAAGTCGTTCGGTCCTTATAGGCGGCTCGAGATCAGGCTGCACCATGATAGCCACGTCCGCCTGATCGACTGTGAGGGCCTAGGGCCGAGTTCTGCCTGTGCACTCATCTGTGCTAGGCCCCGAAGACGGTGTTGCCCACTGGTCCCACACGAGATCCTCTTGCACGTGAACACCCTCGTCCTCTACGCCCGTAAGCTAAGTGATCATACCACCCAAAAGAAGGCTCGTGGTCTCATCGCCACCTTGCATGGAGCCCAGCCGCACTAAGATCTCAGGCGCCAAGAACTGGTCCCGACAATGGCGGTCATGCCTCATTTCAGGATTGACTGAGCCAAGCTCTTCCCTGCAAAGCGGTCGAGTCTTTGGCTTGGCAAGTGCCCCAAATCATGATCCCCGCCGAGTGGCACGCACTATGGGCAGGGCTAGTCCCTCGCAGTGCTCTCCCAACAAAGAAACCCTGTTTTTCTTTGTCTTCTTCCTGGATCAAAGGCAGGGAAGAAGGAGGGGGAATGAGGGCCAGTTAAAAGACAAAATAAAAAGCAACTCCCAAGGGGAAAGGCTCACCTTTCGCTCCCAGAACTGGTGGGACCAAAGGGTCCCTCTTCATACCAAGGGGGAGGAAAGCATCTCCATCGCTGCGCCTCCCTTCCCTACTGAGGGACCTTTGGAGGCTGTCCCACTGACCCAAAAGGGATGGAGCAGGCCCTCGATCTGCAGGCGATGGGCGTGACGCCACCGGCCTCCCGCATCCTCCTCCGAGGAGGACACGCCATGAATCATCCTTCCCAGGAACAAGTCGGACGCCTGCGCCCCGCCTGTGATACACCTCATCATCTAGCTCCCCACTGCTTCGCTGTGACCATGACACGGGAATCCACCCGTGCCTCGGGATGGAGCCCTCTCCCCATCACAATGAGGGAAGGCCCAAGCGAGGCAAATCACATCACCAACCAAGTAGAGGGAAAGGCCTCATGACCTCCTCCTAAGATGACCTCGCCGAGGAGCATATCCAAGAGCACGCCCACGGTGTCGCTAATAAGAAGCCTGGGGACATCTTGATCTGTCCTAATCACAGACATGGCTAGACACCTTTGTTGTGCTCCTAGAGGGGAAACATCCTGTCAGAGAAACTCCTGACCACCATCTAACCGTCAGGCGCTACCCCTCAAGGCATCCACGTGCCTTTCCGAGGGGACCAGGGCTCATGCACACGACGCCCACCCGCCCATCCAGGATTTTTCACCGCTAGCCCGAGGAGCTCGACTGCAGATGCCCGAGGGCGCCCATGAAAGCCCAACTTTATGAACTCGTGGTGCTTCCCCTGCATGGAGAGGCGGAAAGCCCTCCTCCATCAATGAACTCGACACCGCTAAGGTGCTCTCGCCTAGGACCTCGGCTAAGAAGTGTCAAAACAATGCCACCAAAGGCGCTATGCCCACAAAGGCCTCCACCAGGCAAAGGCGGCCATGAGGGTTATGCTCATGGTGAAGGTGGAGTAGCCGGATGCAGAATGCCCAGTGACGGCAATGAAGAAGGAGGAAAACGGAGGGACCGGGTATGCGGTGATGGAGTGCATGAAGATGGGGAACATTGTGACGATCGCCTCGCCTCAAGCCGCACCATGCTCTAGTAGCCCCACTGCTCACAATAACAAGGCAGCCATCCGCCAGACCTTCTAGGCCCTCCTTGTTGACAACATTTAGCTACGGCAAGGAGTTACAGCCTCAAGGGAGGACCTGCCACGTCCGAGAGTCACATTCTTTCTTGAGCGCCATAACCAAGGCGATCGCGGAGGCTGGAAGGAAGCAGCAAGGAAAGGGGACGAGGTGAATCGCCAGGCTGTGATCGCCCATTTATGGAAGGAGCGGCCGAGGACTAATAGTGAGGCGATTGCCTCGCATCCAATGGACGCTTCCCTGCCTACATGTGGATGGCGTGGATGGACCTCTAACGATCAGGCGCAGCACAACCCGACAGGGCCAAGCTATTTGGTCCCTTGACTTCCTTGATCCCAGGTGCACATGACAAGCCTAGGGGCTACTGCTGACTATTGGCTGTGGGGTATCGCGCCCCGCCTAATCGCTAGGCCCACATCGCCGCCTTGGACCCTCTAGAGGTATGCATCCCTCTAGACACGGGCAAGGTCTCATCACCAAAGATAGGGAGAGGACCCGCTTTTGCCACAAGATGATGACTCAACTGGCAGCCTGGGCACCACCTTCCTCGATAAAGAAGATGATGTCAATCGCCATGGTGTCAAAGGTCGGTGACAACAACCAGACTTCAGACCGGACATTACCACTTTGGTGCAAGGAGACCAAGCCTGACAAAGCGCATAGGGAGATGGCATCATCATCCACAGGTGGACTCGATTCACTGGAGGTGAGAGCAGGCAATCGGGCCCCATTGGCGGAATGTGGTGACCCTAACCTCCCAATATTCGGGGAAGAGGATTGGCTCCACTATAAAAAGGAGGGCAACCCTCACCTTAGAATGGATCGATCCTAGGGATCTCAAACCCAAACACTCATCTACCATTGTACCTCAATGGCACATGAGAAATACAACCAAGGTGAGTAGGATTTTATCTCCTCGAGGGTCCTGAACCTCAGAAAAAACTGATCATTCTCTGTGTAAAGCTCTATTGCCACCAGCTGCTGCTTAGCCTAGAATGCATGTTCAGCCCTCTCGAACTTAGCTCACATACCCCTTTGTTCCTTCAAGTAGACATGTCTCCGATAACCTCAACTCCTACCCTCTATAGCTTTATCTCCTCATCAGACTTCATGCATATCACGTTGGCATTGTAACAATCTTGAACATCCTGGTTGTTTTTGGATCTTGCACCTTGCACTAACTCTTTACTATTCACCTTTTCTTTTATTGGAAAACATTTTGGCCATGCATTGCAAGAGCTCTTCAGATATGTCACACGAAGTGGGGGCTAGGGCACGGTGCTCATCGTCGGGCCACTCCCAACCCAAGGCCTAAGTGTCGAGCTCTAAACTTGTAGACTAGATCCTGGATAAGCTTCACTCACCCACGGTTCTTGGAGTCCAACTCATGCCTAAAGTGTCGAAGCTATGAACTTGCCTTAGCTCCCTGTGATAAGTCACCACCCACGGTCCTTGGTGCTTGAAACCCTCGCGACATACACACAAAAACTAAGCAATGTGCACTTTTCATGTCATACCTACGGTCCCTCTATGAGGGTCCAAAAGGATAATCATTCACCCTACTGCGCCATCGAGAGGCTTAGAGGGCAGCTCGTAAGGGTACTCCTCCCAAGTGGCCACTTTTCAAGTTATACCCACGGTCCCTCTATGAGGTCCAACAGATAAACATTTGTCTCTATGGCTTCTCTCCTCAAGAGGCTTACGGGGTCGATGAGGGTACCCTCAGGGGCCACTTTTCATGTTAGACTTACGGTCCCCACGAGGGTCCAATAGGATAAATATTCGCCTAATCTCTCCTGAGTGGCTTACGGCTGGCTCATGAGGGTACTCTCCACTGCATTACTTTTCATGTTATACCTATGGTCCCGCTTGACGGTCCAACGGGATAAACATTGGCCCTCACTCTCTCCTCGAGAGGCTTGCTGTGGTGGCTCGTGGAGGATACTCCTCTAATGGCCACTTTTTATGTTATACCTATGGTCCCTCTTTGAGGGTCCAATAGGATAGACATTTCCCCACTTGATCTCTCTCGAGGGGTTTACGAGGCAGCCAGAGGGTGCTCCCTCCGGGTCACCTTCTATGTTATACCTATGTTCCTCTTCGAGAGCCCAATGGAATGGACATCTACCCTCCCTTCGGCCATAGGGGACGCAGGAGATGCCTCAGAGATCCACCTCTACCCGAGGTTAAGGGAAGGCATGAGGACCCCGCCTCTCCCCAAGAACCGAGCTTTAAAATACGCCACGGGTCCCGCGACAGGCCTTGGGACAAAGGTGTGTCCATAAGAGCACATTTCCTGAGCGGGTAAAGAGCACACGAGGCCTGGGTTCTCCTCATGAATCTGGCGCACGGCACTGCAGGAGGGATGCACTAGAAACCATCGGGCATGGTATCAATGTAACACACGGAAAGAGACAATCAGCGGAAAGATTAGGTTAAAGGAGTTCATTACGCTCATTCCTACAAGGAAAAAGGTTAAGAGCACTATGACACGCTCACACTAGCAAAATAACTATGGCCCACCAATATGCATCAAGAACCGCAGTAAGTATAAAAGCCCCACTCAAATCCTCTCGAGGAGGCGGCTAAGAGGCAACGCAACGCCGACACAACTAGGGGTCAATACACTGACATAGAGAAGCCACCCCTCAGAAGCTTGTAACAGAATCTACAGCACGCGAGCGCCATGCTCTGCTATGCCGTAGTGGCATGACGAAGTGCTCCCCAACCATCGGCGAGATACATCTTGCCAAAGCGCCGCCTTTTTGATGTCTCACCTCCCCACTGCTGCCGCTGTCATTTTAGTGCCTCAGAGCATCATGGCTTTAAATGACACCCGCGACTCTAAGCGGGGGGTGAAGGCGGGAGAATCTCTCACCACCACAAACCATTCCAATCTCTGTGTGAGGAGGGAGTTGATGACCTGCTCAGGCTCCATGTCGTCTTCGATCTTGATCATGACAACCGGGGGAGGGGGAGGAGGAAGCACACGGCCTCCGTGCCGGGCATGGCCACGACGCCTCGGATCACGGCTATGAGGGCGTGGGCTATGACCGCTGCCGCTTCACCGGTGCCTCTCCCGGTGGCCGTGCGGATCTGCAAGAAGAGGCACCAGCCTGGCTAGCGCTGCAACCACCGGGCAGACCTCTCAAGCAAGGTTCTCCTGCATGCAGTCACCCATGACCTGTGCTTCATCGAAGAACTCATCCACTGGCCTATCACCGACTTGCCCCTTCTTGGCAGCTAGTATATCGCCTGGACCCATGGAGAGGGGCGAGGCCTCAAGCTTTTGAAATACAAAACAAGGAGGAAAGGAGATAGGAGGTATGTGGCAAAAGGAGAAGTCACCTTATATGTTCCTCATTTATTAGTGGAGAGACGACATGATGCCTTGGGTGCCTTGTTTCTAAGATCAACTGCTTACCAAGCCCCCATGAGTTGTCAAATCATGGGGAGCAACTTCCAAGGTAGGACGAGCCCTGCTGCATCAAACAGCTAGGGACAAGCCACCATTTCATGTGCATGGTCACGATGCACGCCAGGCACTGGGTGTTGATTCAGAGTAGCTAGCTAACCCACCGATCGCTTGCTTATGCCTTGCCCTTCGTGGTCCATGAAGGACACGCAAAGTGCAAGCTACCCAAAGCCTTTGGGCTACCATATCTTCCTGAGTCCCGACATCGGGAGGTGGGGTACCATGATCCTATGATCGTTAGGCCCACCAATGCTTCCGAAAGTTATGGCACTTCTCCGGAAGCTGAGGCACCCACGGCATTGCTCATGAGGTGAAACTCTAGACGATTTATTTCGGCGTATTCAAGAGCCTCACCGAGTCTCCCCATAGTAATTAATTGGCGAGGGGAGGACTTCTTGTCACCCAGGTCCCCTGCAAAGCCCTCGATACTTTGGAGTGTTCCCCTAAAAAGCACAAGCTTGTAATCTTATAGAAAATCTAAAGGAAGATGGCAAAATCTAAAGCAAAGTGAGCTAGGGTCATGCGCGACCACCTCTTCCCAGAAGAGAAGCCGTAGACTCACCCCTTTAGTTTGTGTTACATGGGTGACTTCGAAGACACCAGAGGCTATCCCTTTCCACTTTGGTTCAAGGAGGATTTGCAATGTCACAGAATGGAAGATCGTGCTAGGAGCCTCAAATTTTGTGAAGGTTCGGCGGGTAACAAGTAGCCCCTGCATCAAGTCCACAAAAAATCCTAGTAGCACTGCATCCTTTCCTCGGCTAAGAATGAGACCTCTTCCCACCCAAAGATTGAAGAGGCCTAGCACCTATGCGAGGGCAACTTAACCTAGAAGGGATCGATCCAGGATCTCAAACCCAGAGTATCTTCCATTGTACCCTCTGTGAAGCACGCTTAGCAATAAAACCCAAAAAGAGTAGGGACTTTATCCTAGGGAGGGTCTCCGAACTCAACAAAACCTCAGGTCCACTGCCTTGGTAGTGCCCACCGCCGGGCCGCTGTCACGGGCCGCACTGTAACTGCATGTTTAGTCTCTCTACCATGAACCCCAGGCTTGTCGCACTCTTATTCTTCGGCCAAGCACAAAATAGTTCCTATCAAAGAAAATTTGTGAAGGAACAAGACGCCCAATGGGGCTCCTTAGTTCGAGAGGGTACAACACGCCTGAGCTTTCAGCCATTTGGGATACACGATGGCACTCTAGCACGATGAGAGGTTGACATAGGCTTTTTACCTAGGTTCGACCCCGTGGAGGAGGTAAAGCCCTACTCCGTTATCAGACATTGCTGCGATGCTCACAAGGGTACAATGGTGTATCAATATTCTGGGGTTATGGGGATCATCGGATCGACCTATCCCACAGTAGGAGGAGTCTCCTTATATAGGGGTGTCGGTGCCTCTTCTCCCCAAACCTTGGGTGGAAGGGTCTCCACAAGTGGCATCCTAGAAGACCCACCACGATGCTTATGCACTGCCCACCTCCTGCTTTCCTTCCGATCTCGCAGCGGGGGTTCCCGCGCGCCGCCCTCACTACCCGGATGCTCTCCCTTGTCCTTGCTTTGGTAACTAAAATGGCAAGGGACAAAGCTTTCTAGGAATTCCAGGCGGATTTATTCATGATGCCTTGCAATCTCTATGACTCATTCACTCTCTTACTAACCGCCATTCATTCTGTCTTGGCTTTTCCGCAAAGGTTTCGTCTTCTTCCTTCCTTTCACCATTAGATTACGAATACCCTTAGGGAATGCTATACATCCGAGGACCGCTGAGGATCAGGCAGAGAACTTCCACCATGCATGGTGGCGAGTGGGAGGACTGGCGAGGCCTCTATCGAGGTGAAAGCCTCGAGTTTCATGAGGTCGTCGCCCATGCTCCACCCTAGCGGGGCAAAGGGCCCCTGTCCAAGGCCCCGCCAATGTAGGGGATCCTGGTACCAAAGGCGAGGGACCTCACAAGAGCCCCTAGCACTTCTGCCGTATGTCTCTTCAAAGTCGCTAAGGGCAAGTGGCCCCTTTGCCTGAGGGCTACTGCAACACAATGCTCTCAAGACACATTCGCACTGTGGAACTGACATTACTCTAGATTTCTGGAGCTATCGGATGGGGTGTTTTACCCACCTTTTCGAGAACCCGCCTCACAATGCGATGTAACACAGGTGAGGCTGCGGCTTGTGCTATGTGTTCGCCAAGGATGATGTGACCCCTTGTCTTGTTAATTGGGGCACATGCCTACCGCTCCCTCTTTCGACGCCACCTCTTTCTATTCCTTCAGCCTCTTTCTTGTTCGCCACCGAAACCTTTATTTTCCGGTGACAGCCTAAGCGATTTTTGTGGCTGTAAAGGAGAAGGGTATATCCGGTGGCAATGGTCGCGAACAAAGACCTCCTCCCATGAAGCGGCTAGGTACCTGGGAGGCTGGAGAAGCCGCGCTGCGCGACGGTCACGCCCCATGATCCTGCACTCGCCTTCACTAGGGGAAGCTACTGACGGCTGAGAGGGAGGCAGCACCGTGAACCACGGACGGGACGCCTCTATAGCGCTTCCAGGGCTTAATATTATGGGGCACGACATGGGGTCCTAGGGAGGTCTCCTGTAGCCCATGATACTCTCTTCTCGCGACTACCTCCTCTCGCATGTCGTGATTAATATCGAGGATGACCCCAAGCCCCCATGGGTTATTGACTGCCTTCCTCCCGAGGACCTAGATTGGCCGGAGGAGTGCTTACCCCACGCTCGCGCCGGGGATGGCCGACAAGCTCGTCCCCGGAGAAGTCGCCGCATCCACTGGGTGGCCATGAGAGGTGGTGGCTGTGAGCTGGAGGTCCTCAAGCGTGAGATGTACCTCACTCGGACGTGTTGGACTTTGCTTTCCTCATTGAGCATGGCATTCAAGAGGCTCGATGTTCGCCTTCACGCTAGTGGAGGCTTCTCCGTGGCTGTCTCGACCCGCTGATGTGCCTTGAAATGATCACCCAAGATCACCTGTAGATCGGGAGCGTGAGACGCCGCAGAGCCATCATAGAGCTGAGGGATGCAAACTCTTATCGTAGGTGCTAGTTTGTAGTGTTTTTCACTTTTTCCTTCCGCTACGAATGTAATGAACATCTTTAGCCGCTTTCTCCCATGATTGCCTTCTTCAGCACTTGTTTTAGCGCACGAGAGTGACCAGCCCCTAGTCGTGGCCTTGATGTCGGCCGGTAGAATGGGAGCAAAGGATTCGACCGGCCACGGGTCAAGCGTGAGTTGGGCGAGACCATTTTCGTGCTCCTCGTAGGGAAATCGACACTCTGAGCATTTATTATGTTCTTCAAGAAACATGCCCCTTGACATGCTTCGCTTGAGCCTATTATGGCGGGGTCGCAGGGTTTCCACCAGATCTAGGGGTATTCAGGAGAGGCTGGAGTTCCCCACTCAATTTTGTAGACCATCGAGACGAACTCGTTGCCTCCGTGCTCTTTTTACAGAAAAGGGTTATCGCTGGAGCCCCCTGCGCCCGCTAGCCCCTAAGGGCAAGTTGATAGGTTTCAAGACAGGTCTTGGCTGGCCGAGGGAGATACCTCCTCAAGCCTTATGTAGGTCCTCTTTTAAGGAGAGGCCATAAGTCCCTCGCGAACTTCTGGGAGATCTCAGGGTGAGGCTATCACAAGAGTGGGGTGTCCCCTATATGTTTTAACAAGAGGTTCTCTAGCAAAGTGAACTATAGGGCAGTGAAATGCGATTGATCCTCGGGCGGGACTGAGGTGCCACTGGGTAGTACCTCGAGCCACCCCGTATGCCTCGAGGGGAGAGAACTATGAGGAAAACATGTACTGCTAGACCCAACACATGTTATGCCGGGCCATCACACTGGGGCCTTACAATGGGGTTAGTCTCAGAAGTCTGGAGCCCAAACTTAGGTCCTAGTGTTGATTAGCTGGTAGTGTTCGCGAGAGGGGAGAACCTCACGAGCCTCCCAGAAGCTCCTCGAGGAGAAGACCTAGATACTGCTTGTCTTGTTGGCCTTCCAAGGAAGAGAGGCTCGAGGTGTAGCACGAGGTTTGGTCAGCTGAGGAACACCTCACCCATCCTCCCCAGAAGCCTGAGGAGAAGACCGTATGGAAATTTCTTATCATGTTGGCCCCCCGAGAAAGAGACCGTGAGTTGTGCATGAGGCTTGGTCACGGGAGGGAGTACCACGAAGCTGTTCCATAAGCCCTCGAGGAGAAGTCCATGTGGAAAACGCGGCGCTGTTGGGGCTCCTACATGTGTCTCGCGCGAGGGTTTCAAGCACCGGTGAACAAGTAAGAGGACTTATTGACCAATTCAGAAGTCTGAGATCGACACCTTTGAAAATATCTCTTGTCAGGTCCTTGGCAGGGACACCATGGAGAGGAACCGCAGCTAAATGTACGCCGCCGTGTTCTCACATGTGTGTAACATCCCACCCAACAATTGTAATGTTACTAGCCTAGTCTATATAATATGCTACTTCCTACATATAATTGTTGCATCATCATTATATCATGCCATGTCATCATGCCACCTGCATTTGGTTAATCATATAAACCCTTCTTGGTTCTTATCTCATATGCATTATTAATTGTATTTGCCTCTTTGATATCAGAGATTTGGTTGTTGATATATTGTTAATGCCCAAGTTGAGTTAGCATATCTTATTTAACTCACCACCTTTTCTTTGTCATCACCCAACATTCCACCATTCCACCATATATGAGCACAGAATTCATTTGCTCTTACTCTCTAGCTCATATGTGTTGGTGTGGATCCATTCTATCTCCACATGTTTCATATGCACCATATTACTTTCTACATTGTTTAGAGAGCACATGGCCATTTTTTGCATGCCTTGTGAGCTGGACCTTTTCCTAGCCTATATGTATTATTATGGAATTATGCTCATGTTGGAATATTTTTGGGACTATTACATCTAGTGGCACATACACACTAGCATGTCCCATTTTTATTCAACTATGGTCATCTCAACTACTTCCCACATGGGGCATCCTTTCACTTCTTCTAGTTTGGCTTATTTCTATATTTTGAATGCATATGTATAAATGCTATGGATATTTTGTTTTCACAAGAGAACCTTAAAGACACATTATGCATGGGCCATGCAACCATCTATATTTCTTTTCATTCCTTTGTTTTTATTTTGGTCATTTGAGGATCATCTCTAATCTCTCCCTCCCTCCTTGGCTTGATCTAGTTTGATCTTTGCTTCAAACTCCACCACCACCTTACCTCTTCCTTTTTGGTAGCTCTTGTTTGATCTTGTTTTTTGTTTCCGCTTGAGCTGGCTGGGAAAAGAAACCCATCACCCAATCCTCTACACCATCTCACCCCTCTCTAAACTCCCTCCTGACCTATACCCCAATCTAAACCATCCCCCTCTACAAACCCTAGATACCATACACACCACCCCCTCCCTCTCTCGGGCCCTTTCACTCCTTCCTTCCTCACCTAGCAAAGCCCACCCTGGCTACCCCTCTCCTGGTCCCACACCTCATCTACTCCTCTCTCTACCCCAACCCTAAACAACCCCTACCCAGGATCCCCCATTCAGCCGAGCCTCCCTCTCCTCCTTACTCCTCTCTCCTGTCCTCACAGATGCCCACACCGAACCACTCTCCGCCTCACCTCGCCCCACTCGCCATCTCCTAACTCCGGGCTCGCCATGCCCCGCCTCGACTGGCACGCGGAAGGAGGAGAGGAAAGTGGCCGGTGCCACCTTTCCATCTACCCCTCCCCACGCGCACTCCTCCCTCTCTTATCACCTCTCCGCCGCCTCGCTAACCCCAGATTCACCCTGTGTCGCGCCCTCTCCGGCCTCTTCCACCACTGCCACTTCGCTGCCACCGCCTGTCCACCACCGAACTCTCGACCAGACGATATGGACGCCTGGGTGCCGCGAAGACCAGGGCCCCACCGCATCACCCTATACGCTGGCCGGCTGGTAGGAGCACCGTGAAATAAGAACACCGAGCTCCACGCCAAACCTCAGCCGTTTACCGTCAAGGTTGCCGCCGACCAACCGCTTCCCCGCTCGATCCGGACGCCACCACCTAACAATTCACGGAGTTACCCGACCTTCGACATGTTCGCCGCTTATCGCCGCTTAGATCCACTTCTGCCTTCCGGTCAGCGCCTCGCCAGAAAGCACCGCCGCTGCTGCCGTCTGGCTACCCCGCGACCGCCAGAGGCACCTCATCTAGGGCCCCGCCCACCTCCCCGACAACTACCCTAGTTTAATCCAGAAGCCGCCGCGGTAAGCTCCTCTGTGTCGCAGGATCGAAGCCCTCGCGGTTACAAGGCCGCCGCCGCTAGTTTTCTGCCGAGAGAGGTGGAAGAAAATGCTGTCGGGCTGCTGCGAAAACCCTCGCCTTTTTAACTTCGCTGTACACTTGAGCCCACTGTCGCCCCTGCGTTCTTCGCAGGAAACCTAGTTCTCGACCATCACGCATCAGTCCCCCCCTGCGTCTCCGCCTTTGCCCACTTGTCCAGCACGCTGCTGGCTTCATTTCCCATGAAGGGCTCAGTAGTTGTAGCATCCCAATTGTCTAACAATTGCAATGCTACTAGCCTAATCTAGATAATGGCTACTTCAACTATATAATTGTTGCATCATCATTATATCATGCTCATGTCATCATGCCACCTTGCATTTGAGCATCATATAAAACCCCTTTGTGTTTGGATCTTGTCTCATATGCATCATTAATTGTAATTGCCTCTTGATATTGTATTTGGTTCTTGATATATTGTTTAATGCCCAAGTTGAGTTGGGGCATATCTTTTATTAACTCCACCACCTTTCTTTCACCACCTTATAATTCCACCATCCAACTAAATATGAGCTTGGCATTTCTGGTTTTACTTCTAGCTCATGTGGGTTGGGATGGATCAATTCTTGCCACATGCTCTCATCTTGGCATCATGTTGTTTTCACATTATTGATATATGAGAGCCACATGGCCACCTTTGCATGCCTTGTGAGTGGACCCTTTCCCTAGCTTCCATATGGATTAATAAGGAATGAAACTCATGTTGGGATATTTTGGGACTATTAATCATCTAGTGGCATATACACACTAGCAAGTCCCATTGTATATCAAAATGGTCATCTCCATCTACTCCACATGGGACATCCTTTCTTTTCTTTTGCTTGGCTTTATTCCACCTTTGGAAATGCAAATGAACAATGCCATGTTTAATAATATTGTTTTCACAAGAATCAACGTGGCATTAAATGTTTACATGGGCCATGCAAGTGCCACCTATTTCTAGTATTTGGTTCTTTGGTTTTGGGTGGATCATCTCCTCTCTCTATCCCTCTCTTTTGGCTTGATCTTATTTGATCATGCTTAAACCACCTCACCCTCTCTTTTCCTTGTCTAGTTCTAGCTTGATCTTGCTTGATCTAGTTTGAGCATACTCCTAAAACCTAGCTCTCACCCCTCTCTCTCTAACCCTCTATCTAAGTTCCTCTAATCACCACCCCATCTAACCTAACCTCACCCCCTTTTAAAGCTAAACCTAGCTCCTCCCTAATCCCCTCTCTCCTCTCTCCACATGGTCACCATGGCCCCACCCAATCTCGCCCACTACCCCCACCCTAGCTCCCACCGCTCAAACCCGAGCCTAGCTCTAACCTGCACCCGGGCTACCGCCCTCCTCTCTCTAGCTCCCTCTCTCTCGCCAAGGAGCACCCGAGCCTCCCCACCTCCCTGCCTCACCTGCCCCACCTGGTAGCCACCTGCCCCTGCCTTGCCCGCTGAGCCTGCGTGCTGGGAGAGGAAAAGGTGGCCGAGCCACCCTTTACATCCACCTCCCCACGGCAGCCTCTCCCTCCTCTTGCTTATCTCCTGCCTCTCACGCCAGACCATCCCAGATCCACCCGGGGCGCTTCCTCTCCCCTCTCCTGCCGCCACACCATCGCCGTACACCACCGTCGGCCTCCCAGCACCCGTCCGATCCAGACTTGAGCAGTCCGTGGAGTGGTCGGAGAGTACCAGGCTCCCGCATTGTCTTGAACTTCGCAGTCATGAGGAGAAGCGCCGAACCGCCCGACCAGCGCGAGGCGAGCGAAACCCTGGCCAAATGCTGCGTCCTCGTCGATCGCCAGTGCCTCAAGCCGAACCGACCACGTCGACACACTCCCGGTGAGCTTCCCAACCCCCCAGACATCCTCGTCGTCGCCGTCTCATGCTAGATTCGCCGGATGTTTCGTCGTGCACGCTCTGTGCGCCGGCGAGCGCAGCGTCGACTCGCTCCCCGCGTCGCGCTAAACCCTAGCTAGGCCCCGCTCGCCCTCCTAGCACCAACCCGCTAACCGCCTGGTTCGCCACCCCAGCAACGCCGCGGTCTGGTTGAGCCTCACGGCGCGGCGTTCTTTGTTGGCCGCCGTCTGTCGACGGCAGATTCGGAGGAAGCAAAGTGTCGTGAAGCGACGTTTTGCCGAAACCCCGCCTTTCTTTATGCATCAACTCAGCGGTACCTTTTGGGCCCACTGTCGCCAGTGATTGCTTTGCAAAGAACCCCCGGCCTCTAGAAAACTCAACCCGCACTCCCCCTTGGCCCCACTGCACGCATGCCCGCTTCGCTTACGTAGCGTGGACCAAGGTAGCTAGCCCCACCTGCGGCCTCACAGCCAATGCGGCAGAAACGGTGTAAAAAGTTTTTCTCTGTTCAGAAGTCCCGGCCAGAGCGGCCCACCGTCAGCGTCGTAATCCGGCTAAACCTGGTAACAAAAGTAATGCTCAAATCTGTTTTAAATTCAAATCTTTTCTAATTATTCAAATTCAATTTTATTTCTGTTTTAATATAACTATTAAAATATAAGTCCAATTTAAACAAATAATATATGTTTTCAACTCAGAAAATGTGAGGAATTCAAATATGCCATTCAAAATCTATTTTGAACAATTAAAATTCCAAGTTTATTTAAATTACATTAAATTGCCCTTTACCTTAATAAATTAATAACTTTTGATTTATAAGGCCAAATTTAATAAATAATATGTCTAAAATGATTAGATCGACGAGACCTTTCTGTTTATGCATTCCATGGTTTGATTTGAAGCATGCATCATATAAATATAATGTATACAGCAACTAATATGAGAATAAAATGGGGCCAAAACTAAATAAATGCTTTATTATTGTATTCCACACCTCACCCATGCCATGCTACCTTATTGCCATGCAAATTGTGCATCATTCATCATGGCATGATTGTTTGCTTGTCCATTTTATTCATATGCTTGTGCACTTTATTTATGTTGGCCCTTGTTTGTTTGGTTCTTCTCGAATAGACGCAATGGGATATATCAAGATACCGAGCACTACCTGATCCTTCTCTCGCTTCAATCGAGCTGCCAGCAAGCACTACCACATGCTTGCATACATATAGTACCTATTGCCTCTATCTTATTCTTGCATCATTGAGTCGCGATTGCATTAAACTGAATCCCAAGTCTGCATAGCCTTTACTTTTAAACCCCACCAAGCTTGTTCCTCCATCCCATGAGCCATTACTATAGGAGTTGTTTGAGCCATGCAGTCAGAGAAACGACATGTGTAGGGTATGTGAGTGTCGAGGATAACGAGGTACCTAAACAACTTAACACGAGTAGTAATGGGATAACTAATGAAAGTGGCATCGGTGAGCCATATTCGCTATTTGGTTTTTCAGGCTCACTTGTGTCCCGTGGGACCCAGTACTTGATTCTGTTCCTTGAATATTCGGCTATCCACATCCGGGAGGCTTATGAACCCCTGAGCGAGCTTGATTCATTCTTATTTCTTGGGGCCACAAACTAGTTTGAGGTTTTATTTACTATCCTGTACTTATGCCATGCTTTATCGCTTTATTTAAAATTGTGCGAGGAGCACACGCATTTATGTTTAGGAAAGCGGAGTGTTTTCCACGATGTCAATAAGCCCAGTCACATTTTCGGGTTCCCGATGTTCACAGCCATTAGCGCAAACCTTGAGGCCGTCTCGAGTCACTAACTTCGCTATGGTAGCTCAATGGGGTGGCCCCTGAAATATTTCTGAATCCTGTAATTGCTTTGTCGTGATCGCCTCGTTGGGTTTTGATTTGGTTTTTCCGAGGCATATCGAGTGTGTGTTGCTATTTGTGCACCCTTGCGGTAAAACTTTCAAAGCCGTGTCATGATTATGGGCGACTTGAGCACAGTTTCTCGATCATAGACAAGCATAACTAAAGTACCGCTTTTAATTTGACTAGACTAGGTACCGACTAGTAAATAGTGCAACACTCACGGAATGGATAATAAAACTGCCAGCGGATGGGGTTGTTCGTCGCTTCCTCGTCGATGGCGAGGAGGAGGATGGATCTATGGATATTACCGTTATAACTGTTATAACTGTTATTAATTCACACACATCCGTCTATCTCTCGGTTAGGCGGATGGTTAGCGGTATCTATAGAATTGCTAGGGTTTATCTTTTGCTGCAATTCGTCACCCAGTTGTGTCCCCTTTAGAGGCATAAAGACTTGCCGAAAATACCCTAGGGTCTCACCGATAAATTATTGGTTCAGATGAACAGTACACTCATGATGGATACTGGGTGGAAGAGACGGACGATGTGGGAAATGATCATTCGGTGTAGAGATTCCGGTAACGGGGATCCGAGAGATCTGTGGGCGGGATGTGCTTATTTATGGGGCATCTTATGCCGATTTGCTTCTTATCCGTACTCGGATTTTGTCTTCCGCTTCCGCTTGATACTCATTGATTGATGTATGAGGAGATATCCTAAACTATTATATCTATCTAGGATATTTGGATCTTGCCGTATGGCGTTGCTATATATTTCTTTCTTTAGATGGAATGGCTCGATGTACTATTGTATGGTGGCTTGCATACATACTCATTTGTGTATGTAGTTGATCCATACTTCGCCGATTACGCTGCCCGTTCTTGTCCCGATGTTTGGAAATGGTTGGGACGGCGAAAGGTCTACCTGTGAGTGGCATTTGGGCCCCGCATTATTTCAACCATTTACGATCATCGAGCTTGTACTAGGGCGCAATTCACGAGGTAGTTACAATTGGTATCGAGCCATCCCGCCTTCGTGGTCTCGGCCAAATGGTCGTTGTGCTGTCTAGCAAATATTTTTGGTAGTTATGTATACTAGGGAAAACAAAAGCGAGAGTAGGACTGCCTAGTTTTCTTCTTACCCACCCACCACCCTTTTACGGTAAGGAAGTGTAACGTTTTCAATCCTCTTCTTAAAATTCAAACTAGGATTCACGTGTTCGGGTTTCGTAGTACCATAGAAAGTGTGTGTGTGTGTGAAATTCCTTGTCTATCTCATTGCATCCAACATGTTATCTTAATCGCCTTTGGTTATCAAGCTTTGGTACATTCCATCTTGACAGCTTTTGAAAAAGCGCGATCTGTCGACTCCTTGTTAACCGGTGCCATCTTCTTAAGGGTGTCCTTCCTTCTAGCAGCTCCACATTCTGTGAAAGTATCTATTGCTAATCTCTACCTGATAAGTGATTTTTCGCATCTATTGGTATTTAATGCCGAAAAATGCGGAAATTTTTTCTTTGATACATCTGTGTTTCCACACTCCTTTCCAGTCGTGTGTGAAACATTATCTATCTTCCTTTATCAGCATGTCCATGCTAACTCATTCTTTTGTCACCGGCGCTTGATCCTAGAGTTTCTTTTCATCTCCAATCCTCTTGGGCTAATTACATAACATGTGTCGATCCGATGCTGGTGATTGTAATTTGGCTCTCGGCATAGCTATATTCCACTCATGATAAGTGTCGATTGGAATATGGAAAATGCTATCAACCGTCACCATCTGGAGGATAAGGTTATCTCCTGTGATTTTGAGTACACCGTGATCATATCTATGCATATGCAAGCATCTTTGGCAATCCGGAGTTTCTCAAGGCACTACGGCGGTCTATCATCTGTTCATGCCGCACATCTTTTCAACTCCATATCTGCACATCTTTTTCGTCTCTGATAGCTCATACCATAAGCAAAGCTATATCATCTTTTCTTTATCCAAGATCTCCTTATCTTTGTAACCGGTGATCCGATCGACAATGTGAACCAGGTGTCATCTCTTTTCTTCCGAAGGACCAGATAATCTATTCTTCCAGTGCATCTTCTTCAACACGAACCCGTTCTCTTAATGTTGATCTTTCAAAAGAGCGTTGAGTTCAGAAAGTGTTTCGAGCATTTGTTCGTTTCTCCCGCCTCTTGAACTTGATATTCTGGGAATATCCTGTTAATCCATGGTGGTATATGTTGATAATATGCTTACCTATTCCATATCAATGGAAGGACATGGAAGATCATCTGTGTCTCTTTCTCTCAAGCTTCGTGAGCACTGCCTGTGTGCAAAGTTCACAAAGCGTGAATTCTGGCTTCTTGAAGTCACCTATCTCGGCCACGTCCTTCTGCTAAATATATCACTTCAATTCTGGAATTGGCAAGTCCATTGGTAATTCCATCCTTCATCTTCAACCAATCCGGAGTTGTTCCTTGTTGGCAAGTTATCATCGTCGTCCCGCCGAAGTTTTCCTCAAGACTGCTAAATCTATCTCAATCTTTTCAAGAAGAACATGGAGTTCTTTCACCTCAGTCTCATCAAGTGATCTTTTGAAACCCTCTCGTTCTATCATCTATGCTCAATCCACCGGAGGCCATGAAGACTTTTCAGATCTTTCGTAATCCTTCTGTTCAAGTGGTGCTATCTTTTTCTTTATCTGTGGAATCTTGCAGTTGTCCCCGTGATCTTCCTTCATATCTTTCCGGTGGCTGGTTACTTATGATATGACGACAACATCATCACCCTTATCTATCTTGGATCCGGTGAATCGTTTGCATCTATCCTTGTTTCTAATGGAGTTCCATGAGCTCTTCTTGTCAATACCTTCAGCCTGTTTCGGTAGTTGGGTTGCATGGTTTTCTTATTCATGTGCGGAGTAATGCTTTGAGTGCGGGATGGAGTATCTACCATACCACTACTCTTATCATTCGCTCTTGTACATTGAATTGGTAAATTAATGTGATTTCACTCATTCCACGGAAGTTAGAAGTGGCCTTTATCCCTCGATACTTTTACTTCCGTCCTTGTTTTTCCGGAGTGCTCCCTCGAAGAAAGTAATCAATAATCTCTTGTTGGTGATCTCGTCTTTTCCTACACGGAGCAAATCTTCAATTATCTGGTGGAAACAAACGCAAACTCTTTTCTGTCCTTGTCTTTCTACCGGTGCTTGACATCCCCAAACAAGATGGAAGGAAACTATCTCTCTCTCTGTTTCATCAATTCTTTTTCTGTGCTAAAGCCAATTATGGTTGATGCCATCAGCCGCGAATCTATTGCGTTAGCCTCAAGGCTAAAGAAAGCAATAAGTATCTCTACAATAAACTCCAGATCCTCCATATTCTTTGCTTCTCGGCATTCCACCATGATCTACCTTCACATCCGTCTCTGGAAGTTATATCCGCGCACCTCAAATTGCGTGACCCTTGGTTCTTACCGGCGCAACAAGAATCTAATCCGACGATGTCCATCTAAATCTTTCGATTGATATCAAGGGACTATATTGTTTGAAGGAAATATTGTTTCCGAACTTCATATCTCAATCCGAGAGAAGGTACGATGCTATTGTCATAGTGGTTCAAACCTCTCCAATCTAGATCTTTTCTTCTGGCGAGACAAAGATTCATCCTCTCTAGTATCGGTAAATCTTTAATCTTAACGGTGTCTTTCTTTATCCAGGATACATCATCTTGTTCTTTCTTTCACAAGTGGTTCTTTTCTCTTATCTTGTTTCTTGAGAAAACCGGAGCTATGTCCATCCTATCCTTCTTGTCTCACGACAGTCCTTCATCTCTTCTAACCGTTGTTTCTCAAGCAAAACGCAAGACTCGCAACAAGTCTAGCAAGTTTTGCAAGGTGTGGTGGTCGCACCATTCCGTTGTTCATCAACTTGGGAACGTGAGGGTCACCTTCGTTCGAATACCCGTCTCTCCTTGTGTTGTTTTCCTTTTCCTAGGAATCTCGGGGCGAGATTCTTGTTTAGTGGGGGAGAGTTGTAGCATCCCAATTGTCTAACAATTGCAATGCTACTAGCCTAGTCTAGATATAATGGCTACTTCAACTATATAATTGTTGCATCATCATTATATCATGCTCATGTCATCATGCCACCTTGCATTTGAGCATCATATGAAACCCCTTTGTGTTTTGGATCTTGTCTCATATGCATCATTAATTGTAATTGCCTCTTGATATTGTATTTGGTTCTTGATATATTGTTTAATGCCCAAGTTGAGTTGGGGGCATATCTTTTATTAACTCCACCACCTTTCTTTCACCACCTTATAATTCCACCATCCAACTAAATATGAGCTTGGCATTTACTGGTTTTACTTCTAGCTCATGTGGGTTGGGATGGATCCAATTCTTTGCCACATGCTCTCATCTTGGCATCATGTTGTTTTCACATTATTGATATATGAGAGCCACATGGCCACCTTTGCATGCCTTGTGAGTGGACCCCTTTTCCCTAGCTTCCATATGGATTAATAAGGAATGAAACTCATGTTGGGATATTTTTGGGACTATTAATCATCTAGTGGCATATACACACTAGCAAGTCCCATTGTATATCAAAATGGTCATCTCCATCTACTCCACATGGGACATCCTTTCTTTTCTTTTGCTTGGCTTTATTCCACCTTTGGAAATGCAAATGAACAATGCCATGTTTAATAATATTGTTTTCACAAGAATCAACATGGCATTAAATGTTTTGCATGGGCCATGCAAGTGCCACCTATTTCTAGTATTTGGTTCTTTTGGTTTTGGGTGGATCATCTCCCTCTCTCTATCCCTCTCTTTTAGCTTGATCTTATTTGATCATGCTTAAACCACCTCACCCTCTCTTTTCCTTGTCTAGTTCTAGCTTGATCTTGCTTGATCTAGTTTGGAGCATGCATACTCCTAAAACCCTAGCTCTCACCCCCTCTCTCTCTAACCCTCTATATAAGTTCCCTCTAATCACCACCCCATCTAACCTAACCTCACACCCCCTTTTAAGCTAAACCCTAGCTCCTCCCTAATCCCCCTCTCTCCTCTCTCACCACATGGTCACCCCAGCCCACCAGGCTCCCACCTGACCACCCCAACCCTAGCTCCCAACCTAGCTCAAACCCGAGCCTAGCTCTAACCTACCCGAGGCTACCCCCCTCCTCTCTCTAGCTCCCTCTCTCTCTGCCAAGGAGCACCCGAGCCTCCCCCTGCCTCCCTGCCCTCACCCTGCCGTCCCCACCTGGTAGCCACCCCCTGCCTGCCCTGCCCCTGCCGACCCGAGCACGTGCTCGAGGAGAGGAGGAAAAAGGTGGCCGAGCCACCTTTTACATCCACCTACTCCCCACGGCAGCCTCTCCCTCCCTATGCTTATCTCCTGCCTCTCTGCCTCGCCAGACCATCCCCAGATCCACCCCAGGACACTCCCCTCTCCCTGTCGTCCCTCACCACTGCCACACCATCGCCGGCTACACCACTGTCGGCCTCCACCGCACCCCGTCGATCCAGACGCGGCAGCGATCCGTGGGTCGAGGAGTACAGGAGGCTCCCTGCATCGTCTTGAACTCAGTCATGAGGAGAAGCAGAATCGCAGAACCAGCGCGAGGCCGACACGAAACCCTAGCCGGCCGTCTGTCTGCGTCCTCGTCGATCGCCAGCGCCTCAATCCGAACCGACCACGTCGACACACTCCCGGTGAGCTCCCCAACCCCCCAGACATCCTCGTCATCGCCGTCTCGCGCTAGATTCGCCGGACGTTTCGTCGTGCACGCCTGTCTTGGCGCGAGCACGGCGTCGACTTCGCTCCTCGTCGCGCTAAACCCTAGCTAGGCCCCGCCGCCTCCTAGCACCAACCCGCCGCTAGTCGCGGTTACACCAGCGCCGCCCGCAGGTCCTGGTTCGAGCCTGGCGGCGCGGTCAGCGTGTGTAACCGATCCGTCGATGCAGATTGAGGAAGAAGCATAGTGTCGCGCGACGCTTTTGCAAAACCCCCGCTTTCTTTATGCATCAACCCGCGATACCTTTTGGGCCCACCGTCAGCCGCAGTGCCCGCTTTGCAAAGAACCCCCTGGCCTCTAGAAAACTCAACCCGCGCTCCCCCTTGGCCCCACACCTGGTACCTGCGCTTCGCTTGTCGCGTGGACCCGTGGCATGCTAGCCCACCTGTCGGCCTGGTTCAGCAAAACAAGGGTGTAAAAGTTTTCTACGCTGTGAAGTCCGAGTCAGCAGAGCGGCCCACCCGTCAGCGTCTGTGTCTGGCTAAACCTGAGTAACAAAAGTAATTCTGCAAATCAGTTTTAAATTCAAATCTTTTTCTAATTATTCAAGTTCAATTTTATTTCTGTTTTAATATAACTATTAAAATATAAGTCCAATTTAAACAAATAATATATGTTTTCAACTCAGAAAAATGTGAGGAATTCAAATATGCCATTCAAAATCTATTTTGAACAATTAAAATTCCAAGTTTATTTAAATTACATTAAATTGCCCTTTTACCTTAATAAATTAATAACTTTTGATTTATAAGGCCAAATTTAATAAATAATATGTCTAAAATGATTAGCTCGACGAGAACTTTCTGTTTATGCATTCCATGGTTTGATTTGAAGCATGCATCATATAAATATAATGTATACAGCAACTAATGTGAGAATAAAATGGGGCCAAAACTAAATAAAATGCTTTATTATTGTATTCCACACCTCACCCATGCCATGCTACCTTATTGCCATGCAAATTGTGAATCATTCATCATGGCATGATTGTTTGCTTGTCGCATTTTATTCATACGCTTGTGCACTTTATTTATGTTGGCCCTTGTTTGTTTGGTTCTTCTCCGAATAGACGCTGAGCAGGGGATATATCAAGATACCCAGGAGCACTACCCAGATCCTTCTCTCGCTTCAACTGAGCTGCCAGGCAAGCACTACCACATGCTTGCATACATATAGTACCTATTGCCTCTATCTTATTATTGCATCATTGAGTCACGATTGCATTAAACTGAATCCCAAGTACTGCATAGCCTTTACTTTTAAACCCCACCGAAGCTTGTTCCTCCATCCCATGAGCCATTACTATAGGAGTTGTTTGAGCCATGCGAGTCGTAGAACAGCATGTGTAGGGTATGTGAGTGTCTGAGGGATAACGAGGTACCTAAACAACTTAACCTGAGTAATAATGGGATAACTAATGAAAGTGGCATCGATGAGCCATATTCGCTATTTGGTTTTTCAGGCTCACTTGTGTCCCGTAGGACCCCGAGTACTTGATTCCTGTTCCTTGAATATTCGCTATCCACATCCGGAGGCTTATGAACCCCGAGAGAGCTTGATTCATTCTTATTTCTTGGGGCTACAAACTAGTTTGAGGTTTTATTTACTATCCTGCATTTATGCCATGCTTTCTCGCTTTATTTAAAATTGTGCGAGAGCACAATCATGCTTAGGAAAGCGGAGTGTTTTCGCGGTGTCGACAAGCCCAGTCCACATTTTCGGGTTCCCAGTCGTTCACGCCATTGACGCAAACCTTGAGGACGTCTCGAGTCATAACTTCATTATGGTAGCTCAATGGGTGGCCCCTGAAATATTTCTGAATCAGTAATTGCTTTGTCGTGATCGCCTCGTTGGGTTTTGATTTGGTTTTTCCGAGGCATATCGAGTGTGTTGTTATTTGTGCACCCTGCAGGTAAAACTTTCAAAGCCGTGTCCGCGTTATGGACGACTTGGAGCACAGTTTCGATCATAGACAAGCATAACTAAAGTACCACTTTTAATTTGACTAGACTAGGTACCGACTAGTAAATAGTGCAACACTCACGGAATGGATAATAAACCGCCAGCGGATGGGGTTGTTCGTCCGCTTCCTCGATGGCGAGGAGGAGGATGGATCTATGGATATTACCGTTATAACTGTTATAACTGTTACTATTAATTCACAGACATCCGTCTATCTCTGGTTAGGCGGATGGTTAGCGAGTATCTATAGAATTGCTAGGGTTTATCTTTTGCTGCAATTGCGTCACCACAGGTTGTGTCCCCTTTAGAGGCATAAAGACTTGCTGAGTACCCCTAGGGTCTCACACGATAAATTATTGGTTCATATGAACAGGTACACTCTCATGATGGATACTGGGTGGAAGAGACGGACGATGTGGGCAACGATCATTCGGTGTAGAGATTCCGGGAACAGGGATCCGAGAGATCTGTGGGCGGGATGTGCTTATTTATGGGGCATCTTATGCCAATTTTCTTCTTATCCGTACTCGGGTTTTGTCTTCCGCTTCCGCTTGATACTCTGTTGATTGATGTATGAGGAGATATCCTAAACTATTATATCTATCTAGGATATTTGGATCTTGCCGTATGGCGTTGCTATATTTCCTTTCTTTCTAGATGGAATGGCTCTGATGTACTATTGTATGGTGGCTTGCATACATACTCATTTGTGTATGTAGTTGATCCCTTCGCCTGCCGATTACGCCGCCCGTTCTTGTCCCGATGTTTGGAAATGGTTGGGACGGCCGAAAGGTCTACCTGTGAGTGGCATTTGGGCCCCACCGTACTATTTCAACCATTTCTGATCATCCAGGATTGTACTAGGAGCGTAATTCACCGAGGTAGTTACAACCACATATGGATCTACCAGAGTCATTGCATGTGTGTTCTTTTCATAAACCACATATGGATCCACTAGAGTTCATTGCATGTGTGTTCTTTTCCTAAACCACATATGGATCCACAAGAGTCATTGCATGTGTATTATTTTCACAAACCACATATGGATCCACTAGAGTCATTTCGTGTGTGTTCTTTTCACAAACCACACATGGATCCGCCAGTGTCATTGAATGTGTGTTCTTATCACCAACCACCTATGGATCCACCAGTGTCATTGCATGTGTGTTCTTTTCATTAACTACATATGGATACCTTGTGGCATTGCATGTGTCTTCTTTTCATAAACCACATATGGATCCACCAGAGTCATTGCATGTCTGTTATTTTCATAAACCACATGGATCCACCAGAGTCATTGCATGTCTGTTCTTTTCATCAACCACATGGATCCACCAGAGTCATTGCATGTGTGTTCTTTTCATAAACCGCATATGGATCCCCTAGAGTTCATTGCATGTGTGTTCTTTTCACAAACCACGTATGGATCCACTAGAGTCATTGCATGTGTGTTCATTTCACAAACCTCACATGGATCCACCAGTGTCATTGAATGTGTGTTCTTTTCCCAGACTACATATGGATCCACCAGTGTCATTGCATGTGTGTTCTTTTCATAAACCACATATGTATCCACCACAGTCATTGCATGCCTGTTCTTTTCATAAACCACATATGGATCCACCAGAGTCATTGCATGTGTGTTCTTTTCATAAACCACATATGGATCCACTAGAGTCATTGCATGTCTGTTCTTTTCTTAAACCACATGGATCCACCAGAGTCATTCCATGTCTGTTCTTTTCATAAACCACATGGATCCACCAGAGTCATTGCATGTGTGTTCTTTACATAAACCACATGGATCCACCCTTGTCATTGCATGTGTGTTCTTTTCATAAACCACAACTAGAGTAATTGGATGGTGTTATTGTCATAAACCAACTAGATCCACTAGAGTTCATTGCATGTGTGTTCTTCTCATAAACCACATATGGATCCACTAGTGTCATTGCATGTGTGTTCTTTTCATAAACCACATGGATACACCAGTGTCATTGCATGTGTGTTCATTTCATAAACCACATATAGATTCCCTTGTGTCATTGCATGTGTGTTCTTTTCATTAACCACGGCTAGGGTCATTGCATGTGTGTTCTTTTCATAAACCACATATGGATCCACCAGAGTCATTGCATGTCTGTTCTTTTCATAAACCACATATGGATCCACAAGAGTCATTGCATGTCTGTTCTTTTCATAAACGACATGGACCCACCAGAGTCATTGCATGTGTGTTCTTTTCATAAACCATAACTAGAGTCACTAGATGTGTGTTATTGTCGTAAACCACATGGACCCACTAGAGTTCATTGTATGTGTGTTCTTCTGATAAACCACATATGAATCTACCAGAGTCATTGCATGTGTGTTCTTTTCATAAACCACATATGGATCCACTAGAGTTCATTGCATGTGTGTTCTTTTCCTAAACCACATATGGATCCACCAGAGTCATTGCATGTGTGTTATTTTCATAAACCACATATGGATCCACTAGAGTCATTTCATGTGTGTTCTTTTCACAAACCACACATGGATCCACCAGTGTCATTGAATGTGTGTTCTTATCAAGAACCACATATGGATCCACCAGTGTCATTGCATGTGTGTTCTTTTCATTAACTACATATGGAACCCCTAGTGGCATTGCATGTGTGTTCTTTTCATAAACCACATATGGATCCACCAGAGTCATTGCATCTCTGTTCTTTTCATAAACCACATGGATCCACCAGAGTCATTGCATGTCTGTTCTTTTCATAAACCACATGGATCCACCAGAGTCATTGCATGTGTGTTCTTTTCATAAACCGCATATGGATCCCCTAGAGTTCATTGCATGTGTGTTCTTTTCACAAACCACGTATGGATCCACTAGAGTCATTGCATGTGTGTTCATTTCACAAACCACACATGGATCCACCAGTGTCATTGAATGTGTGTTCTTTTCCCAGACTACATATGGATCCACCAGTGTCATTGCATGTGTGTTCTTTTCATAAACCACATATGTATCCACCACAGTCATTGCATGCCTGTTCTTTTCATAAACCACATATGGATCCAACAGAGTCATTGCATGTGTGTTCTTTTCATAAACCACATATGGATCCACTAGAGTCATTGCATGTCTGTTCTTTTCTTAAACCACATGGATCCACCAGAGTCATTCCATGTCTGTTCTTTTCATAAACCACATGGATCCACCAGAGTCATTGCATGTGTGTTCTTTACATAAACCACATGGATCCACCCTTGTCATTGCATGTGTGTTCTTTTCATAAACCACAACTAGAGTAATTGGATGGTGTTATTGTCATAAACCAACTAGATCCACTAGAGTTCATTGCATGTGTGTTCTTCTCATAAACCACATATGGATCCACTAGTGTCATTGCATGTGTGTTCTTTTCATAAACCACATGGATACACCAGTGTCATTGCATGTGTGTTCATTTCATAAACCACATATAGATTCCCTTGTGTCATTGCATGTGTGTTCTTTTCATTAACCACGGCTAGGGTCATTGCATGTGTGTTCTTTTCATAAACCACATATGGATCCACCAGAGTCATTGCATGTCTGTTCTTTTCATAAACCACATATGGATCCACAAGAGTCATTGCATGTCTGTTCTTTTCATAAACGACATGGACACACCAGAGTCATTGCATGTGTGTTCTTTTCATAAACCATAACTAGAGTCACTGGATGTGTGTTATTGTCGTAAACCACATGGACCCACTAGAGTTCATTGTATGTGTGTTCTTCTGATAAACCACATATGGATCTACCAGAGTCATTGCATGTGTGTTCTTTTCATAAACCACATATGGATCCACTAGAGTTCATTGCATGTGTGTTCTTTTCCTAAACCACATATGGATCCACCAGAGTCATTGCATGTGTGTTATTTTCATAAACCACATATGGATTCACTAGAGTCATTTGATGTGTGTTCTTTTCACAAACCACACATGGATCCACCAGTGTCATTGAATGTGTGTTCTTATCAAGAACCACATATGGATCCACCAGTGTCATTGCATGTGTGTTCTTTTCATTAACTACATATGGAACCCCTAGTGGCATTGCATGTGTGTTCTTTTCATAAACCACATATGGATCCACCAGAGTCATTGCATCTCTGTTCTTTTCATAAACCACATGGATCCACCAGAGTCATTGCATGTCTGTTCTTTTCATAAACCACATGGATCCACCAGAGTCATTGCATGTGTGTTCTTTTCATAAACCGCATATGGATCCCCTAGAGTTCATTGCATGTGTGTTCTTTTCCTAAACCACATATGGATCCACCTAAGTCATTGCATGTGTGACCTTTTCACAAACCACGTATGGATCCACTAGAGTCATTGCATGTGTGTTCATTTCACAAACCACACATGGATCCACCAGTGTCATTGAATGTGTGTTTTTTCCCAAACTACATATGGATCCACCAGTGTCATTGCATGTGTGTTCTTTTCATAAACCACATATGGATCCACTAGAGTTCATTGCATGTGTGTTCTTTTCCTAAACCACATATGGATCCACAAGAGTCATTGCATGTGTATTATTTTCACAAACCACATATGCATCGACTAGAGTCATTTCATGTGTGTTCTTTTCACAAACCACACATGGATCCACCAGTGTCATTGAATGTGTGTTCTTATCACCAACCACCTATGGATCCACCAGTGTCATTGCATGTGTGTTCTTTTCATTAACTACATATGGATACCTTGTGGCATTGCATGTGTGTTCTTTTCATAAACCACATATGGATCCACCAGAGTCATTGCATGTCTGTTATTTTCATAAACCACATGGATCCACCAGAGTCATTGCATGTCTGTTCTTTTCATAAACCACATGGATCCACCAGAGTCATTGCATGTGTGTTCCTTTCATAAACCGCATATGGATCCCCTATAGTTCATTGCATGTGTGTTCTTTTCACAAACCACGTATGGATCCACTAGAGTCATTGCATGTGTGTTTATTTCACAAACCACACATGGATCCACCAGTGTCATTGAATGTGTGTTCTTTTCCCAGACTACATATGGATCCACCAGTGTCATTGCATGTGTGTTCTTTTCATAAACCACATATGTATCCACCACAGTCATTGCATGCCTGTTCTTTTCATAAACCACATATGGATCCACCAGAGTCATTGCATGTGTGTTCTTTTCATAAACCACATATGGATCCACTAGAGTCATTGCATGTCTGTTCTTTTCTTAAACCACATGGATCCACCAGAGTCATTCCATGTCTGTTCTTTTCATAAACCACATGGATCCACCAGAGTCATTGCATGTGTGTTCTTTACATAAACCACATGGATCCACCCTTGTCATTGCATGTGTGTTCTTTTCATAAACCACAGCTAGAGTAATTGGATGGTGTTATTGTCATAAACCAACTGGATCCACTAGAGTTCATTGCATGTGTGTTCTTCTCATAAACCACATATGGATCCACTAGTGTCATTGCATGTGTGTTCTTTTCATAAACCACAAGGATACACCAGTGTCATTGCATGTGTGTTCTTTTCATAAACCACATATAGATTCCCTAGTGTCATTGCATGTGTGTTCTTTTCATTAACCACGGCTAGGGTCATTGCATGTGTGTTCTTTTCATAAACCACATATGGATCCACCAGTCATTGCATGTCTGTTTTTTCATAAACCACATATGGATCCACAAGAGTCATTGCATGTCTGTTCTTTTCATAAACGACATGGACCCACCAGAGTCATTGCATGTGTGTTCTTTTCATAAACCACAACTAGAGTCACTGGATGTGTGTTATTGTCGTAAACCACATGGACCCACTAGAGTTCATTGTATGTGTGTTCTTCTGATAAACCACATATGGATCTACCAGAGTCATTGCATGTGTGTTCTTTTCATAAACCACATATGGATCCACTAGAGTTCATTGCATGTGTGTTCTTTTCCTAAACCACATATGGATCCACCAGAGTCATTGCATGTGTGTTATTTTCATAAACCACATATGGATCCACTAGAGTCATTTCATGTGTGTTCTTTTCACAAACCACACATGGATCCACCAGTGTCATTGAATGTGTGTTCTTATCAAGAACCACATATGGATCCACCAGTGTCATTGCATGTGTGTTCTTTTCATTAACTACATATGGAACCCCTAGTGGCATTGCATGTGTGTTCTTTTCATAAACCACATATGGATCCACCAGAGTCATTGCATCTCTGTTCTTTTCATAAACCACATGGATCCACCAGAGTCATTGCATGTCTGTTCTTTTCATAAACCACATGGATCCACCAGAGTCATTGCATGTGTGTTCTTTTCATAAACCGCATATGGATCCCCTAGAGTTCATTGCATGTGTGTTCTTTTCCTAAACCACATATGGATCCACCTGAGTCATTGCATGTGTGACCTTTTCACAAACCACGTATGGATCCACTAGAGTCATTGCATGTGTGTTCATTTCACAAACCACACATGGATCCACCAGTGTCATTGAATGTGTGTTTTTTCCCATACTACATATGGATCCACCAGTGTCATTGCATGTGTGTTCTTTTCATAAACCACATATGGATCCACTAGAGTTCATTGCATGTGTGTTCTTTTCCTAAACCACATATGGATCCACAAGAGTCATTGCATGTGTATTATTTTCACAAACCACATATGCATCGACTAGAGTCATTTCATGTGTGTTCTTTTCACAAACCACACATGGATCCACCAGTGTCATTGAATGTGTGTTCTTATCACCAACCACCTATGGATCCACCAGTGTCATTGCATGTGTGTTCTTTTCATTAACTACATATGGATACCTTGTGGCATTGCATGTGTGTTCTTTTCATAAACCACATATGGATCCACCAGAGTCATTGCATGTCTGTTATTTTCATAAACCACATGGATCCACCAGAGTCATTGCATGTCTGTTCTTTTCATAAACCACATGGATCCACCAGAGTCATTGCATGTGTGTTCCTTTCATAAACCGCATATGGATCCCCTAGAGTTCATTGCATGTGTGTTCTTTTCACAAACCACGTATGGATCCACTAGAGTCATTGCATGTGTGTTCATTTCACAAACCACACATGGATCCACCAGTGTCATTGAATGTGTGTTTTTTCCAAAACTACATATGGATCCACCAGTGTCATTGAATGTGTGTTATTTTCATAAACCACATATAGATCCACCACAGTCATTGCATGCTGTTCTTTTCATAAACCACAGATGGATCCACCAGAGTCATTGCATGTGTGTTCTTTTCATAAACCACATATGGATCCACCAGAGTCATTGCATGTCTGTTCTTTTCTTAAACCACATGGATCCACCAGAGTCATTCCATGTCTGTTCTTTTCATAAACCACATGGATCCACCAGAGTCATTGCATGTGTGTTCTTTACATAAACCACATGGATCCACCCTTGTCATTGCATGTGTGTTCTTTTCATAAACCACAGCTAGAGTAATTGGATGGTGTTATTGTCATAAACCAACTGGATCCACTAGAGTTCATTGCATGCGTGTTCTTCTCATAAACCACATATGGATCCACTAGTGTCATTGCATGTGTGTTCTTTTCATAAACCACAAGGATACACCAGTGTCATTGCATGTGTGTTCTTTTCATAAAAAACATATAGATTCCCTAGTGTCATTGCATGTGTGTTCTTTTCATTAACCACGGCTAGGGTCATTGCATGTGTGTTCTTTTCATAAACCACATATGGATCCACCAGAGTCATTGCATGTCTGTTCTTTTCATAAACCACATATGGATCCACAAGAGTCATTGCATGTCTGTTCTTTTCATAAACGACATGGACCCACCAGAGTCATTGCATGTGTGTTCTTTTCATAAACCACAACTAGAGTCACTGGATGTGTGTTATTGTCGTAAACCACATGGACCCACTAGAGTTCATTGTATGTGTGTTCTTCTGATAAACCACATATGGATCTACCAGAGTCATTGCATGTGTGTTCTTTTCATAAACCACATATGGATCCACTAGAGTTCATTGCATGTGTGTTCTTTTCCTAAACCACATATGGATCCACCAGAGTCATTGCATGTGTGTTATTTTCATAAACCACATATGGATCCACTAGAGTCATTTCATGTGTGTTCTTTTCACAAACCACACATGGATCCACCAGTGTCATTGAATGTGTGTTCTTGTCAAGAACCACATATGGATCCACCAGTGTCATTGCATGTGTGTTCTTTTCATTAACTACATATGGAACCCCTAGTGGCATTGCATGTGTGTTCTTTTCATAAACCTCATATGGATCCCCTAGAGTTCATTGCATGTTTGTTCTTTTCCTAAACCACATATGGATCCACCAGAGTCATTGCATGTCTGTTATTTTCATAAACCACATGGATCCACTAGAGTCATTGCATGTCTGTTCTTTTTATAAACCACATGGATCCACCAGAGTCATTGCATGTGTGTTCCTTTCATAAACCGCATATGGATCCCCTAGAGTTCATTGCATGTGTGTTCTTTTCACAAACCACGTATGGATCCACTAGAGTCATTGCATGTGTGTTCATTTCACAAACCACACATGGATCCACCAGTGTCATTGAATGTGTGTTCTTTTCCCAAACTACATATGGATCCACCAGTGTCATTGCATGTGTGTTCTTTTCATAAACCACATATGTATCCACCACAGTCATTGCATGCCTGTTCTTTTCATAAACCACATATGGATCCACCAGAGTCATTGCATGTGTGTTCTTTTCATAAACCACATATGGATCCACCAGAGTCATTGCATGTCTGTTCTTTTCTTAAACCACATGGATCCACCAGAGTTATTCCATGTCTGTTCTTTTCATAAACCACATGGATCCACCAGAGTCATTGCATGTGTGTTCTTTACATAAACCACATGGATCCACCCTTGTCATTGCATGTGTGTTCTTTTCATAAACCACAGCTAGAGTAATTGGATGGTGTTATTGTCATAAACCAACTGGATCCACTAGAGTTCATTGCATGTGTGTTCTTCTCATAAACCACATATGGATCCACTAGTGTCATTGCATGTGTGTTCTTTTCATAAACCACAAGGATACACCAGTGTCATTGCATGTGTGTTCTTTTCATAAACCACATATAGATTCCCTAGTGTCATTGCATGTGTGTTCTTTTCATTAACCACGGCTAGGGTCATTGCATGTGTGTTCTTTTCATAAACCACATATGGATCCACCAGAGTCATTGCATGTCTGTTCTTTTCATAAACCACATATGGATCCACAAGAGTCATTGCATGTCTGTTCTTTTCATAAACGTCATGGACCCACCAGAGTCATTGCATGTGTGTTCTTTTCATAAACCACAACTAGAGTCACTGGATGTGTGTTATTGTCGTAAACCACATGGACCCACTAGAGTTTATTGTATGTGTGTTCTTCTGATAAACCACATATGGATCTACCAGAGTCATTGCATGTGTGTTCTTTTCATAAACCACATATGGATCCACTAGAGTTCATTGCATGTGTGTTCTTTTCCTAAACCACATATGGATCCACCAGAGTCATTGCATGTGTGTTATTTTCATAAACCACATATGGATCCACTAGAGTCATTTCATGTGTGTTCTTTTCACAAACCACACATGGATCCACCAGTGTCATTGAATGTGTTTTCTTGTCAAGAACCACATATGGATCCACCAGTGTCATTGCATGTGTGTTCTTTTCATTAACTACATATGGAACCCCTAGTGGCATTGCATGTGTGTTCTTTTCATAAACCACATATGGATCCACCAGAGTCATTGCATCTCTGTTCTTTTCATAAACCACCTGGATCCACCAGAGTCATTGCATGTCTGTTCTTTTCATAAACCACATGGATCCACCAGAGTCATTGCATGTGTGTTCTTTTCATAAACCGCATATGGATCCCCTAGAGTTCATTGCATGTGTGTTCTTTTCCTAAACCACATATGGATCCACCTGAGTCATTGCATGTGTGACCTTTTCACAAACCACGTATGGATCCACTAGAGTCATTGCATGTGTGTTCATTTCACAAACCACACATGGATCCACCAGTGTCTTTGAATGTGTGTTTTTTCCCAAACTACATATGGATCCACCCAGTGTCATTGCATGTGTGTTCTTTTCATAAACCACATATGGATCCACTAGAGTTCATTGCATGTGTGTTCTTTTCCTAAACCACATATGGATCCACAAGAGTCATTGCATGTGTATTATTTTCACAAACCACGTATGGATCCACTAGAGTCATTTCATGTGTGTTCTTTTCACAAACCACACATGGATCCACCAGTGTCATTGAATGTGTGTTCTTATCACCAACCACCTATGGATCCACCAGTGTCATTGCATGTGTGTTCTTTTCATTAACCACATGGGTCCACCCTTGTCATTGCATGTGTGTTCTTTTCATAAACTACAGCTAGAGTAATTGGATGGTGTTATTGTCATAAACCAACTGGATCCACTTGAGTTCATTGCATGTGTGTTCTTCTCATAAACCACATATGCATCCACTAGTGTCATTGCATGTGTGTTCTTTTCATAAACTACATGGATACACCAGTGTCATTGCATGTGTGTTCTTTTCATAAACCAGATATAGATTCCCTAGTGTCATTGCATGTGTGTTCTTTTCATTAACCACGGCTAGGGTCATTGCATGTGTGTTCTTTTCATAAACCACATATGGATCCACCAGAGTCATTGCATGTCTGTTCTTTTCATAAACCACATATGGATCCACAAGAGTCATTGCATGTCTGTTCTTTTCATAAACGACATGGACCCACCAGAGTCATTGCATGTGTGTTCTTTTCATAAACCACAACTAGAGTCATTGGATGTGTGTTATTGTCGTAAACCACATGGACCCACTAGAGTTCATTGTATGTGTGTTCTTCTCATAAACCACATATGGATCTACCAGAGCCATTGCATGTGTGTTCTTTTCATAAACCACATATGGATCCACTAGAGTTCATTGCATGTGTGTTCTTTTCCTAAACCACATATGGATCCACCAGAGTCATTGCATGTGTGTTATTTTCACAAACCACATATGGATCCACTAGAGTCATTTCATGTGTGGTCTTTTCACAAACCACACATGGATCCACCAGTGTCATTGAATGTGTGTTCTTATCAAGAACCACATATGGATCCACCAGTGTCATTGCATGTGTGTTCTTTTCATTAACTACATAAGGAACCCCTAGTGGCATTGCATGTGTGTTCTTTTCATAAACCACATATGGATCCACCAGAGTCATTGCATCTCTGTTCTTTTCATAAACCACATGGATCCACCAGAGTCATTGCATGTCTGTTCTTTTCATAAACCACATGGATCCACCAGAGTCATTGCATGTGTGTTCTTTTCATAAACCGCATATGGATCCACTAGAGTTCATTGCATGTGTGTTCTTTTCCTAAACCACATATGGATCCACCAGAGTCATTGCATGTGTGACCTTTTCACAAACCACGTATGGATCCACTAGAGTCATTGCATGTGTGTTCATTTCACAAACCACACATGGATCCACCAGTGTCATTAAATGTGTGTTGTTTTCCCAAACTACATATGGATCCACCAGTGTCATTGCATGTGTGTTCTTTTCATAAACCACATATGTATCCACCAGAGTCATTGCATGCCTGTTCTTTTCATAAACCACATATGGATCCACCAGAGTCATTGCATGTGTGTTCTTTTCATAAACCACATATGGATCCACCAGAGTCATTGCCTGTCTGTTCTTTTCCTAAACCACATGGATCCACCAGAGTCATTCCATGTCTGTTCTTTTCATAAACCACATGGATCCACCAGAGTCATTGCATGTGTGTTCTTTTCATAAACCACATGGACCCACCCTTGTCATTGCATGTGTGTTCTTTTCATAAACCATAGCTAGAGTAATTGGATGGTGTTATTGTCATAAACCACATGGACCCACTAGAGTTCATTGTATGTGTGTTGTTCTGATAAACCACATATGGATCTACCAGAGTCATTGCATGTGTGTTCTTTTCATAAACCTCATATGGATCCCCTAGAGTTCATTGCATGTGTGTTCTTTTCCTAAACCACATATGGATCCACCAGAGTCATCGCATGTGTGTTCTTTTCACAAACCACGTATGGATCCACTAGAGTCATTGCATGTGTGTTCATTTCACAAACCACACATGGATCCACCAGTGTCATTGAATGTGTGTTGTTTTCCCAAACTACATATGGATCCACCAGTGTCATTGCATGTGTGTTCTTTTCATAAACCACATATGTATCCACCATATTCATTGCATGCCTGTTCTTTTCATAAACCACATATGGATCCACCAGAGTCATTGCATGTGTGTTCTTTTCATAAACCACATATGGATCCACCAAAGTCATTGCATGTCTGTTCTTTTCCTAAACCACATGGATCCACCAGAGTCATTCCATGTCTGTTCTTTTCATAAACCACATGGATCCACCAGAGTCATTGCATGTTTGTTCTTTTCATAAACCACATGGATCCACCCTTGTCATTGCATGTGTGTTCTTTTCATAAACCATAGCTAGAGTAATTGGATGGTGTTATTGTCATAAACCACATGGACCCACTAGAGTTCATTGTATGTGTGTTCTTCTGATAAACCACATATGGATCTACCAGAGTGATTGCATGTGTGTTCTTTTCATAAACCACATGGATCCACCAGAGTCATTGCATGTGTGTTCTTTTCATAAACCACATGGATCCACCCTTGTCATTGCATGTGTGTTCTTTTCATAAACCACAGCTTGAGTAATTGGATGGTGTTATTGTCATAAACCAACTGGATCCACTAGAGTTCATTGCATGTGTGTTCTTCTCATAAACCACATATGGATCCACTAGTGTCATCGCATGTGTGTTCTTTTCATAAACCACATGGATACACCAGTGTCATTGCATGTGTGTTCTTTTCATAAACCACATATAGATCCCCTAGTGTCATTGCATGTGTGTTCTTTTCATTAACCACGTCTAGGGTCATTGCATGTGTGTTCTTTTCATAAACCACATATGGATCCACCTGAGTCATTGCATGTCTGTTCTTTTCATAAACCACATATGGATCCACAAGAGTCATTGCATGTCTGTTCTTTTCATAAATGACATGGATCCACCAGAGTCATTGCATGTGTGCTCTTTTCATAAACCACAACTAGAGTCATCGGATGTGTGTTATTGTTGTAAAAAAACATGGATCCACTAGAGTTCATTGCATGTGTGTTCTTCTCATAAACCACATATGGATCTACCAGAGTCATTGCATGTGTGTTCTTTTCATAAACCACATATGGATCCACTAGAGTTCATTGCATGTGTGTTCTTTTCCTAAACCACATATGGATCCACCAGAGTCATTGCATGTGTATTATTTTCACAAACCACATATGGATCCACTAGTGTCATTGCATGTGTGTTCTTTTCATAAACCACATATGGATCCACTAGTGTCATTGCATGTGTGTTCTTTTCATAAACCACATATGGATCCACTAGTGTCATTGCATGTGTGTTCTTTTCATAAACCACATGGATACACCAGTGTCATTGCATGTGTGTTCTTTTCATAAACCACATATAGATCCCCTAGTGTCATTGCATGTGTGTTCTTTTCATTAACCACGTCTAGGGTCATTGCATGTGTGTTCTTTTCATAAACCACATATGGATCCACCAGAGTCATTGCATGTCTGTTCTTTTCATAAACCACATATGGATCCACAAGAGTCATTGCATGTCTGTTCTTTTCATAAACGACATGGATTCACCAGAGTCATTGCATGTGTGCTCTTTTCATAAACCACAACTAGAGTCATCGGATGTGTGTTATTGTCGTAAACCACATGGATCCACTAGAGTTCATTGCATGTGTGTTCTTCTCATAAACCACATATGGATCTACCAGAGTCATTGCATGTGTGTTCTTTTCATAAACCACATATGGATCCACTAGAGTTCATTGCATGTGTGCTCTTTTCCTAAACCACATATGGATCCACCAGAGTCATTGCATGTGTATTATTTTCACAAACCACATATGGATCCACTAGAGTCATTTCATGTGTATTCTTTTCACAAACCACACATGGATCCACCAGTGTCATTGAATGTGTGTTCTTATCACAAACCACATATGGATCCACCAGTGTCATTTCATGTGTGTTCTTTTCATTAACTACATATGGATACCTTGTGGCATTGCATGTGTGTTCTTTTCATAAACCACATATGGATCCACCAGAGTCATTGCATGTCTGTTATTTTCATAAACCACATGGATCCACCAGAGTCATTGCATGTCTGTTCTTTTCTTAAACTACATGGATCCACCAGAGTCATTGCATGTGTGTTCTTTTCATAAACTGCATATGGATCCCCTAGAGTTCATTGCATGTGTGTTGTTTTCCTAAACCACATATGGATCCACCAGAGTCGCATGTGTGTTCTTTTCACAAACCACATATGGATCCACTAGAGTCATTGCATGTGTGTTCATTTCACAAACCACACATGGATCCAGCAGTGTCATTAAATGTGTGTTGTTTTCCCAAACTACATATGGATCCACCAGTGTCATTGCATGTGTGTTCTTTTCATAAACCACATATGTATCCACCAGAGTCATTGCATGCCTGTTCTTTTCATAAACCACATATGGATCCACCAGTCATTGCATGTGTGTTCTTTTCATAAACCACATATGGATCCACCAGAGTCATTGCCTGTCTGTTCTTTTCCTAAACCACATGGATCCACCAGAGTCATTCCATGTCTGTTTTTCATAAACCACATGGATCCACGAGTCATTGCATGTGTGTTCTTTTCATAAACCACATGGATCCACCCTTGTCATTGCATGTGTGTTCTTTTCATAAACCATAGCTAGAGTAATTGGATGGTGTTATTGTCATAAACCACATGGACCCACTAGAGTTCATTGTATGTGTGTTGTTCTGATAAACCACATATGGATCTACCAGAGTCATTGCATGTGTGTTATTTTCATAAACCTCATATGGATCCCCTAGAGTTCATTGCATGTGTGTTCTTTTCCTAAACCACATATGGATCCACCAGAGTCATCGCATGTGTGTTCTTTTCACAAACCACGTATGGATCCACTAGAGTCATTGCATGTGTGTTCATTTCACAAACCACACATGGATCCACCAGTGTCATTGAATGTGTGTTGTTTTCCCAAACTACATATGTATCCACCAGTGTCATTGCATGTGTGTTCTTTTCATAAACCACATATGTATCCACCATATTCATTGCATGCCTGTTCTTTTCATAAACCACATATGGATCCACCAGAGTCATTGCATGTGTGTTCTTTTCATAAACCACATTTGGATCCACCAGAGTCATTGCATGTCTGTTCTTTTCCTAAACGACATGGATCCACCAGAGTCATTCCATGTCTGTTCTTTTCATAAACCACATGGATCCACCAGAGTCATTGCATGTTTGTTCTTTTCATAAACCACATGGATCCACCCTTGTCATTGCATGTGTGTTCTTTTCATAAACCATAGCTAGAGTAATTGGATGGTGTTATTGTCATAAACCACATGGACCCACTGGAGTTCATTGTATGTGTTCTTCGATAAACCACATATGGATCTACCAGAGTCATTGCATGTGTGTTCTTTTCATAAACCACATGGATCCACCAGAGTCATTGCATGTGTGTTCTTTTCATAAACCACATGGATCCACCCTTGTCATTGCATGTGCGTTCTTTTCATAAACCACAGCTAGAGTAATTGGATGGTGTTATTGTCATAAACCAACTGGATCCACTAGAGTTCATTGCATGTGTGTTCTTCTCATAAACCACATATGGATCCACTAGTGTCATTGCATGTGTGTTGTTTTCATAAACCACATGGATACACCAGTGTCATTGCATGTGTGTTCTTTTCATAAACCACATATAGATCCCCTAGTGTCATTGCATGTGTGTTCTTTTCATTAACCACGTCTAGGGTCATTGCATGTGTGTTCTTTCATAAACCACATATGGATCCACCAGAGTCATTGCATGTCTGTTTTCTTTTCATAAACCACATATGGATCCACAAGAGTCATTGCATGTCTGTTCTTTTCATAAAGGACATGGATCCACCAGAGTCATTGCATGTGTGCTCTTTTCATAAACCACAACTAGAGTCATCGGATGTGTGTTATTGTCGTAAACCACATGGATCCACTAGAGTTCATTGCATGTGTGTTCTTCTCATAAACCACATATGGATCTACCAGAGTCATTGCATGTGTGTTCTTTTCATAAACCACATATGGATCCACTAGAGTTCATTGCATGTGTGTTCTTTTCCTAAACCACATATGGATCCACCAGAGTCATTGCATGTGTATTATTTTCACAAACCACATATGGATCCACTAGAGTCATTTCATGTGTATTCTTTTCACAAACCACACATGGATCCACCAGTGTCATTGAATGTGTGTTCTTATCACAAACCACATATGGATCCACCAGTGTCATTTCATGTGTGTTCTTTTCATTAACTACATATGGATACCTTGTGGCATTGCATGTGTGTTCTTTTCATAAACCACATATGGATCCACCAGAGTCATTGCATGTCTGTTATTTTCATAAACCACATGGATCCACCAGAGTCATTGCATGTCTGTTCTTTTCTTAAACTACATGGATCCACCAGAGTCATTGCATGTGTGTTCTTTTCATAAACTGCATATGGATCCCCTAGAGTTCATTGCATGTGTGTTGTTTTCCTAAACCACATATGGATCCACCAGAGTCATCGCATGTGTGTTCTTTTCACAAACCACATATGGATCCACTAGAGTCATTGCATGTGTGTTCATTTCACAAACCACACATGGATCCACCAGTGTCATTAAATGTGTGTTGTTTTCCCAAACTACATATGGATCCACCAGTGTCATTGCATGTGTGTTCTTTCATAAACCACATATGTATCCACCAGAGTCATTGCATGCCTGTTCTTTTCATAAACCACATATGGATCCACCAGAGTCATTGCATGTGTGTTCTTTTCATAAACCACATATGGATCCACCAGAGTCATTGCCTGTCTGTTCTTTTCCTAAACCACATGGATCCACCAGAGTCATTCCATGTCTGTTCTTTTCATAAACCACATGGATCCACCAGAGTCATTGCATGTGTGTTCTTTTCATAAACCACATGGATCCACCCTTGTCATTGCATGTGTGTTCTTTTCATAAACCATAGCTAGAGTAATTGGATGGTGTTATTGTCATAAACCACATGGACCCACTAGAGTTCATTGTATGTGTTGTTCTGATAAACCACATATGGATCTACCGTAGTCATTGCATGTGTGTTCTTTTCATAAACCTCATATGGATCCCCTAGAGTTCATTGCATGTGTGTTCTTTTCCTAAACCACATATGGATCCAGAGTCATCGCATGTGTGTTCTTTTCACAAACCACGTATGGATCCACTAGAGTCATTGCATGTGTGTTCATTTCACAAACCACACATGGATCCACCAGTGTCATTGAATGTGTGTTGTTTTCCCAAACTACATATGGATCCACCAGTGTCATTGCATGTGTGTTCTTTTCATAAACCACATATGTATCCACCATATTCATTGCATGCCTGTTCTTTTCATAAACCACATATGGATCCACCAGAGTCATTGCATGTGTGTTCTTTTCATAAACCACATTTGGATCCACCAAAGTCATTGCATGTCTGTTCTTTTCCTAAACCACATGGATCCACCAGAGTCATTCCATGTCTGTTCTTTTCATAAACCACATGGATCCACCAGAGTCATTGCATGTTTGTTCTTTTCATAAACCACATGGATCCACCCTTGTCATTGCATGTGTGTTCTTTTCATAAACCATAGCTAGAGTAATTGGATGGTGTTATTGTCATAAACCACATGGACCCACTAGAGTTCATTGTATGTGTGTTCTTCTGATAAACCACATATGGATCTACCAGAGTCATTGCATGTGTGTTCTTTTCATAAACCACATGGATCCACCAGAGTCATTGCATGTGTGTTCTTTTCATAAACCACATGGATCCACCCTTGTCATTGCATGTGCGTTCTTTTCATAAACCACAGCTAGAGTAATTGGATGGTGTTATTGTCATAAACCAACTGGATCCACTAGAGTTCATTGCATGTGTGTTCTTCTCATAAACCACATATGGATCCACTAGTGTCATTGCATGTGTGTTCTTTTCATAAACCACATGGATACACCAGTGTCATTGCATGTGTGTTCTTTTCATAAACCACATATAGATACCCTAGTGTCATTGCATGTGTGTTCTTTTCATTAACCACGTCTAGGGTCATTGCATGTGTGTTCTTTTCATAAACCACATATGGATCCACCAGAGTCATTGCATGTCTGTTCTTTTCATAAACCACATATGGATCCACAAGAGTCATTGCATGTCTGTTCTTTTCATAAAGGACATGGATCCACCAGAGTCATTGCATGTGTGCTCTTTTCATAAACCACAACTAGAGTCATCGGATGTGTGTTATTGTCGTAAACCACATGGATCCACTAGAGTTCATTGCATGTGTGTTCTTCTCATAAACCACATATGGATCTACCAGAGTCATTGCATGTGTGTTCTTTTCATAAACCACATATGGATCCACTAGAGTTCATTGCATGTGTGTTCTTTTCCTAAACCACATATGGATCCACCAGAGTCATTGCATGTGTATTATTTTCACAAACCACATATGGATCCACTAGAGTCATTTCATGTGTATTCTTTTCACAAACCACACATGGATCCACCAGTGTCATTGAATGTGTGTTCTTATCACAAACCACATATGGATCCACCAGTGTCATTTCATGTGTGTTCTTTTCATTAACTACATATGGATACCTTGTGGCATTGCATGTGTGTTCTTTTCATAAACCACATATGGATCCACCAGAGTCATTGCATGTCATATTTTCATAAACCACATGGATCCACCAGAGTCATTGCATGTCCGTTTTCTTAAACTACATGGATCCACCAGTCATTGCATGTGTGTTCTTTTCATAAACTGCATATGGATCCCCTAGAGTTCATTGCATGTGTGTTGTTTTCCTAAACCACATATGGATCCACCAGAGTCATCGCATGTGTGTTCTTTTCACAAACCACATATGGATCCACTAGAGTCATTGCATGTGTGTTCATTTCACAAACCACACATGGATCCACCAGTGTCATTAAATGTGTGTTGTTTTCCCAAACTACATATGGATCCACCAGTGTCATTGCATGTGTGTTCTTTTCATAAACCACATATGTATCCACCAGAGTCATTGCATGCCTGTTCTTTTCATAAACCACATATGGATCCACCAGAGTCATTGCATGTGTGTTCTTTTCATAAACCACATATGGATCCACCAGAGTCATTGCACATTCTGTTTCTTTTCCTAAACCACATGGATCCACCAGAGTCATTCCATGTCTGTTCTTTTCATAAACCACATGGATCCACCAGAGTCATTGCATGTGTGTTCTTTTCATAAACCACATGGATCCACCCTTGTCATTGCATGTGTGTTCTTTTCATAAACCATAGCTAGAGTAATTGGATGGTGTTATTGTCATAAACCACATGGACCCACTAGAGTTCATTGTATGTGTGTTGTTCTGATAAACCACATATGGATCTACGAGTCATTGCATGTGTGTTCTTTTCATAAACCTCATATGGATCCCCTAGAGTTCATTGCATGTGTGTTCTTTTCCTAAACCACATATGGATCCACCAGAGTCATCGCATGTGTGTTCTTTTCACAAACCACGTATGGATCCACTAGAGTCATTGCATGTGTGTTCATTTCACAAACCACACATGGATCCACCAGTGTCATTGAATGTGTTGTTTTCCCAAACTACATATGGATCCACCAGTGTCATTGCATGTGTGTTCTTTTCATAAACCACATATGTATCCACCATATTCATTGCATGCCTGTTCTTTTCATAAACCACATATGGATCCACCAGAGTCATTGCATGTGTGTTCTTTTCATAAACCACATTTGGATCCACCAAAGTCATTGCATGTCTGTTCTTTTCCTAAACCACATGGATCCACCAGAGTCATTCCATGTCTGTTCTTTTCATAAACCACATGGATCCACCAGAGTCATTGCATGTTTGTTCTTTTCATAAACCATGGATCCACCCTTGTCATTGCATGTGTGTTCTTTTCATAAACCATAGCTAGAGTAATTGGATGGTGTTATTGTCATAAACCACATGGACCCACTAGAGTTCATTGTATGTGTGTTCTTCTGATAAACCACATATGGATCTACCAGAGTCATTGCATGTGTGTTCTTTTCATAAACCACATGGATCCACCAGAGTCATTGCATGTGTGTTCTTTTCATAAACCACATAGATCCACCCTTGTCATTGCATGTGTGTTCTTTTCATAAACCACAGCTAGAGTAATTGGATGGTGTTATTGTCATAAACCAACTGGATCCACTAGAGTTCATTGCATGTGTGTTCTTCTCATAAACCACATATGGATCCACTAGTGTCATTGCATGTGTGTTCTTTTCATAAACCACATGGATACACCAGTGTCATTGCATGTGTGTTCTTTTCATAAACCACATATAGATCCCCTAGTGTCATTGCATGTGTGTTCTTTTCATTAACCACGTCTAGGGTCATTGCATGTGTGTTCTTTTCATAAACCACATATGGATCCACCAGAGTCATTGCATGTCTGTTCTTTCATAAACCACATATGGATCCACAAGAGTCATTGCATGTCATTCTTTTCATAAAGGACATGGATCCACCAGTCATTGCATGTGTGCTCTTTTCATAAACCACAACTAGAGTCATCGGATGTGTGTTATTGTAAACCACATGGATCCACTAGAGTTCATTGCATGTGTGTTCTTCTCATAAACCACATATGGATCTACCAGAGTCATTGCATGTGTGTTCTTTTCATAAACCACATATGGATCCACTAGAGTTCATTGCATGTGTGTTCTTTTCCTAAACCACATATGGATCCACCAGAGTCATTGCATGTGTATTATTTTCACAAACCACATATGGATCCACTAGAGTCATTTCATGTGTATTCTTTTCACAAACCACACATGGATCCACCAGTGTCATTGAATGTGTGTTCTTATCACAAACCACATATGGATCCACCAGTGTCATTTCATGTGTGTTCTTTTCATTAACTACATATGGATACCTTGTGGCATTGCATGTGTGTTCTTTTCATAAACCACATATGGATCCACCAGAGTCATTGCATGTCTGTTATTTTCATAAACCACATGGATCCACCAGAGTCATTGCATGTCTGTTCTTTTCTTAAACTACATGGATCCACCAGAGTCATTGCATGTGTGTTCTTTTCATAAACTGCATATGGATCCCCTAGAGTTCATTGCATGTGTGTTGTTTTCCTAAACCACATATGGATCCACCAGAGTCATCGCATGTGTGTTCTTTTCACAAACCACATATGGATCCACTAGAGTCATTGCATGTGTGTTCATTTCACAAACCACACATGGATCCACCAGTGTCATTAAATGTGTGTTGTTTTCCCAAACTACATATGGATCCACCAGTGTCATTGCATGTGTGTTCTTTTCATAAACCACATATGTATCCACCAGAGTCATTGCATGCCTGTTCTTTTCATAAACCACATATGGATCCACCAGAGTCATTGCATGTGTGTTCTTTTCATAAACCACATATGGATCCACCAGAGTCATTGCATGTGTATTATTTTCACAAACCACATATGGATCCACTAGAGTCATTTCATGTGTATTCTTTTCACAAACCACACATGGATCCACTAGTGTCATTGAATGTGTGTTCTTATCACAAACCACATATGGATCCACCAGTGTCATTTCATGTGTGTTCTTTTCATTAACTACATATGGATACCTTGTGGCATTGCATGTGTGTTCTTTTCATAAACCACATATGGATCCACCAGAGTCATTGCATGTCTGTTATTTTCATAAACCACATGGATCCACCAGAGTCATTGCATGTCTGTTCTTTTCTTAAACTACATGGATCCACCAGAGTCATTGCATGTGTGTTCTTTTCATAAACTGCATATGGATCCCCTAGAGTTCATTGCATGTGTGTTGTTTTCCTAAACCACATATGGATCCACCAGAGTCATCGCATGTGTGTTCTTTTCACAAACCACATATGGATCCACTAGAGTCATTGCATGTGTGTACATTTCACAAACCACACATAGATCCACCAGTGTCATTAAATGTGTGTTGTTTTCCCAAACTACATATGGATCCACCAGTGTCATTGCATGTGTGTTCTTTTCATAAACCACATATGTATCCACCAGAGTCATTGCATGCCTGTTCTTTTCATAAACCACATATGGATCCACCAGAGTCATTGCATGTGTGTTCTTTTCATAAACCACATATGGATCCACCAGAGTCATTGCCTGTCTGTTCTTTTCCTAAACCACATGGATCCACCAGAGTCATTCCATGTCTGTTCTTTTCATAAACCACATGGATCCACCAGAGTCATTGCATGTGTGTTCTTTTCATAAACCACATGGATCCACCCTTGTCATTGCATGTGTGTTCTTTTCATAAACCATAGCTAGAGTAATTGGATGGTGTTATTGTCATAAACCACATGGACCCACTAGAGTTCATTGTATGTGTGTTGTTCTGATAAACCACATATGGATCTACCAGAGTCATTGCATGTGTGTTCTTTTCATAAACCTCATATGGATCCCCTAGAGTTCATTGCATGTGTGTTCTTTTCCTAAACCACATATGGATCCACCAGAGTCATCGCATGTGTGTTCTTTTCACAAACCACGTATGGATCCACTAGAGTCATTGCATGTGTGTTCATTTCACAAACCACACATGGATCCACCAGTGTCATTGAATGTGTGTTGTTTTCCCAAACTACATATGGATCCACCAGTGTCATTGCATGTGTGTTCTTTTCATAAACCACATATGTATCCACCATATTCATTGCATGCCTGTTCTTTTCATAAACCACATATGGATCCACCAGAGTCATTGCATGTGTGTTCTTTTCATAAACCACATTTGGATCCACCAAAGTCATTGCATGTCTGTTCTTTTCCTAAACCACATGGATCCACCAGAGTCATTCCATGTCTGTTCTTTTCATAAACCACATGGATCCACCAGAGTCATTGCATGTTTGTTCTTTTCATAAACCACATGGATCCACCCTTGTCATTGCATGTGTGTTCTTTTCATAAACCATAGCTAGAGTAATTGGATGGTGTTATTGTCATAAACCACATGGACCCACTAGAGTTCATTGTATGTGTGTTCTTCTGATAAACCACATATGGATCTACCAGAGTCATTGCATGTGTGTTCTTTTCATAAACCACATGGATCCACCAGAGTCATTGCATGTGTGTTCTTTTCATAAACCACATGGATCCACCCTTGTCATTGCATGTGTGTTCTTTTCATAAACCACAGCTAGAGTAATTGGATGGTGTTATTGTCATAAACCAACTGGATCCACTAGAGTTCATTGCATGTGTGTTCTTCTCATAAACCACATATGGATCCACTAGTGTCATTGCATGTGTGTTCTTTTCATAAACCACATGGATACACCAGTGTCATTGCATGTGTGTTCTTTTCATAAACCACATATAGATCCCCTAGTGTCATTGCATGTGTGTTCTTTTCATTAACCACGTCTAGGGTCATTGCATGTGTGTTCTTTTCATAAACCACATATGGATCCACCAGAGTCATTGCATGTCTGTTCTTTTCATAAACCACATATGGATCCACAAGAGTCATTGCATGTCTGTTCTTTTCATAAAGGACATGGATCCACCAGAGTCATTGCATGTGTGCTCTTTTCATAAACCACAACTAGAGTCATCGGATGTGTGTTATTGTCGTAAACCACATGGATCCACTAGAGTTCATTGCATGTGTGTTCTTCTCATAAACCACATATGGATCTACCAGAGTCATTGCATGTGTGTTCTTTTCATAAACCACATATGGATCCACTAGAGTTCATTGCATGTGTGTTCTTTTCCTAAACCACATATGGATCCACCAGAGTCATTGCATGTGTATTATTTTCACAAACCACATATGGATCCACTAGAGTCATTTCATGTGTATTCTTTTCACAAACCACACATGGATCCACCAGTGTCATTGAATGTGTGTTCTTATCACAAACCACATATGGATCCACCAGTGTCATTTCATGTGTGTTCTTTTCATTAACTACATATGGATACCTTGTGGCATTGCATGTGTGTTCTTTTCATAAACCACATATGGATCCACCAGAGTCATTGCATGTCTGTTATTTTCATAAACCACATGGATCCACCAGAGTCATTGCATGTCTGTTCTTTTCTTAAACTACATGGATCCACCAGAGTCATTGCATGTGTGTTCTTTTCATAAACTGCATATGGATCCCCTAGAGTTCATTGCATGTGTGTTGTTTCCTAAACCACATATGGATCCACCAGAGTCATCGCATGTGTGTTCTTTTCACAAACCACATATGGATCCACTAGAGTCATTGCATGTGTGTTCATTTCACAAACCACACATGGATCCACCAGTGTCATTAAATGTGTGTTGTTTTCCCAAACTACATATGGATCCACCAGTGTCATTGCATGTGTGTTCTTTTCATAAACCACATATGTATCCACCAGAGTCATTGCATGCCTGTTCTTTTCATAAACCACATATGGATCCACCAGAGTCATTGCATGTGTGTTCTTTTCATAAACCACATATGGATCCACCAGAGTCATTGCCTGTCTGTTCTTTTCCTAAACCACATGGATCCACCAGAGTCATTCCATGTCTGTTCTTTTCATAAACCACATGGATCCACCAGTCATTGCATGTGTGTTCTTTTCATAAACCACATGGATCCACCCTTGTCATTGCATGTGTGTTCTTTTCATAAACCATAGCTAGAGTAATTTGATGGTGTTATTGTCATAAACCACATGGACCCACTAGAGTTCATTGTATGTGTTGTTCTGATAAACCACATATGGATCTACCAGAGTCATTGCATGTGTGTTCTTTTCATAAACCTCATATGGATCCCCTAGAGTTCATTGCATGTGTGTTCTTTTCCTAAACCATATATGGATCCACCAGAGTCATCGCATGTGTGTTCTTTTCACAAACCACGTATGGATCCAGTAGAGTCATTGCATGTGTGTTCATTTCACAAACCACACATGGATCCACCAGTGTCATTGAATGTGTGTTGTTTTCCCAAACTACATATGGATCCACCAGTGTCATTGCATGTGTGTTCTTTTCATAAACCACATATGTATCCACCATATTCTTTGCATGCCTGTTCTTTTCATAAACCACATATGGATCCACCAGAGTCATTGCATGTGTGTTCTTTTCATAAACCACATTTGGATCCACCAAAGTCATTGCATGTCTGTTCTTTTCCTAAACCACATGGATCCACCAGAGTCATTCCATGTCTGTTCTTTTCATAAACCACATGGATCCACCAGAGTCATTGCATGTTTGTTCTTTTCATAAACCACATGGATCCACCCTTGTCATTGCATGTGTGTTCTTTTCATAAACCATAGCTAGAGTAATTGGATGGTGTTATTGTCATAAACCACATGGACCCACTAGAGTTCATTGTATGTGTGTTCTTCTGATAAACCACATATGGATCTACCAGAGTCATTGCATGTGTGTTCTTTTCATAAACCACATGGATCCACCAGAGTCATTGCATGTGTGTTCTTTTCATAAACTGTATATGGATCCCCTAGAGTTCATTGCATGTGTGTTGTTTTCCTAAACCACATATGGATCCACCAGAGTCATCGCATGTGTGTTCTTTTCACAAACCACATATGGATCCACTAGAGTCATTGCATGTGTGTTCATTTCACAAACCACACATGGATCCACCAGTGTCATTAAATGTGTGTTGTTTTCCCAAACTACATATGGATCCACCAGTGTCATTGCATGTGTGTTCTTTTCATAAACCACATATGTATCCACCAGAGTCATTGCATGCCTGTTCTTTTCATAAACCACATATGGATCCACTAGAGTCATTGCATGTGTGTTCTTTTCATAAACCACATATGGATCCACCAGAGTCATTGCCTGTCTGTTCTTTTCCTAAACCACATGGATCCACCAGAGTCATTCCATGTCTTCTTTTCATAAACCACATGGATCCACAGAGTCATTGCATGTGTGTTCTTTTCATAAACCACATGGATCCACCCTTGTCATTGCATGTGTGTTCTTTTCATAAACCATAGCTAGAGTAATTGGATGGTGTTATTGTCATAAACCACATGGACCCACTAGAGTTCATTGTATGTGTGTTCTTCTGATAAACCACATATGGATCTACCAGAGTCATTGCATGTGTGTTCTTTTCATAAACCTCATATGGATCCCCTAGAGTTCATTGCATGTGTGTTCTTTTCCTAAACCATATATGGATCCACCAGAGTCATCGCATGTGTGTTCTTTTCACAAACCACGTATGGATCCAGTAGAGTCATTGCATGTGTGTTCATTTCACAAACCACACATGGATCCACCAGTGTCATTGAATGTGTGTTGTTTTCCCAAACTACATATGGATCCACCAGTGTCATTGCATGTGTGTTCTTTTCATAAACCACATATGTATCCACCATATTCTTTGCATGCCTGTTCTTTTCATAAACCACATATGGATCCACCAGAGTCATTGCATGTGTGTTCTTTTCATAAACCACATTTGGATCCACCAAAGTCATTGCATGTCTGTTCTTTTCCTAAACCACATGGATCCACCAGAGTCATTCCATGTCTGTTCTTTTCATAAACCACATGGATCCACCAGAGTCATTGCATGTTTGTTCTTTTCATAAACCACATGGATCCACCCTTGTCATTGCATGTGTGTTCTTTTCATAAACCATAGCTAGAGTAATTGGATGGTGTTATTGTCATAAACCACATGGACCCACTAGAGTTCATTGTATGTGTGTTCTTCTGATAAACCACATATGGATCTACCAGAGTCATTGCATGTGTGTTCTTTTCATAAACCACATGGATCCACCAGAGTCATTGCATGTGTGTTCTTTTCATAAACTGTATATGGATCCCCTAGAGTTCATTGCATGTGTGTTGTTTTCCTAAACCACATATGGATCCACCAGAGTCATCGCATGTGTGTTCTTTTCACAAACCACATATGGATCCACTAGAGTCATTGCATGTGTGTTCATTTCACAAACCACACATGGATCCACCAGTGTCATTAAATGTGTGTTGTTTTCCCAAACTACATATGGATCCACCAGTGTCATTGCATGTGTGTTCTTTTCATAAACCACATATGTATCCACCAGAGTCATTGCATGCCTGTTCTTTTCATAAACCACATATGGATCCACTAGAGTCATTGCATGTGTGTTCTTTTCATAAACCACATATGGATCCACCAGAGTCATTGCCTGTCTGTTCTTTTCCTAAACCACATGGATCCACCAGAGTCATTCCATGTCTGTTCTTTTCATAAACCACATGGATCCACCAGAGTCATTGCATGTGTGTTCTTTTCATAAACCACATGGATCCACCCTTGTCATTGCATGTGTGTTCTTTTCATAAACCATAGCTAGAGTAATTGGATGGTGTTATTGTCATAAACCACATGGACCCACTAGAGTTCATTGTATGTGTGTTCTTCTGATAAACCACATATGGATCTACCAGAGTCATTGCATGTGTGTTCTTTTCATAAACCTCATATGGATCCCCTAGAGTTCATTGCATGTGTGTTCTTTTCCTAAACCATATATGGATCCACCAGAGTCATCGCATGTGTGTTCTTTTCACAAACCACGTATGGATCCAGTAGAGTCATTGCATGTGTGTTCATTTCACAAACCACACATGGATCCACCAGTGTCATTGAATGTGTGTTCTTATCACAAACCACATATGGATCCACCAGTGTCATTTCATGTGTGTTCTTTTCATTAACTACATATGGATACCTTGTGGCATTGCATGTGTGTTCTTTTCATAAACCACATATGGATCCACTGTAGTCATTGCATGTCATTATTTTCATAAACCACATGGATCCACCAGAGTCATTGCATGTCTGTTCTTTTCTTAAACTACATGGATCCACCAGAGTCATTGCATGTGTGTTCTTTTCATAAACTGCATATGGATCCCCTAGAGTTCATTGCATGTGTGTTGTTTTCCTAAACCACATATGGATCCACCAGAGTCATCGCATGTGTGTTCTTTTCACAAACCACATATGGATCCACTAGAGTCATTGCATGTGTGTTCATTTCACAAACCACACATGGATCCACCAGTGTCATTAAATGTGTGTTGTTTTCCCAAACTACATATGGATCCACCAGTGTCATTGCATGTGTGTTCTTTTCATAAACCACATATGTATCCACCAGAGTCATTGCATGCCTGTTCTTTTCATAAACCACATATGGATCCACCAGTCATTGCATGTGTGTTCTTTTCATAAACCACATATGGATCCACCAGAGTCATTGCTGTCTGTTCTTTTCCTAAACCACATGGATCCACAGAGTCATTCCATGTCATTCTTTTCATAAACCACATGGATCCACCAGAGTCATTGCATGTGTGTTCTTTTCATAAACCACATGGATCCACCCTTGTCATTGCATGTGTGTTCTTTTCATAAACCATAGCTAGAGTAATTGGATGGTGTTATTGTCATAAACCACATGGACCCACTAGAGTTCATTGTATGTGTGTTGTTCTGATAAACCACATATGGATCTACCAGAGTCATTGCATGTGTGTTCTTTTCATAAACCTCATATGGATCCCCTAGAGTTCATTGCATGTGTGTTCTTTTCCTAAACCATATATGGATCCACCAGAGTCATCGCATGTGTGTTCTTTTCACAAACCACGTATGGATCCAGTAGAGTCATTGCATGTGTGTTCATTTCACAAACCACACATGGATCCACCAGTGTCATTGAATGTGTGTTGTTTTCCCAAACTACATATGGATCCACCAGTGTCATTGCATGTGTGTTCTTTTCATAAACCACATATGTATCCACCATATTCTTTGCATGCCTGTTCTTTTCATAAACCACATATGGATCCACCAGAGTCATTGCATGTGTGTTCTTTTCATAAACCACATTTGGATCCACCAAAGTCATTGCATGTCTGTTCTTTTCCTAAACCACATGGATCCACCAGAGTCATTCCATGTCTTCTTTTCATCAACCACATGGATCCACCAGTCTAAGTGCTTGTTTGTTCTTTTCATAAACCACATGGATCCACCCTTGTCATTGCATGTGTGTTCTTTTCATAAACCATAGCTAGAGTAATTGGATGGTGTTATTGTCATAAACCACATGGACCCACTAGAGTTCATTGTATGTGTGTTCTTCTGATAAACCACATATGGATCTACCAGTCATTGCATGTGTGTTCTTTTCATAAACCACATGGATCCACCAGAGTCATTGCATGTGTGTTCTTTTCATAAACTGTATATGGATCCCCTAGAGTTCATTGCATGTGTGTTGTTTTCCTAAACCACATATGGATCCACCAGAGTCATCGCATGTGTGTTCTTTTCACAAACCACATATGGATCCACTAGAGTCATTGCATGTGTGTTCATTTCACAAACCACACATGGATCCACCAGTGTCATTAAATGTGTGTTGTTTTCCCAAACTACATATGGATCCACCAGTGTCATTGCATGTGTGTTCTTTTCATAAACCACATATGTATCCACCAGAGTCATTGCATGCCTGTTCTTTTCATAAACCACATATGGATCCACCAGAGTCATTGCATGTGTGTTCTTTTCATAAACCACATATGGATCCACCAGAGTCATTGCCTGTCTGTTCTTTTCCTAAACCACATGGATCCACCAGAGTCATTCCATGTCTGTTCTTTTCATAAACCACATGGATCCACCAGAGTCATTGCATGTGTGTTCTTTTCATAAACCACATGGATCCACCCTTGTCATTGCATGTGTGTTCTTTTCATAAACCATAGCTAGAGTAATTGGATGGTGTTATTGTCATAAACCACATGGACCCACTAGAGTTCATTGTATGTGTGTTCTTCTGATAAACCACATATGGATCTACCAGAGTCATTGCATGTGTGTTCTTTTCATAAACCTCATATGGATCCCCTAGAGTTCATTGCATGTGTGTTCTTTTCCTAAACCATATATGGATCCACCAGAGTCATCGCATGTGTGTTCTTTTCACAAACCACGTATGGATCCAGTAGAGTCATTGCATGTGTGTTCATTTCACAAACCACACATGGATCCACCAGTGTCATTGAATGTGTGTTGTTTTCCCAAACTACATATGGATCCACCAGTGTCATTGCATGTGTGTTCTTTTCATAAACCACATATGTATCCACCATATTCTTTGCATGCCTGTTCTTTTCATAAACCACATATGGATCCACCCTAGTCATTGCATGTGTGTTCTTTTCATAAACCACATTTGGATCCACCAAAGTCATTGCATGTCTGTTCTTTTCCTAAACCACATGGATCCACCAGAGTCATTCCATGTCTGTTCTTTTCATAAACCACATGGATCCACCAGAGTCATTGCATGTTTGTTCTTTTCATAAACCACATGGATCCACCCTTGTCATTGCATGTGTGTTCTTTTCATAAACCATAGCTAGAGTAATTGGATGGTGTTATTGTCATAAACCACATGGACCCACTAGAGTTCATTGTATGTGTGTTCTTCTGATAAACCACATATGGATCTACCAGAGTCATTGCATGTGTGTTCTTTTCATAAACCACATGGATCCACCAGAGTCATTGCATGTGTGTTCTTTTCATAAACTGTATATGGATCCCCTAGAGTTCATTGCATGTGTGTTGTTTTCCTAAACCACATATGGATCCACCAGAGTCATCGCATGTGTGTTCTTTTCACAAACCACATATGGATCCACTAGAGTCATTGCATGTGTGTTCATTTCACAAACCACACATGGATCCACCAGTGTCATTAAATGTGTGTTGTTTTCCCAAACTACATATGGATCCACCAGTGTCATTGCATGTGTGTTCTTTTCATAAACCACATATGTATCCACCAGAGTCATTGCATGCCTGTTCTTTTCATAAACCACATATGGATCCACTAGAGTCATTGCATGTGTGTTCTTTTCATAAACCACATATGGATCCACCAGAGTCATTGCCTGTCTGTTCTTTTCCTAAACCACATGGATCCACCAGAGTCATTCCATGTCTGTTCTTTTCATAAACCACATGGATCCACCAGAGTCATTGCATGTGTGTTCTTTTCATAAACCACATGGATCCACCCTTGTCATTGCATGTGTGTTCTTTTCATAAACCATAGCTAGAGTAATTGGATGGTGTTATTGTCATAAACCACATGGACCCACTAGAGTTCATTGTATGTGTGTTCTTCTGATAAACCACATATGGATCTACCAGAGTCATTGCATGTGTGTTCTTTTCATAAACCTCATATGGATCCCCTAGAGTTCATTGCATGTGTGTTCTTTTCCTAAACCATATATGGATCCACCAGAGTCATCGCATGTGTGTTCTTTTCACAAACCACGTATGGATCCAGTAGAGTCATTGCATGTGTGTTCATTTCACAAACCACAAGGATCCACCAGTGTCATTGAATGTGTGTTCTTATCACAAACCACATATGGATCCACCAGTGTCATTTCATGTGTGTTCTTTTCATTAACTACATATGGATACCTTGTGGCATTGCATGTGTGTTCTTTTCATAAACCACATATGGATCCACCAGAGTCATTGCATGTCTGTTATTTTCATAAACCACATGGATCCACCAGAGTCATTGCATGTCTGTTCTTTTCTTAAACTACATGGATCCACCAGAGTCATTGCATGTGTGTTCTTTTCATAAACTGCATATGGATCCCCTAGAGTTCATTGCAGTGTTGTTTTCCTAAACCACATATGGATCCACCAGTCATCGCATGTGTGTTCTTTTCACAAACCACATATGGATCCACTAGAGTCATTGCATGTGTGTTCATTTCACAAACCACACATGGATCCACCAGTGTCATTAAATGTGTGTTGTTTTCCCAAACTACATATGGATCCACCAGTGTCATTGCATGTGTGTTCTTTTCATAAACCACATATGTATCCACGAGTCATTGCATGCTGTTCTTTTCATAAACCACATATGGATCCACAGAGTCATTGCATGTGTGTTCTTTTCATAAACCACATATGGATCCACCAGAGTCATTGCCATGCATTCTTTTCCTAAACCACATGGATCCACCAGAGTCATTCCATGTCTGTTCTTTTCATAAACCACATGGATCCACCAGAGTCATTGCATGTGTGTTCTTTTCATAAACCACATGGATCCACCCTTGTCATTGCATGTGTGTTCTTTTCATAAACCATAGCTAGAGTAATTGGATGGTGTTATTGTCATAAACCACATGGACCCACTAGAGTTCATTGTATGTGTGTTGTTCTGATAAACCACATATGGATCTACCAGAGTCATTGCATGTGTGTTCTTTTCATAAACCTCATATGGATCCCCTAGAGTTCATTGCATGTGTGTTCTTTTCCTAAACCATATATGGATCCACCAGAGTCATCGCATGTGTGTTCTTTTCACAAACCACGTATGGATCCAGTAGAGTCATTGCATGTGTGTTCATTTCACAGACCACACATGGATCCACCAGTGTCATTGAATGTGTGTTGTTTTCCCAAACTACATATGGATCCACCAGTGTCATTGCATGTGTGTTCTTTTCATAAACCACATATGTATCCACCATATTCTTTGCATGCTGTTCTTTTCATAAACCACATATGGATCCACGAGTCATTGCATGTGTGTTCTTTTCATAAACCACATTTGGATCCACCAAAGTCATTGCATGTCTGTTCTTTTCCTAAACCACATGGATCCACCAGAGTCATTCCATGTCATTCTTTTCATAAACAACATGGATCCACCAGAGTCATTGCATGTTTGTTCTTTTCATAAACCACATGGATCCACCCTTGTCATTGCATGTGTGTTCTTTTCATAAACCATAGCTAGAGTAATTGGATGGTGTTATTGTCATAAACCACATGGACCCACTAGAGTTCATTGTATGTGTGTTCTTCTGATAAACCACATATGGATCTACCAGAGTCATTGCATGTGTGTTCTTTTCATAAACCACATGGATCCACCAGAGTCATTGCATGTGTGTTCTTTTCATAAACAGTATATGGATCCCCTAGAGTTCATTGCATGTGTGTTGTTTTCCTAAACCACATATGGATCCACCAGTCATCGCATGTGTGTTCTTTTCACAAACCACATATGGATCCACTAGAGTCATTGCATGTGTGTTCATTTCACAAACCACACATGGATCCACCAGTGTCATTAAATGTGTGTTGTTTTCCCAAACTACATATGGATCCACCAGTGTCATTGCATGTGTGTTCTTTTCATAAACCACATATGTATCCACGAGTCATTGTATGCGTGTTCTTTTCATAAACCACATATGGATCCACTAGAGTCATTGCATGTGTGTTCTTTTCATAAACCACATATGGATCCACCAGAGTCATTGCTCATTCTTTTCCTAAACCACATGGATCCACGAGTCATTCCATGTCTGTTCTTTTCATAAACCACATGGATCCACGAGTCTTTGCATGTGTTTTCTTTTCATAAAGCACATGGATCCACCCTTGTCATTGCATGTGTGTTCTTTTCATAAACCATAGCTAGAGTAATTGGATGGTGTTATTGTCATAAACCACATGGACCCACTAGAGTTCATTGTATGTGTGTTCTTCTGATAAACCACATATGGATCTACCAGAGTCATTGCATGTGTGTTCTTTTCATAAACCTCATATGGATCCCCTAGAGTTCATTGCATGTGTGTTCTTTTCCTAAACCATATATGGATCCACCAGTCATCGCATGTGTTCTTTTCACAAACCACGATGGATCCAGTAGAGTCATTGCATGTGTGTTCATTTCACAAACCACACATGGATCCACCAGTGTCATTGAATGTGTGTTGTTTTCCCAAACTACATATGGATCCACCAGTGTCATTGCATGTGTGTTCTTTTCATAAACCACATATGTATCCACCATATTCTTTTCTTGACTGTTCTTTTCTTAAAACACCTATGGATCAACCAGTCATTGCATGTGTGTTCTTTTCATAAACCACATTTGGATCCACCAAAGTCATTGCATGTCTTCTTTTCCTAAACCACATGGATCCACCAGAGTCATTCCATGTCTTCTTTTCATAAACCACATGGATCCACCAGTCATTGCATGTTTGTTCTTTTCATAAACCACATGGATCCACCCTTGTCATTGCATGTGTGTTCTTTTCATAAACCATAGCTAGAGTAATTGGATGGTGTTATTGTCATAAACCACATGGACCCACTAGAGTTCATTGTATGTGTGTTCTTCTGATAAACCACATATGGATCTACCAGAGTCATTGCATGTGTGTTCTTTTCATAAACCACATGGATCCACCAGAGTCATTGCATGTGTGTTCTTTTCATAAACCACATGGATCCACCCTTGTCATTGCATGTGTGTTCTTTTCATAAACCACAGCTAGAGTAATTGGATGGTGTTATTGTCATAAACCAACTGGATCCACTAGAGTTCATTGCATGTGTGTTCTTCTCATAAACCACATATGGATCCACTAGTGTCACTGCATGTGTGTTCTTTTCATAAACCACATGGATACACCAGTGTCATTGCATGTGTGTTCTTTTCATAAACCACATATTGATCCCCTAGTGTCATTGCATGTGTGTTCTTTTCATTAACCACGTCTAGGGTCATTGCATGTGTGTTCTTTTCATAAACCACATATGGATCCACCAGAGTCATTGCATGTCTGTTCTTTTCATAAACCACATATGGATCCAGAAGAGTCATTGCATGTCTGTTCTTTTCATAAAGGACATGGATCCACGAGTCATTGCATGTGTGCTCTTTTCATAAACCACAACTAGAGTCATCGGATGTGTGTTATTGTAAAACCACATGGATCCACTAGAGTTCATTGCATGTGTGTTCTTCTCATAAACCACATATGGATCTACCAGAGTCATTGCATGTGTGTTCTTTTCATAAACCACATATGGATCCACTAGAGTTCATTGCATGTGTGTTCTTTTCCTAAACCACATATGGATCCACCAGAGTCATTGCATGTGTATTATTTTCACAAACCACATATGGATCCACTAGAGTCATTTCATGTGTATTCTTTTCACAAACCACACATGGATCCACCAGTGTCATTGAATGTGTGTTCTTATCACAAACCACATATGGATCCACCAGTGTCATTTCATGTGTGTTCTTTTCATTAACAACATATGGATACCATGTGGCATTTCATGTGTGTTCTTTTCAAAAAACACATATGGATCCACCATAGTAATTGCATATGTTATTTTCATAAACCACATGGATCCACAGAGTCATTGCATGTCTGTTCTTAAACACATGGATCCACCAGAGTCATTGCATGTGTGTTCTTTTCATAAACTGCATATGGATCCCCTAGAGTTCATTGCATGTGTGTTGTTTTCCTAAACCACATATGGATCCACCAGAGTCATCGCATGTGTGTTCTTTTCACAAACCACATATGGATCCACTAGAGTCATTGCATGTGTGTTCATTTCACAAACCACACATGGATCCACCAGTGTCATTAAATGTGTGTTGTTTTCCCAAACTACATATGGATCCACCAGTGTCATTGCATGTGTGTTCTTTTCATAAACCACATATGTATCCACCAGAGTCATTGCATGCCTGTTCTTTTCATAAACCACATATGGATCCACCAGAGTCATTGCATGTGTGTTCTTTTCATAAACCACATATGGATCCACTAGAGTCATTGCCTGTCTGTTCTTTTCCTAAACCACATGGATCCACCAGAGTCATTCCATGTCTGTTCTTTTCATAAACCACATGGATCCACCAGAGTCATTGCATGTGTGTTCTTTTCATAAACCACATGGATCCACCCTTGTCATTGCATGTGTGTTCTTTTCATAAACCATAGCTAGAGTAATTGGATGGTGTGATTGTCATAAACCACATGGACCCACTAGAGTTAATTGTATGTGTGTTGTTCAGATAAACCACATATGGATCTACCAGAGTCATTGCATGTGTGTTCTTTTCATAAACCTCATATGGATCCCTAGAGTTCATTGCATGTGTGTTCTTTTCCTAAACCACATATGGATCCACCAGAGTCATCGCATGTGTGTTCTTTTCACAAACCACGTATGGATCCACTAGAGTCATTGCATGTGTGTTCATTTCATAAACCACACATGGATCCACCAGTGTCATTGAATGTGTGTTGTTTTCCCAAACTACATATGGATCCACCAGTGTCATTACATGTGTGTTCTTTTCATAAACCACATATGTATCCACCATATTCATTGCATGCCTGTTCTTTTCATAAACCACATATGGATCCACCAGAGTCATTGCATGTGTGTTCTTTTCATAAACCACATATGGATCCACCAAAGTCATTGCATGTCTGTTCTTTTCCTAAACCACATGGATCCACCAGAGTCATTCCATGTCTGTTCTTTTCATAAACCACATGGATCCACCAGAGTCATTGCATGTTTGTTCTTTTCATAAACCACATGGATCCACCCTTGTCATTGCATGTGTGTTCTTTTCATAAACCATAGCTAGAGTAATTGGATGGTGTTATTGTCATAAACCACATGGACCCACTAGAGTTCATTGTATGTGTGTTCTTCTGATAAACCACATATGGATCTACCAGAGTCATTGCATGTGTGTTCTTTTCATAAACCACATGGATCCACCAGAGTCATTGCATGTGTGTTCTTTTCATAAACCACATGGATCCACCCTTGTCATTGCATGTGTGTTCTTTTCATAAACCACAGCTAGAGTAATTGGATGGTGTTATTGTCATAAACCAACTGGATCCACTAGAGTTCATTGCATGTGTGTTCTTCTCATAAACCACATATGGATCCACTAGTGTCATTGCATGTGTGTTCTTTTCATAAACCACATGGATACACCAGTGTCATTGCATGTGTGTTCTTTTCATAAACCACATATAGATCCCCTAGTGTCATTGCATGTGTGTTCTTTTCATTAACCACGTCTAGGGTCATTGCATGTGTGTTCTTTTCATAAACCACATATGGATCCACCAGAGTCATTGCATGTCTGTTCTTTTCATAAACCACATATGGATCCACAAGAGTCATTGCATGTCTGTTCTTTTCATAAACGACATGGATCCACCAGAGTCATTGCATCTGTGCTCTTTTCATAAACCACAACTAGAGTCATCGGATGTGTGTTATTGTCGTAAACCACATGGATCCACTAGAGTTCATTGCATGTGTGTTCTTCTCATAAACCACATATGGATCTACCAGAGTCATTGCATGTGTGTTCTTTTCATAAACCACATATGGATCCACTAGAGTTCATTGCATGTGTGTTCTTTTCCTAAACCACATATGGATCCACCAGAGTCATTGCATGTGTATTATTTTCACAAACCACATATGGATCCACTAGAGTCATTTCATGTGTATTCTTTTCACAAACCACACATGGATCCACCAGTGTCATTGAATGTGTGTTCTTATCACAAACCACATATGGATCCACCAGTGTCATTTCATGTGTGTTCTTTTCATTAACTACATATGGATACCTTGTGGCATTGCATGTGTGTTCTTTTCATAAACCACATATGTATCCACCAGAGTCATTGCATGTCTGTTATTTTAATAAACAACATGGATCCACCAGTCATTGCATGTCTGTTCTTTTCTTAAACTACATGGATCCACCAGAGTCATTGCATGTGTGTTCTTTTCATAAACTGCATATGGATCCCCTAGAGTTCATTGCATGTGTGTTGTTTTCCTAAACCACATATGGATCCACCAGAGTCATCGCATGTGTGTTCTTTTCACAAACCACATATGGATCCACTAGAGTCATTGCATGTGTGTTCATTTCACAAACCACACATGGATCCACCAGTGTCATTAAATGTGTGTTGTTTTCCCAAACTACATATGGATCCACCAGTGTCATTGCATGTGTGTTCTTTTCATAAACCACATATGTATCCACCAGAGTCATTGCATGCCTGTTCTTTTCATAAACCACATATGGATCCACCAGAGTCATTGCATGTGTGTTCTTTTCATAAACCACATATGGATCCACCAGAGTCATTGCCTGTCTGTTCTTTTCCTAAACCACATGGATCCACCAGAGTCATTCCATGTCTGTTCTTTTCATAAACCACATGGATCCACCAGAGTCATTGCATGTGTGTTATTTTCATAAACCTCATGGATCCACCCTTGTCATTGCATGTGTGTTCTTTTCATAAACCATAGCTAGAGTAATTGGATGGTGTTATTGTCATAAACCACATGGACCCACTAGAGTTCATTGTATGTGTGTTGTTCTTATAAACCACATATGGATCTACCAGAGTCATTGCATGTGTGTTCTTTTCATAAACCTCATATGGATCCCCTAGAGTTCATTGCATGTGTGTTCTTTTCCTAAACCACATATGGATCCACCAGAGTCATCGCATGTGTGTTCTTTTCACAAACCACGTATGGATCCACTAGAGTCATTGCATGTGTGTTCATTTCACAAACCACACATGGATCCACCAGTGTCATTGAATGTGTGTTGTTTTCCCAAACTACATATGGATCCACCAGTGTCATTGCATGTGTGTTCTTTTCATAAACCACATATGTATCCACCATATTCATTGCATGCCTGTTCTTTTCATAAACCACATATGGATCCACCAGAGTCATTGCATGTGTGTTCTTTTCATAAACCACATATGGATCCACCAAAGTCATTGCATGTCTGTTCTTTTCCTAAACCACATGGATCCACCAGAGTCATTCCATGGCTGTTCTTTTCATAAACCACATGGATCCACCAGAGTCATTGCATGTTTGTTCTTTTCATAAACCACATGGATCCACCCTTGTCATTGCATGTGTGTTCTTTTCATAAACCATAGCTAGAGTAATTGGATGGTGTTATTGTCATAAACCACATGGACCCACTAGAGTTCATTGTATGTGTGTTGTTCTGATAAACCACATATGGATCTACCAGAGTCATTGCATGTGTGTTCTTTTCATAAACCGCATATGGATCCCCTAGAATTCATTGCATGTGTGTTCTTTTCCTAAACCACATATGGATCCACCAGAGTCATCGCATGTGTGTTCTTTTCACAAACCACGTATGGATCCACTAGAGTCATTGCATGTGTGTTCATTTCACAAACCACACATGGATCCACCAGTGTCATTGAATGTGTGTTGTTTTCCCAAACTACATATGGATCCACCAGTGTCATTGCATGTGTGTTCTTTTCATAAACCACATATGTATCCACCATAGTCATTGCATGCCTGTTCTTTTCATAAACCACAAATGGATCCACCAGAGTCATTGCATGTGTGTTCTTTTCATAAACCACATATGGATCCACCAGAGTCATTGCATGTCTGTTCTTTTCCTAAACCACATGGATCCACCAGAGTCATTCCATGTCTGTTCTTTTCATAAACCACATGGATCCACCAGAGTCATTGCATGTGTGTTCTTTTCAAAAACCACATGGATCCACCCTTGTCATTGCATGTGTGTTCTTTTCATAAACCATAGCTAGAGTAATTGGATGGTGTTATTGTCATAAACCACATGGACCCACTAGAGTTCATTGTATGTGTGTTCTTCTGATAAACCACATATGGATCTACCAGAGTCATTGCATGTGTGTTCTTTTCATAAACCACATATGGATCCACCAGAGTCATTGCATGTGTATTATTTTCACAAACCACATATGGATCCAATAGAGTCATTTCATGTGTGTTCTTTTCACAAACCACACATGGATCCACCAGTGTCATTGAATGTGTGTTCTTATCACAAACTACCTATGGTCCACCAGTGTCATTGGATGTGTGTTCTTTTCATTAACTACATATGGATACCTTGTGGCATTGCATGTGTGTTCTTTTCATAAACAACATATGGATCCACCAGAGTCATTGCATGTCTATTATTTTCATAAACCACATGGATCCACCAGAGTCATTGCATGTCTATTCTTTTCATAAACCACATGGATCCACCAGAGTCATTGCATGTGTGTTCTTTTCATAAACCGCATATGGATCCCCTAGAATTCATTGCATGTGTGTTCTTTTCCTAAACCACATATGGATCCACCAGAGTCATCGCATGTGTGTTCTTTTCACAAACCACGTATGGATCCACTAGAGTCATTGCATGTGTGTTCATTTCACAAACCACACATGGATCCACCAGTGTCATTGAATGTGTGTTGTTTTCCCAAACTACATATGGATCCACCAGTGTCATTGCATGTGTGTTCTTTTCATAAACCACATATGTATCCACCATAGTCATTGCATGCCTGTTCTTTTCATAAACCACAAATGGATCCACCAGAGTCATTGCATGTGTGTTCTTTTCATAAACCACATATGGATCCACCAGAGTCATTGCATGTCTGTTCTTTTCCTAAACCACATGGATCCACCGAGTCATTCCATGTCATTCTTTTCATAAACCACATGGATCCACCAGAGTCATTGCATGTGTGTTCTTTTCAAAAACCACATGGATCCACCCTTGTCATTGCATGTGTGTTCTTTTCATAAACCATAGCTAGAGTAATTGGATGGTGTTCTTGTCATAAACCACATGGACCCACTAGAGTTCATTGTATGTGTGTTCTTCTGATAAACCACATATGGATCTACCAGAGTCATTGCATGTGTGTTCTTTTCATAAACCACATATGGATCCACCAGAGTCATTGCATGTGTATTATTTTCACAAACCACATATGGATCCAATAGAGTCATTTCATGTGTGTTCTTTTCACAAACCACACATGGATCCACCAGTGTCATTGAATGTGTGTTCTTATCACAAACTACCTATGGTCCACCAGTGTCATTGGATGTGTGTTCTTTTCATTAACTACATATGGATACCTTGTGGCATTGCATGTGTGTTCTTTTCATAAACAACATATGGATCCACCAGAGTCATTGCATGTCTATTATTTTCATAAACCACATGGATCCACCAGAGTCATTGCATGTCTATTCTTTTCATAAACCACATGGATCCACCAGAGTCATTGCATGTGTGTTCTTTTCATAAACCGCATATGGATCCCCTAGAGTTCATTGCATGTGTGTTCTTTTCCTAAACCACATATGGATCCACCAGAGTCATCGCATGTGTGTTATTTCACAAACCACGTATGGATCCACTAGAGTCATTGCATGTGTGTTCATTTCACAAACCACACATGGATCCACCAGTGTCATTGAATGTGTGTTCTTTTCCCAAACTACATATGGATCCACCAGTGTCATTGCATATGTGTTCTTTCCATAAACCACATATGTATCCACCAGAGTCATTGCATGCCTGTTCTTTTCATAAACCACATATGGATCCACCAGAGTCATTGCATGTGTGTTCTTTTCATAAACCACATATGGATCCACCAAAGTCATTGCATGTCTGTTCTTTTCTTAAACCACATGGATCCACCAGAGTCATTCCATGTCTGTTCTTTTCATAAACCACATGGATCCACCAGAGTCATTGCATGTGTGTTCTTTTCATAAACCACATGGATCCACCCTTGTCATTGCATGTGTGTTCTTTTCATAAACCACAGCTAGAGTAATTGGATGGTGTTATTGTCATCTTCAAAGATAGCCCAAGTCACCTCATCAATAGGCGTGGTAATCTGGAAGTTGTCCCACCATGCGGCGGCTGTGAATCGGGTGGTCGTCGTGGACATCGCTGTGAATCACCCCAAGGCAAGGCGAAGACACGGTTAGATTCACAAAGTCGAGACAGAGTCGTGTGCGTGAACTAGAAGGCGCGGGGCGGTCTGAGCTTACCACTAGAGCTCGCCGGAGTACGTACAGAAGACGGTGGCGGCCAGTCGACGATGTTGCCGGAGCTACGGTTCATGCGAGGGCAAATGAAGGGTGTTAAAAGAAGCCGAGGCTCGCTGAACGGACAGCAGAACGAGAGGCGAGGAGCTCAGAACTCACCGGAATTCACGGCCATTGCCGGAGACGCGGCTACAGAGAGTAATGCTCGCAGCCTGGTGGCGCTCTGGGTTTGGGGTTTGAGGGAGAAGAGAGAGGGGGCATAGGGGGTTCTTATAGCCTGGTCACGCGCGAGAATTACTCGGCCATTGAATCGAATTAACGCCGCGAATTAAACACAGAAACGGCCGTGTTGATTTGGGGATGAACTGGTCGTGCGGGTGGAGACGATGCTGACGTGGAGAAGGCCCGCTTGTCAGTGAGGTGCGCGAGGTGGTAGTGGGGTCTGGCTGTCAGTGACTCAACGCTTGCGCTCGCGAGTGAGAGAAGAAAAGGAAGGTCCCCGGGTGGGCTAGATGGGCTTGATCAACTGATGGGCCAGATTCCAGCCGCGCGGCCCTTTTCTTTTGTTGGCTTCTTTTCTTTTTCTAAATTCATTTTCTGGAATGAATTTGATATGAATTCAAATCCTTTTGAATTCAAACAGCTTTGGGAATTTTTGCAGGGTTCTGTGGGTTCAAAAACTAGTCAATTAACCAGGTGGTTACTAGCAAGGGCTTGGTCAAGCTTGGGTTTTAAATCAAACAGAGAATTTGCTCTAGTTTGCAAATGTTTGAGAAAGGGTTTGAAAAATATTTCTAAATTGGAGACTTGGGATAAAATGCTACACCTACTCTTTCCAACAATGGAGACAATCAAACAAGTTCATAGACAATCAAATCTCAAAGGGTGATGGCCAATTGAGATAAATTGCCCACATGAAATCATAGCTTCTAAATGATTTTGAGAAAAACCCTAAATGAATGAAGGATGCAAGGATGGAATGAATGAGTTTTGAAACATGATTTTTGGGATGTTACAGTGTGTTCTTTTCCTAAACCACATATGGATCCACCAGAGTCATTGCATGTGTGTTATTTTCACAAACCACATATGGATCCACTAGAGTCATTTCATGTGTGTTCTTTTCACAAACCACACATGGACCCACCAGTGTCATTGAATGTGTGTTCTTATCACAAACCACATATGGATCCACCAGTGTCATTGCATGTGTGTTCTTTTCATTGACTACATATGGATCCCGTAGTGGCATTGCATGTGTGTTCTTTTCATAAACCACAAATGGATCCACCAGAGTCATTGCATCTCTGTTCTTTTCATAAACCACATGGATCCACCAGAGTCATTGCATGTCTGTTCTTTTCATAAACCACATGGATCCACCAGAGTCATTGCATGTGTGTTCTTTTCATAAACCGCATATGGATCCCCTAGAGTTCATTGCATGTGTGTTCTTTTCCTAAACCACATATGGATCCACCTGAGTCATTGCATGTGTGACCTTTTCACAAACCACGTATGGGTCCACTAGAGTCATTGCATGTGTGTTCATTTCACAAACCACACATGGATCCACCAGTGTCATTGAATGTGTGTTCTTTTCCCAAACTACATATGGAGCCACCAGTGTCATTGCATGTGTGTTCTTTTCATAAACCACATATGTATCCACCACAGTCATTGCATGCCAGTTCTTTTCATAAACCACATATGGATCCACCAGAGTCATTGCATATGTGTTCTTTTCATAAACCACATATGGATCCACCAGAGTCATTGCATGTATGTTCTTTTCCTAAACCACATGGATCCACCAGAGTCATTCCATGTCTGTTCTTTTCATAAACCACATGGATCCACCAGAGTCATTGCATGTGTGTTCTTTTCATAAACCACATGGATCCACCCTTGTCATTGCATGTGTGTTCTTTTCATAAACCATAGCTAGAGTAATTGGATGGTGTTATTGTCATAAACCACATGGACCCACTAGAGTTCATTGTATGTGTGTTCTTCTGATAAAACACATATGGATCTACCAGAGTCATTGCATGTGTGTTCTTTTCATAAACCACATATGGATCCACCAGAGTCATTGCATGTGTATTATTTTCACAAACCACATATGGATCCACTAGAGTCATTTCATGTGTGTTCTTTTCACAAACCACACATGGATCCACCAGTGTCATTGAATGTGTGTTCTTATCACAAACCACCTATGGTCGACCAGTGTCATTGGATGTGTGTTCTTTTCATTAACTATATATGGATACCTTGTGGCATTGCATGTGTGTTCTTTTCATAAACAACATATGGATCCACCAGAGTCATTGCATGTCGGTTATTTTCATAAACCACATGGATCCACCAGAGTCATTGCATGTCTGTTCTTTTCATAAACCACATGGATCCACCAGAGTCATTGCATGTGTGTTCTTTTCATAAACCGCATATGAATCCCCTAGAGTTCATTGCATGTGTGTTCTTTTCCTAAACCACATATGGATCCACCAGAGTCATTGCATGTGTGTTATTTCACAAACTACGTGTGGATCCACTAGAGTCATTGCATGTGTGTTCATTTCACAAACCACACATGGATCCACCAGTGTCATTGAATGTGTGTTCTTTTCCCAAACTACATATGGATCCACCAGTGTCATTGCATATGTGTTCTTTTCATAAACCACATATGTATCCACTAGAGTCATTGCATGCCTGTTCTTTTCATAAACCACATATGGATCCACCAGAGTCATTGCATGTGTGTTCTTTTCATAAACCACATATGGATCCACCAGAGTCATTGCATGTCTGTTCTTTTCTTAAACCACATGGATCCACGAGAGTCATTCCATGTCTGTCCTTTTCATAAACCACATGGATCCACCAGAGTCATTGCATGTGTGTTCTTTTCATAAACCACATGGATCCACCCTTGTCATTGCATGTGTGTTCTTTTCATAAACCATAGCTAGAGTAATTGGATGGTGTTATTGTCATAAACCAACTGGATCCACTAGAGTTTATTGCATGTGTGTTCTTCTCATAAACCACATATGGATCCACTAGTGTCATTGCATGTGTGTTCTTTTCATAAATCACATGGATCCACCAGTGTCATTGCATGTGTGTTCTTTTCATAAACCACATATAGATTCCCTAGTGTCATTGCATGTGTGTTCTTTTCATTAACCACGGCTAGGGTCATTGCATGTGTGTTCTTTTCATAAACCACATATGGATCCACCAGAGTCATTGCATGTCTATTCTTTTCATAAACCACATATGGATCCACAAGAGTCATTGCATGTCTGTTCTTTTCATAAGCGACATGGACCCACCAGAGTCACTTCATGTGTGTTCTTTTCATAAACCACAACTAGAGTCACTGGATGTGTGTTATTGTCGTAAACCACATGGATCCACTAGAGTTCATTGTATGCGTGTTCTTCTGATAAACCACATATGGATCTACCAGAGTCATTGCATGTGTGTTCTTTTCATAAACCACATATGGATACACTAGAGTTCATTGCATGTGTGTTCTTTTCCTAAACCACATATGGATCCACCAGAGTCATTGCATGTGTGTTATTTTCACAAACCACATATGGATCCACTAGAGTCATTTCATGTGTGTTCTTTTCACAAACCACACATGGATCCACCAGTGTCATTGAATGTGTGTTCTTATCACAAACCACATATGGATCCACCAGTGTCATTGCATGTGTGTTCTTTTCATTGACTACATATGGATCCCGTAGTGGCATTGCATGTGTGTTCTTTTCATAAACCACATATGGATCCACCAGAGTCATTGCATCTTTGTTCTTTTCATAAACCACATGGATCCACCAGAGTCATTGCATGTTTGTTCTTTTCATAAACCACATGGATCCACCAGAGTCATTGCATGTGTGTTCTTTTCATAAACCGCATATGGATCCCCTAGAGTTCATTGCATGTGTGTTCTTTTCCTAATCCACATATGGATCCACCTGAGCCATTGCATGTGTGACCTGATCACAAACCACGTATGGGTCCACTAGAGTCATTGCATGTGTGTTCATTTCACAAACCACACATGGATCCACCAGTGTCATTGAATGTGTGTTCTTTTCCCAAACTACATATGGAGCCACCAGTGTCATTGCATGTGTGTTCTTTTCATAAACCACATATGTATCCACCACAGTCATTGCATGCCAGTTCTTTTCATAAACCACATATGGATCCACCAGAGTCATTGCATGTGTGTTCTTTTCATAAACCACATATGGATCCACCAGAGTCATTGCATGTCTGTTCTTTTCCTAAACCACATGGATCCACCAGAGTCATTCCATGTCTGTTCTTTTCATAAACCACATGGATCCACCAGAGTCATTGCATGTGTGTTCTTTTCATAAACCACATGGATCCACCCTTGTCATTGCATGTGTGTTCTTTTCATAAACCATAGCTAGAGTAATTGGATGGTGTTATTGTCATAAACCACATGGACCCACTAGAGTTCATTGTATGTGTGTTCTTCTGATAAACCACATATGGATCTACCAAAGTCATTGCATGTGTGTTCTTTTCATAAACCACATATGGATCCACCAGAGTCATTGCATGTGTATTATTTTCACAAACCACATATGGATCCACTAGAGTCATTTCATGTGTGTTATTTTCACAAACCACACATAGATCCACCAGTGTCATTGAATGTGTGATCTTATCACAAACCACCTATGGTCCACCAGTGTCATTGGATGTGTGTTCTTTTCATTAACTATATATGGATACCTTGTGGCATTGCATGTGTGTTCTTTTCATAAACCACATATGGATCCACCAAAGTCATTGCATGTCGGTTATTTTCATAAACCACATGGATCCACCAGAGTCATTGCATGTCTGTTCTTTTCATAAACCACATGGATCCACCAGAGTCATTGCATGTGTGTTCTTTTCATAAACCGCATATGGATCCCCTAGAGTTCATTGCATGTGTGTTCTTTTCCTAAACCACATATGGATCCACCAGAGTCATTGCATGTGTGTTATTTCACAAACTACGTATGGATCCACTAGAGTCATTGCATGTGTGTTCATTTCACAAACCACACATGGATCCACCAGTGTCATTGAATGTGTGTTCTTTTCCCAAAGTACATATGGATCCACGAGTGTCATTGCATATGTGTTCTTTTCGTAAACCACATATGTATCCACCAGAGTCATTGCATGCCTGTTCTTCTCATAAACCACATATGGATCCACCAGAGTCATTGCATGTGTGTTCTTTTCATAAACCACATATGGATCCACAAGAGTCATTGCATGCCTGTTCTTTTCTTAAACCACATGGATCCACCAGAGTCATTCCATGTCTGTTCTTTTCATAAACCACATGGATCCACCAGAGTCATTGCATGTGAGTTCTTTTCATAAACCACATGGATCCACCCTTGCCATTGCATGTGTGTTCTTTTCATAAACCATAGCTAGAGTAATTGGATGGTGTTATTGTCATAAACCATCTGGATCCACTAGAGTTTATTGCATGTGTGTTCTTCTCATAAACCACATATGGATCCACTAGTGTCATTGCATGTGTGTTCTTTTCATAAATCACATGGATCCACCAGTGTCATTGCATGTGTGTTCTTTTCATAAACCACATATAGATTCCCTAGTGTCATTGCATGTGTGCTCTTTTCATTAACCACGGCTAGGGTCATTGCATGTGTGTTCTTTTCATAAACCACATATGGATCCACCAGAGTCATTGCATGTCTATTCTTTTCATAAACCACATATGGATCCACAAGAGTCATTGCATGTCTGTTCTTTTCATAAGCGACATGGACCCACCAGAGTCACTTCATGTGTGTTCTTTTCATAAACCATAACTAGAGTCACTGGATGTGTGTTATTGTCGTAAACCACATGGACCCACTAGAGTTCATTGTATGCGTGTTCTTCTGATAAACCACATATGGATCTACCAGAGTCATTGCATGTGTGTTCTTTTCATAAACCAAATATGGATCCACTAGAGTTCATTGCATGTGTGTTCTTTTCCTAAACCACATATGGATCCACCAGAGTCATTGCATGTGTGTTATTTTCACAAACCACATATGGATCCACTAGAGTCATTTCATGTGTGTTCTTTTCACAAACCACACATGGATCCACCAGTGTCATTGAATGTGTGTTCTTATCACAAACCACATATGGATCCACCAGTGTCATTGCATGTGTGTTCTTTTCATTAACTACATATGGATCCCCTAGTGGCATTGCATGTGTGTTCTTTTCATAAACCACATATGGATCCACCAGAGTCATTGAATCTCTGTTCTTTTCATAAACCACATGGATCCACCAGAGTCATTGCATGTCTGTTCTTTTCATCAACCACATGGATCCACCAGAGTCATTGCATGTGTGTTCTTTTCATAAACCGCATATGGATCCCCTAGAGTTCATTGCATGTGTGTTCTTTTCCTAAACCACATATGGATCCACCTGAGTCATTGCATGTGTGACCTTTTCACAAACCACGTATGGGTCCACTAGAGTCATTGCATGTGTGTTCATTTCACAAACCACACATGGATCCACCAGTGTCATTGAATGTGTGTTCTTTTCCCAAACTACATATGGAGCCACCAGTGTCATTGCATGTGTGTTCTTTTAATAACCACATATGTATCCACCACAGTCATTGCATGCTTGTTCTTTTCATAAACCACATATGGATCCACCAGAGTCATTGCATGTGTGTTCTTTTCATAAACCACATATGGATCCACCAGAGTCATTGCATGTCTGTTCTTTTCATAAACCACATGGATCCACAGAAGTCATTCCATGTCTATTCTTTTCATAAACCACATGGATCCACCAGAGTCATTGCATGTGTGTTCTTTTCATAAACCACATGGATCCACCCTTGTCATTGCATGTGTGTTCTTTTCAATAGGCACAACTAGACTAATTGGATGGTGTTCTTGTCATAAACCAACTGGATCCACTAGAGTTCATTGCATGTGTGTTCTTCTCATAAACCACATATGGATCCACTAGTGTCATTGCATGTGTGTTCTTTTCATAAACCACATGGATCCACCAGTGTCATTGCATGTGTGTTCTTTTCATAAACCACATATAGATCCCCTAGTGTCATTGCATGTGTGTTCTTTTCATTAACCACGTCTAGGGTCATTGCATGTGTGTTCTTTTCATAAACCACATATGGATCCACCAGAGTCATTGAATGTTTGTTCTTTTCATAAACCACATATGGATCCACAAGAGTCATTGCATGTCTGTTCTTTTCATAAACGACATGGATCCACCAGAGTCATTGCATGTGTGTTCTTTTCATAAACCACAACTAGAGTCATTGGATGTGTGTTATTGTCGTAAACCACATGGACCCACTAGAGTTCATTGTATGTGTGTTCTTCTCATAAACCACATATGGATCCACCAGAGTCATTGCATGTCTGTTCTTTTCCTAAACCACATGGATCCACCAGAGTCATTCCATGTCTGTTCTTTTCATAAACCACATGGATCCACCAGAGTCATTGCATGTGTGTTCTTTTCATAAACCACATGGATCCACCCTTGTTATTGCATGTGTGTTCTTTTCATAAACCATAGCTAGAGTAATTGGATGGTGTTATTGTCATAAACCACATGGACCCACTAGAGTTCATTGTATGTGTGTTCTTCTGATAAACCACATATGGATCTACCAGAGTCATTGCATGTGTGTTCTTTTCATAAACCACATATGGATCCACCAGAGTCATTGCATGTGTATTATTTTCACAAACCACATATGGATCCACTAGAGTCATTTCATGTGTGTTCTTTTCACAAACCACACATGGATCCACCAGTGTCATTGAATGTGTGTTCTTATCACAAACCACCTATGGTCCACCAGTGTCATTGGATGTGTGTTCTTTTCATTAACTATATATGGATACCTTGTGGCATTGCATGTGTGTTCTTTTCATAAACAACATATGGATCCACCAGAGTCATTGCATGTCGGTTATTTTCATAAACCACATGGATCCACCAGAGTCATTGCATGTCTGTTCTTTTCATAAACCACATGGATCCACCAGAGTCATTGCATGTGTGTTCTTTTCATAAACCGCATATGGATCCCCTAGAGTTCATTGCATGTGTGTTCTTTTTCTAAACCACATATGGATCCACCAGAGTCATTGCATGTGTGTTATTTCACAAACTACGTATGGATCCACTAGAGTCATTGCATGTGTGTTCATTTCACAAACCACACATGGATCCACCAGTGTCATTGAATGTGTGTTCTTTTCCCAAACTACATATGGATCCACCAGTGTCATTGCATATGTGTTCTTTTCATAAACCACATATGTATCCACTAGAGTCATTGCATGCCTATTCTTTTCATAAACCACATATGGATCCACCAGAGTCATTGCATGTGTGTTCTTTTCATAAACCACATATGGATCCACCAGAGTCATTGCATGTCTGTTCTTTTCTTAAACCACATGGATCCACCAGAGTCATTCCATGTCTGTTCTTTTCATAAACCACATGGATCCACCAAAGTCATTGCATGTGTGTTCTTTTCATAAACCACATGGATCCACCCTTGTCATTGCATGTGTGTTCTTTTCATAAACCATAGCTAGAGTAATTGGATGGTGTTATTGTCATAAACCAACTGGATCCACTAGAGTTTATTGCATGTGTGTTCTTCTCATAAACCACATATGGATCCACTAGTGTCATTGCATGTGTGTTCTTTTCATAAATCACATGGATCCACCAGTGTCATTGCATGTGTGTTCTTTTCATAAACCACATATAGATTCCCTAGTGTCATTGCATGTGTGTTCTTTTCATTAACCACGGCTAGGGTCATTGCATGTGTGTTCTTTTCATAAACCACATATGGATCCACCAGAGTCATTGCATGTCTATTCTTTTCATAAACCACATATGGATCCACAAGAGTCATTGCATGTCTGTTCTTTTCATAAGCGACATGGACCCACCAGAGGAACTTCATGTGTGTTCTTTTCATAAACCACAACTAGAGTCACTGGATGTGTGTTATTGTCGTAAACCACATGGACCCACTAGAGTTCATTGTATGCGTGTTCTTCTGATAAACCACATATGGATCTACCAGAGTCATTGCATGTGTGTTCTTTTCATAAACCACATATGGATCCACCAGAGTTCATTACATGTGTGTTCTTTTCCTAAACCACATATGGATCCACCAGAGTCATTGCATGTGTGTTATTTTCATAAACCACATATGGATCCACCAGAGTCATTGCATGTCTGTTCTTTTCTTAAACCACATGGATCCACCAGAGTCATTCCATGTCTGTTCTTTTCATAAACCACATGGATCCACCAAAGTCATTGCATGTGTGTTCTTTTCATAAACCACATGGATCCACCCTTGTCATTGCATGTGTGTTCTTTTCATAAACCATAGCTAGAGTAATTGGATGGTGTTATTGTCATAAACCAACTGGATCCACTAGAGTTTATTGCATGTGTGTTCTTCTCATAAACCACATATGGATCCACTAGTGTCATTGCATGTGTGTTCTTTTCATAAATCACATGGATCCACCAGTGTCATTGCATGTGTGTTCTTTTCATAAACCACATATAGATTCCCTAGTGTCATTGCATGTGTGTTCTTTTCATTAACCACGGCTAGGGTCATTGCATGTGTGTTCTTTTCATAAACCACATATGGATCCACCAGAGTCATTGCATGTCTATTCTTTTCATAAACCACATATGGATCCACAAGAGTCATTGCATGTCTGTTCTTTTCATAAGCGACATGGACCCACCAGAGGAACTTCATGTGTGTTCTTTTCATAAACCACAACTAGAGTCACTGGATGTGTGTTATTGTCGTAAACCACATGGACCCACTAGAGTTCATTGTATGCGTGTTCTTCTGATAAACCACATATGGATCTACCAGAGTCATTGCATGTGTGTTCTTTTCATAAACCACATATGGATCCACCAGAGTTCATTACATGTGTGTTCTTTTCCTAAACCACATATGGATCCACCAGAGTCATTGCATGTGTGTTATTTTCACAAACCACATATGGATCCACTAGAGTCATTTCATGTGTGTTCTTGTCACAAACCACACATCGATACACCAGTGTCATTGAATGTGTGTTCTTATCACAAACCACATATGGATCCTCCAGTGTCATTGCATGTGTGTTCTTTTCATTAACTACATATGGATCCCCTAGTGGCATTGCATGTGTGTTATTTTCATAAACCACATATGGATCCACCAGAGTCATTGCATCTCTGTTCTTTTCATAAACCACATGGATCCACCAGAGTCATTGCATGTCTGTTCTTTTCATAAACCACATGGATCCACCAGAGTCATTGCATGTGTGTTCTTTTCATAAACCGCATATGGATCCCCTAGAGTTCATTGCATGTGTGTTCTTTTCCTAAACCACATATGGATCCACCTGAGTCATTGCATGTGTGACCTTTTCACAAACCACGTATGGGTCCTTTAGAGTCATTGCATGTGTGTTCATTTCACAAACCACACATGGATCCACCAGTGTCATTGAATTTGTGTTCTTTTCCCAAACTACATATGGAGCCACCAGTGTTATTGCATGTGTGTTCTTTTAATAACCACATATGTATCCACCACAGTCATTGCATGCCTGTTCTTTTCATAAACCACATATGGATCCACCAGAGTCATTGCATGTGTGTTCTTTTCATAAACCACATATGGATCCACCAGAGTCATTGCATGTCTGTTCTTTTCATAAACCACATGGATCCACAGAAGTCATTCCATGTCTGTTCTTTTCATAAACCACATGGATCCACCAGAGTCATTGCATGTGTGTTCTTTTCATAAACCACATGGATCCACCCTTGTCATTGCATGTGTGTTCTTTTCAATAGCCACAGCTAGACTAATTGGATGGTGTTCTTGTCATAAACCAACTGGATCCACTAGAGTTCATTGCATGTGTGTTCTTCTCATAAACCACATATGGATCCACTAGTGTCATTGCATGTGTGTTCTTTTCATAAACCACATGGATCCACCAGTGTTATTGCATGTGTGTTCTTTTCATAAACCACATATAGATCCACAAGAGTCATTGCATGTCTGTTCTTTTCATAAACGACATGGATCCACCAGAGTCATTGCATGTGTGTTCTTTTCATAAACCACAACTAGAGTCATTGGATGTGTGTTATTGTCGTAAACCACATGGACCCACTAGAGTTCATTGTATGTGTGTTCTTCTCATAAACCACATATGGATCTACCAGAGTCATTGCATGTGTGTTCTTTTCATAAACCACATATGGATCCACTAGAGTTCATTGCATGTGTGTTGTTTTCCACAACCATATATGGATCCACCAGAGTCATTGCATGTGTGTTCTTTTCACCAACCACATATGGATCCACTAGAGTCATTGCATGTGTGTTCTTTTCATAAACCACATGGATCCACCCTTGTCATTGCATGTGTGTTCTTTTCATAAACCACAGCTAGAGTAATTGGATGGTGTTATTGTCATAAACAAACTATATCCACTAGAGTTCATTGCATGTGTGTTCTTCTCATAAACCACATATGGATCCACCATTGTCGTTGCATGTGTGTTCTTTTCATAAACCACATGGATCCACCAGTATCATTGCATGTGTTTTCCTTTCATAAACCAGATATGGATCCCCTAGTGTCATTGCATGTGTGTTCTTTTCATTAACCATGGCTAGGGTCATTGCATGTGTGTTCTTTTCATAAACCACAACTAGAGTCATTGGATGTGTGTTATTGTCGTAAACCACATGGACCCACTAGAGTTCATTGTATGTGTGTTGTTCTCATAAACCACATATGGATCTACCAGAGTTATTGCATGTTTGTTCTTTTCATAAACCACATATGGATCCACAAGAGTCATTGCATGTCTGTTATTTTCATAAACGACATGGATCCACTAGAGTCATTGCATGTGTGTTCTTTTCATAAACCACAACTAGAGTCATTGGATGTGTGTTATTGTTGTAAACCACATGGACCCACTAGAGTTCATTGTATGTGTGTTCTTCTCATAAACCACATATGGATCTACCAGAGTCATTGCATGTGTGTTCTTTTCATAAACCACATATGGATCCACTAGAGTTCATTGCATGTGTGTTGTTTTCCACAACCATATATGGATCCACCAGAGTCATTGCATGTGTGTTCTTTTCACAAACCACATATGGATCCACTAGAGTCATTGCATGTGTGTTCTTTTCATAAACCACATGGATCCACCCTTGTCATTGCATGTGTGTTCTTTTCATAAACCACAGCTAGAGTAATTGGATGGTGTTATTGTCATAAACAAATTATATCCACTAGAGTTCATTGCATGTGTGTTCTTCTCATAAACCACATATGGATCCACCATTATCGTTGCATGTGTGTTCTTTTCATAAACCACATGGATCCACCAGTATCATTGCATGTGTTTTCCTTTCATAAACCAGATATGGATCCCCTAGTGTCATTGCATGTGTGTTCTTTTCATTAACCATGGCTAGGGTCATTGCATGTGTGTTCTTTTCATAAACCACAACTAGAGTCATTGGATGTGTGTTATTGTCGTAAACCACATGGACCCACTAGAGTTCATTGTATGTGTGTTCTTCTCATAAACCACATATGGATCTACTTGAGTCATTGCATGTGTGTTCTCTTCATAAACCACGTATGGATCCACTAGAGTTCATTGCATGTGTGTTGTTTTCCACAACCATATATGGATCCACTAGAGTCATTGCATGTGTGTTCTTTTCACAAACCACATATGGATCCACTAGAGTCATTGCATGTGTGTTCTTTTCACAAACCACACATGGATCCACCAGTGTCATTGAATGTGTGTTCTTTTCACTAACCATATATGGATCCACCAGTGTCATTGCATGTGTGTTCTTTTCATTAACTACATATGGATCCACAACTAGAGTCATTGGATGTGTGTTCTTTTCATAAACCACAACTAGAGTTATTTCATATGTGTTCTTTTCACAAACCACATATGGATCCACCAGAGTCATTGCATGTGTGTTGTTTTCCTAAACGACATATGGATCCACCAGGATCATTGCATGTGTGTTCTTTTCACAAACCAGATATGGATCCACAAGTGTCATTGCATGTGTGTTCTTTTCATAAACCACATATGAATACCCTAGTGTCATTGCATGTGTGTTCTTTTCATTAACCATAGCTAGATTCATTGCATGTCCGTTGTTTTCACAAACCACATATGGATCCACTAGAGTCATTGCATGTGTGTTCTTTTCACAAACCACATATGTATACACTAGAGTTCATTGCATGTGTATTCTTCTCATAAACCACATGGATCCACCAGAGTCATTGCGTGTGGGTTCTTTTCATAAACCACATACGGATCGACCAGTGTCATTGCATGTGTGTTCTTTTTATAAACCACAACTAGAGTCATTGGATGTGTGTTATTGTCAACCATTTGGATCCACTAGAGTTCATTGCATGTTTGTTCTTCTCATAAACCAAATGGATCGACTAGAGTCATTGCATCTGTGTTCTTTTCACAAACCACATATGGATCCACCAGAGTCATTGTGTGTCTATTCTTTTCATAAACCACATATGGATCCACCAGAGTCATTGCATGTCTGTTCTTTTCATAAACCACATATGTATCCACCAGAGCCATTGCATGTCCGTTCTTTTCATAAACCACATGGATCCACCAGAGTCATTGCATGTGTGTTCTTTTCATAAACCACATGGATCCACCATTGTCATGGCATGTGTGTTATTTTCATAAACCACAGCTAGAGTAATTGGATGGTGTTATTGTCATAAACAAACTATATCCACTAGAGTTCATTGCATGTGTGTTCTTCTCATAAACCACATATGGATCCACCATTGTCGTTGCATGTGTGTTCTTTTCATAAACCACATGGATCCACCAGTATCATTGCATGTGTTTTCCTTTCATAAACCAGATATGGATCCCCTAGTGTCATTGCATGTGTGTTGTTTTCATTAACCATGGCTAGGGTCATTGCATGTGTGTTCTTTTCATAAACCACATATGGATCCAATAGTCATTGCATATCTGTTCTTTTCATAAACTACATATGGATCCACCAGAGTCATTGCATGTCTGTTCTTTTTGTAAACCACATGGATCCACCAGAGTCATTGCATGTTTGTTCTTTTCATAAACCACATGGATCCACAAGTGTCATGGCATGTGTGTTGTTTTCATAAACCATAGCTAGAGTCATTGGATGTGTGTTATTGTCATAAACCACATGGATCCACTAGAGTTCATTGCATGTGTGTTCTTTTCATAAACCACACATGGATCCACCAGATTCATTGCATGTGTGTTCTTTTCATAAACCACATATGGATCCACTAGAGTTCATTGCATGTGTGTTCTTTTCCTAAACCACATATGGATCCACAACTAGAGGCATTGCATGTGTGCTCTTTTCATAAACCACAACTAGAGTCATTGCATGTGTGTTCTTTTCACAAACCACATATGGATCCACCAGGGTCATTGCATGTGTATTCTTTTCATTAAACACAGCTAGAGTCATTGCATGTTTGTTCTTTTCACAAACCACATATGGATCCATGATACGTCCAAAACGTATCTACTTTTCCGAACACTTTTGCCATTGTTTCTCCTCTAAACTTGTGTGAATTGGATGCAACTAACTCGAACTGACACTGTTTGCAGCAGAATTACCTTGGTGTCTAGTTTTTGTGCAGAAAATCAACTATCAGGAAAAATCTCGGAAAATATGCCAAAAATCCTATTTCACCAGAAGACTCACGCAGCCAGAACATGAGACAGAGTGGGGCTGGGGCCTGGCCACACCACCTGGCCGTGCTAGGGGGTGGTCTGGCCGCCCCAGGCACCCCCTCGGTCTCCCCTTTTGACATAAAAACTCAAGGGGGTTCAACGTTTTTTCAGAAGGAGTTCCGCTCCGCCACCACCACCAGATTCCATGAAACAGCACCAGAAACTCCGTTCTGGCACCCTGTCGGGACGGGGAATTGGAGGAGATCATCGCCATCATCATCACCATCGCTTCTCCATCGTCCATCCATGTTTCGCCCATCTATGAGTGAGTAATCCCGCGCTGTAGGCTATGGGGATGGTAGGGATTGAATGAGATTGTTCATGTAATGGCATCAAATTGTTAGGGCATGGTGCCTAGTATCTATTATTAGTGTTTTTTGACTCTGTTGCAACTTGTTATGCTTAACTCTTGTCACTAGGGCCCGAGTGCCATGATTTTAGATCTGAACATGTTATTGATTCATTATGATAGTATTGTTTTTGGTATTACCTACAGTTGTATACACACGTTATTTTTCGGAACCAATGGCCCCGAAGTGACAGCAATCGGGATAACCGGAGGGAATGGCTTTGATGTGAGGATCACATGTGTTCACGGAGTGTTAATGCTTTGCTCCGGTGCTCTATTAAAAGGTGCACCTTAATTACCAGTAGTTCCCTTGAGGCCCCGCTGTAAACGGGCTGGCAGGACAAAAGATGTTGTGTAAGTTCTTATTGCGAGCACGTGTGACTATATATGGAACACGTGCCTATGATTATCTAGTACTTGGAAGCTTTATATTATTTATCTGCAAATTGCCCTATGTCTTGATTACCATGTGAATTTTCTTGTCCATGCAACGCCCGTCCATCCATCCCTATGCCTACCGCGCTTTGATCCTACTATTTGCTGCTACTGTCACTACTGTCTTACTTTTACTACTATTGTTACTTTGCTATTGCTACCATAAAACTGTTACTACTGATAAACTATTGTGAGCAAGATTGTTTCCAGGTGCAGCTAAATTGACAACTCAGTTGTTAAGGCTTATAAATATTCTTTGGCTCCCCTTTGTGTTGAATCAATAAATCAAGTTTCACTTCCCTCGAAAATACTGCGATACACCCCCTATACTTGTGGGTCATCAAGACTATTTTCTGGCGCCGTTACCGGGGAGCATAGCTTTATTTATAAAGTCCACTTGGAATCATTATTGTTCGCTGCCATCCATCCATCATGGGTAAGTCTCGTGATGGCAAGGTTCCTATTTTACCATCCACTACAAGAAGAGGTACGATTCTGAACACCTCTATTGCTCTTGATTCACCATCTGTTATGAGTAAGCTCCTTACACCACCACATACACATGCTACACACACTGCTACTACTGCTGAATCTGAAACTTCTGATACTTATGATGCTGCTTCTACTGTGCTTGATAAAAGTGGTTCATTAGGTCCTTTCCTAGATGCTATGATTGCTAGAACTATAGCTGGTAATACTGAAACTCCTAATGAAGACACTACTACACCTGTTAGTTCACCTGAGTCTACAGAGAGCTATGATATTGAAGACGGTTATATAGAGATGACCAATGAATTTATTGAAGAATGTCAAAACACCCATGATAGGAGTGCTGCTAAGAGTCTCCTTGAGAGGCGTACTATAAAACCTAAATTGTCTCCTAATGCTAAGTTTGCTGCATCTCCCATAAACATTAAAGATAAAGATTATGATTTCTCTCTTGATCTATCTTATATAGCTATTGTCGTCGGATTAAGGACAAGTACGCCATGAGGGGGTCCGCGAGGCATGCGGAAGAGAGGGGTGTGAGATGTACGGTGTTCCGGGACGATGAGCACACAAGTTTACTCAGGTTCGAATCCGCCGGCTTTGGGCAGACCCTACTCCTGCTAGCAATCCAGTAATACGGCAGAGCTGGAATATGGGTTACAAGGGTTTCGCCTGTGCGAGTTGAGGTTATCTCTAGTGTTATCTGGTGCCCTAAAGGCTCTACCTAGGACGGCTTATATAGATATCCGGCCTAGGGTTTACAGGAGAGATCAATCCAGCTACGACTAAGAGTTGGTTATATAGTACATCTTGAACTACAAGTAACGTTATGGGCCTAAGTCGGTAAGTCTTCTGGGCCTTCCCGTAGTCGGATTGGACTCCGTCTTCTCTCTCTAACTGGGCCGCCCGTGAAGCAAAGCTCTAACCCGAAGTGGGCCACCCTGGTCAGTGAGGAACGTTGAGGATACCCGAAAAGTATATCCCCAACAGTAGCCCCCGGAGGCCTCCAAGATCCAAAGTCGGATTTTATCATCGTCTAGCTTGATCTTCGGCTTGCAGAATCTTGAAGGGTTCCTGAGACTTCACAACAATAAATACGATCCAGGTCTTAAAAGTAAGTCGGACCTTTCAATTAGTTACTCGGATTTTCTAGCTCGCTTTTAAACTAAGCCGGAACTTGGTCTCTAACGCCACCTGACACAAGCATGGTCAAGTCACATCATCTGACAGACGTTCCGTCAGCACGACCGTTGGTGGGTCCGCCAGCCACTTTTTTCTATCATAGGGATATTCCGGCTCCTGGCAAAGCTACTGCTTTGCCGGCTTTTGTCGACGGAGCTGCCATGGCTCAGCCTTCCTGGGACGAGGCTGCTCCGGCTCTCACCGACGATCTGATCCTCGCTAAGAGGCAGATCGAATATCTTATCAAGTACAAGGGTCTGAAAGGATCCGACTTAGTCCAATGTTGGGTCTGTCGTCGGATCCAGCCACTTCAGTACCACGGGGATAAACTGATGCACTCCATCACGTCTTCCAAAAAAGACTCTCTCCGCATCAGCCCCAAAGCCTACTCCACTCAAGGCTACATCAGCCAGATCAAGTAGCTGATCAAGGAGCGGATCGAGAGGAAGATTCCGGAGATTTCTCTAGATATGCACACGGCAGAAAACCCCGTGGTAGCGGTAAGCTTCCATCAGCACACATTTTACATGTTTTAATCTTTAAGTTATATACTGCAATGCTGATATGTTTTCTTGCTTTCAGCTTGCTGATCTCCCCGAGTCGGATCTTGCTCCACTCGAAGGATATCCTCCTGAGGTTTCTCAAGAGACTGAAGTGGTCCCATTGCCGGACCTTGCGCTCAAGAAGCGCAAAGCTCCGACAGTGGCAGTTGGCACAAAGGAAGTGCCCGTTGTGAAGAGGTAACTTTCATTCACAATTTCTGCCTTTGTATCTTTCTCGAATTTCTTTCTGAGATGTAATGTTTCCGACTTTACTACATTCTCAGAGCAAAGCCTCTCATCAAGGGTAAGGGGAAAGGGATTCCTGCGAAGCCCCTGCGACAAGCGAAGCTTACCATAGCTTCCCCTGCCACGGCTCCTCCGACTCCTGCCCCTCAACCTTCTGCAACATCGGCGATTACTCCTTCTCCGGTTGTTGCAGAAGATCCGGCTCCTTCAACGGCGCTTGTGATTCTTGGATCGCACACTGACGTCACCGTGGGTGCGTCATCTCAAGATAAGGGTGAACTCTCTTCGGGTACTGATCCCTCGGCTGAAGTCTTCGCCGACAACCTCCTCAGCAACCCCGGACTTGCCAAATTTGTCTTATCCTGGAAATCTGCAGAGGAGATCCAGTGGCTGGCTAGGCAAGTCCTGGACAAAAGCCATCTATCCCCCGAAGAGGAAGCGCAAGAAGCAGAGGACATCAAGTGCTCTGACCTTCTCGCTCAAGTCCACCTTCGCAACGAGAGGATCAGGACTGGCGAGCTTCCAACAGCCCTAGTAATTCCTCTTACTCTCGCCGAGAAGGTGGTAGCTGAGGTGAACGTGGGGTTAGACAAACTCACCCACGAGCAATATGTAAGTCGGAATTCCAACTCTTGTTTTTACGTTATGTTATATCATATCCTCTAGCCCCCAAGCATGAAGTAGGATATAGAAATCTGGGTTTATGCTTTCATTAGGATGCCAAAGAACGAACTAGTGTAACCCCCAAGGCTCGTGCTGATATTTAGCAAAAAATATTAGCCCGAGTCTTAAGTAGCTTTCTGACTTTGGGTATTCTGACTTACAGAAAGTATGTTCCTATAACCAGGAATTGCTAACAAATGTCTGTGACAAGCGGAGAGAGATCAAAGCTCTCCAACTTAAAAATGTTGAGCTCAAGGTAGCCAAGGATGAAGCCGAAGGTAAACATTCTGAGATTCAAACCTTGTCTTTTGCCTTTTCAATGTTGAATTTTTCTGAACTGTTGTTCTTTTTGACTTACAGCGTTGGTGAAACAATCCATCGCTATGATTGAAGAGGCCGATAACCTCAAGACCTTGGTGGTGGAGAACAAAGGACTTCGCCAAGAGCTGGAAAAGCTCAAGGTGGATCATGAAACGAGCATAGCTCAAGTCCTGGAATCCTCCTCCATGGCCACTGAAGAGCGCGATCGCAAGATTGCCGCTCAAGACAAAGTTATCTCACACCTCAAGAATGAGGTTGGCAGGGAGAAGGATATCTCCCAGGCGCTCCGGGATGAACTCCAGAGTCTCCGGGAGGAGAAGGCCAAGATTGACAACGTCATTCTTGGTATGTTCCCCTCTCTGACTTATCTTTTCTTCGACTTTCATCAATGTCGGTTTTTTCTTACCTTCATTTTGTGTTTAGGTCCTCTGAACTTGACGGACTCTTCCTCGTCCGAGCCCCGCACCCACCGGCTTACCCAAGTCGGTGATCTTCTTCATGACTACCGCCAGTCCCTTGAGGACATTGGCGAGTCCCTCAGGATTCCGGACATGCCAAGCATGTCGGACTTCCAGGTGCGGGAGAAGGCCAAGGAGATGCCGCAGCTCGTTCGGGACTGGAATATGTCCTACGCGCGGACTGCTACGTAGAACGCTCTCACCATGGTCATGAGCCACCATGGAAACATGGAAATATGGCAAGTGACCAGAGGGTACTGCAAAGTAAACGAAGATGGCCAGGAGCAGGACCTTCAAGCCATCATGCACTCCTGCGCCGGATATGGGTGCCACGTAGCTGACCTGACCAGCTACGAGGTCCCCTTCTTCACCCGCGTAGCTACTCTGCCACCTCCTCCAGAAGAAGCCGAAGAAGTTTCCGATGATGAGCGGACCACCTCGGATCCGGACATTATGGAACGATATCAAGGCGGAGTAACCAGCGATCCGGCAGCTCCTTCATCTCCTCCTGCATCATAGATCAGAAAACTATGTATTATTCTGGAAAGACATGATGCGTTTTGTAAATATTAAGTACTATGACTTTTGGTAGTGCTAAGTTTCATATCTATTCAGCACTTTTGTCTTAAATTTTGTGTGTGCCTGAAATGTTTTCATAAGCACTTAGAATTTTCCGTCTCTACTTATCGTTTATCTGGCTTTTCGCCTCGTCCCTTTCGTGAGCCGGCTAAACCTGCCGCCGGAAACTTTGCCGAGCAACAGAGCTCAATTGCTAAACCAGTTTAAACTCGGAAACAAATCCGGCTTCTAGTACCAACAATTCACTACTCGGAAGATACCAGCATCCAGCAATCAGACAAATAACCCAAGTAAAGACTAGAATTTTTTAGAGTTATACCCGAAGGTAGCAGTTTTAGAATCAGAAATCTCAACCAGAACGAACATGAGCATAAAGTACTTTCAAGCATTCTGGGATTTTCGAGTACGACATGATCATTAGGAAATAAGATGGTAAAAACTTCTCAGGAAAACTTTGAGGTAACCAAAACTTTTATTTCTCACAGGACATGTACATATGTATGATTACAAAGAAGGATAAACTAAGAATAAAAGGGACGTAGCTGAGCAATATTCCATGGTCTGTCTAACTCATCCGGATTTGTACTGCCTCCAGCTCTCTTTCTCTTCTTAGTAGCAGGTCTTTCTTTGACCGGCCTCATGTCAGTTAAGTAGTACGATCCATTGTGCAATACTCGACTAACTAAAAAGGGCCCTTCCCATACTGGGGAAAGTTTGTGCTTTCTTTGTTGCACAAGCTGGAGAACCAAATCACCTTCTGCGTAACTTCTGCTGATAGGCTGTAGATCTCATTTCAGCAACGACGCGAACTTCTTCGACTAAGTCGAGATCATTTTGTCGAGAAATCTCGGCATCCTCTACGATATACGCGGCCACTCTAGGAGAAGTATGAATTAAATCACTAGGAAGAACTGCTTCTGCGCCATAGACCAAGAAGAAAGGTGTATATCATATTGACCTATTCGGAGTTGTTCGTAAACTCCAAATTACAGAGGGTAGTTCCTCTTCCCAAGCCCCCGCAGCATGCCTCAGTGGTGCTTCGAGTCTTGGTTTCAAGCCTTGTAGAATTAAACCATTTGCTTTTTCGACTTGTCCGTTAGCCTGTGGATGTGCGACTGATGCAATGTCAAGCCGGATATTTTTCTCGTCACAGAATTCAGCCAATTCTCCCATAGAAAAATTACTCCCATTGTCCGTTAATGCTATGCGGATAACCATACCGGATTATAACATCCTCGACAAATCTTTTGGTTGTTGCTCCATCACAACTAGTGACATGTTTAGCCTCGATCCATTTTGTGAATTTATCCACCATCACTAAGAGGTGAGTGAATCCACTTGGAGCTCGTTTAAAAGGTCCTACCATATCAAGCCCCCAAACCGCAAAAGGCCATGTTATAGGTATTGTTCGCAGCTGATCAGCCGGAACATGCGCTTGCTTGGCGTACTTTTGGCAGCCTTTGCATGTCTTGACTAATCGTTCGGCATCTGCCTGAGCTGTAAGCCAGAAAAAACCATGTCGAAAATCTTTTGCCACTAAAGATTTGGCTACAGCGTGGTGACCACACTCGCCTTCGTGGATTTCTCTTAAGATTTCCACTCCTTCTTCCAGAGATACACAGCGCTGAAAAACCCCAGAAACACTCTGTTTATGGAGCTCACCTTTAACAATAGTATAGGCTTTTGCTCGTCGGATAATCTGCCGGCTCAACACCTCGTCTTCGGGTAATTTGCCATCTACCAAGTAATCAAGGTAGGGTTGAGTCCAGCTGGGAATTACAGCCAGAACTGCTATTAAAGGTGAGTCAGATTTGGTCGGATATTCCTCATCTACTCCCTTTATCGAGGTAACTTTGAGGTGCTCTAAAAATGCGATATCCGGAACCTCTTTCCGCGCAGAGCCTATTCGAGATAGTGCATCTGCTTCCTCGTTTTCTGCTCGAGGGATGTGTTGAACTTCAAACCCTTCGAACGATTTAGATAGATCATCCACGCCAGTTTTATATGCTGCCATGTGCTTATTTGCATTACAAATATCTGAGACTTGCTGAGAAACAAGATCCGAATCTTCGTAACACATCAAACATCAGATGCCAATATCCTTAGCAATCCGGATTCCATGCAGCAGTGCTTCATACTTGGCAATGTTGTTTGTCGTTGTGAAGTGGATCTGCAACACGTATAAAAGTTTATCTCCCTGGGGTGATTTGAGCACCACGCCAGCCCCCGAGCCCCCTCGAGCCTTAGACCCATCGAAAAAGAGGGTCCAATATTCTGACTCAGGGAGGACCATGTTCTCCTTGGTCTCTGTCCAATCAGCGACAAAGTCGGCAAGGATCTAGGATTTGATTGATGTCCAGGGTTTGTACTCAATATCGAAAGCTGCAAGCTCTATGCCCCATTTGGCGACGCGTCCTGTGGCATCGCTATTGTTGATTATATCTCTCATGGGAGCTTTGCTCACCACGTTAATTGGATGCTGCTGAAAATAGTGTCATAACTTACGAGATGCTAGAAAAACACCGTAAGCCAACTTTTGGTAGTGCGGATATCGCTGTTTTGATTCTGTCAGGACCTCGCTGACAAAGTACGTCGGACGCTGCACCAGGTGCTCCTGATTTTCTTCTGGTCTCTCCACCACCATAACTATACTGACAACCTTATTTGTTGCAGCAATGTAAAGCAACATCGGTTCCTGAGGTTCCGGCGCTACAAGGATAGGAGCAGATGAGAGTACTTTCTTCAGGTCTTGTAATGCAGCTTCAGCTTCTTCAGTCCAGACAAAGTCCTTAGTATTCTTCAGGAGTTTGTATAATGGTGCGGCTCTTTCACCAATCCGGCTTACAAATCGACTGACCGCAGCAATGCAACCAGTTAATCTTTGTACGTCCTTCAGGCGAGTTGGCCTGGAAATATTGAGAATAGCCTTGATCTTGTCGCGGTTCACCTATATGCCTCTTTGAGACACGATGAAACCTAACAATTTTCCGGCTGGTATTCCAAAGAAGCATTTCTTCGGGTTAAGCATGATGTTGTACTTTTGTAGATTGGCGAACGTCTCCTCCTAGTCGGAAATCAACGTTTCCTTCTTTTTGGACATGACCACGATATCATCCACGTATGCATGTACATTGCGTCCGAGTTGATCATGGAGGCAACGCTGCATCGTGCGCTGGTACGTAGCTCCTACGTTCTTCAGCCCGAAGGGCATCGTAACATAACAGAAGGTTCCGAAATTGGTTATGAATGAAGTTTTGATTTTGTCAGATTCCTTCATCCGGATTTGGTGATAACCGGAATATGCGTCGAGAAAACAGAGGAGATCCGAGCCTGTCGTAGAATCGATAACTTGATCAATTCTAGGCAGAGCAAACGGATCTTTTGGACAAGCCTTGTTCAAGGCAGTATAATCAACACACATCCTTAAATCAGTGGTGTCCTTTTTAGGGACCATTACAGGGTTGGCTGACCAATCAGTATGGATGACCTCTTCTATGAATCTGGCTAACTCGAGCCGCGCTAGTTCCTTAGCTATTTCCTTACGCTTTTCATCACCAAACCGTCATAAGGACTGTTTGACGGGTTTAGCGTTCGGGTTTACATTTAGAGAGTGCTCGGCAAGTTCCCTAGGTACTCCGGTCATGTCAGATGGCTTCCATGCGAAGATATCTTGATTTGCTCGGAGGAACTTGACGAGCACGCTTTCCTATGCGCTACTTAGGCCTACGCCTATCTGGGTCACCTTGGAGGGGTCATCATCCTTCAATGACGTCGTCTTCGTCTTTTCTGATGCCTTGAACTCCGGATTTGGCTTTGTCACCTATTTCTTTGTTGCGGGCATCTCGGACGGATCTATGCTCTTCTTGATCTCCTGGTACTCCTGGGCGTGCAGCACGGCTTCGGCAAAGGCGGCATTTCCATCTTCGCACTCTCGCGCCTTCTTCGGGTCTCCCCTGATGGTGATCACGTCGTTGGGACCTAGAATTTTCATCATATTGTAAATGTAACACGGACGAGCCATAAAAGCCCAGTAAGCCGGACGTCCTAATATAGCATGGTATGCGCTCTTGAACGGGACCACATCAAAGGAAAGTTCCCCCGTCCGATAATTCTTTGGTGTTCCAAAAGTAACATCCAAAGTGATCTCTCCCAGGGAATTACCTTGTCTCCCTGGGACAACTCCGTGAAAGATCATAGAGCTATGGTTCAGCTGTGTTTCCGAGATCTTCATCCAGCGTAGTGTTTCGACATAGAGAATATTGATGCTGCTACCACCGTCCATGAGGGTCTTGGAGAAACCATAACCGTCAATAAGTGGATTGACGATTAAGGCGTATTTTCCTCGCCTGTTAGCTTAGGCGGATGATCAGCACGGTCAAACGTTATTGCCACTTCCGACCAGTCCAGATATTAAGGGACAACCGGAACTGTTCCGTTGAGCTCGTGGAGAACTGCTTTCTTGACCTTTGCTAGTTGAGATCCGAGGAAGGTGACATAAGTGTCCTTCTTGGTGGGAAAAGTTTTCTTCCCTTCCGACTTGGGATTTGAAGCATCGGCTTCCTCCATGTCGGAATCTTCCTTGGTCTCTTTTTCTTTTTCGGGATTTTTCTTTCCCTTCTTCCGCTTAGCTTTGTAGCCCGTGGTATCATCTCTCGTGATGTCGTTGTTAAAACGACATTCAGCGTTGGTGTGGGTCGAGCCCCCATTGGCGTCCAAGTGATGCACATATGGGTTATTGGCGATGTCGGCCCAAGTGTAGGTTTTTCCTGGTTGTTATTCTCCTCTACCTTGGAGCCTTGATGTCCCACGGCCACGCCCGCGGCCTCCACCACGTCCTCCTCGTCCTCCAGACCCGGAAACGGTAGTCGCTACCGCTGTCTCCGCGTTGGGTTTTTCTTCCAAGGTATTTTTGCGCTTCTGAACCTGTTGCTTTGGTTGTTTTGCCGACTGAGGCATAGCCAGGACAATGAGTAATCCCTCTGCATCGTCGTCAGCATCTGCATACTTGCTCGCTGTTTCTATCATCTCTCCTAGATCAGTAACCTTGTCACACTTCAAGCGATGGCGCAGTAAACCAATTGGGAGACCTGCAATGAAAGCTTCAATCGCAGTTTGATCATTTACTCCCTCGCAGGAGTTCTTGGTGTCAACCCATCGTCCGAGATAATCCCGGCAAGTTTCTCCGGCTTTCTGGGTGCAACGCTGTAGGTCTCCAACCGTACAGGGCCTCCGATATGTGCCTTCGAAATTCCGAAAGAACGCACTTTGTAAATCATACCAGTTGTGGATGGTGTTCACCAAAAGTTCGTTGAGCCATGATCGTGCCATCTTCCGCAACATAAGTGGGAGATATCGGGTTGCGACCAGGCTGTCTCCGCCTTTGGCGATGCAGCAAGCTTGGAAGAAATCCTATAACTAGGTGTCTGGCCGAGCAATGCCGTCGTAGGCTTGGATATGTCTAGAGATAGCAAATCCTTCCGGGAATTTTGTAGCTCTTATGCATGGTCCGAAGCACTTTGGGCCCACATACATGTCATCGTTTTCGTAACGCCGAGCCTCTATGTTGGAGTTGATCATGTGCCTTGCATCATTCGGGGATAGGGATCGTCTCGAATATCGGCTGTGGCTGCGGTGCCTTGGAGCCGGACTTCGGCTTATGCCACCACCTCCTCCGCCATGTCGTCCACCTTGACCTCCTTGGGGGTCGTTGTGATAACTGTGCTATGGAGAGGGTGGTGCAGCTGGGTTGTTTCCGGCTGATCGCTGGCCTCCGTCCGGAGCGTCATTATTCCGGTTCCGGGGAGGTTCTTGACTATGATGAGCCCCCTGCCGGCTTGTGCCAGCATGGTTTCCGTCGTTCCTTAGTCCGTCGTTCTCACCATGGTGAGGCTTAGCCGGACGGTTTTCATGTCTAGGAGGTGGCATTTTCTGACGATCCTCCTCCCGACGTTTCTCTTTATCTTCTCCTTTTCGCGGAGGATTCCTCGGAATCAGTGCAGCTATCGCGTCTTTCTCGGCTGCTGGAGCGACGTTGCTCCAGTTATCTGTAGTTCTGCGGTGCTGTCCTGACGATCCGGTTCTTGAATAATTGTCTTCCCTGCGTTCTGGGTGATGATGCTGCGCCCGATCATAGTGGGATCTTACGTCAGCCCATGCCGGATCTGTGCGACATTGGTCGGAATCCGAGACCAGCTTTTGGCTTCCAGACAGGGCGACCTTTTGCTGCTCTAGTCCCTTATTGAGTAGCTTGATACCCAAACGTATCTCCTCTGGTCCTGGATTAGCCGATAGAATTTCGCGAGCTGCCACGGTATTTTGCACTGGTGTTGGGTAAACCCAATATCTGTTGCTATCCTTCCGTGGCTTTCCCATCTCATCTCCAAAAAGGACGTCACAGACACGTGGAAATTGGTTGTCATCTATGTGACGCTTCCGTGTCTTCTGATGTAGACGGTACATGTACTCCTTGTTTGACATGCGCTTCTTCTCCAGCTCGATGTTTTTGGCCTCATCAGGGAGTTGTTGACAACGCGTTTCTAGGGCTTGGGCCCTTTCGTCCAGCTCATCTGCAGTAAGTTCTGCAGCTGTAGGGATAGGTGTGGTTAATGCGGCATCAATGAGTTTACGTGCACCTTCAGTGATCACGTGTCCATCCACTGATGCTTCTTTTTTCAGCTCGTCTGGGATAAGTGCTCCATCCGAGTCCTCCTCGTATTCCTCGGCAATCACCTCCTCTGTCAGAGGGTCTTTTGTCGGGGTCTTGTTCTTCTTGTTCTTCTTCTTTGCCTTCTTGGCAGCGCCGGTAGCAAAGACGGCTTTGGGTCCGTTTCCCGGAGTCAAGCTCTGATCGGTACTTTCGGACATCTGGACTTCGGGATTGTCTCCGACGTCTCCTGCGCTTTGGGAGAGTGTTCCCCGGATCCTTCGTCCATGGCTTCTACATCGTCTGCAGCTTTGGAGTTGTACTCCTCTTCATATTTCGCGGAGAACTTTCGGAAATCTGTCGACGTCATGGATTCATCTGAGGATGCGGGAACGTCGGCATTTGTTCCAATTGCCTCCAGCACCGAGTCGGTGTTTTCTCCAGCATCGGCAGAGCCGGATCCGGATCCAACATATCCGACGAAGTGCGGCGCGTGCTTCCTGAGGTACCTGCGGCTTCTGCGATCAGCCCTACCGAAACTTTTAATGGTTTCGAGGATTGCATTTATGCTAGCGCCTTTCAGTATCATACGTATTAGTGTGTACCTAAGGAAAGGCTTGTCTATCCCGACATCGTCAGAGTCGAAATCAGTGTCGTTGATGTGCTCCTCCTGGATTTCGACTTCCACGGGTGGGTCGATCTAGGATCCGGCTTCTCTAGGGAGTTCCACTCTAGATTCGACTTGAACCGTGAGATCTTCTTCAGGCTCAGATTTCTCCACTATCTCCGCAACTGGTGCGGGTTGGGTGGGATTAGGGTTTTCTGAGATCCGGAACTCTGTCGCCTCCGTGGACAAAGGGGACCCAGAAGATTCTTCTGCCTCTATCATCACCGCTGGGTGGGTTGGGCAGGTTCAGCGAAACCGATGTAAACATCGATCTCGCCAAAAGACATGAGTGTATAAGCAGTCACGTCCTCCCTAGCCGGAATCCAAGTCTCGTCGAGAACAATGAGAGGGACATCGCTGGCGTAGAGGATGCGACCGACGGCAATGGTCTCGCCGATTCCGATTCTTGCAGATTCCGCTCGGAACGCAGATCCGAAGCTCACTTGCCCCACGGTGGGCGCCAACTGTCGTCGGTTTGAGGACAAGTATACCATGAGGGGGTCCTCGAGGCGTGTGGGAGAGAGGGGTGTGAGACGTACGGTGTTTCGGGACGGTGAGCACATAAGTTTACCTAGGTTCGAATCCGCCGGCTTTGGACGGACCCTACTCCTGCTAGCAATCCAATAATACGGCATAGCCGGAATATGGGTTACATGGGTTTCGCCTGTGCGAGTTGAGGGTATAAAGTATTGGGTGCCCTAAAGGCTCTCCCTAGGACAGCTTATATTGATATCCGGCCTAGGGTTTACAGGAGAGATCAATCCGGCTACGACTAAGAGTTGGTTACAGAGTACATCTTGAACTACAAGTAACGTTATGGTCCTAAGTCGGTAAATCTTCTAGGCCTTCTCGTAGCCGGATTGAACTCCGTCTTTCTCCCTGACTGGGCCGCCCGTGAAGCAAAGCTCTAACCCGAAGTGGGCCACCCTAGTCAGTGAGGAACTGTGAGGATACCCGGAAAGTATATCCCCAACACGCAATGGGACTGTTACCCCTACACGTCGAGGAAGTGTTATCACACGTATGTGAAGAAGGTCAGACCGGGGATCTAGACATTGCATCCATGGACCATCCACCACACTTGGACACATATACTAGGTCCACGTGCAAGTTCTAGTGGGATTCCAGAGCTCTGGCAGTCCTTTTCTAGCGAAACCCTAGTCGGTGGAGCCCGTGGGTCTACCCCTGTAGCTTTCTTTTTACAAGGTTCAGACAACGCGCTTTTTTGTTGGTTTAGCTTTGTTTAGGTCATATCTACATGGAAAACAAAGGTTGGAACCTTATAGCACACGCTAGCCCCCCGGAATACCCGCAGCGGGACTTTTACCCCTAGACGACCAGCAATCTACTAAGTGTTATCGCACGCGGGTCTACCCCTGTAGGTTTCTTAGTATGAGGTTCAGACAACGCGCTTTTTTGTTGGTTTAGCTTTGTTTAGGTCATATACATGGAAAAAAAAGGTTGGGACCTTATAGCACATGCTAGCCCCCGCTATACCCGCAGCGGGACTGTTACCCCTACACGTCCAGGAATGTACTAAGTGTTATCGCACGCATGTGAAGAAGGTCAGACCGGGGATCTAGACATTGCATCCATGGACCTTCCACCACACTTGGACACATATACTAGGTCCACGTGCAACTTCCATTGGGATTCCAGAGCTCCAACGGTCCTTTTCCAGCGAAACCCTAGTCGGTGGGGCCCGCGGGTCTACCCCTGTAGCTTTCTTTGTATGAGGTTCAGACAACGCGCTTTTTTGTTGGTTTAGGTTTGTTTAGGTCATATCTACAAGGAAAACAAAGGTTAGGACCTTATAGAATATCCTAGCCCCCCGGTATACCCACAGCGGGACTGTTACCCCTACACGTCTAGGAATCTACTAAGTGTTATCGCACGCGGGTCTACCCCTGTAGCTTTCTTAGTACGAGGTTCAGACACCACGCTTTTTTGTTGGTTTAGCTTTGTTTAGTTCATATCAACATGGAAAACAAAGGTTGGGACCTTATAGCACATGCTATCCCCCCGGTATACCCACATCGGGACTGTTACCCCTACACGTCCAAGAATCTACTAAGTGTTATCGCACGCATATGAAGAAGGTCAGACCGGGGAACTAGACATTGCATCCATGGACCTTCCACCACACTTGGACACATGTACTAGGTCCACGCGCAAGTTCCAGTGGGATTCTAGAGCTCCGGCGGTCCTTTTCCAGCGAAACCCTAGTCGGTGGGGCCTTCGGGTCTACCCCTAGAGCTTTCTTTTATCTGAGGTTCGCATAACGCTTTTTTGGTTGTTTAGCTTTTTTAGGTCATATCTACATGGAAAACAAAGGTTGGAACCTTATAGCACATGCTAGCCCCCGGTATACCCGCAGCGGGACTGTTACCCCTACACGTCCAGGAATCTAGTAAGTGTTATCGCACGCGGGTCTACCCTTGTAGATTTCTTAGTACGAGGTTCAGACAACGCGCTTTTTTTGTTGATTTAGCTTTGTTTAGGTCATATCTACATGGAAAACAAAGGTTGGAACCTTATAGCACATTCTAGCCCCTCGGTATACCCGCAGCGGGACTGTTACCACTACACGTCCAGGAATCTACTAAGTGTTACCGCACGCGGGTCAACCCCTATAGCTTTATTGGTATGAGGTTCAGACAACGCTCTTTTTTGTTGGTTTAGCTTTGTTTAGGTCATATCTACATGGAAAACAAAGGTTGGGACCTGATAGCACATGCTAGCCCCCCCCCCGGTATACCCGAAGCGGGACTATTACCCCTACATGTCGAGGAATCTACTAAGTATTATCTCACGCATGTGAAGAAGGTCAGACCGGGGATCTAGACATTGCACCCATGGACCTTCCACCACACTTGGACACATATACTAGGTCCACATGCAAGTTCCAGTGGGATTCCGGAGCTCCAGTGGTGCTTTTCCAGCGAAACCTTAGTCGGTGGGGCCCGCGGGTCTACCCCTGTAGCTTTCATTGTACGAGGTTCAGACAACACATATTTTTGTTGGTTTAGCATTGTTTAGGTCATATCTACATGGAAAACAAAGGTTGGGACTTTATAGCACATGCTAGCCCCCGGTATACCCACAGCGGGACTATTACCCCTACACGTCCAGGAATCTACTAAGTGTTATCGCACGCGTGTCTACCCCTGTAGCTTTCTTAGTACGAGGTTCAGACAACGCGCTTTTTTGTTGGTTTAGCTTTGTTTAGGTCATATCGACATGGAAAACAAAGGTTGGGACCTTATAGCACATTCTAGCCCCATACCAATTACCCCTACACGCCCGTGGAATCTACTAAGTGTTATCGCACGCATGTGAAGAAGGTCAGACCGGGGATCTAGACATTGCATCCATGGACCTTCCACCACACTTGGACACATATACTAGATCCACGTGCAAGTTCCAGTGGGATTCCGGAGCTCCGGTGGTCCTTCACCAACGAAACCCTAGTCGGTGGGGCCCGCGGGTCTACCCCTGTAGCTTTCTTTGTACGAGGTTCGGACAGTGCGCTTTTTTGTTGGTTTAGCTTTCTTTAGGTCATATCTACATGGAAAACAAAGGTTGGGACCTTATAGCACATGCTAGCCCCCCAATATACCCGCAGCGGGACCGTTACCCCTAGACGTCCAGGAATCTACTAAGTGTTATCGCACGCGGGTCTACCCCTGTAGCTTTCTTAGTACGAGGTTCAGACAACGCGCTTTTTTGTTGGTTTAGCTTTGTTTAGGTCATATCTACATGGAAAACAACGGTTGGAACCTTATAGCACATGCTAGCCCCCGGTATACCCGCAGCGGGACTGTTACCCCTACACGTCCAGGAATCTAGTAAGTGTTATCGCACGCGGGTCTACCCTTGTAGATTTCTTAGTACGAGGTTCAGACAACGCGCTTTTTTATTGTTTTAGCTTTGTTTAGGTCATATATACATGGAAAACAATGGTTGGCACCTTATAGCACATGCTAGACCCCCGGTATTCCCGCAGCGGGACTGTTACTCCTACACGTCCAGGAATCTACTATGTGTTACCGCACGCGGGTCTACCCCTGTAGCTTTCTTGGTACGAGATTCATACAACGCTCTTTTTTGTTGGTTTAGATTTGTTTAGGTCATATCTACTTGGAAAACAAAGGTTGGGACCTTATAGCACATGCTAGCCCCCCCGGTATACCCGAAGCGGGACTATTACCCCTACACGTCGAGGAATCTACTAAGTGTTATCGCACGCATGTGAAGAAGGTCAGACCGGGGATCTAGACATTGCACCCATGGACCTTCCACCACACTTGGACACATATACTAGGTCCACGTGCAAGTTCCAGTGGGATTCCGGAGCTCCAGTGGTGCTTTTCCAGCGAAACCTTAGTCGGTGGGGCCCGCGAGTCTACCCCTGTAGCTTTCTTTGTACGAGGTTTAGACAACACGCTTTTTTGTTGGTTTAGCATTGTTTAGGTCATATCTACATGGAAAACAAAGGTTGGGACCTTATAGCACATGCTAGCCCCTGGTATACCCACAACGGGACTGTTACCCCTACACGTCCAGGAATCTACTAAGTGTTATCGCACGCGGGTCTACACCTATAGCTTTCTTAGTATGAGGTTCAGACAACTCTTTTTTTTGTTGGTTTAGCTTTGTTTAGGTCATATATAAATATAAAACAAAGGTTGGGACCTTATAGCACATTCTAGCCCCCCGGTATACCCGCAGTGGGACTGTTACCCCTACACGTCCAGGATTCTACTAAGTCTTATCTCACGCATGTGAAGAAGGTCACACCGGGAATCTAGACATTGCATCCATGGACCTTCCAACACACTTGGACACATATACTAGGTCCACGTGCAAGTTCTAGTGGGATTCCGGAGCTCCGGCGGTCCTTCACCATCGAAACCCTACTCGGTGGGGCCCGCGGGTCTACCCATGTAGCTTTCTTTGTACGAGGTTCGGACAATGCGCTTTTTTGTTGGTTTAGCTTTCTTTAGGTCATATCTACATGGAAAACAAAGGTTGGGACCTTATAGCACATGCTAGCCCCCCAATATACCCGCAGCGGGACTGTTACCCCTACACGTCCAGGAATCTACTAAGTGTTATCCCACGCGGGTCTACCCCTGTAGCTTTCTTAGTACGAGGTTCAGACAACACGCTTTTTTGTTGGTTTAGCTTTGTTTAGGTCATATTGATGAACCAGAAGTATAGGGGGTGTATCGCAGTATTTTCGAGGGAAGTGAAACCCAATTTATTGATTCGACACAAGGGGAGCCAAAGAATATTTATAAGCCTTAACAACTGAGTTGTCAATTTAGCTACACCTGGAAACAATCTTGCTCACAACAGTTTATCAGTAGCAACAGTTTTGTAGTAGGAATAGTAAAGTAACAGCAGTAGTAAAACAAAGACAGTAGTAACAAAAGCAGTAAACAGTGGGATTCGAGTGCGATAGGCATAGGGATGGATGGACGGGCGTTGCATGGACAACACAATTCACATAGCAATCAGAACATAGGGAAATTGCAGATAAATAAGATAAAGCACCCAAGTACTAGACAATCCTAGGCATGTGTTCCATATATAGTCATATGTGCTCGCAATGAGAACTTGCACAACATCTTTTGTCCTGCCAGCCCGTTTGCAGCAGGGCCTCTAGGGAACTACTGGCAATTAAGGTGCTCCTTTTAATAGAGCACCGGAGCAAAGCATTAACACTCCATGAACACATGTGATCCTCACATTAAAGCCTTTCCCTTCTGGTTATCCCGATTTCTGTCACTTCGGGGCCATAGGTTCCAGACAACAACGTGTGTACACAACTTGTAGATAAGACAAGAAACAATACTATCATAATGAATCAATAATAAGTTCAGATCTGAAATCATGGCACTCGGGCCCTAGTGACAAGCATTAAGCACAACAAGTCGCAACAAAGTCATAAAGCACTAATAAAAGATACTAGGCACGATGCCCTAACAATCTGATGCCATTACATGAACGATCTCATCCAATCCCTACCATGCCCATAGCCTACAGCGGGGGATTACTCACTCATATATGGGGGAAACATGGATGGTCAATGGAGAAGCGATGGTGATGATGATGGCGACGATCTCCTCCAATTCCTCGTCCTGGCAGGGTGCCAGAACGGAGTTTCTGGTGCTGTTTTGTGGAATCTGGTGGTGGCGGCAGAGCGGAACTCCTTCTGGAAAAACGTCGAACCCCCCAAAGTTTTTAGGTCAGAAGGCTCCTTATAGGCGAAGAGAGAGGCCGAGGGGCTGCCTAGGGGGCCCACACCACCTCCTGGCGCGGCCTGGCCTGGCCCGCGCCACCAGGTGGTGTGGCCACCCCAGGGCTCTTCTCCGTCTCGTATTCTGGCTCCTGGAGTCTTCGGGTGAAATAGGAGTTTTGGCATATTTTCCGGGATTTTTCCTGATAGTTGATTTTCTGCACAAAAAGTAGACACCAAGGCAATTCTGCTGAAAACAGCGTCAGTTCACATTAGTTGCATCCAAATCACACAAGTATAGAGGAGAAACAATAGCAAAAGTGTTCGGGAAAGTAGATACGTTTTGGACGTATCAACTCCCCCCAAACTTATCTTATTGCTTGTCCTCAAGTAATTCAGTTGAAAACTGAGTGCGATAAAAGAACTTTCACGAACACATTTGCTTCATATGATGTAAATATTCTCAGCAATGTGATCAACTACTTAGACAATTCATAAAAAAGAGTATGCAACTGAGTCTACTTAATAGTCATTGCAAGGTATGAAGAGATTCCAACTCAAGAATAATAAGTAGCATAAAACACGAACATAAGCAACATTACTATGCTCATAGAAAGGTATGATAGAGTGGTATCTCGCTTGCCTTTGATTATGAATGTCCAAGCACCTCTGAACTTTAAGTGATGACTAGAAGTAAAGATATCATGGATACAAGCATCAAAGTCATAACACAAATAATCAAGTAATGGAACAAACACAAATGACAACTATGCTCTCAAGAAGGTGCTCAAAGAATATGTGGAGACTCAACAAGTAGAAGAAAAAGGTTTTGAATAATTTTGAAAGGCTTCCAAATGCTGAAAGTATGGTACTAGTTAGCATTGAGCTCTCATTGCCCTATCATAAGCATATTTAATGTCGTTAAGGTGAAAGTGACACAACTAAGAGGATATGCTTCACAAGTTATAAATTGAAGTCTCATGCCCCTTACTTACGAAGACCGATCCTCATGCTACTCAACTTCAATCACAAGTAAGCTCTTTTCATTGTAAGTATATACGTATCATAGAGAACCGCCAACGGGGTACCCCTTGCACATGACACGGGAGCTATCCCATGATCAAAATGACAAGGCAAGCAGACAATGAGCATCTCAGCGATCTTTTTATTTACTATGTCCATACATTTTTATTGAGGATGCTTCATAGAATGCTCATTATGGTTATGCTGCAAGTTTCTACCATGATTAGGCATGGCTTAGGCTAGTGGCCCAGGCGTTTCTCTAACATACATACAAACTCCATGATCTTACAAGTTCCACTTTTATTTCACACCGCCAGGATCCATAAGGAAAAGAACATGATATCAACTAAGTACAAAGTACCTATGAATTGTTTAAAGCGGTCCCCATGATACATGGTTCTGCTAACTTCAACTCACAAAGCGCAAGCATATGCACAACAAAGAAGGACACAATGGTTCAGGTTTATTAAGTGCAAGAAAATAAAGTGTGCCATCAAGTTCGTGAGAGCTTTACTAACTAACTTTCTCATAACAAGCAAAACATTTTATTTGGAAGAAAACAAGGCATATTGAATATGCACGAAAGTAGCAAATGATGCTAATGGGTAGGTATGGTGGACACTTTGGAAATATTTGGTTTAGGGGGTTGGAAACATGAGCAAAACACTCAGTGGAAATGAAGGCTAGCAATAGTATGAGAGCGACAAACGAGAGAGCAATAGCTGTCATTATCATGCTTGCAACAAAACAAGACTACTCATGGCATGAAAATGATTCAAGATCCTCAAGGCAAAATAATTCATCAAGGCTTAACTGATTATCACAGTCATGTGCATGCATGAGCATGTGCCAAGTCAATCAAATGAAATACTTAGAGGAGGATACCACAGTGTCATACCAATTTATGAATAGAGTAATGCAAGCAAACATTCATGAAACATGCTACAAACTATTAGCGAGATGGAGCTAATCACAAGAAAGCAAGAACTACTAAGTATCCAAAGAAAACATACACTCTACATGAAATGACTAAGCAAGCTCACAATGATGAGTATATGTACAAAAATGAAGACAAATAGAGTTCGTTACCAGCCTCTTACCACACCTCAAGTTGTCATTGATCCTCATTATTGCCCTTCACTTGTGTGGCTTGAATAGTAATATGAAACCAATAATCCACTGAGAACTGCCAAACCCTGTAGCCAACTCGCAAAAACCAAAGAAGAACGACAAATATATTTGGTGTTTTCGATTTTTAAACAAGAACCAAAAGAGAAAAACAAGCAAAGCAAAATCTTTTTGGGTTTTTCAAATAGTTCAAACAAAGCAAAAAGGGAAAAGCAAACCAAGGCAACAAGAAGAAGCAAACCAAAGAGAAACAACAAAAATATTTTTGGTCTTTTTGCGTTTTTAGAAAGCAAAAGCAAAGAAAAACGAAAACGAGAACTAAAAAGAGAACGAAAACATGAATATACAAAGTACCAACGCAACATGATATGGAGATGAGTGCGGTGTCGGCGTACCTCTCCCCAAGCTTAGGCTTTTGGCCTAAGTGGGTATCAATCCCAGGCTGGCCAAGATGAAGTGTCACCGGGGTACGACGAGGAGGTACCCTCGTCCTGGTGCGAGCCCGAGTACGTCCCTCCATAATGTGCGGAGTAATCATAGGAGGGCACATCCTCCTGGTGCTGCTCGTGGAAGCCCAACAAGCGAAGCTGCTCGTCCACCTCCTCCTTGGAGCGCGACCACGGTCTCCTGTCAACACTGAACAAAGCAGGGTGTGGCAAAAGGATCTCCCTTTCATCCCCGTCAGTGAAAAGCATCCTATATACTAGATTGTTCAAATCAGAGGTAGCAGTGACAAAGTGATGAGTTTTCATGGCAACAAGGTCGAGCCTCTGCGGTGCTAGCATAACATCATCAGGAGCCACCGAAAGATCTAATGCATCGACTACACACGAGGCAATGATGCCCCCATGGATAGCCCCCCTAGCAGCTAGGCGGCGAGCAATAAGCGAGCCAAGATTGTACCGAGTATCATTGTTGAGCGCAGCAGCAAGGAAAGCTAAGTGATAGTTGGAGATATTACTAGTGTTCTCCCTACCCAAAACACTAGTGGCAAGGTAGTATGCAAAGTATCTAAGAGCAGGGAGTTGGATATTTCTTATCTTTCCTTGCATACGCGGTCATCATCATTGGTCACCCCTCGGTAAAGCTCCAACAAATCAGCGGCCCGCCCTTGAATTTTCTTCACTGTCCCTGTCATACGCACACCTACAATACTGCAAAATCTCTCCAAAGGCATGGTGAAGGGCATATCATAGATTTTAAATGAGATAGTAGAATGATAGGATGTGTTAGTAAATGAGAAACTCTCAGCAAAAGTTTTGGTGAGCAAAGCGTATTGTGCACTCTCATATTGCATATAAGAGGTCAAGCCAACCCTCTCAATCAGTAGCAAGAAATCATCAAGAATACCTGCAGCTTGCAAGAAAGTAAAACAAGGAAAAGAGGATGGGTGAGCATCCCCATCATCCCTATCACTGCCAATGCGTGTTGCAATGAGGTCTTCATTGTATGATGGCCTACCTTGAGAGGCTGTTCTTGAGGGCCTCGACCTCCTAGGTGCATCACTCTCAAATATGTCTCCAAAAGTGTGGTTGTTCATGCTTGGTATTCTGAAATTTAAACAACTATTAAACAAGTGATTGCAAAGTAAATATAATGAAGGATTCTACTCATAGGGACTTGCAAGACGCCTAAACATGCATCAAAACTATATCTCTAAGCATCAAACAAGCAAACAAGCTCTCATAACCAGTCACCTACAGCAGCAAAATACTCAACATACAATCCACTAAACACAAATCTACTTGGATAAGGGGAGGAGTCACATACAAAGGAACAATTGCTCCAAATTTCAGCAAGAAAGATGGGCTGAGCAAAGAGATCGAAGAAATCGAGAGAAGCACATAGAGAACGCGATTTTGAGCTATGAACTGGAGCTTACTCGGGAGAGAGAAGCAAGTGGCAGGAGAGAGAGGTAGTGGGAGGCCAGGGGTGGCCCACACCAAGGCATGGCGCCACCCAGGTCTGGCCGCGCCACCATGTGTTGTGCCTGCCCGGTGGGCCCCCCTGGTACCTACCAGGTACTCCTCTGCCCCTTTTTTCACGTAAAAAATTAATATGAATTTTCTGGAATTTTTCGAGACACTTTATTTTTGGGCAATTTTCAGAAATAGAAGAATGATTTTTCTAACAGACAGATTTTTTTTAGAAACATGATGCAAGGACAAAACAAGGCTAGAACTACAGAAGTTCTAGCATGCAAGCAACTAACAACAAAAAGAAAACTAAACGAAAGCAAAAACGAAAATGCAAAGGATAGAAATAAATGGGGATAATCATAATGAAAACATTGTTTTGTTCAATGGAATCCTTTTGTTAGCAAGGTTGATCAAGTCTTGCTACCAAAAAAATTGCATATGAGACAAAACTTTGTACTCCACTAATGATTATGTTACCTCAACCTTGATAGCAATGGTCCCAATCATAATAGTTTCAAATTTTTCTTTTGGTATGGGACAATATATTTCTCCAACTTGAATGACTTCAACATGTTCAATTGAATTTAAACCATAGGTCCTTTCAATCTTCTTGGGGAAATAGACAGTATGTTCCTTGTCATTAACATTGAAGGTCACCTTTCCTTGATTACAATTAATAACAGCTCCTGCAGGATTAAGAAAAGGTCTCCCAAGAATAATAGACATATTATCATCTTCAGGCATTTCAAGCACAACAAAATCAGTTAATATCAAGCAATTGTGAGCCACCTGAATAGGTACATCCTCACGTATACCCACAGGAATAGTGATAGACTTATCGGCCATTTGCAAAGATATATCAGTTGGTATCAATTTTTCAAGCTGAAGCCTCTTATAGAGGGAGAAAGGCATAACACAAACTCCAGCTCCCAAATCACACAAAGCAGTTCTAACATAACTGTTCTTAATAGAGCAAGGGATAGTTGGAATCCCTGGGTCTCCAAGTTTCTTAAGAACCTTACCATTGAAAGAATAATTAGCAAGCAAAGTAGAGATTTCTTCATTAGGGATCTTCCTTTTATTCGAGACAATGTCCTTCATATACTTTGAGGAAGGAGGCAATTTAATAGCATCAGTCAAAGGAATTTGCGAGAATAAAGGCTTCATCCACTCACAAAACTTATTATAGTGTTCATCTTCCTTTGACTTGTGTTTCTTATCGGGGAAAGGCATAGGTTTTTGGACCCAAGGTTCTCTTTCACTACCATGTTTCTTAGCAATAAAATCTTCTTTGGTGTATTTAGTGTTCTTAGTGTGGTTTTCAGGTTCTCCTTCAACTTTTTCTTCATTACGAACAACATTTTCTTCATTACCACTTTCAGTTTCAGCATCAGAGATAGATATACTATTAGGATCTATAACAAATTCAGAGGGTTCTACAATAGTTTTATGTTTCTTTTTCCTTTTCTTACGAGTAGAACCACTATTTTCAGCTTGTTGAGAATCCTGCTCAATTCTTTTGGGATGCCCTTTAGGATATAGAGGATCCTGGGTAGCAGCTCCACTTCTAGTTCTAATTTCATAAGCATGTTTTTCTTTAGCAGCATTAACTAGCAAGTCGTTTTGCACTTTAACGAGTTGATCTATTTGAGTTTGAACCATTTGAAAGTGTTTAACAATCATTTTAACATCATTAGAGGTTCTTTCCACAATATCTTTCAACTCAACAATAGCTCTAGTGTTTTCCATTAGATGATTTTGCACCCTTTTATTAAAGTTATCTTGCTTAACAATAAAGATATCAAATTCTTCTAAGCATTGATGAGGAGGTTTCAAGTAAGGGATATCACCTTCATCAAAGTGTTGGAGAGAGTGGACCTCAATAGTGGGTGAGTAGGGAATAGGCTTACATAATTCTTCTATAGGAGGTAAATTCTTGACATCTGCGGCTTTAATTCCCTTCTCCTTAAGACATTTCTTAGCTTCCTTCATCACTTCATCATTTAATTCAATAACTCCCCTCTTCTTTGATGTTGGAATAGGAACAGGAATAGATGGTTCAGGTACAATTACTTCAGGTGTAACTTGTTTAGGAGGAGTCCAATCTTCATAATTCTTGTTTATTTTAGCCATTAATTCCTCAGCTTCCTTTGGAGTCCTATTCCTGAAAACATAATCAGCACAACTATCTAGGTATGTCCTAGATTCTTCGGTTAGTCCATTATAAAATATATCAAGTAGTTCATTCTTAGGTAATGGACTTCCAGCCTGTGCATGAATCAAAGCACAAAACCTTGCCCAAGATTCAGGCAATACCACTTTTTCTCCCTGTTTAAAATCAAAAAGTTCCTGCAAAACAGCATGTCTAGCACTAGGAGGAAAATATTTCTACAGGAAAGTATTAAGCAAGCACTCAGGGCTATCAATAGATCCAGGAGGCAAATTACCAAACCAAAATTTAGCTTCTCCTTTCAGTGAAAAAGGGAAAATCTTAGCAACAAAGTAAGTACGCATTTTAATATCATCAGAAAACAAGCCACTCATGGTAGAAAGTTCATTCATATGTGCTACCGCACTTTCATTCTTAGTCCCATAAAAAGGTTCTTTCTCGACAATAGCTATGTAAGATAGATCGAGCGAGAAATCATAATCTTCATCTATAATGTTTATGGGAGAAGCAGCAAACTTAGCATCAAGAGATAATTTGGGTCTAATAGTACGCCTCTCAAGGAGACTCTTAGCAGCGCTCCTATCATGGGTGTTCCTACATTCTTCAATAAACTCATCGGTCATCTCAACATAATCTTCTTCAGCATCATAACTCTCACTAGACTCAGGTGAGCTAACAGGTGTAGTAGTGTCTTCATTAGGAGTTTTGGTATTTCCAGCTATAGTTCTAGCAATCGTAGCATCTAGGAAAGGACCTAATGAACCACTCTTATCAAGCACAGTAGAAGCAGCATCATAAGTATCAGAAGTTTTAGATTCAGCAGTAGTAGCAGTGTGTGTAGCATGTGTATGTGGTGGTGTAAGGAACTTACTCAAAACAGACGGTGAATCAAGAGCGGTAGAGGTGTTCAGAACCGTACCTCTTCTTGTAGTGGATGGTAAAATAGGAACCTTGCCATCACGAGACTTACCCATGATGGATGGAAAGCAACGAACAATAGAGAATCCAAGTGAACTTGATAAATAAAGCTATTCTCCCCGGCAACGGTGCCAGAAAATAGTCTTGATGACCCACAAGTATAGGGGGTGTATCGTAGTATTTTCGAGGGAAGTGAAACCCAATTTATTGATTCGACACAAGGGGAGCCAAAGAATATTTATAAGCCTTAACAACTGAGTTGTCAATTCAGCTGCACCTGGAAACAATCTTGCTCACAGCAGTTTATCACTAGCAACAGTTTTGTAGTAGGAATTGTAAAGTAACAGTAGTAGTAAAACAAAGACAGTAGTAACAAAAGCAGTAAATAGTGAGATTCGAGTGCGGTAGGCATAGGGATGGATGGACGAGCGTTGCATGGACAAGACAATTCACATATCAATCAGAACATAGGGCAATTGCAGATAAATAAGATAAAGCAACCAAGTACTAGACAATCCTAGGCATGTGTTCCATATATAGTCATACGTGCTCGTAATGAGAACTTGCACAACATCTTTTGTCCTGCCAGCCCGTTTGCAGCGGGGCCTCTAGGGAACTACTGGCAATTAAGGTGCTCCTTTTAATAGAGCACCGGAGCAAAGCATTAACACTCCGTGATCACATGTGATCCTCACATTAAAGCCTTTCCCTTCCGGTTATCCCGATTTCTGTCACTTCGGGGCCATAGGTTCCGGACAACAACGTGTGTACACAACTTGTAGATAAGACCAGAAACAATACTATCATAATGAATCAATAATAAGTTCAGATCTGAAATCATGACACTCGGGCCCTAGTGACAAGCATTAAGCACAACAAGTTGAAACAAAGTCATAAAGCACTAATAAAAGATACTAGGCACGATGCCCTAACAATCTGATGCCATTACATGAACGATCTCATCCAATCCCTACCATGCCCATAGCCTACAGTGGGGGATTACTCACTCATAGATGGGGGAAACATGGATGGTAGATGGAGAAGCGATGGTGATGATGATGGCGACGATCTCCTCCAATTCCCCGTCCCGGTAGGGTGCCAGAACGGAGTTTCTGGTGCTGTTTCGTGGAATCTGGTGGTGGCGGCGGAGCGGAACTCCTTCTGGAAAAACGTCGAACCCCCCGAAGTTTTTAGGTGAAGAGAGAGGCCGAGGGGAAGAGAGAGGCCGAGGGGGTGCCTGGGGGCCCACACCACCCCCTGGCGCGGCCTGGCCTGGCCCGCGCCACCAGGTGGTGTGGCCACCCCAGGGCTCTTCTCCGTCTCGTATTCTGGCTCCTAGAGTCTTCGGGTGAAATAGGAGTTTTGGCATATTTTCCGGGATTTTTCCTGATAGTTGATTTTCTGCACAAAAAGTAGACACCAAGGCAATTCTGCTGAAAACAGCGTCAGTTCACATTAGTTGCATCCAAATCACACAAGTATAGAGGAGAAACAATAGAAAAAGTGTTCGGGAAAGTAGATACATTTTGGACGTATCACATATCTACATGGAAAACAAAGGTTGGGACCTTATAGCACATGCTATCCCCCCGGTATACCCGCAGCGGGACTGTTACCCCTACACGTCTAGGAATCTACTAAGTGTTATCGCACGCATGTGAAGAAGGTTAGACCGGGGATCTAGACATTGCATCCATGGACCTTCCACCACACTTGGACACATATACTAGGTCCACGTGCAAGTTCCAGTGGGATTCCGGAGCTCCGGCGGTCCTTTTCTAGCGAAACCCTAGTCGGTGGGGCCCGCTGGTCTACCCCTATAGCTTTCTTCGTACGAGGTTCAGACAACGCGATTTTTTGTTGGTTTATCTTTGTTTAGGTCATATCTACCTAGAAAACAAAGGTTGGGACCTTATAGCACATGCTAGCCCCCCGGTATACCCGCAGCGGGACTTTTACCCCTACACGTACAGGAATCTACTAAGTGTTATCGCACGCGGGTCTACCCCTGTAGCTTTCTTCGTATGAGGTTCAGACAACACGCTTTTTTGTTGGTTTAGCTTTGTTTAGGTCATATCTACATTGAAATCAATGGTTGGGACATTATAGCACATGCTAGCCCCCGGTATACCCGCAGCGGGACTGTTACCCCTACACATCCAGGAATCTACTAAGTGTTATCGCACGCATGTGAAGAAGGTCAGACCGGGGATCTAGACATTGCATCCATGGACCTTCCACCACACTTGGACACATATACTAGGTCCACGTGCAAGTTCCAGTGGGATTCCAGAGCTCCGACGGTCCTTTTTCAGCGAAACCCTTGTCGGTGGGGCCTGCGGGTCTACCCCTTTAGCTTTCTTTGTAGGAGGTTCAGACAATGCGCTTTTTGTTGGTTTAGCTTTTTTTAGGTCATATCTACATTGAAAACAAAGGTTGGAACCTTATAGCACATGCTAGCCCCCCGGTATACCTGCAGCGGGACTTTTACCCCTACACGTCCAAGAATCTACTAAGTGTTATCGCACGTGGGTCTACCCCTATAGCTTTCTTCGTGCGAGGTTCAGACAACGCGCTTTTTTGTTGGTTTAGCTTTCTTTAGGTCATATCTACATGGAAAACAAAGGTTGGGACCTTATAACACATGCTAGCCCCCCGGTATACCCGCAACGGGACTGTGACCCCTACATGTCCAGGAATCTACTAAGTGTTATCGCACGCATGTGAAGAAGGTCAGACCGGGGATCTAGATATTGCATCCATGGACCTTCCACCACACTTGGACACATATACTAGGTCCACGTGCAAGTTCCAGTGGGATTCCGGAGCTCCGGCGGTCCTTTTCCAGCGAAACCCTAGTCGGTGGGGCCCGCGGGTCTACCCCTGTAGCTTTCTTTGTACGAGGTTCAGACAAGGCGATTTTTGTTGGTTTAGCTTTGTTTAGGTCATATCTACATGGCAAACAAAGGGTGGGACCTCATAGCACATGCTAGCCCCCCGGTATACCTGCAGCGGGTCTTTTACCCCTACACGTCCAGGAATCTACTAAGTGTTATCACACACGGGTCTACCCCTGTAGCTTTCTTAGTACGAGGTTCATACAACGTGATTTTTTGTTGGTTTAGCTTTCTTTAGGTCATATCTACATGGAAAACAAAGGTTGGGACCTTATAACACATGCTAGCCCCCCGGTATACCCGCAACGGGACTGTGACCCCTACGCGTCCAGGAATCTACTAAGTGTTATCGCACGCATGTGAAGAAGGTCAGACCGGGGATCTAGACATTGCATCCATGGACCTTCCACCACACTTGGACACATATACTAGGTCCACATTCAAGTTCTAGTGGGATTCCGGTGCTCCGGCGGTCCTTTTCCAGCGAATCCCTAGTTGGTGGGGCCCGCGGGTCTACCCCTGTAGCTTTCTTTGTACGAGGTTCAGACAACACGCTCTTTTGTTGGTTTAGCTCTGTTTAGGTCATATCTACATGGAAAACAAAGGTTGGGACCTTATAGCACATGCTAGCCCCCCGGTATACCCGCAGCGGGTCTGTTACCCCTACACGTCCAGGAATCTACTAAGTGTTATCGCACGCGGGTCCACCCCTGTAGCTTTCTTAGTACGAGGTTCAGACAACACGCTTTTTTGTTGGTTTAGCTTTGTTTAGGTCATATCTACATGGAAAACAAAGGTTGGGACCTTATAGCCAATGCTAGCCCCCCGGTATACCCACAACGAGATTGTTACCCCAACACGTCCGGGAATCTACTCAGTGTTATCGCACGCATGTGAAGAAGGTCAGACCCGGGATTTAGACATTGCATACATGGACCTTCCACCACACTTGAACACATATACTAGGTCCACGTGCATGTTCCAGTGGGATTACGGAACTCCGGCGGTCCTTTTCTAGCGAAACCCTAGTCGGTGGGGCCCGCGGGTCTACCCCTGTAGCTTTCTTTGTACGAGGATCAGACAACGCGCTTTTTTGTTGGTCATATCTACATGGAAAACAAAGGTTGGTACCTTATAGCATATCCTATCCCCCCGGTATACCCACAGCGGGACTGTTACCCCTACACGTCTAGGAAACTACTAAGTGTTCTCGCACGCGGGTCTACCCCTGTACCTTTTTTAGTACGAGGTTCAGACACCGCGCTTTTTTGTTGGTTTAGCTTTGTTTAGGTCATATCTACATGGAAAACACAGGTTGGGACCTTATAGCACATGCTAGCCCCCCGGTATGCCCGCAGCGGGACTGTTACCCCTACACGTCCAAGAATCTACTAAGTGTTATCACACGCATGTTAAGAAGGTCAGACCGGGGATCTAGACATTGCATCCATGGACCTTCCACCACACTTGGACACATATACTAGGTCCATGTGCAAGTTCCAGTGGGATTCCGGAGCTTCGGCGTACCTTTTCCAGCGAAACCCTAGTCGGTGGGGCTCGCGGGTCTACCCCTATAGCTTTCTTTGTACGAGGTTCAGACAACGCGCTTTTTTGTTGGTTTAGCTTTGTTTAGGTCATATATACATGGAAAAAAAAGGTTGGAACCTTAAAGGACATGCTAGCCCCCTGGTATACCCGCAGCGGGACTGTTACCCCTACACGTCCAGGAATCTACTAAGTGTTTTCGCACGCGGGTCTACCCCTGTAGCTTTCTTAGTACGAGGTTTAGACAATGCGCTTTTTTGTTGATTTAGCTTTGTTTAGGTCATATCTACATGGAAAACAAAGGTTGGGACCTTATAGCCCATGCTAGCCCCCCGGTATACCCGCAGCGGGACTGTTACCCCTACATGTCTAGGAATCTGCTAAGTGTTATCGCACGCGGGTCTACCCCTGTAGCTTTCTTAGTACGAGGTTCATACAACGCTCTTTTTTGTTGGTTTAGCTTTGTTTAGGTCATATCTACTTGGAAAACAAAGGCTGGGACCTTATAGCACATGCTAGCCCCTCGGTATACCTGCAGCGGGACTGTTAGTCCTACACGTCCAGGAATCTACTAAGTGTTATCGCACGCGGGTCTACACCTATAGCTTTCTTAGTACGAGGTTTATATAATGATCTTTTTTGTTGGTTTAGCTTTGTTTAGGTCATATCTAAATAGAAAACAAAGGTTGGGACCTTATAGCACATTCTAGCCCCCCGGTATACCCGCAGCGGGACTGTTACCCCTACACGTCCAGGAATCTACTAAGTGTTATCGCACGCATGTGAAGAAGGTCAGACCGGGGATCTAGAAATTGCATCCATGGACCTTCCACCACACTTGGACACATATACTAGATCCACGTGCAAGTTCCAGTGGGATTCCGGAGCTCCGGCGGTCCTTTTCTAGCGAAACCCTAGTCGGTGGGGCCCGCGGGTCTACCCCTGTAGCTTTCTTTGTACGAGGTTCAGACAACGCGCTTTTTTGTTGGTTTATCTTTGTTTAGGTCATATCTACCTGGAAAACAAAGGTTGGGACCTTATAGCACATGCTAGCCCCCCGGTATACCCGCAGCGGGACTTTTACCCCTACACCTACAGGAATCTACTAAGTGTTATCGCACGCGGGTCTACCCCTGTAGCTTTCTTCGTATGAGGTTCAGACAACACGCTTTTTTGTTGGTTTAGCTTTGTTTAGGTCATATCTACATGGAAAACAATGGTTGGGACCTTATAGCACATGCTAGCCCCCGGTATACCCGCAGCGGGACTGTTACCCCTACACATCCAGGAATCTACTAAGTGTTATCGCACGCATGTGAAGAAGGTTAGACCGGGGATCTAGACATTGCATCCATGGACCTTCCACCACACTTGGACACATATACTAGGTCCACGTGCAAGTTCCAGTGGGATTCAGACTCGTGGTCCTTTTCAAATAAACCCTAGTCGGTGGGGCCCGCGGGTCTACCCCTGTAGCTTTCTTTGTACGAGGTTCAGACAACGCGCTTTTTGTTGGTTTAGCTTTGTTTAGGTCATATCTACATGGAAAACAAAGGTTGGGACCTTATAGCACATGCTAGCCCCCCGGTATACCTGCAGCGGGACTTTTACCCCTACACGTCCAGGAATCTACTAAGTGTTATCGCACGCGGGTCTACCCCTGTAGCTTTCTTAGTACGAGGTTCAGACAACGCGCTTTTTTGTTGGTTTAGCTTTCTTTAGGTCATATCTACATGGAAAACAAAGGTTGGGACCTTATAACACATGCTAGCCCCCCGGTATACCCGCAACGGGACTGTGACCCCTACACGTCCAGGAATCTACTAAGTGTTATCGCACGCATGTGAAGAAGGTCAGACCGGGGATCTAGACATTGCATCCATGGACCTTCCACCACACTTGGACACATATACTAGGTCCACGTGCAAGTTCCAGTGGGATTCCGGAGCTCCGGCGGTCCTTTTCCAGCGAAACCCTAGTCGGTGGGGCCCGCGGGTCTACCCCTGTAGCTTTCTTTGTACGAGGTGCATGCAACGCACTTTTTGTTGGTTTAGCTTTGTTTAGGTCATATCTACATGGAAAACAAAGGTTGGTACCTTATAGCACATGCTAGCCCCCCGGTATACCTGCAGCGGGACTTTTACCCCTACACGTCCAGGAATTTACTAAGTGTTTGGGCAACCTCCCTTTTTCCTTGGGTTGGGCAACCTCCTGTCAAAATAAACACACTTTCTTTTTCTGGCTTCTGCTACTGGACAGATTGAATACAAGAAACCTACTGATGAGAAAGAATTTCAACCTTCTTGATTACAATTGTGTTACATCCAACTGCATCACAGAAGAATCAACAATTCATCTTTTCTGGGATTGTCCATTTGCAAAAAAATGTTGGGACCATATTTCCAGAAACAGAACTGCAAATCTTACTGGATTAGAAGCTATTTACAACATCAGAGAAAAGTTACATCTACCATTTGCAATGGAGATTATTATCATGACTTCCTAGGGCATCTGGATACACTAGTAGAAAATGGGCCTTTGGTTCGGGCCATTAGTCCCGACCGTGGCTGGGGCTGGGACTAATGGTCCGAACCAGACGGCCCGAGGAGGCCGAGGCACTATGTCTCGGTCCATAAGGAACCATTAGTCCCGGTTTGAGATACAAACCGGGACAAATGGGTCTGGGCCGGCGCGCGTACTCCTGGCATAACCTTTAGTCCCGGTTTGTATGTCAAACCGGGACTAATGGCCTGGCCCTATATATATGCACCCAGCCCTCCACTCTCTCCTGTTGTTTTCCTATGTGAGAGGTGGGTATAACTTTGTGCTAACTTTTTTTCTTCATATGCACTAGAGGTGTTCGGTGAAATGCCTATTAGAGCGATGCCACTTGAGTTTACACAAGACAAAATATGATATGAGGTGTCAAAGCGACACTTAAGGTTTCTCCTCTTTGTTTTGAAGTGTCCTAAAAGGTTAGCAACTATTTTCTCGTTTTGACTGCGCGGTACTAATTTAAGCATTGTGATTGCGTTTGATATATATGCATGGTTGTATGTTGCAGATGAGCCACCCATGGATGTACGGTGACCAACGCTCTGACGCTTACAGAGAAGGCGTGCGTTCTTTTCGCCTTGTGGCCAAGGCGAACAAGCGGCGGGATGGTTTTATGTGTTGTCCATGTATTGAATGTCGGAATGAGCATGCTCACACTTCCTCAAGAGTCATTCAGAGCCACCTGCTTCGGTCCGGTTTCATGTTCGGCTATAATGTTTGGACCAAGCACGGAGAAAGAGGGGTTATGATGGAAGACGGCGATGAAGAAGAGAACGATGATGGCAACTACTGAAATATGTTCCCTGAATACGATGATACCAAAGTTGAAGATAATGAAAAAGAAGGGGATGAAGAACGAGAACCAGATGAGCCCGTCGATGATTTTGGTCGGGTCATTAGTGATGCAAGGCGAGACCGCGACACAAAAAAGGAGAGGTTGCAGTTCGAGCAGATGTTACAGGACCACAACACATTGCTGTATCCAACTTGTGAAGATGGCCAGAAGAAGCTGGGTAGCACACTGGAATTGTTGAAGTGGAAGGCAGAGACCGGTATGACTGACTCGGGATTTGAAAAGTTGTTGGTAATAATGAAGAAGCTGCTTCCAAGAAATAACCAATTGCCCTCCAGTACGTATGAAGCAAAGAAACTTTTCTGCCCTCTAGGATTAGCCGTGCAGAAGATACATGCATGCCCTAATGACTGCATCCTCTACCGCGGTGAGAAGTACGAGAATATGGATAAATGTCCGGTATGCACTGCATTGCGGTATAAGATCAGAAAAGATGACCCTGGTGATGTTGAGGGCGAGCAACCCAGGAAGAGGGTTCCTGCCAAGGTGATGTAGTATGCTCCTATAATACCACGGTTGAAACGTTTTTCAGAAATAAAGAGCATGCCAAGTTGTTGCGATGGCACATGGAAGACCGTAAGAAAGACGGGATGTTGAGGCACCCTGCTGATGGTCGGCAGTGGAGAAAAATCAAGAGAGACTTCCCGGACTTTGCTGGTGACGCAAGGAACTTATGATTTGGTCTAAGTACCGATGGCATGAATCCTTTTGGGGAGCAGAACTGCAGTCACAGCACTTGGCCCGTGACTCTATGTATCTACAACCTTCCTCCCTTGTTGTGCATGAAGCGGAAGTTCATTATGATGTCAGTGCTCATCCAAGGCCCGAAGCAACCCGGCAACGACATTGATGTGTACCTAAAGCCATTAGTTGATGAACTTCTACAGTTGTGGGCCAAACCAGGTGTACGTGTGTGGGATGAGCACAAACAGCAGGAATTTGACCTACAAGCGCTTTTGTTCATAACCATCAATGATTGGCCTGCTCTTAGTAACATTTCAGGACATATGAACAAAGGATACAATGCATGCACGCACTGTTTAGATGAGACTGAAAGTATATATCTGGATAAATGTAGAAAGAATGTGTACCCGTACAATCATCGTTTTCTTCCGCCCAGTCATCCCTTAAAGAAGAAAGGCAAGCATTTCAATGGCAAGGCAGAAACCCAGAAGCTCGCCCCCCGTAGTGGTGCTGATGTATTTGGTATGGTCAAGGATTTGGATGTAATCTTTGGAAAGGGTCCTAGAGGACAACCTGTTCCGAAAGACCCCATTACCAGACACGCACCCATGTGGAAGAAGAAATCTATATTTTGGGAGCTACCCTATTGGAAAGTGCATGAGGTCCGCTCTTCAATCGACGTGATGCACCTGACGAAGAATATTTGCGTGAATATTCTAGGATTCCTGGGCTTGTATGGGAAGTCAAAAGATACCCCGGCAGCACAGGAGGACCAGCAACATCATAAAGGACGAGACGGCAAGCATCCAGGGCAGTTTCAAGGGCTTGCCAGCTACGCTCTTACCAAAGAAGAGAAGGAAATCTTTTTGAAGTCCTTTTCGAGCAAGGCCCGTCCGCTTCTCGAATATATAAAGGGAATAGTAAATATGAAAGAGAAAAAAAATTCAAAACCTAAAGTCTCATGACTGCCATGTGCTTATGACGTAATTGCTTTCGGTTGCATTGAGGGGAATTCTACCAGAAAATGTTCGACTAGCCATTGTGAAGGTATGTGCATTCCTCAATGCAATTTCTCAGAAGGTAATCGATCGAGAAAGTCTATTAGGGTTACAGATTGATGTGGTCCAATGTCTGGTCAGCTTCGAGTTGTTGTTCCCGCCATCCTTCTTCAATATTATGACGCACCTCCTAGTTCACCTAGTCGAAGAGATTAGAATTGTCGGTCCTATGTTTCTACACAATATGTTCCCCTTCAAGAGGTTCATGGGAGTCTTAAAGAAGTATGTTCATAACCGTGCTAGGCCAGAAGGAAGCATCTCCAAGGGCTATGGAACAGAGGAGGTCATTGAGTTTTGTGTTGACTTTCTTCCTGACCTTAAGCCGATTGGTGTTCCTGAATCTCGGTATGAGGGGAGGATGACTAGAAAAGGCACACTAGGAAGGAAATCAATGGTATGTAGGGACGGGCATTCTTTCACTCAAGCACACTACACAGTTCTACACAATTCCACCATGGTGGCTCCGTATATCGAGAAACACAAGAATATTCTACGCTCCAAAAACCCGGGGAAGCCTGAAACCTTGATTAAAGGGGAACACGAGAAGAATTTTGGCAATTGGTTGCAGACACATCTGATGAATAACACCACTATTGGAGATGAGTTGTACTCGTTGGCCAGGTTACCATCTTTGAATATATGTACTTTCCAAGGGTACGAGATAAATGGGAATACATTTCACATGATCGCCCAAGATAAAAAGAGCACCACCCAAAACAGTGGTGTCCTCTTTGATGCAACAGATGACAATGGGCAGATTGACACATATTATGGGTACATAGAGGAGATATGGGAACTTGACTATGGACCTACTTTTAAGGTCCCTTTGTTTCGGTGCAAATGGGTCAAGCTGACAGGAGGCGGGGTACATGTAGACGAAAAGTACGACATGACAACAGTGCATCTCAACAATCTTGCGTACGTGGATGAACCATTCGTCCTAGCCAACGATGTGGCTCAGGTTTTCTATGTGAAGGACATGTCTACCAAACCGAGAAAAAGGAAAGATAAGCAAAAGAGTACAGAATACGATGAGCCAAAGCGCCACATAGTTCTTTCAGGGAAAAGAAACATCGTGGGAGTGGATGACAAGACAGACATGTGAGAAGATTACAATAAGTTTCATGAAATTCCGCCCTTCAAAGTGAAAACTGACCCAAGCATCCTGTTAAATGATGAAGATTCTCCATGGCTACGGTGCAGAAGAAAACCACAACACTAGATGTTGGTGATGTGTAATAATGTATTAAACCTTTTATTTGATACATAAATCTATGTAATTAAACCTTTTATTTGAGACATAAATCTATGTAATGTATTAAACCTTTTATTTGAGACATAAAGGTCCCCTTTCATGTAATACATCTTGCTCAATCAAACTAGACGCTACGAGCAGAGGTGATCACACAAAGAGAAGGAACCATCACAAGAGAAGGAACCCACAAACACTAAGGATACATAGCACAACTGAAAATTAAGAAACATGCCTAATGGTTGGAGTGATTCAACATGCTCTGCCTAGCCCCTGTAATACGCGCCATCGTAGTCGTCAGAGTCACCGCGCCTGTCATTGCCGCCGTTGTCGGGTCTTCGTAGTCGAACCTTGAAGGTTGGGCACGCGTGGGCTAGATTTGAGGGTACTGCAGGCGGGGGTTATTGCCGGTCGTGTTGTAGGCCATGACACTGGAGAGTCCGCCGCCACCACACCGACGGCCAGCCTTGTTGAAGTTCAAAGGAGGTGGGTCCTCCTGCATTGGCAGCGCCTCTCACGCCGATTGATGAAGAAGGCTTCCCAAGTCAGGAAATAGTCGGGATGCTGGTTGGGATTCCTCCGCTGCTGGCGTGAGCTCGAGGTAGTAGTGGTTTGTGATGGCCATCCGCGCCCACACCTAGAGGGGACAGAGGGACGGCACACCTCCTGCTCAAAGATCCAGTAGCCGGTGGGACGCCTGCTCTGCAAGGGGTGTTGGAGATATGCCCAAGAGGCAATAATAAAAGTGGTTATTATTATATCTTTGTGTTTATGATGAATGTTTACATCCCATGCTATAATTGTATTATAAGGAAACACTAATACATATGTGTTTTGTAAACATAAAAGAGTCCCTAGTAAGCCTCTTGTTGAACTGGCATGTTGATTAATAGATGATCATGGTTTCCTGATCATGGACATTGGATGTTATTAATAACAAGTTTATATCATTAGGAGAATGATGTGATGGACACACACCCATAGTAAGCGTAGCATAAGATCAAGTCATTAAGTTCGTATTGCTATAAGCTTTCAAATGCATAGCAACCTAATCCTTCGACCATCAGGTTATGTTAATCACCATCACCGGATGGGTACTTTGATGACATCAAACACCGCTTCGTAATTGGGTGGTTATAAAGGTGTCATTGGGTATTCTGAAAGTATGTGTTGAAGCGCATGGACCAAGATTGGGATTTGTCCATCCATATGATGGATAGATATGCTCTGGGCCCTCTCGGTGGAATGTCATCTAGTTAGCTTGCAAGCATGTGACTAGGTCACAAGGGATGACATAACACGGAACGAGTAAAGAGTACTTATCAGTAACGAGGTAGAACTAGGTATGGAGATATCGACGATCAAACCTCGGATAAGTAGAATATCACGTGACAAAGGGAATTGGTTTCGTATGTTAATGGTTCTATCGATCACTAAGTCATCGTTGAGTATGTGGGAGCCATTATGGATCTCCAGATCCCTCTGATGGTTATTGATCAGAGAAGTGTCTCCATCATGTCTGCATATTCACGAACCGTAGGGTGACACACTTAAGGTTCGAAGTTGTTTTAAGTAGATATGGAATGTGCGTTGGAAACCGAATGTTGTTCGGAGTCTCGGATTGGATCTGGGACATCACGAGGAGATCCGGAATTGTCCGGAGATTAAGATTCATATATTGGGGATCATTTTCTAAGTTAGGAAATGTTCTGGAGTATTTGTACGGGGATTCTAGAAGGTTTCAGAATGTTCTGGAAGGTTCTAGAAGATTTCTTGGAGTTTGCTTGAAAACCAAGAAAGGATCAAGGAATCCTTATGGGGCAAGACAAGGAGTAGTGGGGGAGGAGGACTCCTCCCCCCTTCCCAATCCGCCGGCCAAGGAGGGAGGGGAGTCCTACTAGGACTCCCCCTCCCATGGCGCCTCCCTCCTTTATATAGAGGGGTGGAGGCGCCACCCCCTTGCCCCTTCAATCCCAAACCCTAGCCGCCTCTCTCCTCCTCCTTCCCTCTGCTCAGGCTTAGGCGAAGCCCTACAGAATCCTCTACTCCACCATCACCACCACGCCATCGTGCTGCTGGGATTCCGTGGAGAGATCTACTACCTCCTTTGTCATTTGGAACAGGGAGAGGAAGGTCTGCCGACTCATGCGTGTGACCGACTGCGGAAGCGCTGCCGGAACACGGCGCCAGAAGGATCGTCCACTCGATCTTGAGATCGGCAAGTGATCGACTACATCAACCACGAGATCTGTTCTCTCACAAGGCTTTCGGATCTACAAGGGTTAGTACAGATCTGTCTCATTGCACATGTCTAATAGATTATATCTTGGCTTTTATCTAGATTAGATCTGGGTTTTGTTCGTTCTTGTGATATAAATTTTTTGTTTTCCATGCTACGAACCCATCAGTGGTATCAGAGCCATATCTATGCGTAGATCTGTTGCACGAGTAGAACACAATGGTGTTGTGGGCGTTGGTGCTTGTGCCGTCTTTTGCTTTGTGTACTTTGCATCTTGCGGTATGGTGGGATGAAGCGGCTCGGGCCAACCTTACATGTCATCGCACATGAGACTTGCTCCACGCTTGACGTGTAACTTGCTTTGCACAAGTGGCTTTGCGGGTGTCTGTCTCTCCCACCATAGTATAGATCCAACTTACACTTTGTACTTGATAGCACTTGTATCAACGTTGTGGTTCCGTTTCGTAGGTAAGATCCGTTCTTGTTCGAAAGCCCCAAACCACGTAAAACATGCAAAGAAAATTAGAGGCGTCTAACTTGTTTTTGCAGGGGTTTTGTGATGTGATATGGCCATCATGTGATTGTGATTATATTTGATATATGCAATGATCCTTGTTGTAATATGGCAATCGGCAGGAGCCTAATGGTTGTCTTTAATTCTGTTAAGACCTGCGTGTCTATTCATCTTGTAGTAGCTTTATTCCATGTAGTTGTAATAGTTGCTAGTGATGATGGACAACCATGAAGCGGCGCCACTAACCTTGACGCAATGCTTGTGATGATGGAGATCATGTCCGTGCTTTGGAGATGGAGATCAAAGGCATAAGAAGAAAGGGCCATATCATATCACACAAATTATGAATTGCCTGTGATGTTAATCCTTTATGCATCTTGTATTGCTTAGATCGCGATGGTAGCATTATAAGATGATCCCTCTCACTAAATATCAAGTAATAAAGTGTTCTTCCTTAGTTGGCACCGTTGCTAAGACTCCTCGTTTCGAAGCATCTCGTGATGATCGGATGTGATAGATTCTACGTGTGCATACAACGGGTGCAAGCCAGATTTGCACATGCGGAAACTAAGGTTAATCTTGACGAGCCTAGCATGTACAGACATGGTCTCGGAACAAAGAATACCGAAAGGTAGAGCATGAATCATATAAGTGATATGATGAACATGAAGATTGTTCGCCGATGAAACTACATCTTCTCTCGTGAAGATCGGACTTGGTGTAGTGGACTTGGTTTGTGTAATAACTAAGACAATGTGAGGGATGTTGTTTTGAGTGGGAGTTCACCTAGTTATTTTAAGAATTAAAATTGAACTCAATTTATCATAAACTTAGTCTAAACTACTTGCAAATTTGTTGTAGATTATAGCGAACCTCTCCATCAATTTCAATGCGTTCCTAGAGAAAGAAAAACTTAAGAACAATGGAAGCAACTTCACGGACTGGCTCCGTGGTCTGAAGATTGTCCTCAGGGCTCGTCAGTTGACCTATGTGCTCGAAGCACCGCTAGGTGACCCACCTGCAGAAGATGCCACCGATGACGTAAAGAATGTTTACGCCACTCGAAAAATCATTACTCCATAGTTCAGTGTGCCATCTTGTACGGTTTAGAAACGGAGCTTCAGAAGCTCTTTGAGCACCACGACCCGTTCGAGATCATTAAGGAGCTCAAGCTCGTTTTTGAGACTCACGCGGCCGTGGAGAGCTATGAGGCCTCCGAAAAGTTCTTTAACTGTAAGATGGAAGACGGTAGCTCCGTTAGCGAGCACATGCTCACCATGTCTGGGCACGCAAACAAGCTCCAATAGTTGGGGATAACGATTCCTAATGAGTTAGGGATTCACCGTGTCCTCCAATCACTGCCACCGAGTTATAAGAACTTTGTGATGAACTACAATATGCACTACATGAACAAGACGTTGCCTGAACTATCGTCCATGCTGAAAACTGCTGAAGTGGAGATCAAGAAGGAGCACCAAGTGTTGATGGTCAATAAGACCACTAATTTCAAGAAACAGGGCAAGCCTAATAAAAAGGGCAACTTCAAGAAGGACGGCAAGAAAGCTGCCGCACCTGCTAAGAAGCCCAAGGCTGGTCCTAAGCCTGAAACTGAATGCTTCTACTACAAGTGTGCTGGTCATTGGAAGCGTAACTGCCCCAAGTACCTGGCGGATCTGAACAACGGCAACATCAAGAAGAAAGGTATATTCGATATACATGTTATTGATGTGTATCTTACTAGTAATCGTAGTAGTGCCTGGTATTTGATACTGGTTCGGTTGCTCATATTTGTAACTCGAAACAGGAGCTGCGGAATAAACGAAGACTGGCGAGAGACAAGGTGACGATGCGCGTTGTAAATGGCTCCAAGGTTGATGTGATCGCCGTCGGCACACTCCCTCTACATCTACCTTCGGGGTTAGTTTTAAATTTGAATAATTGTTATTTGGTGCCTGCGTTAAGCATGAACATTATATCTGGATCTTGTTTATTGCGAGACGGTTACTCTTTTAAGTCTGAGAATAAAGGTTGTTCGATTTATATGAGTAATATCTTTTATGGTAATGCACCTGAGATGAATGGTTTATTCTTACTGAATCTCGATAGTAGTGATACACATGTTCACAACATAGATGCTAAACGAACAAAATTGAATGATAATTCTACATACATGTGGCACTGTCGTCTTGGTCAGATTGGAGTGAAGCGTATGAAGAAACTCCATTCTGATGGACTTCTTGAATCACTTGATTTTGAATCACTTGATTTTGAATCACTTGAAAGATGCGAAGCATGTCTAATGGGAAAAATGACTAAGACTCCATTCTCTGGAATAATGGAGCGAGCTATAGACTTATTGGAAATAATACATACCGATGTGTGCGGTCCAATGAGTGTAGCGTCGCGTGGTGGATATCGTTATGTTCTCACTTTCACGGATGACTTAAATAGATATGGGTATGTCTACTTTATGAAACATAAGTCTGAAACTTTCGAGAAGTTAAAGGAATTTCAAAGTGAAGTGGAAAATCATCGTAACAAGAAGATTAAGTTTCTGCGTTCTGACCGCGGAGGTGAATATCTAAGTTATGAGTTTGGCATGCATTTAAAGAAATGTGGAATACTTTCGCAGTTGACACCGTCGGGAACACCACAGCGTTATGGTGTGTCCGAACGTCGTAATCGAACTCTCTTAGATATGGTTCGGTCTATGATGTCTCTTACAGATTTACCGCTATCGTTTTGGGGCTATGCATTAGAGACAGCCGCATTCACTTTAAATAGGGCACCATCTAAATCCGTTGAAATGACACCGTACGAATTGTGGTTTGGTAAGAAATCTAAGTTGTCGTTCCTTAAAGTTTGGGGTTGCGAAGCGTATGTAAAGAAGTTACAACTTGATAAGCTTGAACCCAAAGCAGAGAAATGCGTCTTCATAGGATACCCTAAAGAAACTATTGGGTATACCTTCTATCATAGATCCGAAGGCAAAGTTTTTGTTGCCAAGAATGGATCCTTTCTTGGCAAGGAGTTTCTCTCGAAGGAAGTGACTAGAAGGAAAGTAGAACTCAACGAGGTTATTGAACCTTCTCTCGGAGTTGAGAGTAGCGCAGCACCGGAAGATGTTTTTGTGCCGCCTGCACCAATTGGAGAGGAAGCTAATGATGGGGATCATGAAACTTCGAACGAAGTTGCTGCTGAACCTCGCAGGTCAACGAGGGTTCATACCACTCCTGATTGGTATGACTCTGCCTTGAACATCATGTTGGTGGACAACACTGATGACCCTGCGACGTATGAAGAAGCTATGGTGAGCCCAGATTCCGACAAATGGCTAGAAGCCATGAAATCCGACATGGGATCCATGTACGAAAACCAAGTATGGACTTTGGTGGACTTACCGGATGGCCGTAAGGCTGTCGAGAACAAATGGATTTTCAAAAGAAAAACAGATGCTGATGGTAATGTTACTGTCTATAAAGCTCGACTTGTCGTGAAAGGGTTCCGACAAATTCAAGGAGTTGACTACGATGAGACTTTCTCACTAGTAGCGAAGCTAAAGTCTGTGAAGATTTTGTTAGCAATTGCTACATATTTCGATTATGAGATTTGGCAGATGGATGTCAAAACAGCGTTCCTTAATGGAGACATTGAGGAAGAGTTGTATATGGTACAACCCAAGGGTTTTGTCGATCCTAGTGATGCTGACAAGGTATGCAAACTTCAGCGCTCCATTTATGGACTGAAGCAAGCATCCCGGAGTTGGAATCAACGTTTTGATAAAGTAATCAAAAACTTTGGATTTATACAAACTTATGGAGAAGCTTGTATTTACAAGAAAGTGAGTGGGAGCTCTGTAGCATTCCTAGTACTATATGTAGATGACATATTGTTGATTGGGAATGATATAGAACTTCTTAATAGCGTCAAAGCCTATTTGAATAATAGTTTTTCAATGAAGGATCTTGGCGAAGCGGCATATATTCTAGGCATCAAGATTTATAGAGATAGATCAAGACGCCTAATAGCGCTTTCACAAAGTACATACTTAGACAAAGTTTTAAAGAAGTTTAGAATGGAAGAGAGCAAGACAGGGTTCGTGCCCATGTTGTCAAGTAAGACCTTGAGTAAGACTCAAAGTCCAGCTACGGCAGAAGATAGAGAGAAGATGAATAGTATTCCCTATGCCTCGGCCATAGGTTCTATCATGTATGCCATGCTGTGTACAAGACCGAATATAGCACATGCTGTTAGTTTGACTAGTAGATATCAAAGTGATCCTAGAATGGAGCACTGGACAACGGTCAAGAATATCCTAAAGTACCTGAATAGGACTAAGGATATGGTTCTTTCTTATGGAGGTGATGAAAAGCTTGTTGTAAACGGTTACACTGATGCTAGTTGGAACACCGATCCAGATGACTCGAAGTCATAGTCTGGATACATATTTATTTTGAATGGTGCTGCAGTAAGCTGGAGGAGTGCCAAGCAAAGCGTTGTGGCGAAATCTTCAACTGAATCGGAATACATAGCTGCTTCGGAGGCTGCACAAGAAGCCATATGGATGAAGGAGTTCATTACTGAACTTGGCGTGGTTCCCAGTGCATTGGACCCGATGGCCATCTACTGTGACAACACAAGTGCCATAGCTAATGCACAGGAGCCAAGGTCACATAGCAAGCTGAAGCACATCAAGCTACGTTTCCATGCTATTCGCGAGTATGTCCGAGATGGTGACATAAAGATTTGCAAAGTACACACTAATCTGAATGAATCCGTTGACTAAACCTCTCCCTAGAGCAAAGCATGACCAACACCAGAACGCCATGGGTGTTAGGTATATTACCATGTAATCTAGATTATTGACTCTAGTGCAAGTGGGAGACTGTTGGAGATATGCCAAAGAGGCAATAATAAAAGTGGTTATTATTATATCTTTGTGTTTATGATGAATGTTTACATCCCATGCGATAATTGTATTATAAGGAAACACTAATACATGTGTGTTTTGTAAACATAAAAGAGTCCCTAGTAAGCCTCTTGTTGAACTAGCTTGTTGATTAATAGATGATCATGGTTTCCTGATCATGGACATTGGATGTTATTAATAACAAGGTTATATCATTAGGAGAATGATGTGATGGACACACACCCATAGTAAGCGTAGCATAAGATCAAGTCATTAAGTTCGTATTACTATAAGCTTTCAAATGCGTAGTAACCTAATCCTTCGACCATGAGGTTATGTTAATCACCATCACCGGATGGGTACTTTGATGACATCAAACACTGCTTCATAACTGGGTGGTTATAAAGGTGTCATTGGGTATTCTGAAAGTATGTGTTGAAGCGCATGGACCAAGATTGGGATTTGTCCATCCATATGACGGATAGATATGCTCTGGGCCCTCTCGGTGGAATGTCATCTAGTTAGCTTGCAAGCATGTGACTAGGTCCCAAGGGATGACATAACATGGAACGAGTAAAGAGTACTTATCAGTAACGAGGTAGAGCTAGGTATGGAGATACCGACGATCAAACCTCGGATAAGTAGAATATCACGTGACAAAGGGAATTGGTTTTGTATGTTAATGGTTCTATCGATCAGGAAGTCATCATTGAGTATGTGGGAGCCGTTATGGATCTCCAGATCCCGCTGATGGTTATTGATCGGAGAAGTGTCTCCATCATGTCTGCATATTCACGAACTGTAGGGTGACACACTTAAGGTTCGAAGTTGTTTTAAGTAGATATAGAATGTGCATTGGAAACCGAATGTTGTTCGGAGTCTCGGATTGGATCTGGGACATCACGAGGAGATCCGGAATTGTCTGGAGAATAAGATTCATATATTGGGGATCATTTTCTAAGTTAGGAAATGTTCTGGAGTATTTGTATGGGGATTCTAGAAGGTTTTGGAATGTTCCGGAAGGTTCTAGAAGATTTCTTGGAGTTTGCTTGAAAACCAAGAAAGGACCAAGGAATCCTTGTGGGGCAAGACAAGGAGTAGTGGGGGAGGAGGACTCCTCCCCCTTCCCAATCCGCCGGCCAAGGAGGGAGGGGAGTCCTACTAGGACTCCCCCTCCCATGGCGCCTCCCTCCTTTATATAGAGGGGTGGAGGCGCCACCCCCTTGCCCCTTCAATCCCAAACCCTAGCCGCCTCTCTCCTCCTCCTTCCCTCTGCTCAGGCTTAGGCGAAGCCCTGCAGAATCCTCTACTCCACCACCACCACGCCGTCAGCCTTTGGGATTCCGTGGAGAGATCTACTACCTCATGCTCGCTGGAACGGGAGAGGAAGGTCTGCTTCGACCAAGACGTGTGACCGATCTGAAGCGCTGCGAATGCGCGCTGAAGGATCGTCCACTCGATCTTGAGATCGGCAAGTGATCGACTACATCAACCACGAGATCCGTTCTCGCACAAGGCTTTCGGATCTACAAGGATTAGTACAGATCTATCTCGTTGCACATGTCTAATAGATTAGATCTTGGCTTTTATCTAGATTAGATCTGGGTTTTGTTTGTTCTTGCGATAGAAATTTTTTGTTTTCCATGCTACGAACCCATCAAGGGGTAGTTCGAGGCGCAAAGCGCCTCCGCCTCCCGGGTGGTTAGAGATACGATGGAAGCCATGGGAAGAGAATGATGAGTCTAGATGTGATATGTAAATGGAGGCCAAGCGTACATATATATACTGAAAAAATGGCGGGAAGACAGAGGTGGGAACCGGTGGAAAGCGCGGGAACGCAGTGGCGCGGGAACGCAGTGGCGCGGGAAACTTTCATCCCGCGTGGGGGCTCAAACCGGGACAAAAGATGGGGGGCCTTATCTGGGGGAGGCTTATCTGGGAGGGCCTTATCTAGGGGTGGCTAACATTTAGTACCGGCTGGTGGGTGCAACCGGGACTAAAGGTGGTTTTTGTGTCATCTAAGAAAACTATCGGTGGGATAAGGATGCGTGGGTAACCTTTAGTACCAGGTGGGGGCTCAAACCGGGACTAAAGCTGTCGGTAGGATAAGGACGCGTGGGTGGACGCACTGCTCGATGAGATAAAGCATGTAGCGCACGACGCCCTGTCGGAGGAAGAAGACAAAGTAGAAGCGGCGTCGTGCCTATAAAAGGACCATCGATACGCCATGGCAAGCAACTCAATAAGCCAACATGGATGGAAAGTTTCATCCCCATGGATGGAGGAAAGGGTTGGGAAATCTCCCGTGGCGGAACTTCTCGAAGATGCCCTTGGTGCACACGCCCTATAACATCTTTGGAAGTTCCGCCTCGGAAAATATATTCCTTCTAGCCCGTGAAAGACTCCATCTTCGCCTCCCTGGGGTTCGAGGTATGGTGGAAGCCATGGGATAGAGTGGAGAGACGCGGCAGATATGAGTCTAGATGTGCTATGGCAACGACCAAGCCAACATGGATGGAGAGTTTCATCCCCATGGATGGAGGAAAGGGTTGGGAAATCTCCCGTGGCGGAATTTCTCGAAGATGCCCTTGGTGCACACGCCCTATGGCATCTCCGCCTCCCTGCGGTTAGAGGTATGGTCGAAGCCATGGGATAGAGTGGAGAGAGGCGGCAGATATGAGTCTAAACCCTAAACCCTAAACCCTAAGTCAGAGGAGGGAACCCTAAACCCTAAACTAAAAACCCTAAACCCTAATCTGAAAACCCTAAACCCTAAACCAAGAACCCTAAACCCTAAACCAAAAACCCTAAACCCTAAACCCTAAACCAAAAAACCCTAAACCCTAAACCCTAAAGGGGCTACGATCCTAAGAGAAGGCAGTGAGGAAAAAAATAAGGCGGGGTAGACGATCCGGTCTAGGGTTTCGCCGGAGGAAGACCACCGGAGCATCGGAATTACATGAAAATGGCAAAATGGTTAATAGTTTGACTAGTTAGAATAATTATTTTATAAAACAGAAAATTGATTTGAATCACTTATTTAAAAATATGCAAAATATAATATTTAATGCATTTTTAAATTGAAAATGGCAAAATGGTTATTAGTTTCACTAGTTAGAATAATTATTTTATAAAACAGAAAATAGATTTGGATTAGTTATTCAAATTCAAGAACTTTTCATGTTGAAATTTTTCTCAAATTCATAAGTATGCAAAAACTATAAAATTCAAATGTTTAAATAATATGCTAATTGATTTTTTTTAAACAGGCGTGCACCAGGGTGATTTTTTTTGAAAAAGGCACCTTTAGTCCCGGTGCGTGCTACACACCGGGACTAAAGGTGTGGCATTGGCGCACGCCTGTTGGGCTGGGCCGAAAACCCTTTAGTCCCGGTGGGTGGCACGCACCAAGACTAAAGGGGGGGACCTTTAGTCTCGGTCCATATAACGCACCGGGACTAAAGGGTCTTTAGTCCCGATTCGTTATACGGACCGGGACTAAAGTCCTGCTCCTTATTACGCGCGCCCCTTCACTCCCTCACCATCTCCACTACTCACTGGGAACAATCGCATGAGCTAGATTTAAACGACGGCAGTCGCCGTCCGTCTTTGCTACCGTATCACCGACAAACGCCGCTGCACCACCGCCTCCACTTGAAGGGACCAGGCGACGGTATAGCGAGCCGGCCAAGCAGCTAGCCTCTTTTTTGTAGAATTGTAATATTATTTTTGTAGTGTAATATATTAGTAGTTTAATATATAGTAGTATATATTAGTGTAGTATGTTAATTAGTGTAGTATATTTTTTTATTTTTTAGTAGTATATAGTAGTGTAATATAAAGTGTATTTTTTTAATATATAGTAGTATATATTAGTGTATTATGTTAATTAGTGTATATAGTAGTGTAATATAAAGTGTATTTTTTATTTTTTTAGTAGTATATATTAGTGTAGTATGTTAATTAGTGTAGTATATTTTTTTATTTTTTAGTAGTATAAAGTAGTGTAATATAAAGTGTATTTTTTATTTTTTAGTAGTATATATTAGTGTAGTATGTTAATTAGTGTAGTATATTTTTTTATTTTTTAGTAGTATATAGTAGTGTAATATAAATTGTATTTTTTATTTTTTTAGTACTACATATTAGTGTAGTATGTTAATTAGTGTAGTATATTTTTTTTATTTTTTAGTAGTATATAGTAGTGTAATATAAAGTATATTTTTATATTTTTAGTGGTATATATTAGTGTAGTATGTTAATTAGTTTATTATATAATATGTTAGTGTAGTATATAGTATGGTGGTGATCGCGGGTCCCCGCACTTAGGGTTAGGGTCGTAGTGCTCGCGGGCTCCGCACTTAGGGTTAGGGTGGTAGTGCTCGCGGGCCCCGCACTTAGGGTTAGGGTGGTAGTGCTCGCGGGGCCCCGCACTTAGGGTTAGGGTGATAGTGCTCGCGGGGCCCCGCACTTAGGGTTAGGGTGGTAGTATTTTATGCATCACTAGACTTAGAGTTAGGGTTAGGGCATCACTAGAATTTTGCTATTGTTTAGTATTATTGTAGCAAATTGCGTGTTCATATTATTGTTTAGTGTTATTTTATGCAGCAATATTGAATGAAAAATGTTATTGTGTGCATTTTATAGAAAACTATGGATCCAATCCAGAGAGACCTAGCACAGGAAGAAATTCTCGAGGATATGATCAACGACACCCCCCATGTTGATCCACCCGAATCTCTGTCGATTTATCTGAACCCCTCCGGTGAGGGAGAGGAGGTCGACAGAAATTATCAAGGAGAAGCTGACTGCTCCGGTGGTTGAGAAGCCGGACGGCTCGGTGGTGGAGAAGAAGCCGACGGCATGAGGTATATATATGAAGTCGGTGATCGAGAGATGCATTAACTAAGTTGTATATATATATAAATTGACGAATGTTTCTTCTCTTAGGCGTCCACATCGAGCAAAAAATATTCCAAACGAGGCCCGGCCAAAAAGTTGGACGCATCTACGCGTTATACAATTACACGGGTATCACCACGGGGTGAACCGGTGGAACCCGAAAAGGCTAAAACTGTATTTAAACAACAATGCAGAGTTATGGTTAGGGATCGCATCCCAATCACCGTTCGAGAGTGGAATAATACCAAAGGGGCGAAAGAGGGTGAGTATGTCTCCGACAGGTGCAAAGAGGGTCTTTGGAATGACCTCATGACACATTTCACCCTGCCAGAATGTGAGGATGATGCCGACACAGCTGCATTAAGGAAGAAAGTCAAGCAGTGGACTGTTACGAAGATGGACGAACTTTTCAAGAACTGGAAGAAAGCATTATGGCATAAGTATCAGAAGACGAAGAAGGCTCCTAAATTTGAAAGCTATCTAACGAAGCAGCAGGCTAATTGGGATGTATTTGTGAAGTACAAGGAGTCACAACCTGCTATGGAAATGTCGGAAAAAACAAGAAAAATGCCGCGATGAAGAAATATCACCATCACTTGGGGCCAGGGGCTACGCGGCTGCCATGCCAAAGTGGGATGCTAAAGAAAATGAGCTGCTTGCCAAAGGGATCACTCCAGAACCAATACGCGAAGAATGGGATCTGAGGGCAAGGAATTGGTTCCTTGGGCATGGGAGTGAGTATGACGAAAGTAAAGGGTACCTTATTTGCAGTGAAGGGATTAGGATACCCCGGGATACATGGCATAAAGTGGTGAAGGAGATTAAAGCAGGGACAACAAAGTTCCGTCCCGATAGAGAGAAAGACTTGCTGACAAAGGTCCTCGGGAATGACGAACGCAGAGGACGTGTACGAGGCCTTGGCCCTAGTTATACGTGGGAGATGGGGTTTCCCAAAGACAGAGATACTTATAGGAGCCGAGAGAGAGCAAAGAGGCAACGTCAGGAGGAGGAGGGAGACAAGTTCACCGAGTTGATAGGAACACTTCGAATGCATCAGCAATAGATTGACGAACTTCCAGGAGCAGCGCGCCTGCAAGATCCTGTACTCAATATTACCGTCGTCCCATCTCAGCGGAAAAGCACCGTGGCTGAATCGGAGGTCCCTTCTGACGATGCACGTATGGTAGATGGCGGTCCCAGCTACCCCGTGGATGGAATCAAGGAGCATGCATCTTGTGAGCTCCATCAGAAGGTGAAGAACATATCCATCAAGGCCATGAGATTCCAGCTGGCTATGCTAAAGTTGGTGTGGATGAAATCACAATGGGGTGGGACTCAATGGAGCTTGACATCCCTGGACCTGAAGGTGAGAGGACACTCGGAGAAGTACTGGGTGGTATCATTCTATGGGACAAGAACAACATCGAGCTTCCAGGCTGGACGCTAAAGCCAACACCGCCTCCGAGTGGTCGCATGTCACCTTCACCTCCATCACCTCCAAGAAGCCCACCCCATGACTACGACCACCACAACCCGAGTCCATCTCGATCTCCGCCACAGCCTCTGATTAGTACTAAACGACGCAGGAGCCCAAAACGACAAATGTCGCCCCTCCCAAGAGTACCTCATAAGAATCTTTCTATTAGACCTTACGATCATTTTGACGAGGAAACTGACATGATCGTAAAGGACGAATGTGTTGCGCAGCTTCAAAAGAAGAAACCCGAGCCCGCCCCGGTATACACCGAGAAGCAAAAAGCATATGCACTTTCTTTTCTGAACACAAAATCACAATATGACTTGCACCATAAGCCAGATGACTATCGACGCACACTTCAGAAGGAAGTGAATAAGAGCAAATCAAGTAGAAGTGCAAGCGGGAGCAAATCATCAAGTCAAAGTGCAACCGGGAAAAGAAAGGACGTCCCCCAGCTCGGGGAACAGGCCAAAAAATCGACCCCACCCCTCAAGGTGGTATCCTATGACACTCCCCAGCAGGATATGGAAGAAGCTAAGAAGCTTGCGGCCGCTATGAATGTGACTGTTGAGGAATTGCTAGGTTCCCAGGACGACAAGTTACCCAAAGCTCAGGTAGTCCCTACATATGTCCCAGGGAAGCCTCTGGTCAGCTTTGAGTAGTTCCAAAAACTGCCAACACAAATGCGGAGTTTACATAAATGGTACTTGAAAGCCGTAAAGGAGGAGAGAATAATGATCATGGCGACAGTCCCACATGACTACTACTTTCGAGAAGAAGAGGTCCATGTTGAGTTTCTAGAACTCTTCTAGTTATACACTTTCGACGCCATCGACAAAAGTCTCATGAGTTGCTATTGTCTGTAACTTGTTGAATTCATTGTCTATATATAAGCTGTTCATTTTTTCAGTTGTTCAGTTCATTGCATGTAATTATCCTAATTATATCCTTTTATACTCTATTATTATGCAGAATGAAGATCATGGAATGTAAAAGAAGGTCAATCTTCAGTGTTGGGTTCATTGACCCAGATAAAATACATTGTCAGACGCTAAAGAAAAAACCTGAGGAAACACAGGAAAACCTTCTAAGGTTTCTAACGGAGCAAAATTTCTGTGACCACATACTGTTTCCTTACAATTTCGCGTGAGTGTCTTACTCTATTGTACACATTCTCTTTTGCTTACTCGATGTTAAGTGTAATTGATGAGTTACTGATGTATATATAAACGTGTAGCTTCCATCGGATTCTCATGGACATTCAACTTGATAAGGGAAGAGTTGAAGTCATGGACCCATTAAAGAGACCCTCGAACAGTTTAGTGACATGCGGGACATGCTCCAGAGGTAATTTTTGCGCTTACGGTCTCTTTCGTTGATTTCTGAGATATCACGTAATAAATAACTCATTCATTTTCTTTATCGTGTAGGGTTTGGAACCAGTTCAAGAGTGCGGTTACGGGTGACTTTACTGAGAAGCTGACGTTTAAGCCGGTCTCGGTAAGTAGTAGGCGCATCTCTTTACTTCTAGTTTCAATACAATTATGATGCATGATTATTATTTTGACGAATCTATGTGGATTCTACATTTGCGAGTTCATTCGCACGTTTACCAGTGAGCTGAATGATTATAGAGTCGATGTAAACAATACATTCATAACATTATTTTTATTACCGTCACTTTTTGTTATCATGATTGATATTCATATTGATCTCCTTTTCTTATATAGTTCGAGAAAACGCGGGATCATCTCCTACCACAGCAACGCGTAGTAGCAATTGCTGAAGAACTGACAGGATTCTTGATGAACGAGATGATAGATGACGCCGGAGAATTTAGTGTGAATAGGCGCCGATGATCCGCGACCGTGTAATTGAATAGACGGGCTCTAGTCCCGATAATTGTGATCTCCATGTGTAACTATCATTTATATATTTGTATGCTCGATCTTAAGAGAAGTTATCTTATGTATGCATGAACATGTACGGTATGTGGTAGCGTAGAAAACTATTTTGAAATGAAAAAAAAGAATACAAATTAAATTCTCTGCCGCGGCAGAGAAAGTGCCTAAAATGCTGCTGCGGCAGAGAACCATTGTCGGTTCGTGTCTGAACCGGGACTAATGGGGCACCAGCGCCAGAGACAGTCACGTGGATGCCCATTAGTCCCGGCTGGTAAGAGGGCCGGGACTAATGGGTGGGCCTTTAGTCCCGCCCCTCCAGTCCCGGTTACCAGGGCCAGGACTAAAGCCCCTTATGGGCCGGGACTGGAGGCCCGTTTTCCACTAGTGATATGCAGAAATGAGAAGATTTTCAAAGAAAAAAGACCCACACTTGATAGATGGAACGCAATTTTCTACCAGGAAATGAGATGGATACAATTCAGAATCAAAGGAAAATACAAGGAGAAATTCAAAGCCTGGCTCAATCAGCAATTAGATCAGGGATAGAATAGATTGTTTCAGATTAAGATGTAACTGATCTACCTTATAAATTTTTCACATTTTGTAACATACTCATATATAATAAAATAAAAAATTGCAGTGGGGATCTTTCCCTACTGTTTCACCTCAAAAAAAAATCTACTAAGTGTTATCGCACGCGGGTCTACCCCTATAGCTTTCTTAGTACGAGGTTCAGACAACGCGATTTTTTGTTGGTTTAGCTTTGTTTAGGTCATATCTACATGGAAAACAAAGGTTGGGACCTTATAACACATGCTAACCCCCGGTATACCGCAGCGGGAATGTACCCCTACCCCTACGTCAAGGAATCTACTAAGTGTTATCGCACGCATGTGAAGAAGGTCAGACCGGGGATCTAGACATTGCATCCATGGACCTTCCACCACACTTGGACACATATACTAGGTTCACGTGCAAGTTCGATGGGATTAGACTCCGGCGGTCCTTTTCAGTGAAACCCTAGTCGGTGGGGCCGCAGTCTACCCTGTAGCTTTCTTTGTCGAGGTTGACAACGCTTTTTGTTGGTTTAGCTTTATTTAGGTCATATCTACATGGAAAACAAAGGTTGGGACCTTATAGCACATGCTAGCCCCGGTATACCATGGGGCTATTACCCCTACGTCCGAGGAATCTACTAAGTGTTATCGCATGGGCGTATACCCTATAGCTTTCTTAGTACGAGGTTTAGACAACGCGCTTTTTTGTTGGTTTAGTTTTGTTTAGGTCATATCTACATGGAAAACAAAAGTTGGGACCTTATAGCACATGCTAGCCCCCCGGTATACCATGGCGGGACTATTACCCCTACGTCGAGGAATCTACTAAGTGTTATACTTGCAGGTCTACCTGTAGCTTTCTTACTACGAGGTTGAGACAACGCGCTTTTTTGTTGGTTTAGCTTTGTTTAGGTCATATCTACATGGAAAACAAAGGTTGGGACCTTATAGCACATACTAGCCCCGGTATACCATGGCGGGTATTACCCCTACCGTCAAGGAATCTACTAAGTGTTATCGCGCATGTGAAGAAGGTCGGACAGGGATCTAGACATTGCATCCATGGACCTTCCACCACACTTGGACACATATACTAGGTCCACGTGCAAGTTCGATGGGATTCGAACTCGGCGGTCCTTTTCGTGAAACCCTAGTCGGTGGGGCCATGGTCTACTCCTGTAGCTTTCTTTGTACGAGGTTGAGACAACGCGCTTTTTTGTTGGTTTAGCTTTGTTTAGGTCATATCTACATGGAAAACAAAGGTTGGGACCTTATAGCACATGCTAGCCCCCCGGTATACCCATGACTATTACCCCTACCGTCCGAGGAATCTACTAAGTGTTATCATGCACGCGGGTCTACCCCTCTAGCTTTCTTAGTACGAGGTTCAGACAATGCGCTTTTTTGTTGGTAGCTTTGTTTAGGTCATATCTACATGGAAAACAAAGGTTGGGACCTTATAGCACATGCTAGCCCCCCCGGTATACCGGCAGCGGGACTATTACCCCTACACGTCCAGGAATCTACTAAGTGTTATCGCACGCGGGTCTACCCCTATAGCTTTCTTAGTACGAGGTTCAGACAACGCGCTTTTTGTTGGTTTAGCTTTGTTTAGGTCATATCTACATGGAAAACAAAGGTTGGGACCTTATAGCACATGCTAGACCCGGTATACCCTTGGGACTATTACCCCTACGTCGAGGAATCTACTAAGTGTTATCGCTGGGTCTACCGCTATAGCTTTCTTAGTATGAGGTTCAGACAACGCGCTTTTTGTTGGTTTAGCTTTGTTTAGGTCATATCTACATGGAAAACAAAGGTTGGGACCTTATAGCACATGCTAGCCCCCCGGTATACCCGCAGCGGGACTGTTACCCCTACACGTCAAGGAATCTACTAAGTGTTATCGCACGCATGTGAAGAAGGTCAGACCGGGGATCTAGACATTGCATCCATGGACCTTCCACCACACTTGGACACATATACTAGGTCCACGTGCAAGTTCCAGTGGGATTCCGGAGCTCCGGCGGTCCTTTTCCAGCGAAACCCTAGTCGGTGGGGCCCGCGGGTCTACCCCTGTAGCTTTCTTTGTACGAGGTTCAGACAACGCGCTTTTTTGTTGGTTTAGCTTTGTTTAGGTCATATCTACATGGAAAACAAAGGTTGGGACCTTATAGCACATGCTAGCCCCCCGGTATACCCGCAGCGGGACTGTTACCCCTACCGTCGAGAATCTACTAAGTGTTATACATGCAGGGTCTACCCTATAGCTTTCTTAGTGCGAGGTTCGGACAACAGGCTTTTTGTTGGTTTATCTTTGTTTAGGTCATATCTACATGGAAAACAAAGGTTGGGACCTTATAGCACATGCTAGCCCCGGTATACCATAGCGGGACTATTACCCCTACCGTCGAGGAATCTACTAAGTGTTATACATGCAGGTCTACCCTGTAGCTTTCTTAGTGCGAGGTTGAGACAACGCGCTTTTTGTTGGTTTAGCTTTGTTTAGGTCATATCTACATGGAAAACAAAGGTTGGGACCTTATAGCACATGCTAGCCCCGGTATACCCTTGTGGGGCTATTACCCCTACCGTCAAGGAATCTACTAAGTGTTATCGCGCGCATGTGAAGAAGGTCGGACAGGGGATCTAGACATTGCATCCATGGACCTTCCACCACACTTGGACACATATACTAGGTCACGTGCAAGTTCTAGTGGGATTAGAACTCGGCGGTCCTTTTCAGTGAAACCCTAGTCGGTGGGGCCAGCGGGTCTACCCTGTAGCTTTCTTTGTCTGAGGTTCGGACAACGCTTTTTTGTTGCTTTAGCTTTGTTTAGGTCATATCTACATGGAAAACAAAGGTTGGGACCTTATAGCACATACTAGCCCCGGTATACCCATGGACTATTACCCCTACCGTCGAGGAATCTACTAAGTGTTATCGCCTTGGTCTACCCTATAGCTTTCTTAGTACGAGGTTCGGACAACGCGCTTTTTTGTTGGTTTAGCTTTGTTTAGGTCATATCTACATGGAAAACAAAGGTTGGGACCTTATAGCACATACTAGCCCCGGTATACCATGGCGGGACTATTACCCCTACGTCCGAGGAATCTACTAAGTGTTATCGCATGCAGGTCTACCCTATAGCTTTCTTAGTCTGAGGTTGAGACAACGCTTTTTGTTGGTTTAGCTTTGTTTAGGTCATATCTACATGGAAAACAAAGGTTGGGACCTTATAGCACATACTAGCCCCGGTATACCATGGCGGGTATTACCCCTACGTCAAGGAATCTACTAAGTGTTATCGCGCATGTGAAGAAGGTCGGACCGGGGATCTAGACATTGCATCCATGGACCTTCCACCACACTTGGACACATATACTAGGTCACGTGCAAGTTCGATGGGATTAGAACTCGGCGGTCCTTTTCAGTGAAACCCTAGTCGGTGGGGCCATGGTCTACCCTGTAGCTTTCTTTGTGCGAGGTTGAGACAACGCTTTTTTGTTGGTTTAGCTTTGTTTAGGTCATATCTACATGGAAAACAAAGGTTGGGACCTTATAGCACATACTAGCCCCGGTATACCATGTGGGACTATTACCCCTACCGTCCGAGAATCTACTAAGTGTTATCATGCAGCAGGTCTACCCCTATAGCTTTCTTAGTCTGAGGTTCGGACAACGCGCTTTTTTGTTGGTTTAGCTTTGTTTAGGTAATATCTACATGGAAAACAAAGGTTGGGACCTTATAGCACATACTAGCCCCGGTATACCATGCGGGACTATTACCCTACCGTCCAGGTATCTAGTAAGTGTTTTCGCATGCGGGTCTACCCGTGTAGCTTTCTTAGTACGAGGTTCAGACAACGCGCTTTTTTGTTGGTTTAGCTTTGTTTAGGTCATATCTACATGGAAAACAAAGGTTGGGACCTTATAGCACATGCTAGCCCCGGTATACCCTTGGGGCTATTACCCCTACACGTCAAGGAATCTACTAAGTGTTATCGCACGAATGTGAAGAAGGTCGGACCGGGGATCTAGACATTGCATCCATGGACCTTCCACCACACTTGGACACATATACTAGGTCACGTGCAAGTTCGAGTGGGATTAGAACTCGGCGGTCCTTTTCGTGAAACCCTAGTCGGTGGGGCCGGTCTACCCTGTAGCTTTCTTAGTACGAGGTTTAGACAACGCACTATTTTGTTGGTTTAGCTTTGTTTAGGTCATATCTACATGGAAAACAAAGGTTGTGACCGTATAGCACATGCTAGCCCCCGGTATACCCGCATCGGGACTGTTACCCCTACACTTCAAGGAATCTACTAAGTGTGATCGCATGCGGGTCTACCCTATAGCTTTCTTAGTGCGAGGTTGGACAACACGCTTTTTGTTGGTTTAGCTTTGTTTACGTCATATCTACATGGAAAACAAAGGTTGGGACCTTATAGCACATGCTAGCCCCCCGGTATACCATAGCGGGACTATTACCCCTACGTCCGAGAATCTACTAAGTGTTATCGCATGCAGGTCTACCCCTGTAGCTTTCTTAGTACGAGGTTCAGACAACGCGCTTTTTTGTTGGTTTAGCTTTGTTTAGGTCATATCTACATGGAAAACAAAGTTGGGACCTTATAGCACATGCTAGCCCCCCGGTATACCATGGCGGTATTACCCCTACCGTCAAGGAATCTACTAAGTGTTATACGCATGTGAAGAAGGTCGGACAGGGGATCTAGACATTGCATCCATGGACCTTCCACCACACTTGGACACATATACTAGGTCACGTGCAAGTTCGGTGGGATTAGAACTCGGCGGTCCTTTTCCAGCGAAACCCTAGTCGGTGGGGCCCGCGGGTCTACCCTGTAGCTTTCTTTGTACGAGGTTCAGACAACGTGCTTCTTTGTTTGTTTAGCTTTGTTTAGGTCATATCTACATGGAAAACAAAGGTTGGGACCTTATAGCACATCCTAGATCCCCGGTATACCCGCAGCGGGACTGTTACCCCTACACGTCCAAGAATCTATTAAGTGTTATCGCACGTGGGTCTACCCCTATAGCTTTCTTAGTATGAGGTTCAGACAACACGCTTTTTTGTTGGTTTAACTTTGTTTAGGTCATATCTACATGGAAAACAAATGTTGGGACCTTATAGCACATGCTAGCCCCCCGGTATACCCGCAGCGGGACTATTACCCCTACGTCCGAGGAATCTACTAAGTGTTATACGCAGGTCTACCCTATAGCTTTCTTAGTACGAGGTTCGGACAACGCTTTTTGTTGGTTTAGCTTTGTTTAGGTCATATCTACATGGAAAACAAAGGTTGGGACCTTATAGCACATGCTAGCCCCGGTATACCCTTGTGGACTATTACCCCTACCGTCAAGGAATCTACTAAGTGTTATCGCGCATGTGAAGAAGGTCGGACCGGGGATCTAGACATTGCATCCATGGACCTTCCACCACACTTGGACACATATACTAGGTCACGTGCAAGTTCGATGGGATTAGAACTCGGCGGTCCTTTTCAGTGAAACCCTAGTCGGTGGGGCCATGGTCTACCCTGTAGCTTTCTTTGTCTGAGGTTCGGACAACGCGCTTTTTTGTTGGCTTAGCTTTGTTTAGGTCATATCTACATGGAAAACAAAGGTTGGGACCTTATAGCACATACTAGCCCCGGTATACCATGGCGGGGGTATTACCCTACCGTCGAGGAATCTACTAAGTGTTATACTTGTCGGATTACCCCTATAGCTTTCTTAGTACGAGGTTCAGACAACGCGATTTTTGTTAGTTTAACTTTCTTTAGGTCATATGTACATGGAAAACAAAGGTTGGGACCTTATAGCACATCCTATCCCCGGTATACCATGGCGGGACTATTACCCCTACCGTCCGAGGAATCTACTAAGTGTTATACTTGCAGGTCTACCCTATAGCTTTCTTAGTACGAGGTTAGGACAACGCTTTTTTTTTGGTTTAGCTTTGTTTAGGTCATATCTACATACAAAACAAAGGTTGGGACCTTATAGCACATGCTTGCCCCCTGGTATACCAGCAGGGGTATTACCCCTACGTCAAGGAATCTACTAAGTGTTATACGCATGTGAAGAAGGTCTGACCGGGGATCTAGACATTGCATCCATGGACCTTCCACCACACTTGGACACATATACTAGGTCCACGTGCAAGTTCGATGGGATTCGAACTCGGCGGTCCTTTTCCAGCGAAACCCTAGTCGGTGGGTCCCGCGGGTCTACCACTGTAGCTTTCTTTGTACGAGGTTCAGACAACGCGCTTTTCTGTTGGTTTAGCTTTGTTTAGGTCATATCTACATGGAAAACAAAGGTTGGGACCTTATAGCACATGGTAGCCCCGGTATACCATGGCGGGACTATTACCCCTACCGTCGAGGAATCTACTAAGTGTTATCGCTTGGTCTACCCTATAGCTTTCTTAGTCTGAGGTTAGGACAACGCTTTTTGTTGGTTTAGCTTTGTTTAGGTCATATCTACATGGAAAACAAAGATTGGGACCTTATAGCACATGCTAGCCCCGGTATACCATGGCGGGACTATTACCCCTACGTCCGAGGAATCTACTAAGTGTTATCGCATGCAGGTCTACCCTATAGCTTTCTTAGTATGCGAGGTTCGGACAACACGCTTTTTGTTGGTTTAGCTTTGTTTAGGTCATATCTACATGGAAAACAAAGGTTGGGACCTTATAGCACATACTAGCCCCGGTATACCATGGCGGGACTACCCCTACCGTCCGAGGAATCTACTAAGTGTTATACTGCAGGTCTACCCTATAGCTTTCTTAGTACGAGGTTCGGACAACGCTTTTTGTTGGTTTAGCTTTGTTTAGGTCATATCTACATGGAAAACAAAGGTTGGGACCTTATAGCACATACTAGCCCCGGTATACCATGGCGGGGTATTACCCCTACACGTCAAGGAATCTACTAAGTGTTATCGCACGCATGTGAAGAAGGTCAGACCGGGGATCTAGACACTGCATCCATGGACCTTCCACCACACTTGGACACATATACTAGGTTCACGTGCAAGTTCGAGTGGGATTCTGGAGCTCCGGCGGTCCTTTTCCAGCGAAACCCTAGTCGGTGGGGCCCGCGGGTCTACCCACAGCTTTCTTTGTCGAGGTTGAGACAACGCTTTTTGTTGGTTTAGCTTTGTTTAGGTCATATCTACATGGAATACAAAGGTTGGGACCTTATAGCACATACTAGCCCCGGTATACCCTTGGCCAGGCTTTACCCCTACCGTCCGAGGAATCTACTAAGTGTTATAGCATGCGGGTCTACCCTGTAGCTTTGTTAGTACGAGGTTCAAACAACACGCTTTTTTGTTGGTTTAGCTTTGTTTAGGTCATATCTACATGGAAAACAAAGGTTGGGACCTTATAACACATGCTAGCCCCCCGGTATACCCGCAGCGGGACTGTTACCCCTACACGTCCAAGAATCTACTAAGTGTTATCGCATGCGGGTCTACCCCTGTAGCTTTCTTAGTACGAGGTTGAGACAACACACTTTTTTGTTGGTTTAGCTTTGTTTAGGTCATATCTACATGGAAAACAAAGGTTGGGACCTTATAGCACATGTTAGCCCCCGGTATACCATGGCGGGCTATTACCCCTACCGTCAAGGAATCTACTAAGTGTTATCTTGCGCATGTGAAGAAGGTCGGGGATCTAGACATTGCATCCATGGACCTTCCACCACACTTGGACACATATACTAGGTCACGTGCAAGTTCCAGTGGGATTCCGGAGCTCCGGCGGTCCTTTTCCAGCGAAACCCTAGTCGGTGGGGCCCGCGGGTCTACCCCTGTAGCTTTCTTTGTACGAGGTTCAGACAACACGCTTTTTTGTTGGTTTAGCTTTGTTTAGGTCATATCTACATGGAAAACAAAGGTTGGGACCTTATAGCACATGCTAGCCGCCGGTATACCAGCGTGGCTATTACCCCTACCGTCCGAGAATCTACTAAGTGTTATCGCATTGGTCTACCCCTATAGCTTTCTTAGTACGAGGTTGAGACAACACGCTTTTTGTTGGTTTAGCTTTGTTTAGGTCATATCTACATGGAAAACAAGGTTGGGACCTTATAGCACATACTAGCCCCGGTATACCATAGCGGGACTATTACCCCTACACGTCCAGGAATCTACTAAGTGTTATCGCATGCGGGTCTACCCCTGTAGCTTTCTTAGTACGAGGTTCAGACAACGCGCTTTTTTGTTGGTTTAGCTTTGTTTAGGTCATATCTACATGGAAAACAAAGGTTGGGACCTTATAGCACATGCTAGCCCCCGGTATACCATGGCGGGGCTATTACCCCTACACGTCAAGGAATCTACTAAGTGTTATCGCACGCATGTGAAGAAGGTCAGACCGGGGATCTAGACATTGCATCCATGGACCTTCCACCACACTTGGACACATATACTAGGTCCACGTGCAAGTTCCAGTGGGATTCTGGAGCTCCGGCGGTCCTTTTCTAGCGAAAGCCTAGTCGGTGGGGCCCGCGGGTCTACCCCTGTAGCTTTCTTTGTATGAGGTTCAGACAATGCGCTTTTGTGTTGGTTTAGCTTTGTTTAGGTCATATCTACATGGAAAACAAAGGTTGGGACCTTATAACACATGCTAGCCCCCCGGTATACCATGGCGGGGCTATTACCCCTACCGTCGAGGAATCTACTAAGTGTTATACATGCAGGGTCTACCCTATAGCTTTCTTAGTACGAGGTTCGGACAACGCTTTTTGTTGGTTTAGCTTTCTTTAGGTCATATCTACATGGAAAACAAAGGTTGGGACCTTATAGCACATGCTAGCCCCGGTATACCATGGCGGGACTATTACCCCTACCGTCGAGGAATCTACTAAGTGTTATACATGCAGGTCTACCCCATAGCTTTCTTAGTGCGAGGTTGAGACAACGCGCTTTTTGGTGGTTTAGCTTTGTTTAGGTCATATCTACATGGAAAACAAAGGTTGGGACCTTATAGCACATACTAGCCCCGGTATACCCTTGGCGGGTATTACCCCTACGTCAAAGAATCTACTAAGTGTTATCGCACGCGTGTGAAGAAGGTCAGACCGGGGATCTGGACATTGCATCCATGGACCTTCCACCACACTTGGACACATATACTAGGTACACGTGCAAGTTCCAGTGGGATTCAGAACTCGGCGGTCCTTTTCAGTGAAACCCTAGTCGGTGGGGCCATGGTCTACCCTGTAGCTTTCTTTGTCTGAGGTTTGGACAACGCTTTTTGTTGGTTTAGCTTTATTTAGGTCATATCTACATGGAAAACAAAGGTTGGGACCTTATAGCACATGCTAGCCCCGGTATACCATGGGACTATTACCCTACCGTCGAGGAATCTACTAAGTGTTATCGCAACGCAGGTCTACCCCTATAGCTTTCTTTGTACAAGGTTCAGACAACGCACTTTTTGTTGGTTTAGCTTATTTTAGGCCATATCTACATGGAAAACAAAGGTTGGGACGTTATAGCACATGCTAGCCCCGGTATACCATGCGGGACTATTACCCCTACGTCGAGGAATCTACTAAGTGTTATCGCTTGAGTCTACCCATAGCTTTCTTGAGGTTCGGACAACGCTTTTTGTTGGTTTAGCTTTGTTTAGGTCATATCTACATGGAAAACAAAGGTTGGGACCTTATAGCACATGCTAGCCCCGGTATACCCTTGATGGGGTATTACCCCTACGTCAAGGAATCTACTAAGTGTTATGTGCGCATGTGAAGAAGGTCGGACCGGGGTTCTAGACACTGCATCCATGGACCTTCCACCACACTTGGACACATATACTAGGTTCACGTGCAAGTTCGAGTGGGATTCAGAACTCCGTGGGTCCTTTTCAGTGAAACCCTAGTCGGTGGGGCAGCAGGTCTACCCTGTAGCTTTCTTTGTGCGAGGTTCGGACAACGCGCTTTTTGTTGGTTTAGCTTTGTTTAGGTCATATCTACATGGAAAACAAAGGTTGGGACCTTATAGCACATACTAGCCCCGGTATACCATGGCGGACTATTACCCCTACCGTCCGAGGAATCTACTAAGTGTTATCATGCGGGTCTACCCCTATAGCTTTCTTAGTATGAGGTTGAGACAACGCTTTTTGTTGGTTTAGCTTTGTTTAGGTCATATCTACATGGAAAACAAAGGTTGGGACCTTATAGCACATACTAGCCCCGGTATACCATGGGACTATTACCCCTACCGTCCGGGAATCTACTAAGTGTTATACATGCAGGTCTACCCTGTAGCTTTCTTAGTCTGAGGTTCGGACAAGCGCTTTTTTGTTGGTTTAGCTTTGTTTAGGTCATATCTACATGGAAAACAACGGTTGGGACCTTATAGCACATACTAGCCCCGGTATACCATGGCGGGGTATTACCCCTACGTCAAGGAATCTACTAAGTGTTATCGCGCATGTGAAGAAGGTCGGACCAGGGATCTACACATTGCATCCATGGACCTTCCACCACACTTGGACACATATACTAGGTCACGTGCAAGTTCGAGTGGGATTAGAACTCGGCGGTCCTTTTCAGTGAAACCCTAGTCGGTGGGGCCATGGTCTACCCTGTAGCTTTCTTTGTGCGAGGATTCGGACAACGCTTTTTTGTTGGTTTAGCTTTGTTTAGGTCATATCTACATGGAAAACAAAGGTTGGGACCTTATAGCACATGCTAGCCCCGGTATACCATGGCGGGCTATTACCCCTACCGTCCGAGAATCTACTAAGTGTTATCGTGCAGGTCTACCCCTATAGCTTTCTTAGTACGAGGTTCAGACAACACGCTTTTTTGTTGGTTTAGCTTTGTTTAGGTCATATCTACATGGAAAAAAAAGGTTGGGACCTTATAGCACATGCTAGCCCCGGTATACCATAGCGGGACTATTACCCCTACCGTCCGAGGAATCTACTAAGTGTTATCGCTTGCAGGGTCTAACCGTGTAGCTTTCTTAGTACGAGGTTCAGACAACGCGCTTTTTTGTTGGTTTAGCTTTGTTTAGGTCATATCTACATGGAAAACAAAGGTTGGGACCTTATAGAACATGCTAGCCCCCCGGTATACCATGGCCAGGAATTACCCCTACCGTCAAGGAATCTACTAAGTGTTATCATGCGCATGTGAAGAAGGTCGGACCGGGGATCTAGACATTGCATCCATGGACCTTCCACCACACTTGGACACATATACTAGGTCACGTGCAAGTTCGAGTGGGATTAGAGACTCGGCGGTCCTTTTCCAGCGAAAACCTAGTCGGTGGGGCCCGCGGGTCTACCCCTGTAGCTTTCTTAGTACGAGGTTCAGACAACGCGCTTTTTTGTTGGTTTAGCTTTCTTTAGGACATATCTACATGGAAAAAAAAGGTTGGGACCTTATAGTACATGCTAGCCCCCCGGTATACCCGCAGCGGGACTGTTACCCCTACACGTCCAGGAATCTACTAAGTGTTATCGCATGCAGGTCTACCCCTATAGCTTTTTTAGTACGAGGTTCAGACAACGCGCTTTTTTGTTGGTTTAGCTTTCTTTAGGTCATATCTACATGGAAAACAAAGGTTGGTACCTTATAGCACATTCTAGCCCCGGTATACCATGGGACTATTACCCCTACCGTCCGAGGAATCTACTAAGTGTTATACATGCAGGTCTACCCTATAGCTTTCTTGAAATGCGACAACGCTTTTTGTTGGTTTAGCTTTGTTTAGGTCATATCTACATGGAAAACAAAGGTTGGGACCTTATAGCACATACTAGCCCCGGTATACCCTTGAGGTATTACCCCTACGTCAAGGAATCTACTAAGTGTTATATGCGCATGTGAAGAAGGTCAGACAGGGATCTAGACATTGCATCCATGGACCTTCCACCACACTTGGACACATATACTAGGTCACGTGCAAGTTCGATGGGATTCAGACTCCGGCGGTCCTTTTCGGTGAAACCCTAGTCGGTGGGGCCCAGGTCTACCCTGTAGCTTTCTTTGTCGAGGTTCGGACAACGCTTTTTGTTGGTTTAGCTTTGTTTAGGTCATATCTACATGGAAAACAAAGGTTGGGACCTTATAGCACATGCTAGCCCCGGTATACCCTGGCGGGACTATTACCCCTACCGTCGAGGAATCTACTAAGTGTTATCGCAGCATGTGCTTTAGCTTAATGCGAGGTGACAGCTTTTTTGTTGGTTTAGCTTTGTTTAGGTCATATCTACATGGAAAACAAAGGTTGGGACCTTATAGCACATGCTAGCCCCGGTATACCAGCGGGACTATTACCCCTACGTCGAGGAATCTACTAAGTGTTATCGCATGGTCTACCCTATAGCTTTCTTAGTGCGAGGTTGAGACAACGCTTTTTTGTTGTTTTAGCTTTGTTTAGGTCATATCTACATGGAAAACAAAGGTTGGGATCTTATAGCACATGCTAGCCCCGGTATACCATGGCGGGACTATTACCCCTACCGTCAAGGAATCTACTAAGTGTTATACATGCGCAGGTCTACCCTATAGCTTTCTTAGTACGAGGATTGAGACAACGCTTTTTTGTTGGTTTAGCTTTGTTTAGGTCATATCTACATGGAAAACAAAGGTTGGGACCTTATAGCACATACTAGCCCCGGTATACCATGGGCTATTACCCCTACCGTCGAGGAATCTACTAAGTGTTATCGCGGGTCTACCTAGCTTTCTTTTCTGAGAGGTTGGACAACGCGCTTTTTGTTGGTTTAGCTTTGTTTAGGTCATATCTACATGGAAAACAAGGTTGGGACCTTATAGCACATGCTAGCCCCGGTATACCATAGGGACTATTACCCCTACCGTCCGAGGAATCTACTAAGTGTTATCGCATGCAGGTCTACCCTATAGCTTTCTTAGTGCGAGGTTCGGACAACGCTTTTTGTTGGTTTAGCTTTGTTTAGGTCATATCTACATGGAAAACAAAGGTTGGGACCTTATAGCACATACTAGCCCCGGTATACCATGGCGGGGACTGTTACCCCTACACGTCAAGGAATCTACTATGTGTTTTCTAACCCATGTTAAGAAGGTCATACCGGGGATCTAGTCTTTGCATCCATGGACCTTCCACCACACTTGGACACATATACTAGGTTCACGTGCAAGTTCCAGTGGGATTCTGTACCTCCGGCGGTCCTTTTCCAGCGAAACCCTAGTCGGTGCGGCCCGCGGGTCTACCCCTGTAGCTTTCTTTGTCGAGGTTGGACAACAGCGCTTTTTGTTGGTTTAGCTTTGTTTAGGTCATATCTACATGGAAAACAAAGGTTGGGACCTTATAGCACATACTAGCCCCGGTATACCATGGGGTATTACCCCTACCGTCGAGGAATCTACTAAGTGTTATCGCGGGTCTACCCTATAGCTTTCTTAGTCTGAGGTTGAGAAAACACGCTTTTTGGTGGGTTAGCTTTGTTTCGGTCATATCTACATGGAAAACAAAGGTTGGGACCTTATAGCACATGCTAGCCCCGGTATACCAGCGGGGACTATTACCCCTACGTCCGAGGAATCTACTAAGTGTTATCGCATGGGTCTACCCTATAGCTTTCTTAGTACGAGGTTGAGACAACGCTTTTTGTTGGTTTAGCTTTGTTTAGGTCATATCTACATGGAAAACAAGGTTGGGACCTTATAGCATATGCTAGCCCCGGTATACCATGGCGGGACTATTACCCCTACCGTCAAGGAATCTACTAAGTGTTATCGCGCATGTGAAGAAGGTCGGACAGGGATCTAGACATTGCATCCATGGACCTTCCACCACACTTGGACACATATACTAGGTCACGTGCAAGTTCGAGTGGGATTAGAACTCGGCGGTCCTTTTCAGTGAAACCCTAGTCGGTGGGGCCATGGTCTACTTTAGCTTTCTTCAGTCGAGGTTCGGACAACGCTTTTTGGTGGTTTAGCTTTGTTTCGGTCATATCTACATGGAAAACAAAGGTTGGGACCTTATAGCACATACTAGCCCCGGTATACCATGGGGTATTACCCCTACCGTCCGAGGAATCTACTAAGTGTTATCGCATGCAGGTCTACCCTATAGCTTTCTTAGTGCGAGGTTCGGACAACACGCTTTTTTGTTGGTTTAGCTTTGTTTAGGTCATATCTACATGGAAAACAAAGGTTGGGACCTTATAGCACATGCTAGCCCCGGTATACCCTTGCGGGACTATTACCCCTACGTCGAGGAATCTACTAAGTGTTATACTTGCAGGTCTACCCATAGCTTTCTTAGTACGAGGTTGAGACAACGCGCTTTTTGTTGGTTTAGCTTTGTTTAGGTCATATCTACATGGAAAACAAAGGTTGGGACCTTATAGCACATGCTAGCCCCGGTATACCCTTGGGGGATTACCCCTACGTCAAGGAATCTACTAAGTGTTATCGCGCATGTGAAGAAGGTCGGACCGGGGATCTAGACATTGCATCCATGGACCTTCCACCACACTTGGACACATATACTAGGTCACGTGCAAGTTCGAGTGGGATTAAGACTCGGCGGTCCTTTTCAGTGAAACCCTAGTCGGTGGGGCCGGGTCTACCCACAGCTTTCTTTGTCTGCGAGGTTCGGACAACGCGCTTTTTGTTGGTTTAGCTTTGTTTAGGTCATATCTACATGGAAAACAAAGGTTGGGACCTTATAGCACATACTAGCCCCGGTATACCATGGGGACTATTACCCCTACCGTCCGAGGAATCTACTAAGTGTTATACATGCAGCAGGTCTACCCCTATAGCTTTCTTAGTATGCGAGGTTGAGACAACGCGCTTTTTGTTGGTTTAGCTTTGTTTAGGTCATATCTACATGGAAAACAAGGTTGGGACCTTATAGCACATGCTAGCCCCGGTATACCCTTGGCGGGACTATTACCCCTACGTCCGAGGAATCTACTAAGTGTTATCGCATGCGGGTCTACCCTATAGCTTTCTTAGTACGAGGTTGAGACAACGCTTTTTTGCTGTTTTAGCTTTGTTTAGGTCATATCTACATGAAAAACAAAGGTTGGGACCTTATAGCACATACTAGCCCCGGTATACCCTTGAGGGACTATTACCCCTACCGTCAAGGAATCTACTAAGTGTTATCGCACGCATGTGAAGAAGGTCAGACCGGGGATCTAGACATTGCATCCGTGGACATTCCACCACACTTGGACACATATACTAGGTCCACGTGCAAGTTCAAGTGGGATTACGGAGCTCCAGCGGTCCTTTTCCAGTGAAACCCTAGTCGAGGGGGTCCGCGGGTCTACCCCTGTAGCTTTCTTAGTACGAGGTTCAGACAACACGCTTTTTTGTTAGTTTAGCTTTGTTTAGGTCATATCTACATGGAAAACAAAGGTTGGGACCTTATAATCAATACTAGCACCCGGTATACCTGAAGCGGGACTTTTACCCCTACACGTCAAGGAATCTACTAAGTGTTATCGCACGCGGGTCTAGCCCTATAGCTTTCTTAGTACGAGGTACAGACAACACGCTTTTTTGTTAGTTTAGCTTTGTTTAGGTCATATCTACATGGAAAACAAAGGTTGGGACCTTATAGCACATGCTAGCCCCCCGGTATACCCGCAGCGGGACTGTTACCCCTACACGTCCAGGAATCTACTAAGTGTTATCGCATGCGGGTCTACCCCTATAGCTTTCTTAGTACGAGGTTCAGACAACGCGTTTTTTTGTTGGTTTAGCTTTGTTTAGGTCATATCTACATGGAAAACAAAGGTTGGGACCTTATAGCACATGCTAGCCCCCCGGTATACCCATGGGACTATTACCCCTACGTCGAGGAATCTACTAAGTGTTATCGCATGTGAAGAAGGTCTACCCTATAGCTTTCTTAGTGCGAGGTTGAGACAACGCTTTTTTGTTGTTTTAGCTTTATTTAGGTCATATATACATGGAAAACAAAGGTTGGGACCTTATAGCACATGCTATCCCCCCGGTATACCCGTAGCGGGACTGTTACCCCTACACGTCCAGGAATCTACTAAGTGTTATCGCATGGTCTACCCTATAGCTTTCTTAGTGCGAGGTTCGGACAACGCGCTTTTTGTTGGTTTAGATTTGTTTAGGTCATATATACATGGAAAACAAAGGTTGGGACCTTATAGCACATGCTAGCCCCCGGTATACCCGCAACGGGACTGTTACCCCTACACGTCAAGGATTCTACTAAGTGTTATCGCACGCATGTGAAGAAGCTCGGACCGGGGATCTAGACATTGCATCCATGGACCATCCACCACACTTGGACACATATACTAGGTCCACATGCAAGTTCCAGTGGGATTCGAGACTCGGCGGTCCTTTTCAGTGAAACCCTAGTCGGTGGGGCCATGGTCTACCCTGTAGCTTTCTTTGTCTGAGGTTCGGACAACAGCGCTTTTTGTTGGTTTAGCTTTGTTTAGGTCATATCTACATGGAAAACAAAGGTTGGGACCTTATAGCACATGCTAGCCCCGGTATACCCTTGGGGGCTATTACCCCTACACGTCAAGGAATCTACTAAGTGTTATCGCACGCGGGTCTACCCCTATAGCTTTCTTAGTACGAGGTTCAGACAACGCGCTTTTTTGTTGGTTTAGCTTTGTTTAGGTCATATCTACATGGAAAACAAAGGTTGGGACCTTATAGCACATACTAGCCCCCCGGTATACCCGCAGCGGGACTATTACCCCTACACGTCCGAGGAATCTACTAAGTGTTATACATGCAGGTCTACCCCTGTAGCTTTCTTAGTACGAGGTTGAGACAACGGGCTTTTTTGTTGGTTTAGCTTTGTTTAGGTCATATCTACATGAAAAACAAAGGTTGGGACCTTATAGCACATGCTAGCCCCCGGTATACCCGAAGCGGGACTATTACCCCTACACGTCCAGGAATCTACTAAGTGTTATCATGCGCATGTGAAGAAGGTCATACAGGGGATCTAGACATTGCATCCATGGACCTTCCACCACACTTGGACACATATACTAGGTCACGTGCAAGTTCGATGGGATTCAGACTCCGGCGGTCCTTTTACAGCGAAACCCAAGTCTGTGGGCCAGCGGGTCTACACCAGTAGCTTTCTTTGTACGAGGTTCAGACAACGCGCTTTTTGTTGGTTTAGCTTTGTTTAGGTCATATCTACATGGAAAACAAAGGTTGGGACCTTATAGCACATACTAGCCCCGGTATACCCTTGCGGGACTATTACCCCTACACGTCAAGGAATCTACTAAGTGTTATCGCACGCGCGTCTACCCCTATAGCTTTCTTAGTACGAGGTTAAGACAATGCGCTTTTTTTGGTTTAGCTTTGTTTAGGTCATATCTAAATGGAAAACAAAGGTTGGTACCTTATAGCACATGCTAGCCCCCCCGGTATACCCTTGATGGGGTATTACCCCTACCGTCAAGGAATCTACTAAGTGTTATCATGCGCATGTGAAGAAGGTCAGACCAGGGATCTAGACATTTCATCCATGGACCTTCCACCACACTTGGACACATATACTAGGTCCACGTGCAAGTTCGAGTGGGATTAGAACTCGGCGGTCCTTTTCAGTGAAACCCTAGTCGGTGGGGCCCCCTGTAGCTTTCTTTGTGCGAGGTTCGGACAACGCTTTTTTTTTGGTTTAGCTTTGTTTAGGTCATATCTACATGGAAAACAAAGGCTGGGACCTTATAGCACATGCTAGCCCCGGTATACCCGTACGTCCGAGGAATCTACTAAGTGTTATCGCAGCAGGTCTACCCTATAGCTTTCTTAGTGCGAGGTTAGACAACACGCTTTTTTGTTGGTTTAGCTTTGTTTAGGTCATATCTAGATGGAAAACAAAGGTTGGGACCTTATAGCACATACTAGCCCCGGTATACCCTTGGGACTATTACCCCTACCGTCCGAGAATCTACTAAGTGTTATCGCATGCGGGTCTACCCTATAGCTTTCTTAGTCTGAGGTTCGGACAACGCGCTTTTTTGTTGGTTTAGCTTTGTTTAGGTAATATCTACATGGAAAACAAAGGTTGGGACCTTATAGCACATACTAGCCCCGGTATACCATGGGACTATTACCCCTACCGTCAAGGAATCTACTAAGTGTTATCGCATGCGCATGTGAAGAAGGTCGGACCGGGGATCTAGACATTGCATCCATGGACCTTCCACCACACTTGGACACATATACTAGGTCACGTGCAAGTTCGGTGGGATTCAGACTCGGCGGTCCTTTTCAGTGAAACCCTAGTCGGTGGGGCCAGCAGGTCTACCTGTAGCTTTCTTTGTGCGAGGTTCGGACAACGCGCTTTTTGTTGGTTTAGCTTTGTTTAGGTCATATCTACATGGAAAACAAAGGTTGGGACCTTATAGCACATACTAGCCCCGGTATACCATGCGGACTATTACCCCTACCGTCCGAGAATCTACTAAGTGTTATCATGCGCTTGGTCTACCCCTATAGCTTTCTTAGTATGAGGTTCGGACAACGCTTTTTTGTTGGTTTAGCTTTGTTTAGGTCATATCTACATGGAAAACAAAGGTTGGGACCTTATAGCACATACTAGCCCCGGTATACCATAGCGGGACTATTACCCCTACGTCGAGGAATCTACTAAGTGTTATCGCATGTGCAGGTCTACCCTATAGCTTTCTTAGTGCGAGGATTAGACAACACGCTTTTTTGTTGGTTTAGCTTTGTTTAGGTCATATCTACATGGAAAACAAAGGATGGGACCTTATAGCACATGCTAGCCCCGGTATACCCTTGGCGGGACTATTACCCCTACGTCAAGGAATCTACTAAGTGTTATCGCGCATGTTTGTTGGTTTAGCTTTGTTTAGGTCATATCTACATGGAAAACAAAGGTTGGGACCTTATAGCACATACTAGCCCCGGTATACCCGTGGGATTATTACCCCTACCGTCCAGGAATCTACTAAGTGTTATGGCATGGTCTACCCTATAGCTTTCTTAGTGCGAGGTTCGGACAACGCTTTTTTGTTGGTTTAGCTTTGTTTAGGTCATATCTACATGGAAAACAAAGGTTGGGACCTTATAGCACATGCTAGCCCCGGTATACCTTGCGGGACTATTACCCCTACGTCCGAGAATCTACTAAGTGTTATCGCATTGGGTCTACCCTATAGCTTTCTTAGTACGAGGTTGAGACAACGCTTTTTTGTTGGTTTAGCTTTGTTTAGGTCATATCTACATGGAAAACAAAGGTTGGGACCTTACAGCACATACTAGCCCCGGTATACCATGGCGGGCTATTACCCCTACGTCAAGGAATCTACTAAGTGTTATGTGCGCATGTGAAGAAGGTCGGACCGGGGATCTAGACATTGCATCCATGGACCTTCCACCACACTTGGACACATATACTAGGTCACGTGCAAGTTCGGTGGGATTCAGAACTCGGCGGTCCTTTTCAGTGAAACCCTAGTCGGTGGGGCCAGGGTCTACCCTGTAGCTTTCTTTGTACGAGGTTCAGACAACGCGCTTTTTTTTGGTTTAGCTTTGTTTAAGTCATATCTACATGGAAAACAAAGGTTGGGACCTTATAGCACATGCTAGACCCGGTATACCGCGGATGACTATTACCCCTACACGTCCAGGAATCTACTAAGTGTTATCGCATGCGGGTCTACCCCTATAGCTTTCTTAGTACGAGGTTCAGACAACGCGCTTTTTTGTTGGTTTAGCTTTGTTTAGGTCATATCTACATGGAAAACAAAGGTTGGGACCTTATAGCACATGCTAGCCCCGGTATACCAGCGCGGGACTATTACCCCTACCGTCGAGGAATCTACTAAGTGTTATACATGCAGGTCTACCCATAGCTTTCTTAGTGCGAGGTTCAGACAACGCGCTTTTTGTTGGTTTAGCTTTGTTTAGGTCATATCTACATGGAAAACAAAGGATGGGACCTTATAGCACATACTAGCCCCGGTATACCCTTGTGGGTATACCCCCTACGTCAAGGAATCTACTAAGTGTTATCGCATGAATGTGAAGAAGGTCAGACAGGGGATCTAGACATTGCATCAATGGACGTTCCACAACACTTGGACACATATACTAGGTCACGTGCAAGTTCGATGGGATTAAGAGCTCCGCGGTCCTTTTCTAGCGAAACCCTAGACGGTGGGGCCCGCGGGTCTACCCTGTAGCTTTCTTTGTACGAGGTTCAGACAATGCGCTTTTTTGTTGGTTTAGCTTTGTTTAGGTCATATCTACATGGAAAACAAAGGTTGGGACCTTATAGCACATGCTAGCCCCCCGGTATACCCGCAGCGGGACTATTACCCCTACACGTCGAGGGATTCACTAAGTGTTATCGCATGCGGGTCTACCCCTATAGCTTTCTTGGTACGAGGTTCAGACAACGCGCTTTTTTGTTGGTTTAGCTTTGTTTAGGTCATATCTACATGGAAAACAAAGGTTGGGACCTTATAGCACATGCTAGCCCCCCGGTATACCCGCAGCGGGACTATTACCCCTACGTCGAGGAATCTACTAAGTGTTATCGCTGCAGGTCTACCCTGTAGCTTTCTTAGTCTGAGGTTCGGACAACGCGCTTTTTGTTGGTTTAGCTTTGTTTAGGTCATATCTACATGGAAAACAAAGGTTGGGACCTTATAGCACATGCTAGCCCCGGTATACCCGGTGGGGCTATTACCCCTACGTCAAGGAATCTACTAAGTGTTATCGCGCGCATGTGAAGAAGGTCGGACGGGGATCTAGACATTGCATCCATGGACCTTCCACCACACTTGGACACATATACTAGGTCACGTGCAAGTTCGATGGGATTCAGAACTCGGCGGTCCTTTTCAGTGAAACCCTAGTCGGTGGGGCCAGGTCTACCCTGTAGCTTTCTTTGTGCGAGGTTCGGACAACGCTTTTTTGTTGGTTTAGCTTTGTTTAGGTCATATCTACATGGAAAACAAAGGTTGGGACCTTATAGAACATGCTAGCCCCGGTATACCATGGGGACTGTTACCCCTACACGTCGAGGAATCTACTAAGTGTTATCGCACGCGGGTCTACCCCTATAGCTTTCTTAGTACGAGGTTCAGACAACGCGCTTTTTTGTTGGTTTAGCTTTGTTTAGGTCATATCTACATGGAAAACAAAGGTTGGGACCTTATAGCACATGCTAGCCCCCCGGTATACCAGCAGGGACTATTACCCTACCGTCGAGGAATCTACTAAGTGTTATCGCATGGTCTACACCTGTAGCTTTCTTAGTATGAGGTTCAGACAACGCGCTTTTTTGTTGGTTTAGCTTTGTTTAGGTCATATCTACATGGAAAACAAAGGTTGGGACCTTATAGCACATGCTAGGCCCCGGTATACCCTTGCCGGGTATTACCCCTACCGTCAAGGAATCTACTAAGTGTTATCGCTTGCGCATGTGAAGAAGGTCGGACCGGGGATCTAGACATTGCATCCATGGACCTTCCACCACACTTGGACACATATACTAGGTCACGTGCAAGTTCGAGTGGGATTCAGACTCGGCGGTCCTTTTCCAGCGAAACCCTAGTCGGTGGGGCCGCGGGTCTACCCCTGTAGCTTTCTTTGTACGAGGTTCAGACAACGCGCTTTTTTGTTGGTTTAGCTTTGTTTAGGTCATATCTACATGGAAAACAAAGGTTGGGACCTTATAGCACATGCTAGCCCCCCGGTATACCCGCAGCGGGACTATTACCCCTATACGTCCAGGAATCTACTAAGTGTTATCGCACGCGGGTCTACCCATGTAGCTTTCTTAGTACGAGGTTCAGACAACACGCTTTTTGTTGGTTTAGCTTTGTTTAGGTCATATCTACATGGAAAACAAAGGTTGGGACCTTATAGCACATGCTAGCCCCCCGGTATACCCGCAGCGGGACTATTACCCCTACACGTCCAGGAATCTACTAAGTGTTATCGCACGCGGGTCTACCCTGCAGCTTTCTTAGTACGAGGTTCAGACAACGCGCTTTTTTTGGTTTAGCTTTCTTTAGGTCATATCTACATGGAAAACAAAGGTTGGCACCTTATAACACATGCTAGCCCCCCGGTATACCCACTGTGGGACTGTTACCCCTACACGTCAAGGAATCTACTAAGTGTTATCGCACGCATGTGAAGAAGGTCAGACCAGGGATCTAGACATTGCATCCATGGACCTTCCACCACACTTGGACACATATACTAGGTCCACGTGCAAGTTCCAGTGGGATTCCGGAGCTCCGGCGGTCCTTTTCCAGCGAAACCCTAGTCGGTGGGGCCCGCGGGTCTACCCCTATAGCTTTCTTTGTACGAGGTTCAGACAACGCGCTTTTTTGTTGGTTTAGCTTTGTTTAGGTCATATCTACATGGAAAACAAAGGTTGGGACCTTATAGCACATGCTAGCCTCGGTATACCCGCAGCGGGACTATTACCCCTACACGTCGAGGAATCTACTAAGTGTTATCGCACACGGGTCTACCCCTATAGCTTTCTTAGTACGAGGTTCAGACAACACGCTTTTTGTTGGTTTAGCTTTGTTTAGGTCATATCTACATGGAAAACAAAGGTTGGGACCTTATAGCACATGCTAGCCCCCCGGTATACCCGAAGCGGGACTGTTACCCCTACACGTCCAGGAATCTACTAAGTGTTATACATGCAGCAGGTCTACCCTGTAGCTTTCTTAGTACGAGGTTCGGACAACAGCGCTTTTTTGTTGGTTTAGCTTTGTTTAGGTCATATCTACATGGAAAACAAAGGTTGGGACCTTATAGCACATGCTAGCCCCGGTATACCATGGTGGGCTATTACCCCTACCGTCAAGGAATCTACTAAGTGTTATCGCGCATGTGAAGAAGGTCGGACAGGGATCTAGACATTGCATCCATGGACCTTCCACCACACTTGGACACATATACTAGGTCACGTGCAAGTTCGAGTGGGATTCGAACTCGGCGGTCCTTTTCAGTGAAACCCTAGTCGGTGGGGCCCGGGTCTACCCTGTAGCTTTCTTTGTCTGAGGTTGAGACAACGCTTTTTTGTTGGTTTAGCTTTGTTTAGGTCATATCTACATGGAAAACAAAGGTTGGGACCTTATAGCACATACTAGCCCCGGTATACCAGCGGGACTATTACCCCTACCGTCCGGGAATCTACTAAGTGTTATCGCATGCAGGTCTACCCTATAGCTTTCTTAGTCTGAGGTTCAGACAACGCGCTTTTTTGTTGGTTTAGCTTTGTGTAGGTCATATCTCCATGGAAAACAAAGGTTGGGACCTTATAGCACATGCTAGCCCCGGTATACCATGGCGGGACTATTACCCCTACCGTCGAGGAATCTACTAAGTGTTATCATCGCAGGTCTACCTATAGCTTTCTTAGTGCGAGGTTGAGACAACGCGCTTTTTGTTGGTTTAGCTTTGTTTAGGTCATATCTACATGGAAAACAAAGGTTGGGACCTTATAGCACATACTAGCCCCGGTATACCATGGCGGACTATTACCCCTACCGTCAAGGAATCTACTAAGTGTTATCGCATGTGTCTACCCTATAGCTTTCTTAGTACGAGGTTGGGACAACGCGCTTTTTGTTGGTTTAGCTTTGTTTAGGTCATATGAAAACAAAGGTTGGGACCTTATAGCACATGCTAGCCCCGGTATACCAGCGGGACTATTACCCCTACCGTCGAGGAATCTACTAAGTGTTATCGCTGCAGGTCTACCCCTATAGCTTTATTACTACGAGGTTCAGACAACGCGCTTTTTGTTTGGTTTAGCTTTGTTTAGGTCATATCTACATGGAAAACAAAGGTTGGGACCTTATAGAACATGCTAGCCCCGGTATACCATGGCCAGGCTATTACCCCTACGTCAAGGAATCTACTAAGTGTTATCGCGCGCATGTGAAGAAGGTCGGACAGGGGATCTAGACATTGCATCCATGGACCTTCCACCACACTTGGACACATATACTAGGTCACGTGCAAGTTCGAGTGGGATTAAGACTCGGCGGTCCTTTTCAGTGAAACCCTAGTCGGTGGGGCAGCGGGTCTACCCATAGCTTTCTTTGTGCGAGGTTTGGACAACGCGCTTTTTGTTGGTTTAGCTTTGTTTAGGTCATATCTACATGGAAAACAAAGGTTGGGACCTTATAGCACATGCTAGCCCCGGTATACCATGGCGGGGCTATTACCCCTACCGTCCGAGGAATCTACTAAGTGTTATCGCACGCGGGTCTACCCCTATAGCTTTCTTTGTACAAGGTTCAGACAACGCGCTTTTTGTTGGTTTAGCTTATTTTAGGCCATATCTACATGGAAAACAAAGGTTGGGACGTTATAGCACATGCTAGCCCCCGTTATACCCGCAGCGGGACTGTTACCCCTAGACGTCGAGGAATCTACTAAGTGTTATCGCAACGCGAGTCTACCCCTATAGCTTTCTTAGTACGAGGTTCAGACAACGCGCTTTTTTGTTGGTTTAGCTTTGTTTAGGTCATATCTACATGGAAAACAAAGGTTGGGACCTTATAGCACCTGCTCGCCCCGGTATACCATGGGGTATTACCCCTACGTCAAGGAATCTACTAAGTGTTATCGCACGCATGTGAAGAAGGTCGGACGGGGATCTAGACATTGCATCCATGGACCTTCCACCACACTTGGACACATATACTAGGTCACGTGCAAGTTCGATGGGATTCGAACTCCGTGGTCCTTTTCAGTGAAACCCTAGTCGGTGGGGCCCAGGTCTACACCCTGTAGCTTTCTTTGTGCGAGGTTCGGACAACGCTTTTTGTTGGTTTAGCTTTGTTTAGGTCATATCTACATGGAAAACAAAGGTTGGGACCTTATAGCACATGCTAGCCCCGGTATACCATGGGGCTATTACCCCTACCGTCGAGGAATCTACTAAGTGTTATACATGCAGGTCTACCCCTATAGCTTTCTTAGTGCGAGGTTCGGACAACACGCTTTTTGTTGGTTTATCTTTGTTTAGGTAATATCTACATGGAAAACAAAGGTTGGGACCTTATAGCACATGCTAGCCCCGGTATACCCATGCGGGACTATTACCCCTACGTCGAGAATCTACTAAGTGTTATCGCTGCAGGTCTACCCATAGCTTTCTTAGTACGAGGTTCGGACAACGCGCTTTTTTGTTGGTTTAGCTTTGTTTAGGTCATATCTACATGTAAAACAAAGGTTGGGACCTTATAGCACATACTAGCCCCGGTATACCCTTGCAGGGGTATTACCCCTACGTCAAGGAATCTACTAAGTGTTATCGCACGCATGTGAAGAAGGTCGGACCAGGGATCTAGACATTGCATCCATGGACCTTCCACCACACTTGGACACATATACTAGGTCCGTGCAAGTTCTAGTGGGATTCAGACTCCGTGGTCCTTTTCAGTGAAACCCTAGTCGGTGGGGCCCAGGTCTACCTGTAGCTTTCTTTGTGCGAGGTTCGGACAAGCGCTTTTTGTTGTTTTAGCTTTGTTTAGGTCATATCTACATGGAAAACAAAGGTTGGGACCTTATAGCACATACTAGCCCCGGTATACCATGGCGGGACTATTACCCCTACCGTCGAGGAATCTACTAAGTGTTATACATGCAGGTCTACCCCTATAGCTTTCTTAGTACGAGGTTCGGACAACGCTTTTTGTTGGTTTAGCTTTGTTTAGGTCATATCTACATGGAAAACAAAGGTTGGGACCTTATAGCACATGCTAGCCCCGGTATACCATGCGGGACTATTACCCCTACGTCGAGGAATCTACTAAGTGTTATACATGCAGGTCTACCCTGTAGCTTTCTTAGTACGAGGTTCGGACAACGCTTTTTGTTGGTTTAGCTTTGTTTAGGTCATATCTACATGGAAAACAAAGGTTGGGACCTTATAGCACATGCTAGCCCCGGTATACCCTTGTGGGCTATTACCCCTACCGTCAAGGAATCTACTAAGTGTTATCATGCGCATGTGAAGAAGGTCGACCGGGGATCTAGACATTGCATCCATGGACCTTCCACCACACTTGGACACATATACTAGGTCACGTGCAAGTTCGGTGGGATTAGAACTCGGCGGTCCTTTTCAGTGAAACCCTAGTCGGTGGGGCCATGGTCTACCCACAGCTTTCTTTGTGCGAGGTTGAGACAACGCTTTTTGTTGGTTTAGCTTTGTTTAGGTCATATCTACATGGAAAACAAAGGTTGGGACCTTATAGCACATGCTAGCCCCGGTATACCATGGCGGGCTATTACCCCTACCGTCCGAGGAATCTACTAAGTGTTATCGCGCAGCGGTCTACCCTATAGCTTTCTTAGTACGAGGTTCAGACAACACGCTTTTTGTTGGTTTAGCTTTGTTTAGGTCATATCTACAAGGAAAACAAAGGTTGGGACCTTATAGCACATGCTAGCCCCCCGGTATACCCGAAGCGGGACTGTTACCCCTACACGTCAAGGAATCTACTAAGTGTTATCGCTGCAGGTCTACCCGTGTAGCTTTCTTAGTATGAGGTTCAGACAACGTACTTTTTTGTTGGTTTAGCTTTGTTTAGGTCATATCTACATGGAAAACAAAGGTTGGGACCTTATAGCACATGCTAGCCCCCCGGTATACCCTTGGCTATTACCCCTACCGTCAAGGAATCTACTAAGTGTTATCGCGCATGTGAAGAAGGTCGGGCAGGGATCTAGAAATTGCATCCATGGACCTTCCACCACACTTGGACACATATACTAGGTCCACGTGCAAGTTCAAGTGCGATTCCAGAGCTCCGGCGGTCCTCTTCCAGTGAAACCCTAGTCGGTGGGGGTCGCGGGTCAACCCTTTAGCTTTCTTTGTATGAGGTTCAGACAACGCGCTTTTTTGTTGGTTTAGGTTTGTTTAGGTCATATCTACATGGAAAACAAAGGTTGGGACCTTATAGCACATGCTAGCCCCGGTATACCAGCGGGGACTATTACCCCTACGTCCGAGGAATCTACTAAGTGTTATCGCCTTGGGTCTACCCTATAGCTTTCTTAGTGCGAGGTTCGGACAACACGCTTTTTGTTGGTTTAGCTTTGTTTAGGTCATATCTACATGGAAAACAAAGGTTGGGACCTTATAGCACATACTAGCCCCGGTATACCCATGGGACTATTACCCCTACCGTCGAGGAATCTACTAAGTGTTATCGCATGCAGGTCTACCCTGTAGCTTTCTTAGTACGAGGTTGGACAAGCGCTTTTTGTTGGTTTAGCTTTGTTTAGGTCATATCTACTTGGAAAACAAAGGTTGGGACCTTATAGCACATGCTAGCCCCGGTATACCCTTGATGGAATTGTACCCCTACACGTCAAGGAATCTACTAAGTGTTATCGGCATGTGAAGAATGTCAGACCAGGGATCTAGACATTGCATCCATGGACCTTCCACCACACTTGGACACATATACTAGGTCACGTGCAAGTTCGATGGGATTAGGACTCGGCGGTCCTTTTCAGTGAAACCCTAGTCGGTGGGGCCAGGTCTACCCATAGCTTTCTTTGTGCGAGGTTCGGACAACGCTTTTTTGTTGGTTTAGGTTTGTTTAGGTCATATCTACATGGAAAACAAAGGCAGGGACCTTATAGCACATGCTAGCCCCGGTATACCATGGCGGGCTATTACCCCTACCGTCCGGAATCTACTAAGTGTTATCGCCATGCAGGTCTACCCCTATAGCTTTCTTAGTACGAGGTTCGGACAACACGCTTTTTGTTGGTTTAGCCTTGTTTAGGTCATATCTACATGGAAAACAAAGGTTGGGACATTATAGCACATGCTAGCCCCGGTATACCAGCGTGGGACTATTACCCCTACCGTCGAGGAATCTACTAAGTGTTATCGCATGGGGTCTACCCTGTAGCTTTCTTAGTACGAGGTTCAGACAACGCGCTTTTTTGTTGGTTTAGCCTTGTTTAGGTCATATCTACATGGAAAACAAAGGTTGGGACATTATAGCACATGCTAGCCCCGGTATACCCTTGAGGACTATTACCCCTACGTCAAGGAATCTACTAAGTGTTATCGCGCATGTGAAGAAGGTCGAGACAGGGATCTAGACATTGCATCCATGGACCTTCCACCACACTTGGACACATATACTAGGTCACGTGCAAGTTCGATGGGATTCAGACTCGGCGGTCCTTTTCAGTGAAACCCTAGTCGGTGGGGCAGCGGGTCTACCCTGTAGCTTTCTTTGTCGAGGTTCGGACAACGCGCCTTTTTGTTGGTCTAGCTTTGTTTAGGTCATATCTACATGGAAAACAAAGGTTGGGACCTTATAGCACATGCTAGCCCCGGTATACCCTTGGCGGGACTATTACCCCTACCGTCCGAGGAATCTACTAAGTGTTATCGCATGCAGGTCTACCCTATAGCTTTCTTAGTACGAGGTTGAGACAACGCTTTTTTGTTGGTTTAGCTTTGTTTAGGTCATATCTACATGGAAAACAAAGGTTGGGACCTTATAGCACATGCTAGCCCCCCGGTATACCCTAGCGGGACTATTACCCTACCGTCCGAGAATCTACTAAGTGTTATCGCATGCAGGTCTACCCTGTAGCTTTCTTAGTGCGAGGTTCGGACAACGCTTTTTGTTGGTTTAGCTTTGTTTAGGTCATATCTACATGGAAAACAAAGGTTGGGACCTTATAGCACATACTAGCCCCGGTATACCATGGACTGTACCCCTACGTCAAGGAATCTACTAAGTGTTATCATGCGCATGTGAAGAAGGTCGGACAGGGATCTAGACATTGCATCCATGGACCTTCCACCACACTTGGACACATATACTAGGTCACGTGCAAGTTCGAGTGGGATTAGAACTCGGCGGTCCTTTTCCAGTGAAACCCTAGTCGGTGGGGCCAGGGTCTACCCTGTAGCTTTCTTTGTCTGAGGTTCGGACAACGCTTTTTGTTGGTTTAGCTTTGTTTAGGTCATATCTACATGGAAAACAAAGGTTGGGACCTTATAGCACATGCTAGCCCCGGTATACCGCTTGGACTGTTACCCCTACACGTCCAGGAATCCACTAAGTGTTATCGCACGCGGGTCTACCCCTATAGCTTTCTTAGTACGAGGTTCAGACAACACGCTTTTTTGATAATTCAGTTTTGTTTAGGTCATATCTACATGGAAAACAAAGGTTGGGACCTTATAGCACATGCTAGCCCCCCGGTATACCCGCGGCGGGACTATTACCCCTACACGTCCAGGAAACTACTAAGTGTTATCGCACGCGTGTCTACCCCTGTAGCTTTCTTAGTACGATGTTTAGACAACGCGCTTTTTTGTTGGTTTAGCTTTTTTTAGGTCATATCTACATGGAAAACAAAGGTTGGGACCTTATAGCACATGTTAGCCCCCCGGTATACCCTTGTGGGGTATTACCCCTACGTCAAGGAATCTACTAAGTGTTATCGCACGCATGTGAAGAAGGTCGACCGGGATCTAGACATTGCATCCATGGACCTTCCACCACACTTGGACACATATACTAGGTCACGTGCAAGTTCGATGGGATTAAGACTCGGCGGTCCTTTTCCAGCGAAACCCTAGTCGGTGGGGCGCGCGGGTCTACCCCTGTAGCTTTCTTTGTACGAGGTTCAGACAACGCGCTTTTTTGTTGGTTTAGCTTTGTTTAGGTCATATCTACATGGAAAACAAAGGTTGGGACCTTATAGCACATGCTAGCCCCCCGGTATACCCTTGGGACTATTACCCCTACGTCCAGGAATCTACTAAGTGTTATCGCACGCGGGTCTACCCCTATAGCTTTCTTAGTACGAGGTTCAGACAACACGCTTTTTTGTTGGTTTAGCTTTGTTTAGGTCATATCTACATGGAAAACAAAGGTTGGGACCTTATAGCACATGCTAGCCCCCCGGTATACCCGCAGCGGGACTATTACCCCTACACGTCCAGGAATCTACTAAGTGTTATACTTGCAGGTCTACCCTGTAGCTTTCTTTGTACGAGGTTCAGACAACGCGCTTTTTTGTTGGTTTAGCTTTGTTTAGGTCATATCTACATGGAAAACAAAGGTTGGGACCTTATAGCACATGCTAGCCCCTCGGTATACCCGCAACGGGACTATTACCCCTACACGTCAAGGAATCTACTAAGTGTTATCGCACGCATGTGAAGAAGGTCAGACCGGGGATCTAGACATTGCATCCATGGACCTTCCACCACACTTGGACACATATACTAGGTCCACGTGCAAGTTCCAGTGGGATTACGGAGCTCCGGCGGTCCTTTTCCAGTGAAACCCTAGTCGGTGGGGCCATGGTCTACCCTGTAGCTTTCTTTGTCTGAGGTTCGGACAACGCTTTTTTGTTGGTTTAGCTTTGTTTAGGTCATATCTACATGGAAAACAAAGGTTGGGACCTTATAGCACATACTAGCCCCGGTATACCCTTGATGGGGACTGTACCCTACACGTCCAAGAATCTATTAAGTGTTATCGCACGTGGGTCTACCCCTATAGCTTTCTTAGTATGAGGTTCAGACAACACGCTTTTTTGTTGGTTTAGCTTTGTTTAGGTCATATCTACATGGAAAACAAAGGTTGGGACCTTATAGCACATGCTAGCCCCCCGGTATACCCGCAACGGGACTATTACCCCTACGTCCGAGGAATCTACTAAGTGTTATACGCAGGTCTACCTATAGCTTTCTTAGTCGAGGTTCGGACAACGCTTTTTGTTGGTTTAGCTTTGTTTAGGTCATATCTACATGGAAAACAAAGGTTGGGACCTTATAGCACATACTAGCCCCGGTATACCTGGTGGGGTATTACCCCTACCGTCAAGGAATCTACTAAGTGTTATCGCACGCATGTGAAGAAGGTCAGAACGGGGATCTAGACATTGCATCCATGGACCTTCCACCACACTTGGACACATATACTAGGTCACGTGCAAGTTCGGTGGGATTCGAACTCGGCGGTCCTTTTCAGTGAAACCCTAGTCGGTGGGGCTGGGTCTACCCTGTAGCTTTCTTTGTCTGAGGTTCGGACAACGCTTTTTTGTTGGTTTAGCTTTGTTTAGGTCATATCTACATGGAAAACAAAGGTTGGGACCTTATAGCACATACTAGCCCCGGTATACCAGCGGGACTATTACCCCTACCGTCCGAGGAATCTACTAAGTGTTATCGCTGCAGGTCTACCCTATAGCTTTCTTAGTGCGAGGTTGGACAACAGCTTTTTTGTTGGTTTAGCTTTGTTTAGGTCATATCTACATGGAAAACAAAGGTTGGGACCTTATAGCACATACTAGCCCCGGTATACCCTTGCGGGGACTATTACCCCTACCGTCGAGGAATCTACTAAGTGTTATCGCATGGTCTACCCTGTAGCTTTCTTAGCGAGGTTGAGACAACGCGCTTTTTGTTGGTTTAGCTTTGTTTAGGTCATATCTACATGGAAAACAAAGGTTGGGACCTTATAGCACATGCTAGCCCCGGTATACCCATGGACTATTACCCCTACGTCAAGGAATCTACTAAGTGTTATCGCGCATGTGAAGAAGGTCGACCGGGGATCTAGACATTGCATCCATGGACCTTCCACCACACTTGGACACATATACTAGGTCACGTGCAAGTTCTAGTGGGATTAAGACTCCGGCGGTCCTTTTCAGTGAAACCCTAGTCGGTGGGGCCAGCAGGTCTACCTGTAGCTTTCTTTGTCGAGGTTCGGACAACGCGCTTTTTGTTGGTTTAGCTTTGTTTAGGTCATATCTACATGGAAAACAAAGGTTGGGACCTTATAGCACATGCTAGCCCCGGTATACCCTTGGCGGGTATTACCCCTACCGTCCGAGGAATCTACTAAGTGTTATCGCATGCGGGTCTACCCCTATAGCTTTCTTAGTCTGAGGTTCGGACAACACGCTTTTTGTTGGTTTAGCTTTGTTTAGGTCATATCTACATGGAAAACAAAGGTTGGGACCTTATAGCACATACTAGCCCCGGTATACCATGGGACTATTACCCCTACCGTCCGAGGAATCTACTAAGTGTTATCGCATGCGGGTCTACCCTGTAGCTTTCTTAGTACGAGGTTCAGACAACGCGCTTTTTTGTTGGTTTAGCTTTGTTTAGGTCATATCTACATGGAAAACAAAGGTTGGGACCTTATAGCACATACTAGACCCGGTATACCATGGGGCTATTACCCCTACACGTCAAGGAATCTACTAAGTGTTATCGCACGCATGTGAAGAAGGTCATATCGGGGATCTAGACATTGCATCCTGTTGGAATTATGCCCTAGAGGCAATAATAAAGATGTTATTATTATAATTCTTGTTCATGATAAAGTTTATATTCCATGCTAGAATTGTATTAAGCGGAAACATTAATACTTGTGTGGTTTGTGAACAACACCGTGTCCCTAATGCGCCTCTATGGACTAGCTCATTGATCAATGATGGTTAAGGTTTCCTGACCATAGACATGAGTTGTCAATTGATAATGAGATCATATCATTGGAGAATGATGTGGTGGATAGACCCAAACTAAGCAAAGCTATTAGATCGTTTCATCGTGTTCGTCTTTGCGAAGCTTTTCTCATGTCAAATATTGTATTCCTTAGACCATGAGATAATACAACTCCCTGGTATCGGAAGAAAGCTTTGAGGTCATCAAACGTCATCCTATGAGAGGGTGATCATAAAGGTGTCTCTCAGGTGATCGGAAAGTATCTGTTGGGTTGTATGTATCGAGATGGAATTTGTCCCTCCCAAGTCGGAGAGATATACTTGGCCCACTCGTGTCGATATCAACACGCTTGCAAGCATGTGGTTAAGGAGTTAATCACAAAGTGATATCGTATTACGGAACGAGTAAAGTACTTCGTGAGCGAGATTGAACTAGGTATGACGATAGCGATCGAATCTCGGGCAAGTAAAATATCGCGACGAAGGGAATATATATATGGGATTGATTGAATCCGGCATCGTGGTTCATCGATATGATCATCGATGAATGTGGGAGTCAATATGGGTGCCCAGACCTGTTGATTATTGATAGAAGATCATGCGCATATTCTCGAACCGCGAGGTCACACATAACGTGTCTCGGCGCTAGGATAGATTGGCTACTTGGTTTATGAATTTTGTTGAGTCTCGGATGGGATTCGGGACATCACGAGAGGTTGGAATGGTCAGGAGAATAAGATTCATATAAGGCGATTGCAGTTTTTGGAGTTGAATTGTTAGGATTAATCGGTATTGTCTGGAAGCTTCTAGAACCTTAGGAAGGGGCCAACGTGGTCCCACCTTAGGGAGGGGCATGGGCCTATGAGGGAGTGTCTGGCCGCATTGGGCCAGGGCACAAGGTCCCATAGGGCCCAGCCGATCCTAGATAAGTTTAAATCGTTTAAACTAGAGATAAGATAGGGTTTCTAGAGGAGAGTTTAAATCGTTTAAACTAGAGATAGGCTTGGAGGATGAGCAAGGGCTGGCGCACCCCTCTATATATAGAGGGCTGGTGCGCCTCCCCCACACCTTCCTCCAAACCCTAGTAGCCTGCCGCCCTCCTCTCTCCCTCCCATGTTTGTGGTGAAGCCTGCTGAGAAATTCTCCACCATATACACTGCCGTCGTGTTGTAGATCCAATCCATCTCTCCACCATACTTGCTGGTCCAGGAAGGAGGAGGCGTCGAGGTGATGCTGCGTGTGCATCTCACGGAGGCACCGCCACTTGTGGTGCTAGATCGGATCGGATCGCGAGAAGGAGAAGCGAAATGCGACTACATCACCCGCGTTAACGAGCGTTCAAACAGGCGAATCTTCAAGGGTATGAAGATCTAATCCAATCTCTCTCGTTGTTTGCATCTCATAGATTAGATCTTGGCTTTCATACGGTTCGCTTCGTAGAAAATTTTGATTTACTATCTGCGAAACCCTTGGTGGTATCGAGCTAGATCTATGCGTATATGTGATTCACAGTAGAACACAACATGGTTGTTGCGAGCCTTGATGTTTTCTGTTGCAAGCCTCTTGTTTGTGTTCTTCTTATGACGCGGGATAGTGAGATTGAAGCGGTCCAGGACAACCTTACGCGGCGTCGTTCGCGAGACCGGCTCCGCCTTGACGTGTGGCTTGTTCCACACATGCGGCTGGTGGATGCCAGTTTCTCTCACTATAGTTGTCATGGGATTAACACCGGAGTTTGGCAACCATAATATCACCGTTGTGGCTTTCCGTAGGTAAGAATCTTTCTTAGCATCTACTCCCATGAGCCACGTAAAACATGCAACAACAAAGTAGAGGCGTCTAACTTGTTTTTGCAGGGAGTGTTTTCTGTGATATGGTATGGCCCAAGATGTGATGTGTATATTGTATGCGATGATCATGTTTTGTAATGTTTCACGACTTGCATGTCGATGAGTACACAACCGGCGAGAATATATGGTTGTCTTTATAATTGTGTATGACCTGCGAGTCAACTTCTTATACGCCATGTAATAGCTTTACTTTATCGCTAAGTAGTTAGCAATAGTTGTAGTTGCTATTCGTGGTGGAGGCAATCATGGTGGAGTGATGGAGATCATGCGGAGCACAAGATGGAGATCATTAGCGAAGATTGGCTATACCATGTCACATAAAGTTATATGCATGTGATGTTTATCCTTTTATGTATCTTATTATGCTTAGATCATGACGGTAGCATTATAAGATGATTCCTCATAAAGATCAAGATAAAAGCTGTGTTCTCCCCAAGTATGTACCGTTGTGAAAGTTAAATGGTGTCCAAGCATCACGTGATGATCGGGTGCTATAGACTCTACGCTCACATACAACAGGTGCAAGCGATTTTGCACTGCGGAAATACTTGGGTCTAACTTGACGAGCCTAGCATGTACAGACATGGCCTCGGAACACAAGAACCGAAAGGTTAAGCATGAGTCATATGAATGATATGATCGACGCCGTTGTCCACCATTGAAACCACATCTCTTCTCGTGAAGATCGGATTAGGTGTGGTGAATTTGGATCGTGTTCACTAAGCAACTTGAGGGATGTTGAATTTAGTGGGAGTTCATCTATTAATTTTATTAAGTTGAACTATTTATCATGAACCAAGTCTAAATTGTACTTGCAAATCTTGTAGATCACATGGCCAAGTCAACTTCAACTTCAGCGTTTTTCTTTGAGAAATAAAAGCTTAGAAACAATGGGTTTAACTTCACCATGGTTCATAATCTAAGAATCATTACATGCGGCGGACAAAGGACTATGTCCTTGAAAGCGTTAGGTAACCCATTTGCAAGCTGTGCGGTGATGAGAAAGCATCTGTCGATCGGCGCAAAGATGATTTTGGTGTGATTAAGATCACCATGTTGTTTGCTATGGAACCGGAACTTCAAACTCGTTTTGAATACTATGCTGGGCCCTTTGAGAGTCTCGAAGAGTTGAAAACCATGTTTGACTCGGGCCGTTCGAGAGATATGAGATCTCGAAGTTCTTTAGCGCAAGATGGAGGAAGGGAGTTAGTTAGTGAGCACGCCATTAAGATGTCGGGCTACACTCAGCATATGAGCAAGCTGGCGCAAGATTCGGAGGAGCTCAAGATTGACAGTCTTTGCAATCACTCCTCCTACAAAAGTTTTGTAGTGACTCATAATCAGATTGGTTCCATCGATCACCGAGCTCTTCATAAAGTGAAGGCTGAGGTGGACATCAAGAAGGATAATCATGTGTTGATGGTCAACAAGCCCTCCTTTAAGAAAGGTAAAGGTGCAAAGAAGCCCTTCAAGAAGGGCGGCGTAGCATGATGCCCTACGAGAAGAAGCTCGGCTGGTCCCAAGCCGGCCGAGTGCTTCTATTGCAAGGACAAGGGTCACTTGAAGCTGTCAAGTTAAGCGGACAAGAAGGTGGCACCATCAAAGGTATATTTGATATACATGTTATTGATGTTTTCCTTACTAGCCCTCGTTGTAGTGCACGGGTATTTGATACGGTTCGATTGCTAATATTTGTAACTTTCGAAGCAGGAGCTGCGGAATAGGCGGACTGCGAGGATGAGGTGACGATCTTGGCGTTCATAGCGGATCAAGAGTTGATGTGATGGCCGTCACGCTCTCCTTAGTTTTACCTTGATTAGTTTTAAACCTTAATAAATGTTATTATGTGCTGCGTTGAGCATGAACATTATTTACGGATCGTGTTTATTGCAAGACGGTTATTCATTTAAATCGGAGAATAATGGTTGTTCTATTATATGAGTAACATCTTTTATGGTCATGCACCTCTTGTGAATGGTTTATTTCTTCTAAATCTCGAAAGGGATGAAACACACATCCATAACATTGAGGCTAAGAGATGCAAAGTAGATAGTGATAATACTACTTATTTATGGCTCTGTCGTCTAGGTCATATTGGTGTAAAGCGCATGAAGAAACTCCATTCTAATGGACTTTTGGAGTCTCTTGATTTTGAATCATTTGACACATGAACCATGCCTCATGGGCAAGATGATCAAAACCCGTTCTCGGTATGATGGGCGAACAGCGGACTTGTTGGAAATCATACATACCGATGTATGCGGACCGATGAGTGTTTCGGCCTTGGTGGATATCGCTACTTTCTCACTTTTACCGATGACTTAAGTAGATATGGGTATATCTATTTAATGAAACATAAATCTGAAGCGTTTGAAAAGTTCAAGAATTTCAGAATGAAGTGGAGAACCATCGTGAAAGATTAAGTTTCTACGATCCGATCGTGAGGCGAATATTTGAGTTATGATTTTCTCCGCATCTCAAAGCAAGTGGAATCGTTTCGCAACTCACGCCACGGAACACCACGGTGCAATGGTGTGTCTGAATGCGAGAATCGAACCCTATTAGATATGGTCCGATCGATGATGTCTCTTCTTGATTTGCCATTATCATTTTGGGGTTATGCATTAGAAACGCTGCATTCACTTTAAATAGGGCTCCATCTAAATCCGTTGAGGCGACACCGTATGAACTGTGGTTTGGTGCTAAACCTAAGTTGTCGTTTCTTAAAGTTTGGGGATCACGAAGCTTCGTCGAAGTTGATCGGACAAGCTCTAACCCAAAGCGAATGCGTCTTCATAGGATACCCTAAGGAAACTATTGGGTATACCTTCATCACATAACGAAGGCAAAGTGTTTATCGCATAAAGAACGGTTCCTTTCTTGAAAAGGAGTTTCTCTCGAAAGAAGTGAGTGGGAGGAAAGTAGAGCTAAGCGAGGTTATTGAACCTTCTCTTGAATTGGAGAGTAGCGCGGCACCTGAAATTGTTCGATGCCGCTTTGCACCAACAATAGGAAGCTAATGACAAGGATCATGAAGCTTGGACGATCTTGCTCTTGAGCGTCATGGTCGACAAGGTCGCGTGCCCCTCTGAGTGAATGCGGCAACCTGTCTTGGTTGTCTTGTTAGTAAAAGGCAATGAACCTACGAACTATGAGGAAGCGATGATGAGCCGGACTCTAGAAATGGCTAGAAGCCATGAAATCCAATTGGGATCCATGAGCGAAAACCAAGTATGGACTTTGGTGGACCCTCCTAGCAACCGAAAGGCCGTTGAGTGCAAATGGATCTTCAAGAAGAAAACGGACGCGGATGGTAATGTTACCGTTTATAAAGCACGGCTTGTTGCGAAAGGTTTTCGACAAGTTCAAGGTGTTGACTACGATGAGACTTTCTCTCCCGTAGCGATGTTTAAGTCCATTCGGATTTTATTAGCAATTCTTTGCGTTTCATGATTATGAAATATGGCGGATGGATGTCAAGCTGCGTTCCTCAATGGCAACATTGATGAAGAGTTGTATATGATGCAACCCGAAGGTTTTGTCGATCCTAAGGATCTCGATAAAGTATGCAAACTTCAGCGTTCCATTTATGAATTTGAAGCAAGCATCTCGAAGTTGGAACCTTCGTTTTGATCAAGTGATCAAGAGCTTTGGATTTGTTCCAAATTGCTACGAAGCTTGCATCTACAAGAAAGTGAGTGGGAGATCGGTGACGTTTCCGGTACTATATGTGGATGACATATTGATTATTGGAAATGACATCAACATGCTTAACGATGTGAAGAGTTATTTGAACAAGTGTTTTCAATGAAAGACCTAGGTGAAGCTGCTTATATATTGGGCATCAAAATCTATAGAGATAGACAAAAGGCCTGATAGCTTTAAGCCAAAGTACATACCTAGACAAAGTTACGAAAAGGTTCGAATGGATAAGGCATTGAAAGGTTGATGCCTATGTTGTCGAGGAAGATATTGAGCAAGGCTCGGTGTCATTCTGATGAAATGATAGGGAAGCTATGAGCAAAGTGCCTTATGCCTCGGCCATAGGTTCCATCATGTATGCCATCTTGTGTACTAGACGGATGTGTCCAATGCTCTTAGTTTGTGGCGAGATATCAAAGTGATCGAGTGGAACCTTTGGACAGCCGTGAAGAACATCCTAAGGTACCTAAATAGGACTAAAGAAATGTTCTTAGTCTATGGGGGTGATGAACATTTCGTCGTAAAGGTTACGTCGATGCTAGTTTCAACACCGACAAGGATGATTGTAAATCTCGAACGGGATACGTGTATATTTTGAATGGAGGAGCTATGAGTGGAGAAGCTGCAAGCAAAGCGTGATCGCGGGATCTGATGAAAGCGGAATACATGGCTGCCGCGAAGCGTCAAGTGAAGGAGTTTGGATCGAAACTTCATCCTTGAGCTTGGCGTGGTTCCAAGTGCATTGGACCCACTAGAGATATTGTGTGACAACAGGCGCCCATAGCACTCGCTAAGGAACCAAGATATCATCCAAAGACCAAGCATATCAACATAAGTTTCATATAATCCGAGATTATATAGCAGATGGAGATCTGAAGATCGACAAAGTACATACAGATCTGAATGTCGCGAGATCCATTGACTAAACCTCTTCCACGTGTAAAACATGATCGGCACCTCGATTGCCATGGGTGTGAGATTGTTGCCAAATGTAAACTAGATTATTGACTCTAGTGCAAGTGGGAGGCTGTTGGAATTATGCCCTAGAGGCAATAATAAAGATGTTATTATTATAATTCTTGTTCATGATAAAGTTTACATTCCATGCTAGAATTGTATTAAGCGGAAACATTAATACTTGTGTGGTTTGTGAACAACACCGTGTACCTAATGCGCCTCTATGGACTAGCTCATTGATCAATGATGGTTAAGGTTTCCTAACCATAGACATGAGTTGTCGATTGATAATGAGATCATATCATTGGGAGAATGATATGGTGGATGACCAAACTAAGCAAAGCTATTAGATCGTTTCATCGTGTTCGTCTTTGCGAAGCTTTTCTCATGTCAAATATTGTATTCCTTAGACCATGAGATAATACAACTCCACAGTATCGGAAGAAAGCTTTGAGGTCATCAAGCGTCATCCTATGAGAGGTGATCATAAAGGTGTCTCTCGGTGATCGGAAAGTATCATTGGGTTGTATGTATCGAGATGGGATTTGTCCCTCCCAAGTCGGAGAGATATACTTGGGCCCACTCGTGTCGATATCAACGCGCTTGCAAGCATGTGGTTAAGGAGTTAATCACAAAGTGATATCGGATTACGGAACGAGTAAAGTACTTCTTTGTGAGCGAGATTGAACTAGGTATGGCGATACAAGCGATCGAATCTCGGGTAAGTAAAATATCGCGAGGCGAAGGGAATATATATATGGGATTGATTGAATCGGCATCGTGGTTCATCGATATGATCATCGATGAATGTGTGGGAGTCAATATGGGTGCCTGACCCGTTGTTGATTATTGATAGAAGATCATATGCGCATATTCTCGAACCCGCAGGTCACACACTTAACGTGTCTCGGCGCTAGGATAGATTGGACACTTGGTTTATGAATTTTTGTTGGTCTCGGATGGGATCCGGGACATCACGAGAGGTTCGGAGTGGTCAGGAGAATAAGATTCATATAAAGGCGGTGTAGTTTTTGGAGTTGAATTGTTACGGGTTTATCGGTATTGTGCAGGAAGCTTCTAAAACCTTCGGAAGGGGCCAACGTGGTCCCACCTTAGGGAGGGGCATGAGCCTATGAGGGAATGTCCTGGCGCATTGGGCCAGGGGCACAAACCCCATAGGGCCCAGCCGATCCTAGATAAGTTTAAACTCGTTTAAACTAGAGATAGGGTTTCTAGATAAGGGAAAGTTTAAATCGTTTAAACTAGAGATAGGCTTGGAGGATGGGCAGGGTGGCGCACCCCTCTATATATAGGGCTGTTGCGCCCCCCCCATCACACACCTTCCTCCAAACCCTAGTTGCCTGCTGCCCTCCTCTCTCCCTCTGTTGTTTGTGGCGAAGCCTGCTGTGAAATTCTCCACCATATACACCACGCGTCGTGTTGTAGATCAATCCATCTCTCCACCATACTTGCTGGTCAGGAAGGAGGAGGCGTCGAGTCTTTGCGTGTGCATCTCACGAGGCACGCCACTTGTGGTGCTAGATCGGATCGGATCGCGAGGAGGAGAAGCGAATGCGACTACATCACCCACGTTAATGAGCGTTCCATTGTCTTGAATCTTCAAGGGTATGAAGATCTAATCCAATCTCTCGTTGTTTGCATCTCCTAGATTAGATCTTGGCTTTCCCTTGTTACGCTTAGTAGAAAATTTTGATTTACTATCTTTGCGAAACCCTTGATGGTATCGAGCTAGATCTATGCGTAGATGTGATTCACGAGTAGAGCATAACATGGTTGTTGCGGGCGTTGATGTTTTCTGTTGCAAGCCTCTTGTTTGTGTTCTTCTTATGGCGGGATAGTGAGATTGAAGCGGTCCAGGCCAACCTTACTGCGACGTCGTTCGAGACCGGCTCCGACTTGACGTGTGGCTTGTACCACACATGCGGTGGTGGATGTCGATTTCTCTCACTATAGTTGTCATGGGATTAACACGGAGTTTGGCAACCATAATATCACCGTTGTGGCTTTCCGTAGGTAAGAATCTTTCTTAGCATCTACTCCCATGAGCCACGTAAAACATGCAACAACAAAGTAGGCGTCTAACTTGTTTTTGCGGGAGTGTTTTCTGTGATATGGTATGGCCCAAGATGTGATGTGTATATTGTATGCGATGATCATGTTTTGTAATGTTTCACGACTTGCATGTCGATGAGTACACAACGGTGAGCCATATGGTTGTCTTTATAATTGTGTATGACCTGTAGTCAACTTCTTATCGCCATGTAATAGCTTTACTTTATCGCTAAGTAGTTAGCAATAGTTGTAGTTGCTATTCGTGGTGGAGGCAATCATGGTGGAGTGATGGAGATCATGCGGAGCGCACAAGATGGAGATCATTCTTGTGATTGGCTATACCATGTCACATAAAGTTATATGCATGTGATGTTTATCCTTTTATGTATCTTATTATGCTTAGATCGCGGTAGCATTATAAGATGATTCCTCATAAAGATCAAGATAAAACTGTGTTCTCCCCAAGTATGCACCGTTGCGAAAGTTAAATGTCGTGTCCAAGCATCACGTGATGATCGGGTGCTATAGACTCGCTCACATACAAGGTGCAAGCCAGTTTTGCACGCTGAAATACTTGGGTCTAACTTGACGAGCCTAGCATGTCTGAGACATGGCCTCGGAACACAAGAACCGAAAGGTTAAGCATGAGTCATATGAATGATATGATCGACACCGTTGTCTACCATTGAAACCACATCTCTTCTCGTGAAGATCGGATTAGGTGTGGTGAATTTGGATCGTGTTCACTAAACAACTTGAGGGATGTTGAATTTAGTGGGAGTTCATCTAGTAATTTGATTAAGTTGAACTATTTATCATGAACATAGTCTAAATTGTACTTGCAAATCGTAGATCACATGGCCAAGTCCAACTTCAACTTCAACGTTTTCTTTGAGAAAGAAAAGCTTAGAAACAATGGGTCTAACTTCACCAAGGTTCCGCAATCTAAGAATCATTACATGCGGCGGTCAAAGGACTATGTCCTTGATAAAGCGTTAGGTAACCCCATTGCAAGCTGCTGGTGATGAGAAAGATGTCTATCGATCGGCAAAAGATGATTATGGTGTGATTAAGAGAACCATGTTGTTTGCTATGGGCAGAACTTCAAAATCGTTTTGAAAACTATCCCGAGCCCTTTGAGATTCTCGAAGAGTTGAAAACCATGTTTGAGACTCGGGCCCGTTACGAGAGATATGAGATCTCAGAAGTTCTTTAAGCGCAAGATGGAGGAAGGGAGTTCCGTTAGTGAGCACGCCATTAAGATGTCGGGCTACACTCAGCCTTGAGCAAGCTGGTACGCAAGATTCGAGGAGCTCAAGATTGAGGTTCTGCAATCACTCCCTCCCAGCTACAAAAGTTTTGTAGTGACTCATAATCAGATTGGTTCCACGATCACGATCACCGAGCTCTTCAAAGCTGAAGGCTGCGGAGGTGGACATCAAGAAGGATAATCATGTGTTGATGGTCAACAAGCCCTCCTTTAAGAAAGGTAAAGGTGCAAAGAAGCCCTTCAAGAAGGGCGTGAAGCATAATGCCCTGAGAAGAAGCTCAGGGGCTGGTCCCAAGCCGAAACCGAGTGCTTCTATTGCAGGACAAGGGTCCTTTGGGCATCGTCAGAAGTACTTAGCGGACAAGAAGGTGGCACCATCAAAGGTATATTTGATATACATGTTATTGATGTTTTCCTTACTAGCCCTCGTTGTAGTGCACGGGTATTTGATACGGTTCGGTTGCTAATATTTGTAACTTCGAAGCAGGAGTTGCGGAATAGACGGCGGCTTGCGAGGGATGAGGTGACGATGCGCGTTGGCAACGGATCAAGAGTTGATGTGATGGCCGTCGGCATGCTCTCCTTAGTTTTACCTTCGGGATTAGTTTTAAACCTTAATAATTGTTATTATGTGTCTGCGTTGAGCATGAACATTATTTCTGGATCGTGTTTATTGCAAGACGGTTATTCATTTAAATCGGAGAATAATGGTTGTTCTATTTATATGAGTAACATCTTTTATGGTCATGCACCTCTTGTGAATGGTTTATTTCTTCTAAATCTCGAAAGGGATGAAACACACATCCATAACATTGAGGCTAAGAGATGCAAAGTAGATAGTGATAATACTACTTATTTGTGGCACTGTCGTCTAGGTCATATTGGTGTAAAGCGCATGAAGAAACTCCATTCTAATGGACTTTTGGAGTCTCTTGATTTTGAATCATTTGACACATGCGAACCATGCCTCATGGGCAAGATGATCAAAACCCCGTTCTCCGGTATGATGGAGCGAGCAACGGACTTGTTGGAAATCATACATACCGATGTATGCGGACCGATGAGTGTTTTTGCCAGCGATGGATATCGCTACTTTCTCACTTTTACCGATGACTTAAGTAGATATGGGTATATCTATTTAATGAAACATAAATCTGAAGCGTTTGAAAAGTTCAAGAATTTCAGAATGAAGTGGAGAACCATCATAACGAAGATTAAGTTTCTACGATCCGATCGTGGGGCGAATATTTGAGTTATGATTTTCTCACGCATCTCAAAGCAAGTGGAATCGTTTCGCAACTCACGCCACCGGAACACCACAGCGCAATGGTGTGTAATACGAGCAGCGAATCGAACCCTATTAGATATGGTCCGATCGATGATGTCTCTTCTTGATTTGCCGTTATCATTTTGGGGTTATGCATTAGAAACCTGCATTCACTTTAAATAGGGCTCCATCTAAATCCGTTGAGGCGACACCGTATGAACTGTGGTTTGGTGCTAAACCTAAGTTGTCGTTTCTTAAAGTTTGGGGATCACGAAGCTTACGTCAAGAAGTTGATCGGACAAGCTCGAACCCAAAGCGAATCGTCTTCATAGGATACCCTAAGGAAACTATTGGGTATACCTTCTATCCGCAGAACCGAAGGCAAAGTGTTTATGAAAAACGGTTCCTTTCTTGAAAAGGAGTTTCTCTCGAAAGAAGTGAGTGGGAGGAAAGTAGAGCTAGGCGAGGTTATTGAACCTTCTCTTGAATTGGAGAGTAGCGCGGACCTGAAATTGTTCGATTGCTGCACCAACAATAGAGGAAGCTAATGACAAGGATCATGAAGCTTGGACGATCTTGCTCTTGAGCGTCGCAGGTCGACAAGGTCGCGTGCCCCTCTGAGTGGTGCGGCAACCTGTCTTATTGTCTTGTTAGTAGAAGGCGAACCTCGAACTATGAGGAAGCGATGATGAGCCGGACTCGAGAAATGGCTAGAAGCCATGAAATCGAATTGGGATCCATGAGCGAAAACCAAGTATGGACTTTGGTGGACCCTCCTAGCAACCGAAAGGCCGTTGAGTGCAAATGGATCTTCAAGAAGAAAGCGGACGCGGATGGTAATGTTACGAGTCTATAAAGCCGGCTTGTTGCGAAAGGTTTTCGACAAGTTCAAGGTGTTGACTACGATGAGACTTTCTCTCCGTGGCGATGTTTAAGTCCATTCGGATTTTATTAGCAATTGCTGCGTTTCATGATTATGAAATATGGCGGATGGATGTCAAGGCTGCGTTCCTCAATGGCAACATTGATGAAGAGTTGTATATGATGCAACTTAGAAGGTTTTGTCGATCCTAAGGATCTTGATAAAGTATGCAAACTTCAGCGTTCCATTTATGGTGAAGCAAGCATCTCGGAGTTGGAACCTTCGTTTTGATCAAGTGATCAAGAGCTTTGGATTTGTTCCAAATTGCTCTGAAGCTTGCATCTACAAGAAAGTGAGTGGGAGCTCGGTGGCGTTTCGGTACTATATGTGGATGACATATTGATTATTGGAAATGACATCAACATGCTTAACGATGTGAAGAGTTATTTGAACAAGTGTTTTTCAATGAAAGACCTAGGTGAAGTTGCTTATATATTGGGCATCAAAATCTATAGAGATAGACAAAGGCCTTTGATAGCTTTAAGCCAAAGTACATACCTAGACAAAGTTACGAAAAGGTTCGAATGGATAAGGCATTGAAAGGTTCGATTGCCTATGTTGTCGAGGAAGATATTGAGCAAGGCTCGGTGTCCATTCTGATGAAATGATAGGGAAGCTATGAGCAAAGTGCCTTATGCCTCGGCCATAGGTTCCATCATGTATGCCATCTTGTGTACTAGACGGATGTGTCCAATGCTCTTAGTTTGTGACGAGATATCAAAGTGATCCGAGTGGAACCTTTGGACAGCCGTGAAGAACATCCTAAGGTACCTAAATAGGACTAAAGAAATGTTCTTAGTCTATGGGGGTGATGAACAGCTCGTCGTAAAAGGTTACGTCGATGCTAGTTTCAACAAACAAGGATGATTGTAAATCTCGACGAGGATCGTGTATATTTTGAATGGAGGAGCTGATTTGGAGAAGCGCAAGCAAAGCGTGATCAGCGGGATCTGATGAAAGCGGAATACATGGCTGCTGAAGCGTCAAGTGAAGGAGTTTGGATCGAAACTTCATCCTTGAGCTTGGCGTGGTTCAAGTGCATTGGACCTTTGGAGATATTGTGTGACAACGAAGGGCCAACGTGGTCCCACCTTAGGGAGGGGCATGGGCCTATGAGGGAGTGTCTGCGCATTGGGCCGAGGGCACAAGGCCCCATAGGGCCCGGTAGATCTAGATAAGTTTAAACTCGTTTAAACTAGAGATAGGGTTTCTAGATAAGGAAAGTTTAAATCGTTTAAACTAGAGATAGGCTTGGAGGATGGGCAAGGTGGCCGCACCCCCCTCTATATAGAGGGCTGGTGCGCCTCCCCCATCACACACCTTCCTCCAAACCCTAGTTGCCGCGCCTCCTCTCTCTCCCTCCTGTTTGTAGTGAAGCCTGTGAAATTCTCCACCATATACACCACGCCGTGTTGTAGATCCAATCCATCTCTCCACCATACTTGCTGGTCAGGAAGGAGGAGGCGTCGAGTCTTGCCGTGTGCATCTCACGGAGGCACCGCCACTTGTGGTGCTAGATCGGATCGGATCGCGAGGAGGAGCGAAACGACTACATCACCCGTTAAATGAGCGAGCGTTCATTGTCTTGAATCTTCAAGGGTATGAAGATCTAATCCAATCTCTCTCGTTGTTTGCATCTCCTAGATTAGATCTTGGCTTTCCTTCTGTTCGCTTCCGTAGAAAATTTTGATTTACTATGTTGCGAAACCCTTCACCTCATATACCGGAACATAGAGTAATTTCGAACAAAATTTTGACCCAGAACATAGAGTATTTTCGAATGGAGGGAGTATTCCATTAGACAATCCAAGCTTCCAGAGATTACATATATGGTCAACACCTAAGACAAACATGCTTGTCAAGCATCTTTGCACAAAGAACCCTGTAAGTAAAATTACAATTCCATCCTTGGAGAAATTTGTGCCTCTCCAAACCATCGTCAATCCTCCTCCACTGCCACCATGGTAGCGTCGAAAAAAGAGACGAACAACCGCATACCTAGATTTGGGAGAGCACCATCATATACGAGGATGCTTTTCGAGGTGACAAACCGAGTCATCGCCATAAGTGACGAGCACGAGACTTTGTGTACGCCGACTAGAGATCTTCCCCGTGGTCACCAGATCCCGACATTGTCGTCTTCTTCTGATGCAGACAAAGAAGAGAAACGCCACCGCCTGCCATCTTTCACACGCACAATTGCAAGATGTCAAACATTACTACAACAACCGACGTGACCGCCACCCTCGAGAGTGATGAACGTCGACCACCGATTCTGAATCTCACCCGATCCGAGAGCGAGAAGAAGGGGTCACCTGCCCCCGACGCCACCGGTTGGAAGAACATGGGCACATAATTCCAATGCGATGCAGTCTTCTCCATGGAAGCAACGCCCCAAGGATGCACTAGGCCAACCCTAACTATAGGCCGGCGCCCGGGGTCCCCACCCCCTCCTGCCACCTGAGCGGACGACGAAGGAGGCAAGGACCGGTGGCTTGGTGTAGTCGGGGGCAGAGGTTGTCCAGATCACATTTTTCTGCTGGAGCCGATCCGCGTGGGGCTATCTCGTGTCTACGTGGTGACAAATCGAACCGCTAGAAAGGCTTACCATCTAGCCCCTCTCCTTTTGTGAAGATGTCCAACACCGAAACCTCCTCATGAAGATAAATCTTCCTCCTGGTTTAAGCTTTTATTTTGGACCGTGAGAACAGGCCCGGCTCTGGCCCATGGCAGAGTTGTGCGACCGCCAAGGGCTTAGGCAGAGGGGCCAAAATTTATCTCGCATCTGATGGCCCATCTTATTTGGAAAAAATTGACCGCGTCGTCTGGCGGTGGTTTGGGCCTCGATGTGGGGCATTGGTTTCCGATCGGGAGAGGGAGTCAGGCAGGAGATCGATCCCGTGGCCTTCTAGAATTCGGATCGATCGATCGTGAAATCTTAAAGGTCATGTGAAGGCGGGGGTCAGTCGTTTGTCTCATACTCTCTCCGATCTCCGTGACGGGGACGTCCGAGGCGGCGGTGACCAGGCCACATGGCAGACCGTGGGCGCGTGTGTTGTGTCGTGAGCAGAGTGAAAGCGGATTGTGCATTGTTCTCTCTAGTCTCTCCATTGGATTCCTTCTCTCCCAAGCGCCCAACACTCTGTGATTCTGGTCTGCTTCTCTCTCGACTCTCTCCATCACAGGACACACGCCTAGCTGCCCTCTGTAAGTTTATGTCTTCTAATTAATCCCTCATCTAATTCTTCTAAGTTCTAATTAATCCCTCAATTAGTCATAGTCAATTAGGATTATAATTTCTAAGATTATAATCTGTGATAGGTGTTACGATGGGGAAGCAATTGTCGGGTGCTGCGAAAAAGAGGAAAAGAAAGAGAGAGAATCAACTTATTGATTCACAAAGAGGTGCTTTAAATAAGTTTTTTCCAATAAAAAATAGTGTTGATGTCAACAATAATAATCAAAGGCAAGAATCTAATCTTGGAGAAGATGATGAGAATAATTCAAATGCAGATCTTGAGGCCAATGAACAATCCCCGAAAAACGGTAAATAACTAACTAGCGTCAATTTTTCCAAGTATAAGTAAGTAACTAATTATAATATTTTGTTTGCCATGCAGATGTTGATGTTGATGTTAATGTTAATGAGGATAATAGGGGGAAGAACAAGATGCTTCTAGTGGGGATGAACAATCCCTAGAAAACGGTAAATAACTAACTAGCATCATTTTTTCCAAATATAAGTAAGTAACTAATTACAATCTTTTGTTTGCCATGCAGATGCTTCTAATAGTGATGGACACGATGATTCTCTTTCATCAATCTATGATCCTAGAACATGGGATAATCTTGATAATTGCAAAAGGGATATTTTAATTGAAAAGGGGCCTGTGAGAGAATTGGGTCTGGAGTTCCATACGAATGACAAAGGTAGACATTTTTTAAGGGTTCCGTAGCAGAAAACAAAAAATTTCTATCTACTCGAACACTAATACCAGGATCTATACTATGTAGACATAAGTAACGAATGTCTGATATTCATACCTTTGTAGAGAGAGGCACGCCTTACGCAGGAAGGCGTATATTGATGAAGACGAGCAGCACCCCAAGTGTGGTGCCTCCGAAGTTCGTCACATGTCCGGTGTAGGGGACGTCAACCGGGCTCCGATCCAGCCGAGCAGCAGAAGAAGTAGATGCCGGATCGCCGATCACATGATGGTAGTGTGAAGGTGGTGAACTCAACTACAAGGTCCTCCCCAATATTACGGGGAAGTCCTCAGCAGATGAAAGAGAAAGAATGAGAGGAATGGGTGTCTTCCACAGGGAGGGGGGACCCCTTTATATAGTGGGAGGGGGGTGCACCACCCAGGGGCCAGGCGGTGTGGGACTAATCCCACACCCGGCCCTGTAGGCGGCCATGACCCTAGTGCGCCCCACTTGGGTGGCCCACTAGCCCTAGGCCGGCCGGCCCCCACTCCCTATGCGCCTTGCCCACTTGGGCCTCCCTTCAGGTGAGGCCCATTAGCAATATAGTGCCTTTAAAAATAAAATAAAATATATATTAAATATTAATTCTCCAATTAACATTCAAATATACATATTATATTATTCCTTCACTTCGGAACAACTTCCGGACCCCTTTCCGATCTCCATCGGGTGTTACCGAAACTATTCCGGTCTCTCTCTCTCTATTTCTCATACGATGCCTCATCTACCCTAAGCGTCCCTACCTTAAGCGTGACATCCTTCGGTTCGGAAACACTCCGGACATGATAGTGAAGGAAATATGCCCTGAGAGGCAATAATAAAGTTGTTATTATGTATTCCTTGTATATGATAGATGTTTATTTTGCATGCTATAATTGTATTGATAGGAAACATCAATACATGTGTGTTTAATAAACAAAAAGGGTTCCTAGTCATGCCTCTCTTATAGACTAGCTTGTTGATTAACAAGATGTTCAAGGTTTCCTGATCATGGACATTGGATGTTGTTAATAACAAGGTCACAGCATTTGTGAAATGATGTGATGAACATTCATCCGAAGTATAGCATTACAATCAAGTCATTGTGTTTATATTGCTATAACATCATACGAAGTAATCTTTATCCTTAGACCATGAGATCATATTAATTGCTAACACCAGAAGAGTATCTTGATAACATCAAACGTCACACCATAACAGGGTGACTATAAAGATGGGTTCAGTGCTATGAAGGTGTTATGTTGAGGCTCATGTATAAAGAGTGCAATTTGTCAATCTAGATGACGGATAGATATACTCTGTGCCCTCTCGGTGATATCACATTAGGATAGCTTGCAAGCAAGTGATGTGATCACTAGAATGTTATATCACGGGAACGAGAAAAGAGTGCATGTCGGTAACGAGATCAAACTAGGTATGGAGATACCGATGATCGAATCTCGGACATGTAATATATCGAGAGACAAAGGGATTTAGTTACAAGCATTAAAGGTTCTCACGATCGCAGGAGTCATCGTTGAATGTGTAGGAGTCGATCACGGATCTCGGTCCTCAGCGATTATTGATGGGAGAAGGGTCTCGATCACGTACGCATTATTCATGAACAAGTAGGGTGGCACACTTAAGAGTTCTTGGACACCATTTTGGAGCACATTTGAGACGAAAAGAATTGCAAAGCGAAAATTGTTTCAATAGAAAGGAAATTGTTTCGTAAAATTGCGAAAAGTGGTTACGCATGTGATATTGAAATATTGCAAGGGGCTATATGTGAATGTTTGTTAATTAAAGTAATTAACAAAATTCTGAATAAATTTAATAAAAGAGTTTTATTAAATGAGAGAGCATTAAATTTGGAGAAACTTAATGCATTTAAAGTGGATACTTTAAAAGGAATGTGAAGAGGCATTTTAATGTGGAGGGTTACCACCACATGAATGGGGAGGTGAGGTCACCCCCATGCATGACCATGGAGAGGGGCACCCCCCTCCTATAAAAGGCCACCCATTCCCTCCTTCATCCTCACACATCCTTGTGAAGGATCTCTCCCCCTCTAGAATTATTCCCCCATGGTCTCGGATTAGCGAGATACATGTTCCCGGTGGCATTTCATCTGGAAGGAGTTTCTTTGCTTCCTTGATCATTGGGCGAGGAGGTGGAGGTTGTCCGGTGGCTTGAGCGTGTGTGCAGTGCGGATCTTGGCTGGCTTGAGTTCTTGGCTCGGACTTCCTCACGATCTTGAGATCGGCAAGTGTACGACTACATCAACCACGAGTTCCTACTCGTTAACAAAGCTCGTTGTCTTGAGGTAAGTTATCCATGGATGTATGTCCACCCGTTGCTCTGTATCTAGTAGATAGATCTTGGCGTATAGTTCTCATCGTAGGAATTTTTTTGTTTTCTATGCTACGGACCCAACAGTGGTATCAGAGCCTGATCTATGCGTAGGTGCTTTACACGGGTAGTACACAAATGTTTATATGTGGGCGATGATGATCATGTTATTGCATCTTCTATGTACTTTGGATATTGGTGGCATAGTGGGATGAAGCGGCCCGGACCAACCTTACATGTCATCGTACATGAGACCGGTTCCACGACTGACATGCAACTTGTTTTGCATAAGTGGTGGCGGTGTCTCTCTCCTACTATAGTCAATATCGATTTACGAGTTGCTAATAACTTGGTTATCCTCGTTGTGGTTCATGTTAAATGAGTTAGAGGTTCTATCTCCGAAAGCCCTAAGCCACGTAAAACTTGCAATTGATAAATTAGAGGCGTCTAGTTTAGATCGTTGCTGGGCTAGTGTTTTGATATGGTATTGTTGTAAGTAGATGTATGATAGATACTCTTACAACTCACTTAACGTGTAAGTTCCATAGACCTTGGCCTTACACACAAAGGAATGATAGAGATCATACCTCGATGCAAATGATAGAGATCAAATGCATGGACCATATCACCTCACTTCACACATTAGATGTTAGCATCTTATATTGCTAGTTTGGCGCGTTTGGTAGCATTATAAGATGATCCTCATTTAGATATCAAGATAAAATGTGTTCTTCCTTAAGTATGCACCGTTTTGTGGATCGTGTTTTGAGGCATCACGTGATGATCGGGTGTTCTCAAATCTACGCTTTCATACAACAGTGTAAAACGATTTTACATAAATACTAAGGTTCTTACTTGACGAGCCTAGCATGTACAGACATGGCCTCGGAACACGGACCGAAAGGTTAAGCATGAGTATATAGTTGATATGATGCCCATATAGATGCTCGCCTTTGAAGATACACCGACTCACGTGATGATCGGACTTGGTGTAGTGGATTTGGTTCATGTAATCTCCAAAAGGACACGAGGGATGTCGTTTTTGAGTGGGAGTTCATTAGTAATTTGGATTAGTTGAACTCAATCTATCATAAACTTAGTATAAATATACTTTACAAATTACATTGTAGATGGCACCACCTTTTAATTTCAATGTGTTCATGGAGAAAGAGAAACTTGTTGCGAATGGTAGCAACTTCACCAAGCGGGCTATGAATTTGAGGATTCTCCTCCTCTTTGCACAAAAGCAATATGTGCTAGATGCGCTAGGCCCACTGACTCTGATACCTGACGAGGAAAAGAGCGTCTATATAACTCGTCGGAGGACCACAACTTAGTTCATTGTGGCATCTTGTATGGGCTAGAGCGAACTTGAAAGCGTTTGGAAATGGCAATGCCTTTGATACCATGGGAGAATTGAAAATGATTTTCGATACCCATCTTTGCCAGTGAGAGTTATAATGCTACTGAGAAAAGTTCTTTAGGCGCATGATGGAGGAAAAGCGACTCGTTAGTGAGCACGTACTCAAAATGTGCAGTGCGCCGATAAGCTTGTGTCCTTGGGAATAACGATTCCCATTGACTTAGGCATACATCGTGTTCTCAATCTACGCCACCTAGCTACAAGAGCCGTGATGAACTATAATATGCGAGGGCATGAAGAAGTCTCTTCGAGCTTACATCGATGCTTAAGGCTGAAGTGGAGATTAGGAAAGAACATCAAGTGTTGATGATCAATAGGACCACCGGTTTCAAGAAGGACAAGAAAGGCAAGCACAAGGGAAAGAAGGGTGGCAAGTATGTTGCCGCTGAAAAGAAACGAGATGGCCCTAAGTCGACACCGAGTGCTACTATTGCAAGGGGAGCCATTAGGCCTTGCCCCAAGTATTTGGCGGACAAGAAGTTGACAAGGCAAACAAAGGTATGTGATATACATGCTATTGATGTGTACTTGACTAGTACTCGCGTGCTTTGAGTATTTGATCTGAGGATCGGTTGCTAATATATGTAACTCGGTTAGGGCTGCGGAACAAGCGACAACTAGCAAGGGATGAGGTCACGATCTTGGGGAATGGATCAAGAGTTGATGTGATCGCCGTCGAACATTTGCCTCTCCATATGCGTCAATATTAGTTATAAACACGAATAATTGTTATTTGGTGCACCTGCTGAGCATGAACATTGTATACGGATCGTGTTTGATGCAAAGTGGTTATTCATTTAAGTCTGAAAACAATGGTTGTTCGATTTATATGAATAAAATCTTTTATGGTCATGCACCTATGTTGAATGGTTTATTTACATTTGGATCTCGATAGTAGTATTACGCATATTCATAATGTTGATGCTAAAAATTAAACTTGATAATGACATATCTACATATATGTGCCTTGTCTAGGTCATATTGGCATTAAGCATGAAGAAACTCCATTACGATGGACTTTTGGAATCACTTGATTTTGAATCATTTGATACATGTGAGCCATGCCTTATGGGCAAGATGACTAGAAACGCCGTTTTCGGTTCAATGGAGCAGGCGACAGATATATTGGAAATCATACATCTTGATGTGCGTGGACCAATGAGTGTGTCGGTAGCGAGGTGGATATCGTTATTTTGTTACTTTCACGGATGATTTGAGTAGATATGGGTATATCTATTTGATGAAACACAAGTCGAAACTTTTGAAAAGTTCAAAGAATTTCGAATGAAGTGGAAAATCATCGTAACGAAAGATCAAATTTCTACGGTCCATAGTGGAGGCGAGTATCTTAGTTACGAGTTTAGCACACATATGAAAGGCGTGGAATAGTTTCACAACTCACGCTGTCGGAACACCACAGCGTAATAGTGTGTCGAGCGTCGTAATCGTACTTTATTGGATATGGTTCGATCTATGATGTCTCGGTGACTTGCCACTTGTCATTTTGGGGTTATGCCTGGAAACGCTGCATTCACTTTAAATAGGGGCACCATCTAAATCCGTTGAAAAGACACGTATGAATTATGGTTTGGAAACAAACCTAAGTATCATTCTTAAAGTTTGGGGATGCGATGTTTATGTGAAGAAACTTCAACCGAATAAACTCGAACCCAAAGCGGAAAATGCGTCTTCATAGGATACCCTAAGGAAGCGATTGGGTATACCTTCATCACAGATCCAAGGGCAAGGTCTTTGTTGCCAAGAATGGATCCTTTCTTGAGAAGGAGTTTCTCGCGAAAGGTGTGAGTAGTCGGAAGGTAGAACTCGAAGAGGTTATTGAACCTTCTCTTCATGAAATGGCGAGTAGCAGACTCAGGAAGTTGTTTCGGAGTTAACTTCACCTAATGAAGAGAGAGCTAATGATATTGATCATGAAACTCGAAGAGGACACTCACGAACCTCGCGGTCAAGCGAACATGTGCGACTCACAGGTATGCGGCAATCCTTATGAATTTCATGATTGATGAAATAGATGACCTGCGACGTATGAAGAAGCGATGATGAGCCTGATTCCAACAAATGGCTAGAAGCCATGAAATCCGAGATGGAATCCATGTCGAAAACGAGGTTTGGACCTTGGTAGACTTACCTCACGGCGAAAGGCCGTTGAGAATAAATGGATTTTCAAAAGAAAAAGCGTCTTGATGGTAATGTGACCATCTATAAGGCTCGACTTGCATAAAGGGGTTTCGATAAATTCAAGGAGTTGACTACGATGAGACATTCTCTCCGTAGCGATGCTTAAGTCGGTTAGGATTATGTTAGCAATTCTTTGCATATTTCGATTATAAAATATGATGGATGGATGTCAAAGCTGCGTTCCTCAATGGTAATATTGAAGAAGAGTTGTATATGATACAACCTAAGGGTTTTGTCGATCCTAAGGATGCTGATAAGGTGTGCAAACTTCACGATCCATCTATGGTGAAGCAAGCATCCGGAGTTGGAATCTCCGCTTTGATGAGGTGATCAAAGAGTTTGGATTTGTCCAAACTTATGGAGAGACTTGTATTTACAAGAAAGTGAGTGGGAGCAATGTGGCATTTACGATATTATATGTGGATGACATATTATTGATTGGAAATAATTTTGATCTTTTAAGCAGTGTTAAAAGTTATCTAAACAAATTTTCGATGAAGGACCTTGGTGAAGCTTCATATATATTAGGCATTAAAATCTATAGAGATATATTAAGGCGCCTAATTGGGCTATCGCAGAGTACATACCTTGATAAGATATTAAAGAAGTTTAATATGGAGGGAAGTAAGAAGGGGTTCTTACCTATGTTGCAAGGCAAGACATTGAGTAAGACTCAAAGTCCGGCTACGGTGGAAGAAAGAGATAATGGATAAGGTCCCTATGCCTCGACCATAGGCTCTATAATGTATGCCATGCTATGTACAAGACGGATGTGGCACATGCTATTAGTTTGACTAGTAGGTACCAATCGATCCGGTTGAACCTTTGGATAGCGGTCAAGAATATCCTTAAGTACTTGAGTAGAACTAAGGATATATTTCTTATATATCTGAGGTGAAGAAGAGCTAGTCGCTAAGTGTTATGTCGATGCTAGCTTTGACACGATCCGGTGACTCTAAGTCTCAATCCGGATCGTATTTCTCTTGAGCGGGCGGCGATTAGTTGGAGGAGCTCCAAACAACTGTGGTGGTGGATCAACAACGGAGGCGAATATGTTCTTGCTTGAAGCGGCGCAAGAAGCGGTTTTGGATGAAGGAGTTCATAGCGGGCGGGTGTAGTTCGGTCGTTGGACCCGATGGTGATCTATTGTGACAACAATGGAGCCATAGCCAACGCCAAGGAACCAAGGTCTCACAAGAATTCCAAGCATATTAAGCGCCGGTTTCACTCCATCCGCGAGCATGTCAAGGATGGAGATGTAAAGATTTGTAAAGTGCACACGGACCTGAATGTAGCAGATCCGTTGACTAAAGTACTCTAGGGCAAAACATGATCAACACCAGAACTCCATGGGTGTTAGATTTATCACTATGTGAACTAGATTATTGTCTCTAGTGCAAGTGGGATACTGAAGGAAATATGCCCTGAGAGGCAATAATAAAGTTGTTATTATGTATTCCTTGTATATGATAGATGTTTATTTTACATGCTATAATTTTATTGATAGGAAACATCAATACATGTGTGTTTAATAAACAAAAAGGGTTCCTAGTCATGTCTCTCTTATAGACTAGCTTGTTGATTAACAGGATGATCAAGGTTTCCTGATCATGGACATTGGATGTTGTTAATAACAAGGTCACACCATTGGTGGAATGATGTGATGAACATTCATCCGAAGTATAGCAATACGATCAAGTCATTGTGTTTATATTGCTATAACATCATACGAAGTAATCTTTATCCTTAGACCATGAGATCATGTTAATTGCTAACACCGGAAGAGTATCTTGATAACATCAAACGTCACACCGTAACAGGGTGACTATAAAGATGGGTTTAGTGCTACGAAGGTGTTATGTTGAGGCTCATGGATCAAGAGTGGATTTTGTCAATCCAGATGACGGATAGATATACTCTGGGCCCTCTCGGTGATATCACATTAGGATAGCTTGCAAGCAAGTGATGTGATCACTAGAATGTTATATCAGGAGCGAGAAAAGAGTGCATGTCGTGCGAGATCAAACTAGGTATGGAGATACCGATGATCGAATCTCGGACATGTAATATATCGAGAGACAAAGGGATTTAGTTACAAGCGTTAAAGGTTCTCACGATCACGAGTCATCGTTGAATGTGTAGGAGTCGAGACGGATCTCAGTCCAGCTAGCGATTATTGATCGGAGAAGGGTCTCGATCATGTACGCATTATTCGCGAACCGTAGGGTGGCATACTTAAGAGTTACGGACACCATTTTGGAGCACATATGTTTTGAACGAAAGAATTGCAAAGCGCGAGAATTGTTTCAATAGAAAGCGGAATTGTTTGTGAAATTGCGAAGATGGTTACGCATGTGATATTGAAATATTGCAAGGGGCTATATGTGAATGTTTGTTAATTAAAGTAATTAACAAAATTCTGAATAAATTTAATAAAAGAGTTTTATTAAATGAGAGAGCATTAAATTTGGAGAAACTTAATGCATTTAAAGTGGAGACTTTAAAAGGGAATGTGAAGAGGCATTTTAATATGGAGGAGTTACCACCACATGAATGGGGGAGCTGAGGGGTCACCCCCCCATGCGCCGGCCATGGAGAGAGGGGGCACCCCCCCTCCTCCTATAAAAGGCCACCCATTCCTCTTTCATCCTCACACCTCCTTGTGAAGGATCTCTCTCCCCCTCTAGAATTATTCCCCCATGGTCTCGGATTAGCGAGATACATGTTCCCGGTGGAATTTCGTCTGGAAGGAGTTGTTGCTTCCATTTGGATCATTGGGCGAGGAGGTGGAGGTTGTCTGGTGGCTTGAACGTGTGTGCAAGTGCGGATGCGCTGCTGAGTTGCGGCGCTCGAACTTCCTCACGATCTTGAGATCGGCAAGTGTACGACTACATCAACCACGAGTTCCTACTCGTTAACAAAGCTCATTGTCTTCGAGGGTAAGTTCTCCATGGATGTATGTCCACCCGTTGCTCTGTATCTAGTAGATAGATCTTGGCGTATAGTTCTCATCGTAGGAATTTTTTTGTTTTCTATGCTGCGGACCCAACAGATAGAGACCACTCTCATATCAATGATCAACAGAGGAACATGGATGGCCATGTGATCCCCGTGTGTTTCACGAATATAATCACTCGAACCATGAGATAGTCGTTCCCCATTCCCTTTGTCATACGATACCTAATTCATCCGAGACTTGATCTTCGGTATCTCTATACCTTAGCTCGATCTCGTTGCCGATGAACTTGTTTTCTCGTTCTCATGTCATTGCATTCCATGACCTAGTCACATGTTTGCAAGCTTCATTAATGCAACGTCATCGAGATGGACACATGTATCTGTCCGTTACATGGACTAGACAAATCCTGGTCTTGATATGTACTCCTCTACACATTCCTTCGGAAAACCTGAGTGACACCTTTTTGATCACCCTGTTACGAGATAATTCTTGATAACCATCTAAGCCTCTTCCAGAATGGTGATTTGCATTACCTCACAGTCAAAGGATCAGGTTGCGAGGTTCTCTGTGTTTTATCATCAATGGTGAACTTTGTAACTAGATCTCATTACGATATAATGGTCGGATGTTTGTCTATCATGTTATTCAACTAATAACATGACCTCATTGTCAGTTGGCATAAATTTCCATGATCTTGAAACACAGACCATCCTCATGACCAATGAACTAGTTCACTAGAGATAACTAGAGACACAGTTTGTTTACATACCACATGTGTATTAACGTTTTGTATTAACACAGTTATATCACAGTATGAAACGTATTATGAACATATAGGATATATATCAAATAATACAATTTATTATTTGCCTCTAGGGCGTAGCTCCTTCAATTTTTCTTATGAATAATACTCCAAAAAGTTATCCAATCGTGAGGTTGTTGATAGAAAGTGGTTAGTTTACTCCAAAGAGGTGGACAAAGTTTATTGTTTTTGCTGCAAGTTGTTCAAATCAAATAATAAGAAGTCCTTGCTAGCATCTTAGTCCAAGACTCAAAGATCATGAGAAGAGTGTTGAGCATTTGACAAACATGAATACATGGAATAAGCTAAGGTTAAGGTTAAGCAAAAAGAAAACAATTGATGATGACATGCAACGGTTGGTTGTAAAAGAAAAAAGAGCGTTGGCGACAGGTTTTGCAAAGAATAGTTGTTGTAGTGAAGTTTCTTGCAAAACATAATTTGGCCTTTCGAGGGTCAAATGAGAAGTTGTATCAAGATAACAATGGAAATTTTCTAGGCACGATTGAAATGATTGCTGAATTTGATCATGTGATGCAAGAACATATTAGGCGCATTCAAAACAATGAAATTCATCATCATTATCTTGGCCACAACATTCAAAATGAGTTGATCTCTCTCCTTGTCGATGCTGTGAGAAAGGTTATGTTAAAGATCATTAAGGATGCCAAGTATTTCTCTGTTATCTTGGATTGTACCCCAGATGTGAGCCATGAAGAACAAATGACGCTAATTGTGCGTTGTGTCTATATATCAACTGACATCCCGAGAGTGGAGGAGTTTTTCCTAGGGTTCATAAAGGTTGATGACACATCAGGATTGGATCTTTTTAATGTATTGTTGGATACAATGGATGCTCTTGACTTGGATGTTGCTAATGTGAGGGAACAAGGTTATGACAATGGTTCCAACATGAAGGGAAAAAAGCAAGGTGTTCAAAACCGTTTGCTTGCAGTAAACCCGAAAGCATTATACATGCCATGTGCATGTCATAGTTTGAATCTCACTCTTTGTGATATGGCGAAATCATGCGAACATGCTATTTCATTCTTTGGTATTATCCAGCGTATATATGTTTTGTTTGCATGTTCTACCAAGCGGTGGAAGATTTTGCTTGATAATGTTCCAAATATGACTCTCAAACCATTGTCAGATACTCGTTGGGAGAGTCGAATAAAGAGTGTGCAACCTATAAGGTTCCAAACTGCCCAAGTAAGATCAGCTTTGAAGAAACTAGTGGAGGCTCCTATTGATGATCCAGCTACGGTTAGTGATGCTCAATCTTTGTACAAAGCACTTGGGAAATTTGAGACTTTAGTTAGTATGGTTATTTGGCATGAGGTTTATTTTCTATAAATATGTTGAGCAAGAAGTTACAGGAAAAAAATTGTGTGCATTGATGCTACTGTCAAACACATTGAAGGAGTCATTGAATTTTTCAGAAGTTTAGAGTTGAAGGATTCAATACTAGCATTGAAAGTGCCAAAAACCTTGCATCTTCTATGGACATAGAGCCAAAATTTCGTACAAACCGTCAAAGTAAAAGGAAGAAGCATTTTGATAAAATCAATGATGAAGAAGACGAATTGCAGTTGTCAGCTATTGAATCTTTCAGAGTTTCTTACTTTCTTGTCATTGTTGACACTGCAATTGCTTCATTGAATAGTCGATTTGAGCAGCTGAAGGAATTTGAAAAGGTGCTTGGTTTCTTATTCAACTCAAAGAATCTGAAGTCCATGGATGATAGTAATCTACGAAAATCTTGCACTACTTTTGCAGAAACTTTTACTCATAAGAATTTGTGTGATGTCGATCTTGATAATTTTTTCTCTGAGTTAAAGGTGTTGCAAGTAACTTTGCCAAATAATTTGATGTCAGCGGATGAGATTCTTCAATTCATAATAGCCTTCGATTGCTATCCAAATGTCTCAGTTGTCTATCGGATCCTTTTGACTTCACATGTGACTGTGGCCGTAGCTGAAAGAAGTTTCTCTAAAATAAAGCTACTGAAGAACTGTTTGAGGTCAACTATGTTATAAGACAGATTGAATGGCTTGGCTACGTGTTGTATTGAGAAGGATATATTGGACAACATTAATCTTGATAGTGTCCTCGATGATTTTGCATCTAGAAATGCACGAAGAAGCTTTTTTTAAAGCACTGAAGCTTAATTGTCGATGATCTCATTGGAGTTGGAGGCTGTTTTTTTAGGTATTCGCTAGCATGAAATACTTGTTATGTTTTTCTACCGTTTTTATTTTTTCTATCTAAATATCACAATGCTTTAGTGCTTGACAATTATTTATAGACACTTGACTATGAACATGTGGTTATATGTTTTTAAATGTTTTGCAAGTGAAATTAGCATATATATCGTCTATATATCTAGTTATACATACATATATATATTGTCATTAGGGGCCCTTTTGTCGACTTTGCCCAAGGGCCCCGAAAAATATAAAGCCGGCCCTACGTGAGAATCTATAAACCATTTTGGTGGAAGACGATTTGAGTCGAGAGTTTGGTTAATTTGGTATGTGCCATTTCGTGCATGTTCTTAGATAGTCCAGGTTAGGTATCCTATTAATTTGTAAGGATCGGGAGCTGAATCTGCACATCTTGGTGCTAAAACGTTACATTTTAGCTCGTGCAAATAAGAAAGAATTAGTCGAAATATTCAGAGCAAGAGAGAAAGAGTACATACACGTCAAGATCTAGTGAACTTATTTTCAATAGATCAGTGAAATTTTGTAAAAGAAAATAATCTAGGAAACTTATTGTGTGTGTGAACAATTTTTTTTAACACGTACTTCTTGGCTCATCAAAGTTCATAACCATCAAACCTACCGCTCACACTATGTTGGCCAAGTCAAACGACCGTGAGTAGCAAGCAGTAAAGGTTGGGGTGGACGTTCCCGTGGCATGCAGCATTTTTGACCGTTGACTTGAACCCGTAACTCGGGACCAATACCGACCTCTATCTAATCTAACGGGGCACGATTAGGGCATGTACACTGCCGGTCATGTCAGTCTTCTCTTATGCGTGCTACGTTGGATTTTTTGCTTAGTTGGAGGAAAGAGAAACAAGAAAGAGAAAGTTGTCTTCCCTTAGCTAAGAGATGATCTCTTAAAAATAAGAGAAGACTATTTTTTCCATTGTATGATATGTCTTTCCTTAGCCAACCAATTTCTTACTAAAAATAGTTAAATCTCATTAATTGCTAGAGATAACAATAAGAGATAATGCATTGTACAAGTTATATTTGTGTCTTATCTAAATGATGCGGAGAGCTAAAAGAAGGCATGCCTTCTCTAACATTGTACATGCCCTTATCTCGAGATAGTTTTGCAAACCTACAATCTACAAACAAAGTCATATAAGCTGTAAGTAGAATCCATGCTGCTTTAATTGTTTGCCTAAATACACTGAGAAATATATGATTAGAATAGTAGTGATGGAACATTAAAACATTGAGAACTTTAGAAATACATATTCAGTTAGTCACCTAATGATAGTCAGGTAGTCACTTCATACAAATTAATTCCACTATAATCAAGGTTGTATCTGCGCATGAAACTTTACGGCATTGATCTGTGACAACTTAAGCCCGTTCTCTTTCTGATGCCAATGGAACATTCTGACTCCCTTTTCGTAAACAAAAAACTAGACTACCTGAAATCACTAAAGATCTACTCTGAAGAGTATAGTTTGATGCATACCAATTGGGTGGGGAGGGGCAACGAATCCACTCCAGGAAGCTCGCGACACGGCCAACCTGCTGGAGCTGGGTCTCCTCACCAGCGTCCCACCGCGATTGCTCCGGTTCATATCCTTGTATAGCGGCAGTAGAAGGCCGGCTGTGTTTCTCCAACACGAGGTGGCTGCGGCCACGAATCCGCCTCCGTGCTTCCGCAAATCCGGTGGGGAGGTGGCGCAGGAGCTTGCCGGGATGGTGGGAAGACAGGTGAGGGAGCGCATGAACTCGCCGGGGCTGTGGGGAGCCAGGTGAGGGAGCCCTTGAACTCGCCGCCGTCGGAGCGGCCGAGAGACGAGGAGGGACGCAGGACCTTGCTGGAGCGGCAGGGATACAGGGAGGGGCGCAGGACCTCGACGGGGAGGTGAGTAGGCAGGTCAGCGTCGCGACAACAGGTGAGGGGAGGCAGGGGAGCGGGCGGGTGGTCGCCGGTGGTGGGGGAGACAAAGGGAGGAAGATAATGAGGAGAGTGAGAGGCAGGAGAAGATGGGGCCGAGATTGTCGTGTACTCAGTCTGTTTTTGGGTTTCCCGGGTTTTTTTTGGCGTGTTAAAATGTGGCAGCATATCATGTGAATTGTATCCATTCCTTTCAGCCACATGCATGGAAATCTGGTGAGTTAGCTTATTCTTTGTCTATTTTTCACTAACACGCTCGCTCTCTACGGCTCCACCACATACCAGATTTTTTTTGCAAGGTTCATGTTGTTCAGACAAACTCATACATGTATTAATCTTGTCAATGCATTACAATCTTGATTAGTCCATTTGACGCATAATGTACCATTTCAAACATGTAGTCCTCTATCAGATTTTTTAGTTTTTAATCGCATGCACTCATGGGACGATGGAGCGCTACACTTATGTGGCCGTGTTAGTACATTGATGTGATCGTGTATTTCATGTGAAGGATTCAAGATAGATATTTTAACTATAAATTATGAAATGATTACTAGTAAGTGGTAACTAAAGTGGGTTTTCTAGCCTGGTTCCGACTAGCATGCACAAAATAATTGGATAATTGTAAAGTTCTATTCAATGACCTCTGTCCTTAATTTTGCGACGTCTCTGATGGCGGCATCCCATTCTTGTCTTTATGGTCAAAAGGTGGAGACTTCCTGATGAAGATATATTTTGAAATGATCATGTTCTCCGCATATAGTATTAGTATACGCGATTCGCATATAGATGCTGCTGCTGCTTTCTCGAGATTAATTACAAGCTGTCTACTTGCATGATTTTTTCTTTTCAAATTTGGAAGTATTCTTCCGATGATGCATGCATGTCAACGGTCACAGTCACTGACATAGCGACATATCTCTCACGTGCCCCGTGTATTTTATTGATTTTATTTTGTGAAAGTTGTGCTAGTGGCAGTGTGGAAGCAGCATGAAAATAATTCTATGAGATCTGGTCCACGAAATTAGTCTCGTGGACCAACTCCTGTGATTGACACATGTCCAAGTGAGAGAAAATCATAACATTTGTGTGTCGATTTTTAGATCTAAACCACCACAAATGCCACGTGTCAATCACATAAGTTGGTCCACAGGACTAATTTCGTAGACTAGATCCATAGAATTATTTTTCGAAACAGCAGCGCCGCAATGCGTGTACTAATCTGAAACACGTATGGACAGGCGCAGGTGCCTGAGTTAGTTAAGTTAAGAGTGCGGCTCGTTGATTTGCTTGCGACCGGGCAACCCTTTTCTTTTGTTAGCAGAGCCGACCGGGTCGCCGGGCAAGCATCGAGAATTATACAAGGACCGCTGCATGCATGAACGTATGATACTTTACTCAGGGGCGGAGCCAAGAGGGGCTCGCAGGGGCTAGACACCCCCAACCATTCGCCTCCCTCAACTCATCAGTCCAGTACAAATAGAAGTATTTATAATATATATGTAATAATTGCTTGATTACTAGACGTGTGTGACAATTTTTGGAAGACCAATTGAATAGATGGTGCGTATGTCCAAGTTTAAATAGGTCATTGTGTCATGAAGTTGTACGTTGTTTTTGGCATACACCAACAATCCGTCCGGCAGGTAATACACATAGTCTATCTGATCATCCTCTCACAGTAGATCAGATTGATCGAAGCATCCGCTGCTAGGGCTCCTAGTGCTCGCCATCTGTCGGCACTGCCATGGTGCTATTCGCTCCGGCTCCTGTTGAACATGCGTAGACAGCCGTCGGCACTGCCATGGTGCTATTCGTGCAGCTCCTGTTGATCATGCGTCCACAGCCGCCGACCGCCGTGTGAGGTTATGCAATTGAGTCTAACATACAATAGATCCCCGTACATATATATCTTTCTCGGATTTCTTTATAAAGCACTCGGTTCTAATTTCTAAAGCTACACCAAATAATTCACACTATTTATATGACATCGAGTATAGATTACAGCCTATTAATAACTTGGTTAGTTATTAGTATGTGCATTTCCTTATGAGACAATTGATTTTTCAGGTTTCATAACACACTAGTTTAACTCCCCATGTCTTATCCTTGAATTAGTCCTGCCATTGTGAAATTGTAGATTTTTCAGTATTAAATCTATTTTTATATAACTTTGTTAGCCTAATATAAACACTACAATAAAAAACTTTTTATACACTTATTTTTTATGTTTCATGTGCTCGAAATTTTCTTCGCCCCCTCAACGTTAAATCCTGGCTCCGCCCCTGACTTTACTACTCATACGTGGAGGAATTGCGCACGAGGCTATACTCCTATCATCCTAAGCAATGCATTACATGCATCGTGCAGTTACTCCCTCCGTTTAGAAATATAAGATGTTTTAGCTTTATGAATCGAATGTATCTAAACGTCTTTTAGTGTATAGGTTTATAGAGATTTGGAGTGAACCTATATACTAAAAAGGGTCTAGATACACTCTTTTCATAAATCCAAAACATCTTATATTTCTAAACAGAGGGAGTACATACGTATCAGTACTTCGTACGTACATAGCACTTGGAGTAGTACCGCCTCTGTTGCAAAAAAGATATCACAAATTTATCTAAATTTACATGTGTCTATAAACTAAAACATGTCTAAATATATGCGAATCTATAAAATCTATGACCTGGTTTTTTGGATGGAAGGAGTGCGTAACGTACAATTAAGCACGTTTTTATTCGGGAGAAAAAATAACATAGAAGTTTTTCGCAGGATCTCGATAAAATGAAGTGTTCACGGGCTGCCACGGAGCCATGACACACTATTCTTCCTAAGCATGTTTTTAGAATAAATTATCGACATCTATAGTATTAAATCAATGTCGATAGATGTATCATGTCTTATATTTTTATTGGGTGTGTCTAATCGTGATGCATATCGAAGTGGACTAGAACCCGACTGAACTTTAACTTAATTCACAATAGAATGATATGTATATTATAGCTTTTAATACTCGCTCCAGCCCATATTAGTTGACGTGGGTTTGTCTAGATTTGGATGTATCTCGATATGTTTTAGTGCTAGATGCATCCGAATCTAGACAAACCCAAATCAACTAATATGGATCGGAGGGAGTAGTATATTTTTCTATAAACATGGTCAAAGGCACTTTGTGTCATTTGACTTCAGAAAAAAGTTTATAAGGATGGGAGGTGGCAATGTATTCTGACATGACGTTGAAAGTCCAGCTGCATGGCTTGAATAGTTAGCCTTTTAGTTGTGCAAGAAAATACAGAGCGTGATTAAACTGGTCGGGCAGATGACATGTCGACGTGTGTAATCACTGTGTATTTCTTCGTAAAAAAAATCACTGTGTATTTGGTGTATCAAAAGAAAACGGCAATTGAACCACAAAGCACTGGTTCTCCATACCAGTAGTAATTAACACACTCGCACTTCGATTTCCAAATTCAAATTCATTAAGAAATCGCAGCTCGATGGAGCGCGTGTTACAGTATAACCTCGAGTGCGTACCCTCCATGGAGGGGGTACTAGTAGGAAAGAACGAATGAATTTACTACCGGTATGTAACAAATCAAAGAACGGCCTGTAACGTAATCTACTAACAGGTTTAGTATTCTAGTAGGCCAGCATCACCGCCACGCCATGCGACGCTCGTGCCCGTGACGCAGTGCGCGTGCGTCCCGGCCGGCTCAGTTCAGTTGACGGCCGAGAGCTGCGGGAAGGCCAAGTGCGGGTACGGCGACAGCGGCGAGAGGGGCGGCAGGCTGCAGATCCCATTCAGCTCCTCCCAGAAGTCCGCTTCTCTAGCTGCCGCAGCGCTGTTGGCAACGTACTCCTCCACGTCTTCCAGCTGCAGCCTCTCCTTCTTCACCTCCCTCAGGGTCAGGCAAGGTTTTGGTTCCCGGTACCAAAAAAATTCCGAGGGTGGTCGGGATTTCCGGTTACCGCGGTTACCGAGAAATCCCGACCGGTTACCGGACGAATTTAAATTTTAAAATTCAAATTCAAAGTCCTCGGTATGACTATTTACATCGGTTTTTTGTTAAAATTCATAAATTTCATACAATTTAAATAAATTCGGGATTTTTTGTCCGGTAAACCGATTTCCCGAGGGTGGTCGGGATATCCGGTTACCGACCGGTAACCGGATTTCCCGACCGGTAACCAAAACCTTGGGGTCAGGCACTCTTCCTCCTCCTGTGCCTGCCTCGTTCTCTTGCCGCCGGTGGCGTCGGCGAGGGAGGTCCACAGGACGGATTGGGTGCTGACTTCGTTGGGGAAGTTGAGGATGGCCTTGGACCCGCGGAGGCGGAAGGCGGCGCGGTCGTAGGCTCGCGCGGCCTCGACGGCGTTGTCGTAGGTGCCGAGCCACACGCGCGCCCCCTTCCGCGCCGGGTCCCGGATCTCCGCCGCGAACTTGCCCCACGGCCGCTGCCGCACGCCCCGGTACCGCCGGAAGTCCTCGTCGTTGTCATCCTCCACGTAGCCGCCGCAGCTCTGCTCGTGCTGAGGGTGCGCGTGCCGCGGCTGCTGATCTAGGTCCATGGTTGTCGTGGACGGCTTAGGCGGCAGCGACACAGAGAGCCCTGCCGGCCTCCGTTGCCCCGGCGGGGACGAAGCGATCGAGTCGGAGTCACCGCTACTGCTGGTGGCATCAGCGGCGCCGTGGAGGTCGTCGAGGAGGTGGGCGCGGATGAGGTCGAGGTGGTGGTGCATGAAAGCCATGGAGCTCGGTTGACGAGGGAAGACGTACGGGTGCGTCGCCTGGGGACTCGGGTGGTCGAAGAGAGACGACGTGCGTGGCTGCCGGAGCTCGACGAGCGGAGTGTGTGTGGTTTGGTGGGGTGCGCGGTGGTGTGGTCGTGCTCGTGCTGGACCGAGGGCTATTAATGTTAGGTTGATCTCCCGTTCGGGCCCAACGGTCCGAACAAATCTTGGACTCACGCCCTGATCGGGGCGTCCAACGTGGCAATCGTTGGTGGGTCCCCGTCGCGCAGCGCAATAAATAGAGGTGGGGGCCGGGGGAACGAACGCTAAGGTTCGTCGTGCCCACTCACCCCACCGAAAAACCCTAAACCCTAGCCACCGATCGGCTTGCGCTGTAGCGGCGGGAATCACCCCCTCTCCGCCGCCACCACTCCGACGAGCCCGATGGCAACCTCATCCTCGACGCCTAAGACCGATGGTATGCATCTATCTCTCCCTCTCCCTCTCTGCAAGCAAGATAGAATCTCTAAAGAAGTCGCTACCGTCTAGATCTAGAGCAAGATAACTCCAACAATGGTATCAGAGCCACTGCTCTGTAGATCTACTCGTGTAGCATTTCAAAGGCAAATAAAAGATAGAGGTTTAGGGTTTCTAGAAGCGCCGCCGCGAGGCCGCGCCGTTCCTCTCGATCCCGACGCATCGGCAAGCCGAGGTTGGGAAGAAGAACCTCCCAACAGATCGAAACCCTAACACCTAAGATCCAACCGAAACATTTTCGGGAAGAAAGAATCAAAGAAAAGCCCCAGATCTAGCCTAGTTCCACCCCAAAACCCACAAAGAAAACCCATTTTTCCCTTCCCGAAGTGAAAAACACAGAGAAAAGGGGTATCGCCGGCCGTGGGCCGGCACAGGGTGTCACCACCTGGGCCGTTTGGCGGTGACGCACCCACCGCCGGGTGGATGCACGCGCCGTCAAAGGGCCAGGGGGACGCCGCCGTGCGCCGCCGTCTCCTGCGCTGCGTCGCTGTTTTTGCGGGTGTGGGGGGCGGTGGATAGGCACAGAGTGAAGGGGCTAGCTGAGAGGAGGAGAGAGAGGGAGGGGCTCGCCGCCGGCGCTGCGCCGGCGCGGCCGCCTCACCTCGCTCGGTCCGGCGCCGCCAGGGAGCGGTCGCTCGCGGGGCAGAGGGGGAGAAATGACCTAGGGTTTCCCTGGGGGTCGGGGGGCACCCTTTTTGATCCTCCGACGCGCGCGCTGCGCCGTCCGATCTAAGCCTGGAGCGATGGACGGCCAGGATTCCATGGCGTCAAGGCGCTGGGCAGCTGGGCGGTCATTGTAAGCCATGAGCCGCTGGTATGCAGCCCGTAAATCTTTTTTCTGTTTTTTCTTTTTACAGAAACTTTTCTACTGTTTTTAATTAGTTTTTTCAAGAGTTCTTTCTATAGCAATTTTTTCCAACGAAAATTTTGTGTAGAAAATAGTAAAATAACAGTAAGTTTTCTGTAAAGAAGTAAAGTTGATGATTTTATTCATGTTATTCCGCTGCAAGAATTAATTGCTTAAATGCAATAGAGTAAGATTTTATTTTTTGATAGTGCTTATTTTATTTGACAACCAACGTTGTTAGTAAAATTTTCACTATGAAAGTAAGTTTTATCCATGTTAGTTACATTTTTTCCCAACGGTGATGTAGCGTTAATATGGAGAAGTTTCATGTTTTAATTTGACCAACGTTGAATTAACTCGTTTTAATGATGTTTTGCTTTCAGGCAATCCTATGAGTTTTATCTCGGCCATTGAGCCCCTCAACGGAGGGAACTACGGCTCATGGCGAGAGAAGGTAGAGATGGGGCTTGCTCTGCTTGACCTAGACTTGGCACTGATTGAAGCCTGTCCTAAAGAACCTGTCGACCCCATCAGGGGCAAAAAGAAAGTGAAGAGGACTTTAAGAAAAGGGTCAGTGACCATGCTCCGATAAGAATGAAGTACGACCTTGAGCGTGCAAAGTGGGACTCTTCCAATAGGAAGTGCCTAATGGTCATTAAGAGCTCCATCATGGAAGCTATAAGGGGAGCAATCCCAGAGTGCACCACAGCCAGTGAATACCTGAAAAGGGTAGAGAGTCAGTTTACTGGGTCCTCCAAGGCCTATGCAAGCTCACTCATCAAGAAGCTTGTCACCACAAGATACACTGTTGGTGGTGTTAGGGACCACATCTTGCGAATGAGCAACATGTCTTCCAAGCTCAAGCCTATGGGAATGGAGCTCCCAGATGAGTTCATCATTCATCTTATCTTTGCCTCGCTGCCAAACCAGTTTGAAGCTTTTGCTGTGAACTACAATGCACAGCCAGAAACGTGGGGCATCGAGAAGATGATGGCCATGTGTGTCCAGGAGGAAGAGAGGTGAAGGGCATCCGGTGATTCCGTGAACTACCTGAGCCCAACCAAGAAGAGGAACTTTCAGGGTTCCAAGCCCCAAGGGAAACCTCAGGGGCATCCCTCTTCTTCCAGGCCACATGGAAAGGATCCAGTTCACCAGGCACAGGAAGTGGACAAGGACACCTACAGGTGGTGCAAGGAGAAGGGCCACTACATGAGTGACTGTGTGAGCTTCCTAAAGCACCTGTGCAAGAAAGGTGAGGATTTAATAACCTTTGTTGATGAATCACTATTTTTAAGTTATGCAAAATCTACTTGGTGGATTGACTCAGGTGCGACTGTTCATGTTGCTAATTCATTCTGGATTCCATTGAGAAGGACCACGCAAGAGGAGAAAGAAGTATTAAAGTAGCAAACGGCGTTCAAGCTGAAGTCGAAGCCATTGGAGATCTTCCTTTAGAGTTGTCGAATGGTTTTGTACTTTTATTAGTAGATGTTCTTTATGTACCCTCTTTGCATCGAAACTTGATAAGTGTGTCGCGCTTAGACGACTGTGGTTTTGCTTGCCATTTTGGCGATGGTCAATGTAAAATCAAATTGAATAATCAGATTGTTGGTCTTGCCTTCAGACAAGACAAGCTTTATTTATTATCACTCTGTGAGAATGTGAATGAAATAAGCGTTGAGAATAAGAATACCTCCTCATCCCTGAATGGAAAGAGCAAGAGGAAAAGAATTGATGAAGTCTCATCGAAATTATGGCACTGTCGTTTAGGCCATATTTCGAGGGGGAGAATAGAACGCCTAGTAAAAGAATCAATTCTTCCACCTCTAGAATTTTCAAATTCAGAGCAATGCATCGATTGCATTAAAGGAAAGTTTGTAAAGAACATTAAGAAAGGCGCCAAAAGAAGCACAGGAGTACTAGAAATAATTCATACGGATATATGCGGTCCGTTTCCTGTGACATCTGTGGATGGCTATGACTCTTTCATAACATTCACGGATGACTATTCGCGTTATGGTTACATTTATCCTATTAAAGAACGTTCAGAAGCACTGGATAAATTCAAGATATTTAAGGCTGAAGTGGAAAATCAGCATAGTTTAAAGATTAAAGTAGTAAGGTCCGACCGTGGAGGCGAATACTACGGCCGGCATACCCCATATGGCCAAGTTCCGGGACCTTTTGCGAGGTTTCTACAGGAACATGGTATAGTCGCCCAGTATTCAACACCGGGCGAGCCTCAGCAGAATGGAGTAGCTGAAAGAAGAAACCGTACCTTGATGGATATGGTGAGAAGTATGTTAAGTTACTCCACCTTACCGATTGGTTTGTGGATGGAGGCGTTAAAAACCGCCATTCACATACTTAATCGAGTCCCAAGTAAATCGGTGTCTAAAACACCATATGAGTTATGGACTAGTCGCGAACCTTCACTCAATTATTTGCGAGTGTGGGGTTGCCCAGCTGAGGCAAAGCTCTTCAACCCAAGCCTTGGGAAGTTGGATCCCAAGACAATGACTTGCCATTTTATTGGCTATCCAGATAAGTCCAAAGGCTATCATTTCTACTGTCCCGACAGATACACTAAGTTTGTAGAAACGAGGCACGCTGTGTTTCTGGAGGATCAGATGATCAGGGGGAGCACGGTATCCCGAGAAATCAACCTTGAGGAGAAGCGGGTGCATGCACCCACTCCGATGATTCAGGAACCATTTTTCTCGATACCTGCTGCTGCACCGACACATGACAATGTCGATGTGACACCTGTTGTTGGTTCTCCTGTGGTAACAATGAATGAAAATGAAGACCCCATTACCACAGATGAGGGGGAGCCGCAACAGCCCCACACCGAGAATGTGCCAGAAGGTGAGGCCCTTAGAAGGTCTCAAAGAACTAGAAAGCCAGCTATTCCTAATGATTTTGAGATCTATGTCAGTGAAGAAGTTCAAATGGAGGGTGATCCCACCACATTTGAAGAAGCCATTAAAAGTCCTCACTCATCGAAGTGGCTTGAAGCCATGGAAGATGAGATGAGATCCATGAGTAGCAACAAAGTCTGGGATTTAGAAGAAGTTCCTAAAGGAGCCAAAACGGTAGGCCGTAAATGGGTCTACAAAACCAAATGTGACTCTAGAGGGAATATTGAAAGATATAAGGCACGACTTGTTGCTAAGGGCTTCACCCAAAGAGAAGGAATAGATTACAATGAGACATTTTCTCTAGTCTCAAGTAAGGATTCTTTTAGAATCATAATGGCTTTAGTGGCACACTACAATTTAGAATTGCATCAGATGGATGTAAAGACGGCATTCCTAAATGGAGACTTGGAAGAAAATGTCTACATGGCACAACCCAAGGGTTTTGTTGTGGAAGGAAAAGAGCGTATGGGATGTCGTCTGAGAAAGTCCATTTATGAACTAAAACAGGCCTCCAGGCAATGGTACTTAAAGTTCCATGAAACAGTAAGGAAGTTTGGGTTTGATGAGAATGAGGAGGACAACTGCGTATATGCAAAGTTCAAGAATGGGAAATTCATTTTCCTTATCCTGTATGTGGATGACATTCTACTCGCTAGTAGTGATGTTAGTCTACTACTGGAGACGAAGAAGTTTTTGTCCTCAAACTTTGATATGAAAGATCTTGGTGAAGCCTCATTCGTTCTAGGAATTGAAATTCACCGAGATAGACAAAAGGGGATTTTAGGGTTATCGCAGAAGGCATACTTGGAGAAGATTCTGAAGAAATATAGTATGCATGCGAGTAATCCTACGCCTGCCCCTATAGTCAAGGGCGATAGATTTGGGAACTTTCTGTCCCAGAACCAATATGAGATCGATCAAATGAAAGCGGTTCCATATGCTTCGCTCGGAAGCTTGATGTATGCTCAAGTATGTACATACGACTTAGCTTTTGTTACCGGGGTACTTGGCAGATTCCAAAGTAATCCAGGAATAGACCACTGGAAAATGGTGAAGAAGGCATTGTGTTATACAAAAGGCACAAAAGGCCTCATGCTAACATATAGAAGAACTGATTCTCTTGAGATAGAAGGGTATTCAGATGCAGACTATGCGGGAGATGTAGATGAAAGAAAATCCACGTCAGGATATGTGTTTACTCTCGCAGGTGGAGCTATATCGTGGAAAAGCTCTAAGCAAACCATCACGGCATCGTCCACGATGGTAGCTGAGTATGTAGCATGTTATGAGGCCACGGGGCAGGCAAACTGGTTGAAGAAGTTTATACCCGGGTTGAGAGTGGTGACAGATTCAAAGACCACTCAAGATGTACTGCGACAATGAGCCAGCAGTATTCTATGCTCACAACAATAAGTCAAGTGTTGCTGCCAAACACATTAACATTAAGTTTTATGTTGTGAAAGAAAGAATCCAGGATCATACCATAAGTTTAGAGCATATAAGTACAAAAGAAATGCTCGCGGATCCGCTCACAAAAGGCTTACCACCCAGTGTGTTCAGAGAACACTTAGCCGGCATGGGTTTAAGGGAAAGCCTATGATACCTGGATATTAAGGGCCTAGTATAAGAGTCTGTTTCAAAATAGAGAGGTGTATGGTGGCTGTTGAATCGATGGTGCGTAACTGACCATTATGACGAGACATGCTCTATATATTGATCTGTGATGAAATAGGTACCAAAGTATAAGTTAAGTGAAAGATGAGATCAAAGGGGAGAATGTTAGGTTGATCTCCCGTTCGGGCCCAACGGCCCGAACAAACCTTGGACTCACGCCCTGATCGGGGGCGCCCAACGTGGCAATCGTTGGTGGGCCCCCGTCGCGCAGCGCAATAAATAGAGGTGGGGGCCGGGGGCACGAACGCTAAGGTTCGTCGTGCCCACTCACCCCACCGAAAAACCCTAAACCCTAGCCACCGATCGGCTTGCGCTGTAGCGGCGGGAATCACCCCTCTCCGTCGCCACCACTCCGACGAGCCCGATGGCAACCTCATCCTCGACGCCTAAGACCGATGGTATGCATCTATCTCTCCCTCTCCCTCTCTGCAAGCAAGATAGAATCTCTAAAGAAGTCGCTACCGTCTAGATCTAGAGCAAGATAACTCCAATAATTAAAAGGCAAGAGGGTCAGAGGGGGATAAGACTGGTAGGCCAGGGCGGGGGTGGGTTCGGGGAGGCTTCCAGGGTGGACGCACGAAGCACAGTTACTGCAGCGCTCGTGCTGGCCCTCCTTCCTCGTGTGTTCGGCTCCTGTCACAAGTTGTCGATACGCAAGCGGACCCAGATCGCTCGGATTCCTTGTTCATCCGTGCTATCTTTGCCATGACGAAAATAAAATTATAGCAAGGGAATACAGGTTTAATATAAAAAACCCTCTTCAACAAAGAGAGAGAAAAAACTACGGACGCTAGTCAGCAAATCTTCACTATAACGAAGAGTATTTACACAACACCAGGGATTTTACAGGTGCAACATATCCCAGCCGACGACTTATAAGAGGTATATATATAGCGGTGGTAACCTAGTTCATCAATGATACGTACCGACGGGTCTCGCTCCGCTCCGTCAGCAGTTAGCGTCCTTAATAGAATTTGGATCATACTTCAACAAACTCCACATTTAGACAATTTCTCCTCGTAGCATCAACAACAATCATCTCCCTGAACAAACAAAGAATACACCTTCGACGCCAACAACCACTTGGGCTAACCAGTTATACCAACTAAGCTTGAGCATAGCTCAAACTTAGCAACAGGAATAGGCTTTGTCATCATATCAGCAGGATTATCATGAGTGCTTATCTTGCATATCTTTACTGTACGTTGTGCAACAACATCACGAATATAATGGTACTTGATATCAATGTGCTTTGTTCTCTCATGGAACATCTGATCTTTAGTAAGATAAATAGCATTTTGACTATCACAGAACAGGTTAATGCAAGAATCATCCTGACAAAGCTCAGCATACAAACGTTTTAACCAAGCCTCCCAGCGACGGGCCTCGCTCCGCTCCATCAGAAGTTAGCCTCCTTAATAGAATTTGGATCATACTTCAACAATCCAGCCAGCAGTTCTCGGGTATTTTTGCCACATCTGACCTTTTTGTGAAACTTCAACCGAATCTGACCCCTTCCCGAAACTAATTCGGAATCTAACCCCTGGGTCGGCGCCATTTTCAACAGAGCCGAAGTTATACAGGTCGGCGCCAACACGTGAGAACGCGGGGGGGGGGGCAACCTAGGGAAGTCGACGCTGTTTTAAATGGAGCCGACCTCCTTCGTTTCGGTTTTCTGATGTGTTGCCGCCGACCTGTACAACTTCGGCTCCATTTAAAATGGCGCCGACCCCAGGGGTCAGATTTCGAATTAGTTTTGAGGAGGGGTCATATTCGGTTGAAGTTTTCAGATTTGGACAGATTTGGTAAAAAATACAGTTCTCGGCGTGTCATCATGTTCTATCCGTTTCCTAGGGGTGCTTTTGTCATTTCGGTCTGGGTTAAGATGATATAGTGTGTTTGAAGTGTTCTTAATTTTCGTCCAATTCATAATCTGCATAAATAGAGTCTATATGTGAATGATAAAAATACAAACGAGATAGCTGACATCCATTTCGGCTCCCAATGGCATATGCCCGTATTTCGGAGTGCTAGATCTCGCTCTCTTTGATACGCGGGAAAACACCTCCTCTTTGCAGATGACAACCCGCAGTTTTTTAGAGCAAATAGGAAGAGTGCGCAGGAGGTAAAAGACGTGTTGATTCTCGCTATGGAGCTTTCTCACCTCCTCAAGTGGTTAGCGAATACTATGTGGCTCCGTATGCTCATACTAGTTCTGCTGCTCAAGGAAACGAGAAAGAGAACAAAGGTGAAGGACAACTTGGAGGCAATGCTGCTGAAAGCCGATTAGATGGGCAACGAGATAGTCAACAAGATGATACAAGGAGAGTTATGGAACTGGATAATCAGGCACCAACGCCATCCTGTAAGGCGCCACCGGAGCAATGTGGACATTAGGATGGAATTGTCAGGGCATGAGCAAGACCCAAGGCAGTCGTAAAATGCTACATCTTTCCAGGATAATCCACGCCACTAAATCTTAGGTAATTTTCGTGTCTAAAATTAAATCCTCTAAATTTAATTCTTCTGATCTAGTTATTAGGTTTAACATGTGTGATAGTATTGTGGTGCCATCTTGAAGAAGATTAGGAGGGCTATGGATGATGTGGAATGATGAAGTGCAAGTGTTTATTTATAGTTCCAATTTCCACGTTATCCTAGCTACCATAGTTGTCAAGAGTAGTAATCTGAAGTATGGTCGTGTTTATATATATTGAGATCCCTATCACCGTAACATAGCCAGATATGGGATCAAGTGGCCTCTTTTGTTTATGACTACTATGCCAGTCATGTGTATAGGTGACATGAATGAGCTTTTATATGATATGGACAATAACTCTATAAATATTAATCATGCTCATATGAATGTTTTCCGTCTTGTGATTAAGAAATGTGATATGTTTGATCTGGGATTTAGTGGATCAGCCTATACTTGGACCAACAAATGCTTCTCTTCGAAACCAATTTATGAAAGACTTGATTGCTGCCTTGTTGATGCGGAATGGTTCAATGCCTACCCTGTTTCAAATGTTTACAATACACTTTTAATTCATTCAATTAGTGATCATGCTCCTATCTTACTTTCCACTGATGGCCCTACTCTAAAAGTCAAGTGCTCTTTCAAATTTAAAAACTGGTGATTAAAAGAAAAATACTTTCAAACCCATGCTCAATTGGCTTGGCAAAAAACCAAAAACCGTACTTTCTCGGCCAGAACTCACCACCTTGCAGCTCTTAAGATTTGTTGCAGGAAAAAGAAAACATTGCAAAAGGAGCTAAAGGAGCTTGAAGAAAAAATCACGCGAGTACAACTTCAGCCAATTTAGAACCAAGACCATGCAATTGAGGCTAAGTTAGTAACAAGGTATGAACAAAACTTAAGCAAACTAACGGATTTTTATGCGTAGAGAGCAAAGAAAAGTTGGATAAAGGATGACGGCCAAAATACCTCTTTTTCTCACAAGGTTGTTACAAAGAGAATAAGAAGGAACACTATTGTCTCGGTAAAACATGAAAATAATGTTGTCCACTTCATGACGGACAAAATTAGTAATACTTTTGTAAACTATTTTAGGCATATCTTTGCTTCTCCAAATACTAACCATGACAGGCCATACTTGCACACTCAGTTGCCAACATCTACTCGGGATTACACATACTTAGTTCTAGACAAAAAAGAGCTTTGGGAAATGTTGAAAGAAATGAAAAGGAATGCTTCGCCAGGACATGATGGATTCAATGTGGAATTTTATATGGCAACATTGGACCGGATTGGTGACGCTGACTACACATTGGTAAGAGCTTTCTTTGAATCAGGAATCCTTCCTGCTCATATCAATGATACTCATATTGTGCTAATTCCTAAGAAACTAGTACCTTCAGTTCATGTTGATTACCGGCATATTAGCCTCTATAATAGCCTCTGTAATGTAATTTACAAACTGATTACTAAATGTCTAGCTAATTGGCTAAAACCCCACTTTCCTGATTATATTCACCCTGCTCAACAAGCTTTCATCGAAGGGCAACCTATTAGTAATAACATCATTATAGCTCAAGAAATCACTCACTCTTTTGTCTTATCTTCTTGGAAAGAAAAATATTTTATGCTTAAAATTGATCTTGATAAAGCTTTTGATCGGGTAGAGTGGAAGTTCGTCGTCCATGCCCTTTCACGTAAAGGTCTGCGTGGTCATTTCATAATTTTTTTCACGCCTGTGTTTCATCGTGAACTTTTTGTGTGGTCATTAACGGCCGACCTTTTGCAAAATTCAAGAGTGACAGAGTTATTTGACAAGGCTACCCCTATCCCCTTATATTTTTCTCCTAGAAATAAATGAGGTCTCTATTGCGCCTTAACCAACTATTCCCAGACGAAAATTATTCTTGGACCAAATTTCCCTCTTATCCACTCTCTCCTCTTTGCATATGACCTTCCAATTTGTGGTAGGGAAGATGCTCATGAAGGAGCAACCATAAATTCAATTCTCAACTCTTTCTGTGATGCTCTTAGGATAAACACCTTATTTGTCGTGGTATTGCCGACGAGTGCGCCATAGAGGGATCTTCATAGAGCGTGTTTAGAGAGGTGGGGGGAGACGGTGAGTTGATAGGTACGAGGTAACACAGCTTACCCAGATTCAGGTCCCACGATGATGGCGAAACTCTACTCCTGCTATAAATCACTAAAATGGCAATACGCCGAGTTACATGGATTGGTTCGTTGTGGAGGTGTTGCTGTGAGAACTATGATTGTTGCCGTAAAGGCTCCCACAGGTCTGACTTATAAAGGCGCCAAAACCTAGGTTACAAGGAAAGGAACTTGCCGGACAGGTTACAGAGTCCTACACTAATACTAACTAGTCTTCGTACTTTGTACTCCAAAGCTCCGAGTAGGTCGGTGACTGTATCATAGCTTTCCTTGATCTGGCATGGGCCTCCCTTCTGGATCCGTCTAATTGGGCTATCCAGCAGGCCATGGGTCATGCTACCAAGTGCGGACCACCTGGGTTATCCGGATTAGATACGTGCAATGGTGATATCCATTTAGCATATCCCCAACAGTAGCCCCCAAAAGACTTTGAGATCTTGCGCCGTCTTGCCCTTTTGTCTTGAATACTCCGTCTAAGTCATGCCGGCAATTCGTCAAGCAATATCTCGAAGGTCTCCCAAAGAACCTTGCAATCCTCTCCGTCTTCATCATGTAAGCCAGAGATTCTTCGAGTCTTCCCTTCCAGAGTCGAACAGTATCCGTCTTTAATGGAATCTTCAGATGTGACTTCTCCACTGTAGCAGTCAGTAGGATGACATAGGCTATAGCCTACGCTACCTCAAAACTCACATATGGCAGTGAATTAATCATTAGCGATTTTCCCGCGCGCAAAATCCGAAATGTTTAAGCGGCAAATAGGGACATGGAGAAATTACCGCGCATGTTTGCACACATATTTTCGATGCAATAGCCGTTAGATTTCCACGCACGAATCTTGATGCCAGGGGCTATAAATATTTACTATGGCCACAGTAATCTCTTTACCCGCATTCTCCCCCGTATCATCTTCTTCCTCTCGTCGTGTGACCGTTCGAGCTCCTTAGCGAGAAAACCCTAGCCAAAAATCTTCTCCTTCTCATCCTCCACCAATTCGTCCAATGGCCAGCAGCAGCAGTGCTCCATCAACGACGGTGATTCCTGAGGCTTCAATCGAGCCATGAAAGGGAGTGTCCATCCTGCTGGAGGGGGTGGCGGTGCCTATCTCCACTGTGGTGGAAACCACTAGCGATGACCAAACTCGGGCGATGCACGAAGCCGTGGAGGAGAGTAAATCCCACAAAGGAGTGTGGAGGGGCTCCGATCTCTCCACCGAACAATTGCAAGAACTCATCACTAAGGGATATCTCCCTGCGATGAAGGGGTTGGTCTGGCGGCTAGCACCAGCCAGCGAAGTGGTCCCTCCTCCCCAAGCTGGAGAGAAGGTCTACCTCAAATCTTAGCTGGTACGTGGCGTTAGCCTCCTAGTCTCCGACTTCTTCCTCGAAATCCTCCAGCACTTCTAGTTTCTTCCCCATAATCTTTCTCCCAACAACATCCTTGTACTTAGCAATTACATAGCTTTGTGCAAAGGATACCTAGGAATCAAACCTAGGTTAGATCTGTTTATCTACTTTTTTTCACTGTCAAGAGAGAGTCCGGAGAGTCCAAGGATGAACTGTGGAACCATTAGCTTCAAGATTTGTCCTAATCGACGGTTCCCCGACATCGTTGGCCATGAGTCCTGCAAAAACTAGCAACTTATGTACTTCTACGACCCTGGCCATCAAGAATCGTATCCCGACATTGTCGATGGAGCCATCATCGAGGCCCCTACCTAGAGATCCCAAGGCCCCCTCCTATCCGATGATGAAGCCTCTTGCGTCGTAAGGTGGATAGAATGACTGGTAGACGGAGGGTTAACCGACCTGGACCTTTCCATGTGCTGGTTCACAAGGCGGATCCAGCCTCTGCAACACCGCGTCGAGCTCATGCACAAGTACTCCAAGGAGAGGAAAGATCTTATGCGGATTTCCTAGGACAACTTCTCCAAGGACTCCATCAAGCTCCGGCTAAAGGACATCGTCAAGGTGAAGGACAAAAAGCATGGCTTCAACATCACCTTCGACATGTACGAATGCGGCAAATTCCCAAATGTAACTATGTTTCCTTCATTGCTTTTATGTGTATTCTAAGGTTTCCGACTTGGATGCATCAACCATCTGACATGTTTTTTGACCCATCAGCTAGCGACCTTTGGTGGTGGATCTGATGGCCTCCCAAGTCTACGATTCAAGGCTAAAGGATATTCAGGTTGTGTCCGACGATGATACCTCCAAGGATCATCCAGCTCCGGCAACGCCTAAGCGGAATATCTCTAGCTCTGACGCTGCTGCCGAGGGCAAGAAGAATAAGAAAACAGAGAGTGGAGTCTCCAAGAAATCCACTACCGCCTTAGAGGCGGAGAAGAAGAAGTCCACTGGCATCCCCTTAACCAAGGCACCTGCTGCGGTGTAAGTATATTCATTCTCCGACTTAGCTTTGCTTTGCACCTACTCAATCCATGTACTTATACTTTGTATGTTTCAGGAAGAGATCTGGCATTGGTTTGAAGCGGACCTCCAAAGATGTTGGAGGTTCCAAGAATATTCGTGATATGTTGACCAAGTCATTGCCCGCCGTTGCTACCCCGACTCTTGCCGCCAAGCCTACAACATGCTCTAGTGGAACTTCGTCCCCCGTCATCCCTGAGACCTCTGTCATGGAGATAGACATCAATCCAACACTTGATGTCTCAGGCACTACCGACATGGACCCTGCTCCCATCAGCCAGGTGACGCAGGAGAGCACCTCCTCCAAAGTGGCTGAAGCTGCGGCTAAGGATGCCACCGAGAAAGGGAAGCAGCTAGCGGAGGGAGCAGAAGCAGCAGCAACAGCAACAATGGACAAGCCAGGAGCCACTACGCCATCAACTACTATTATTACGCAGGAGACGGCTAGGGCATCATCCATGCCTCCGGCTTCTACAACTCCTCTGCCTTTGACTCCTCTGACAATAAGCCTGGATGTTCTTATTCAACAGGCAGATGCTATTTACAACAATGCCCAGACCTTCCACAATGCATATGCCCATTTGGCCAACAATCTGAAGGTTATTGCTATTGTAAGTCTTCTATCTTTACATTTCACTTTATGATATCTCCCACTATAGCCCCTGAGCTCTTAGGCGGAAAACCAATAGTTATTGGCCTGAGTGATCCAAAGAACTAAGTGTAAAACTTGATAGTGTAGCCCCCGAGTTTCTAGTTAGAATGATTAATTATGGCTAGATACTCTAAGAGAGAACACACATGGATTAAAATCTAATACTATAGCCCCCGAGCCTTTAGTTGAAACTGAGAATTTCTAACTAGATGCTCTAGAGAAACTAAGTACTTTCTTATTTTTGCAGAATGAGAATACCCGTAGGAAGACTGCCAATGATAAATATGCCAAGCTGCAGGAAGCGCTGGACATTGAAAATGGTAAAACAAACTTTTTGAAGGAATAGATCACAAATAGCAAGCGTCAGTTTTCCTCCAACAACCCCCAATCTATCCCTTGGAACCATTTCATCTAAATTCTCACCATGCTATTTTTGTTTCATCTTATAGAGACCATTGCCAAGGCAAAGAGCATTGTTGAGAAATCCAAGCATATCCAGGAGCTTGACAATGAAAATAAGATCATGAAGAAAGGCCTAGCTGTTTCCATCAAAGGGCATGAGGAGGCAATGAAGGTTATGCAAGAATCTACTGACACTGAGATGCAGCGCCTGAAGGAGGAGATTGAATGCCTCAAGAAGCAAAACTAAGTTGCCATAGAGCAGAATGCTCGAGGTCTTGAGGTGTACAAGAAGCTTCAGAAGGAGCATGACATCTTGGTATAGACCTATCAACAAGCCAAATCCATCATCTTTGGTAACTTTCCTCTGTCTTTGTCAATTCTGTAAGTGACCCTTGTCTCTTATGAAAAAACAACTCCCTTGGTTTAACCAATATGAGTGAAGGTGCTCCGGATTCAAAGGAGTGCATTATTCTTGCCGGCAACTTCATCAACACTGCCATCACCTAGGACAAGGAGATAGCAAAGCCGCTAGACATTACTATCAAGGCGGCAGATTCTACCGCCAAGTATTCGAAAATCCTGCGTCGGGCCCCCGAGAAAGTGAAGAGCTGGAAAGCATCTTGCATATGGTCTGGTGCAAGGATGGCCTTGTCCTTGGTCAAGGCACATTACGACAAAGCCGACATAGATCTGGTGACCTCCGGCATGCCAAAGTTTGACGAGGAAGGGCATGAAATTGACAGTGATGCTATATGGAACTCCCTCGCCGGCTATGACACCAGGCTTGCCAAGATGGTCAAGATGGACATCTTCGTGCCTGCCAAATATCTGGATGATGAACCAACAGCTTCAGACTCTAGCCTCCGATCCTCCGAGTTAGATGATCTCTCCAAGTCTGATTCTCCTGTGGCTGATGATGCAGCCTCAAAGTCCCCTGTAGCAGAGCCATAAACATTTGTTGTATTAAATGTGTCTCTGTAATTTTGTATGTATGCGGAAAACTTGTAGAAGTAAGGCAGAAAACTTGGCCGCAAGCCTCCTGCTACTTATCTATATCTAGCATGTATATATTTTTGCAGCAAGTGTTGGCTGATCCATTATTCTGGTTTGTATGCTTGACCTTTTGTGAGACGGAAGACTCACAGCGCAGAACCATGTTCTCAAGTGATGATGCTTAATAGCACTGTCAAGAACCTAAGAACAAAATCGCTGGCTTTGAGTGCCAAAAACTCACTACTCCGGAATCCACATAAAAATGACAGAAAACGTGTAGACCAGAAAACTTAAGCTAACGCTCGTAGGAAGAATTTTCACAAGTGCAAATGCAAACTTGCGCATAATGGGTTTACATGATCCAAAAATGAACACTAAAGGAGGTAAAAGACTCAACAAATATGAGTGAACCAAATGCTTTATTTCATTGATCATACAAGGTACTTATTACATAATATGAAATATGCTAAGTGAAAAAAGGACGTATTTGTGCTATGTTCTCTGGGAAATTATCATCGAAGTCACGTTGCTTGCGCTTGCATTCTTTTGGCCTATCTTTCAACTCACAAATATCGACGAGGTAATAGGAACCATTGAGAAATGCTTTGCTTATGATGAACGGTCCTTCCCAAGGCAGGGATAGTTTGTGTGAATTTTGTTGCTTGAGACGAAGCACCATATCCCCCTCTTTAAACGAGTGATGCCTAATGTGGCGACTATGGTAGCTGTGTAGCTTTTGCTGGTAGATGGCGGATCTCTAGCATGCCAGGACGTGTTCTTCCTCAAGTAGGTCCACAAATAGGCGTCTGGATTCTTCGGTGTCATCTTCATCATAAGTGGCGACTCTTGGTGCATCGTGGAGGATGTCGGATGGTAGGACTTCTTCTGATCCATAGACCATGAAGAAATGGGTCAAGTCGGTAGATCTGTTGGGTGTTGTTTGCAAACTCCGCAAGATAGATGACAACTCCTCCGCCCAGGCTCCAGCTGCTCTATGCAGCGGTGCCTCTAAGCGTGGCTTGATTCATTGTAGAATTAGTCCATTTGCTCGCTCTACTTGCCCATTTGATTGTGGATGTGCCACAGATGCTAGGTCAAGGCAGATGCCCTTTTTTTGAAAATATTCCTCAACTTCTCCGAGTGACAAGTTGCTGCCGTTGTCGGTGATGATGCTATGTGGGAGACCAAATCTCACCAGTAGATCCTGGACAAATTTCAGGGTTGTTGCCCCATCAAGCTTTCTAATGGGTTTAGCTTCAATCCATTTAGTGAATTTATCAACTGCTACTAACAAATGCGTAAATCCACGACCAACCATGTCAAGCCCTCAGACTGCAAATGGCCAAGTAATTGGTATTGCTCGCAATTCTTCAGCTAGAACATATGGTTTGCTTGCATAAAACTGACACCCAACACAAGTTTGCACTAGCTTGTCGACGTCTGCCTTGGCGGCCAGCCAATAGAATCCTTGCCTAAAGGCTTTGGCGACTAGCGACCGGGGAGCAGCGTGATGCCCGCAATATCCGAGATGCATTTCTCTAAGTATATCCATACCTTGCTTCTGGGAGACGCACCTTAGGAATACTCTTGTGGTACTTCTTTTCTATAGTTGCCCATCTATTATGACGTAGCCATTTGCTCTACGTACTATCTGCCGGCTTTCAACTTCGTCAGAGGTCAGTGTTCCATTTTGAAGGTAGTCCATGAACAATTTCATCCAAGTCAGAGAGGTTACTGTTACTGCGTTAACAAATGAGTCCACTCCTCGGGTTGTCGGGGTCCGCTCCTTTCATGGATGGTGTTCGTAGATGCTCCAGGAAAACGCCGAGTAGAATTGGTCAGCGAGCTGATCCAAGCTTAGACAGCAGATCTGCCGCCTCATTGTCCTCCCTTTTGACATACTTGACTTTGTAGCCATCGAAGCACTTAGCTATCTCATCTACTTTGTCGCGATATGATGTCATCATAGGGTTCCGTGCATTCCAGGTGCCAGCCACCTACTAGGCAACCAAGTCGTAATCTCCACAGCAAACTATGCGCTTGATGCTAATATCCTTAGCCACACGAAATTCGTGAATCAAGGCCTCATATTCCGCCATGTTGTTGGTAGCGTTGAAGTGGATCTGCAGGACGTACTATAGCTTCTCCCCTGTTGGTGATTGTAGTAATATACTAGCCCCCGAGCCATTGAGTAACTTGGATCCGTCAAAGTGCATGACCCAATACTCTGGCTCTAGCACAAGAGTGTTTTCTGGTAGTTCTGTCCAATCTGCAATAAAATCCACTAATGCTTGAGATTTGTTAGTGTCTCGCCTCTTGTAGGTGATTTCAAAGGCGGCAAGCTCGATGCCCCACTGATACATTGCAAATGTATCTATAATTTTTGATGTTCCATGCTTGGTTTTATCCACTTTGTTGTGTTTTGTTCCAACTTTGGAGTACTTTTCATATGATTTCTTGGACTAACCTATTAACAAGAGCCACGATGGATTGCCTATTTTCTGCTGTTTTGGTTCTAGGAAAGTCAGAACATGAATATTCTCGGAATTGGACGGGACAAAAGCCAAAGTGCCTATTTTCCGGAAGTCATCGAAGCGAGAATCTGAGGCGGAGAGAGGGCCGAGGGGCCACCACACCACAGCCCACTTGAGCTAGGCCTGGCGCCGCCAGGTGGTGTGGCCAGCACCCTCGGCCTCTCCTTCCGCCTATATATTTCCCTCGGGATGAAAACCCTAAGTACCCGATCAAAAATCCACGAAAGAGTGCATGAGCCGTCATCTCCATCCCTAGATCGGGAGGATCTCAAGCTCTTCGGCACCTGCCGGAGGGAATTCACCAGAGGCCTTCTTCATCACCATGCAAGCCTTCGGTGTGATGCGTGAGTAGTTCATCCTTGGACTACGGATCCATGTAGTAGCTAGATGGCTGGTTCTCCTCCTTTGTGCTTTCATGTCTAGATCTCGTGAGCTCCGTTCATGATCAAGATCATCTATTTGTAATTCTGCATGTTGTGTTTGCGGGGATCCGATGGATATTGAGATGCTATTTCAAATTGATTATTGATTCTATCATGTCTTTGTTATTTGTGATCTTGCATGCTTTCCGTTTTTAGTAGCTATCTTGGCCAAGTAGATGCTAGCAACTCCAAGAGTTAGTATTTATGCTCGATAGTGGGTTCATGCCTCTGGTAATCTGGGGAAGTGATAGAAATCTCTAAGGTACTAGATGTGATGTTGCTACTAGGGAGAAAACAACAATCCTTTGTTCATAGAACAATCGTATTGTTTACATTACCGCAATTAGTAAGCAATAATCTGCTTGCAACTTAATCTTTGGAGGGGTTCAGATGATAACCTGAAGGTGGATTATTAGTCATAGATGCAGTTGGATGGCGGTCTATGTATAATGTTGTAATGCCCAATCAAGTTCCAAAGGAGTCAAGATGATTAGTATATGCATGTATTGCTTTCTCGATGTTTGTCAATTGCCCCGCTGTAATTTGTTCACTCAGCATGTTATCTATCTTAAGGAGAGCCACCTCTAGTGAACTATGGATCCTGGTCCTTTTCTTTACATACAATCTACAAACTGTTTACTGCTTTGTGTTTACTTTCTGCAAACTTTTACTTCTTTCCATTCGATACGTTTAATCCTTTGTTTTCAGCAAAACACGATGAGCTTGACAACCTCATCGCAAGTTGGGGACAAAGTTCTGTGGTTGTGTTATGCAGGTCTCCACGTTGCTACTAGCACCGGTAGTGCGCCCTGCCAAGGCTCAGCTAGCAACACCTTTGGGGTGTTTCCTTGCTCCTACTAGTTTGATTAAACCTTGGTTTCATAACTGAGGGAAACTTGCTGTTGTGCTCATCATACCTTCCTCTTGGGGTTCCCAACGAGCTCTACATCAACACCGAGGCATCACCCACTTTGCCACCCATCTTGTAGCGTCACTATTGTTGATAATGTCGGATAGTGGAGCTTTGCTCACCACTGTGATAGGGTGCTCCTGGAAGTATTGCCTTAGCTTTCGTGAAGCAAGGAAGACTCCATAAGCTAGCTTCTGGTAGTGCGGGTAACGCATCAAGACCTTGCTTACGTAGTAAACTGGTCGTTGAACTCCTTGTTCGTGTGTTGGCTCCTTGCGCTCCACCATGACAACGATACTAATAACCCGGTTGGTTGCCGCCATGTATATCAAATTTGGCTCCATTGACTCTAGTGCTGCAAGTATTGGTACGGAGGAGAGTATTCTCTTCAACTCCTGAAGTGTTGCATCTGCCTTGTCAACACCCAGATTTTTAAGTCCAGATGCCTATTATGCCGTACATCGCAATCCTAGGATTTCCATTTTTGCGAGACATAATAGAATTGGTACCACAGTACATTATCCATTACAAACCATAATAGTCTTACAAATAGTTGATCTCATGATCAAGTCTTAATACAAATCAGAGAAGCGGGAATAAACGTAGTAGACTCAATCTTCATTGTCACAGGCAATGCTGACGATGGAAGATGATCCTAGTTATCATAGACCTCCTGCTGTCCGTCTTCGGGATAGTCCTCCTCATAGTCTGGCCATGGGAATATCTAGGGACAAACCTATGCGTACTCTTAAAGTACTCGCAAACTATCACTAACATAAGTAAGGTAATACTAGTAGGAATTCTAAGCTCTAGGTTTGTTTGCAACAAGCCAATTTTATTTCATAAGTACTCCATAGTAAAGCCTAATTTAGTTCTCTAGATTACTTAAGTGGGAACCTAGTTTTCATATCCACGGCCCTATTGTGGTCAATTCAAAGTCATAGTTCAAGTCACAAGTCATTTTGAAAACATCTGACAACAGAACAGTATGGCCACTCCAACTGTCCATAACCACGGACGTGGCTATTCGAATAGTTTGACACTCTACAGATGTGGTACACTTTCACCACAAGATTCGATACATCTGTCAGGGATAATCCTGAATCATCATACTTGGTATGCGGATAATCAAACCTAACCTTTCAATTACACACCCTAGTATAGGCACCTCCCCTATGAGCTTAGCCTCCCAGCCATGGCCAACTACCATCCCGGGAACTACATAGGTGGACATTCATATTCACGAGGTAGCCTCAGCTCAACCTCTTCCGCAAGGGAACCCATACTAAGACATATAAACTTCCAGTTGAGCCCTACCCAACTCAGGTATTGTGGTTGTACGGTAAAATTGGAATGGTATCGCATCCGAACCCAACCATCAGTTTTTATCAAAGTCAAGGCTCATGCCTCATTTAGTTTCATCATCGAACCATTGTGTTTCATAACCCATGTCAAAACATTTCAATAGAATGACTCATCATTCCAAGGTTTTCATAATCATTTCTCCAGGTATTCCCATATAAAGTGATCAAGTTTAGCTTAGCACTAGCCACTAGTATTGAGGGTGGTAATATTCAGGGGTGCTACTCAAGTATAAGCACCCAAGACTAGTTCTATGATTTTGATGGTATCCATCCTATTTTCCACTAATCACAATTCATTAACTAGGTAAGAAACTTTAGTAAAGGGAAAAGTAAAGCTTAGAATAAAACTAGGAATTGGTAAAGTTGCATCTCATAAGTTTGCATAGGGTATCTGCACAAGTCAGCTTGCATGGATAGCTTGCATAGTGGGCTTACCTTGAGTAGTGCAGTTGTTGAAGTTCTCTTCCTCTTCCTCGAATTACTCCTCCTCGTCGTACCTCGGGTCGGTACTAGCGTCTATAAATACATACGAGGTACACAATCACCAAACAACACTTAACTGATTCTATTTAACACACAAGGGCTCACACTAGATGATCTAGCATCATCTCAATCATCACATGAAATATTTACACATTCTTATTTATCTTATTTTGGAAAAGTAATTTTCTACTCATTGAAAATACTTAAGGTTTAATATTCTCCAACTAAAATATGGGATCATGTTGACACATGCCATCACCACATATTCCAATACTTGGGAATGTGATTTAAAGGGTTTGTCATATATTACAAGTTTTAGTATTGCTATTTAATAATATTAAAGTGACTAGAAATGCATATATAGCATTCTTTTAATACTAGTCCATGATCAATGCTTGTAAAAACAAATATCTTTACATATTCATATAGAGCATGGCAAATGTGATTTTTGAGAGTTTGAATCAACTCAAAATAATTTATGGTTGATTTTATAAAAATGCTTGAAGTTGTAAAAGTCTCTGTCTTGTTATTTTTACTATAGGTAATAAATAATTTCAAATGGTTTTAATCCAATCGGAGTGTGTAGATATTTTCAATACCTTTCTAACAAAATTTGAATCATGCATTTTGGTTAAGTAAAACTCTCTGAATTTAATTTTGAAATCACTAACAGAATAGGGTTTTGATTAAAATGGAAAATCCATATTTGAATTTCTGGGCTACGCATGGGAATGAACATGGGCCAGCCCAACTACACAGCGCGTGTGCAGCGGGCTGCTTACAAGCTGGTCCCACGTGTCAGCGACATATCTAACACGAACCGGTATCAACTATTCTAAGCCACACGATTAGAACGAGATCGATGGCTGAGTGTCGTCGTCTCTGGCGAACGACACGCGGGGGATTATAAACCTAGAGCCAGGGTGAGGGTCGTCGGAGGCTTACTAGGGCTCCAGCTAGGACCGGCGATGGGGGCGAACAAGCTGGTAGATGACGGCGAGTCGATGGTGGTCGCGGCGACTCCTAGGGTGGCTCCAATCAATGACGCCCTTCCTTCACTACAGCGGCGGGCTCCGGTGAAATTCCGGCGACATGGTGCTCGCCTTGCTCCGAGGAAGGGTGATGACCCATAAGTATAGGGGGTGTATTGCAGTATTTTTGATAAGTAAGAGTGTTGAACCCAATGAGGAGCAGAAGGTGTTGACAAGTGGTATGGATCAGGAATTCTCTATAAATACTTAGCAAACGGATTTTTAGGGGTTTTTGATAATGCGGATAAATAAAGTATGAGTAAATAAAATACAATAATAATAATTGCAGCAAGTGGCCCAATCCCTTCTTTTAGCAAAGGACAAGCCGGTTGTATTACTTAAGATGACCAAACGTTCTCAAGGACACATGGGAATATTGTCAAGTGCTTTCGCTTCATATAGTTGATTAATCTTCTCTAGTTGGATAAGTGTTGTGTGGGTGAACCTATGCTAATGTACTGACCTTCCTAGGACTAATACATACTTGTGATTATACCCCTTGCAAGCATCCGCAACTACAATAAAGTAATTAAGATAAAAACCTAACCACAACCTTAAACTTTGAGATCCTACACTCCCTTATGCAAAGGTTTCCTAACGGGGGTTCAGGTTTCTGTCACTCCGGCAACCCCATGATTAGTAGCCAAATACACAATGCAGTCCCCTAGGCCCATAAAGGTGAAGTATCATGTAGTCGATGTTCACATGACACCACTAGAAGAATAACACCACAACTTAATTATCAAACCATTGAATCTTTCTCAACACAATTCCACTACTAACAACATGACTTCTCCCATGTCCTCAAGAACTAAACGAACTACTCACGAGACATCATATGGATCAAGATCAGAGATGAAATAATGATAAGTAACAAGTTGAACATAAAAAATACTTCAATGGTTCCACTCAATAGCATCAACTACAATAAGTAATCAACATCGGGAAAGTTTCCCTTAAGAACTATGCAAGATTCAACCCAATTGTTACAGCGGTACGGAGTGATGGTGATGGTGTTGGTGGAGATGATGATGATGATGATGATCCCGATGAAGTCTAGCTTGATGTCGGTGTTGATGGCGATGATCTCCCCTCTCTGGGAAGGAATTTCCCCGGCAGATTTCTGCCTGCCAGAGAGCTCTTTGTCTCTATGTAGTTTCCGCCCCGCAGAGGCGACAGAACCTTTCTGTGGTCGCTCCCCGAGTCTTAGGGTTTCTAGGGGAATATATACGTGAAAGGGCGATGATGGAGGTGGGCCAGGGTGGCCACACTACCTAGTGGTGCGGCCAGAGCTGGCCCACGCCAGGGGGTGGTGTGGGCCCCCTGTGGCCCATCTCCACTCCTCCTTCTCACTTCCTTCATCTTCTGGAAAAATAGGAGTTTCCGTATATTTTCTGGGATTTTCTGATCTTTGCCAATTTTCCACCCGGACAATGCCTTTTCCATCAGAATCCTGACTTTAGTGGTTCATCCTCCAAAAGTCATCAACCATGCATAAATAGATGAAATAACATAAGTATCATCTCTTAATATGAAATATATCAATGAATAACAGTAAATTATGCTATAGAATAGTGATGCAAAATGGACGTATCAACTCCCCTAAGCTTAGACCTCGCTTGTCCCCAAGCGAAAACTAAGCTCAATAAACATGACCACAGGTTTATGGAGTGAAGTGTCGATAAATAGAATACGGACAAGAAGCATCACATTCATCAATACACAAATCATAATAGAAAACAACTCACTATTATATAACATAACTTGCAATAAGTAAAGGAAACACAATAAAGATACACAAAGTAAATCATAGTTGGTAATGGCAAACTTTGTTCTTGGTAAAAGAACGGTTAACAATTTGCAGGAATTCAAATATATCGGGGTTTTCAATGATAACTTTCAAAGTAATATTCACTAAGATAAGATTAGTGTGCAAAGCAAGGAACATAAGAAACATGATTGAATAAATCATCATATGGATGATTGAATCACAACAACTCAAATGCTTGCTTAAGATAGAAAGGAATAGGTTTACTGACTAACCTGAAAAGTAAAAGATAAACCCTTCACAGAGGGAAGTAGGGATTTCAAGTTTCATAAAGAGCTTCCAAAAATTATGGTACTTACTAGCTTTTAGCTCCCATTGCCCCTATCATAAGCATCTTGAGGTGATTAAGGTTAAAGTGACACAAATATGAGAATATGCTTGACAAGTTATAAGTTGAAAATATCATGCCCCTTGCTTACGAGTACCGAACCTCATGCTACTCAACTTTAGTCACGAGTAAGTTCTTGTCATTGTAAGTACATGTGTATCATAGAGAACCGCCAACAGGGTACCCCTTGCCCCATGATACAGGAGCTATCCCATATCAAAATGACAAGGCAATAGACAATGAGCATCTCAACGATCTTTTTATTTGCTATTTGCATAGGTTTTTATTGAGGATGCTTCACAGATTGCTCACTGTGGTTATGCTGCAAGTTTCCACCATGATTAGGCATGGCTTAGGCTAGCCGCCCAGGCGTTTCTCTAACACATATACAAACTCCATGAGCTTACAAGATCCCCTTTTATTTCACACCACCAAGATCCATAGACAAAAGAACATGATATCAACTAAATAAGTGCAATGTTGAAAGCATTCCCCATGGTAACATGGTTCTGCTAATTCACAACTTATAAAGCGCAAGCATATACGCAACATAGATGGACACAATGGTTCAAGTTTATTAAGTGCAAGAAAATAAAGTGTGCCATCAAGTTTGTGAGAGCTTTAATCACTTTTCACATAACAAGTTTAATTCGGAAGATAGATAAAAACATGAATATACTTGGAATAGCAATAATGCTAATAGGTAGGTATGGTGGACACAAATGGCATAGGTTTTGGTTTAAGGATTGGATGCACGAGAAGCATTCCCTCTTAGTACATGTTTTTGGCTAGCAAGGCTGGGTAGCAAGCATATGAGTTGAAGGAAACAAACAAACATACAAGTGATAAAAACAAACATGCAATCTTCCTTGGAAGCACAAAAAATCTTAACTAGAGAATACTAAGCTTATGAGCCAAACAAGAAATAAAGATGATGAAATTATATTTCTAAAAGTACTTTTCTCTTTTCCATTCAATTCTCAAATAGTGTTGCTACTGACCAGAGCCAGGTTTACCAAAACCAACTAAATTTACTTAATGATTCCAAAGTGATACCAATACTAACCACAAGATCAATCATATAATAGAAATTACAAACTAAAATAAGATGTGAAAAAAGTAAATGATAGAACTTCTCATTAATATTCCATAACGTCAGCTCACACCAAGGGATACATAGATATCTAACTAGAGGAGAGATACTTCCACAATGCAAACCATCCTATATGATAACTTCTCTATTCATGATATGACTCTACTAAAAAGGTAAAAAGATGAAATATAATGATATGATACCGCCGCACTCCCCCAAGCTTGGAACAAACCAAGGGGATGCCAAAACCTGATGATGAATTACTCCTTCGGTGGTGGTGGTGTTCTCTCGTCATCGTCTGACTTCCAAGGTAAGGGCTCCCCATCAACAAAAGACATATTGGTTTCCAACATCCTGAAACTAGCAGCAACACTTATGTGTTTAAACCTAGCCTCATACTCACAGTTTTGATTTTGCACGTCGTAGAGTTGTGCTTGTAGTTGGTTGGTTGTTCGATGGAGTGAGAGAATTTCATCCCTAAGCTCAGCAGTCTCCTTATTGTGCTCGACGATGAGTTCTGAACTAATTGAAGGAGTTATGCCCTAGAGGCAAATAATAAAGTGTATTGTTTGATATATCTCCTATATGTTCATAATACGTTTCATACTGTGCTATAACTGTGTTAATACAAAACGTTAATACACGTGTGGTATGTAAACAAACCGTGTCTCTAGTTACCTCTAGCGAACTAGTTCATTGGTCATGAGGATGATCTAGGTTTCAAGATCATGGGCATTAATGCCAATTGACAAGGAGGTCACATCATTGGTTGAATGATGTGATAGACAAATATTCGATAGTTGTATCTCAATGAGATCTAATTACAAAGTTCACCATTGATGATAAACACATGAAACCTCGCAACCTTATCCTTAGATTGTGAGATAATGCAAATCACCGTTCTGGAGGGAGCTTAGATGGTTATCAAGTATCATACCGTGACTAGGTGATCGAAAAGGTGCCACTCAAGTTTACCAAAGGAGCGTGTAGAGGAGTACATATCAAGACCAGGATTTGCCAGTCCATGTAACAGATAGATACATATGTGGCCATCTCGGTGACGTTGCATTAACGAAGCTTGCAAGCGTGTGACTAGGTCACGGAATGCAACAACATGGGAACGAGTAAACAAGTTCATCGATAACGAGATCGAACTAAGGTATGGAGATACCAAAGATCAAGTCTCGGATGAACTAGGTATCAAGTGGCAAAGGGAACGGGAAACGACTATTCACAGTTCGAGCGATAAGATTCGTGGAATGCACGGGGGTCATCATGGGCATCCAGGTCCCGCTGATGATCATTGATGTGAGAGGATTCTCAATCATGTCCATAGTATTCCTGAACCGAAGGATGTCACGCTTAAGGGTGGGGGCGCTTAGGGATAGATGAGGTACCGTAGGAGAAATAGAGAGAGAAATCGGAATAGTTTTGGGTAACATCCGATGGTGATCGGAAGGGGTTCGTAAATAGTTACGGAGTGAAGGAATATGATAATATATGTATTTGAATTAATTGGAGAATTAATATTAAATATGTATTTTATTTTATTATTAAAGGCTTCCTAATGCTAATGGGCCTCACCCGAAGGGAGGCCCAATAGGGCAAGGCGCCTAAGGGGAGGGGGCCGGCCAGCCTTGGCTTGGTGGGCCGCCCAAGTAGGGCCCACCTAGGGCTGGCGGCAACCCCTAGGTGGCCGGCGGGTGTGGGATTTAGTCCCACACCACCTAGCCCCTGGGTGGTGACCCTCCTCCTACTATATATAGGGGTCTCCCCCACCCCTTTGGAAGCATCCAATTCTCTCATTCTCTCTTTCATTTTCCTTTGAGGACTTCTCCGTAATATTGGGGAGGACCTCGAGGAATTTGAGTTCTCCACCTTCACACTACCGTCGTGTGATCTTCGGTCCAGCATCTTCTTCTTCCGCTGCTCGGCTGGATCGGAGCCCGGGAGACGCCGCCTACACCGGACGTGTGTAGTACTTCGGAGGCACCACACTTGGGGTGTTGCTCGTGTTCATCAATATACGCCTTCCTGCATAAGGCGTGCCTCGGTCTTCAAAGGTATGAATATCGTATCCCTTCTCCGTTACTTATGTCTACATAGTATAGATCCTGGTATTAGTGTTCGAGTAGATAGATTTTTTTTGTTTTCTGCTACGGAACGCTTCATTGGTATCAGAGCCAGGTCTATGGGTAGCCATGTCGTACGGATAGAACACATAGCAATATGTGGGCATTGATTCTCTAGTTGCTACCCTCTTTAATGTTATTGTTCATATCGCGACACTGTTTGATGAAGTGGCCCCCAACCAACCTCACGTGGTGATTCAAGAGACTGGCCCACGTATCAAAGTGGCTTAGGGGAGTGTCTGTCTCTCTACAGTAGTTGATATAGCGTCGACATTGGAGGGCCCTGAAAAGGGAAGTAAAACGGAAGTCATTGAATCTATGTTGTGGTTCTACGTTCGTAGGTGGGAAGGGGTTCTACCGCGAAAGCCCTAAAGCCGCGTAAAACATGAAATAGATAATATAGAGGAGTCTATATTTGATTTTCATAGGGGCTAGTGTTGTGACATGGCAATGAAAAGTTTATGAAACTTCCATTGGAGCTCTCAATGGTGATCAAGAAGCTGCAACCACGTCATGACACTTTACATTAAGAAGTACCTTTGTGTGCATCTTGTTATTCTAGTATGATAATATATACGACGGTAGCATAATAGGATAATCCCTCACAGAATTCCAGTCTTCGCATTCCCCTTGTATGTGCACCACCAAGAAAGTTCTCCGTTATGAGGCAGGCCGTGACGATCGGGTGTCAGACATATCTGCGTTCGCATACGTTGGGTGTAAGCCATGTTGCACTACGGATACACACAAGTTAGAACTAGCAAGCCTAGAATGTGTAAACATGGCCTCGGAATACAAGAGACCGAAAGGTCAAGCATGAATCACATGGTTGATGTGATCGACATTGGGGAATGTCCACCTTTGAAACTACACTGATGGCCGTGACGATCGGGGGAGGTGCAGCGGATTGGGATCATGTGATCACTGAAATGAATAGAGGGGTGTTCATTTGAGTGGGATTTCTTTTGTTTTAGTTTAGAAACATGAATTAAAACTTGAACTCATTATTATGAACATGATCTAAACACTTTGCAAATCCATTGTAGATGTCTCGCCCACCCACCTTCAACCTTAGCACTTTCCTCGAGAAGGACAAACTGAAAACTGATGGAACCAACTTCACCACATGGTTCCGCAATCTTAGGATCCTCCTAGTCCCCTACAAGTTGACTTATGTCATCGAGGCTGAGCTTCTAGCTAAGCCTACAGATTCCGCCTCCCAGGATGAAAAGAATGTCTGGCAGTCCAAGGCGGATGATTTCTCCCTCATCCAAAGTGGAATGCTCTATGCCATGGAGCCAGAGCTTCAAAAACGTTTTGAGAAGATGAATGCTTTCGAGATCATTGAAGATCTCAAGGCTGTCTTTGCTCCACAGGCTCGTGCAGAGAGGTATGATGCTTCCGAGCTCTTCTTCTCTGCTAAGATGGAAGAGCACAACAGTATTAGTGAGCATGTAGTCAAAATGTCTAACTACGTTAAGCGCTTGAATGCTCTGGATTGCAAAATCCCGGAAGAGCTTACGATTGATAGGGTGTTGCACTCGCTGCCCCCTAGCTACAAGAGCTTTGTGATGAACTACAACATGAAAGGGATGACTAAGACCCTTGCTGAAGTGTTCACCATGCTCAAAACTGCTGAGGTAGAAATCAAGAAAGAGCACACGGTGTTAATGGTCAATAAGACCATTAACTTTAAAGGGCCAGGGACAAAGGGCAAGGACAACAAGCCAAAGAAGGATGGTAAAGCAGTTGCCAACACCTCTAAGGCTACTAGGCCCAGACCTAGGTCCGGTACCACGTGCTATTACTGCAAAGGGGATGGGCACTGGAAACGCAATTGCCCCAAGTACATTGAGGACAAGAAAGCTGGCAAGATAGCCGCCAAAGACAAAGGTATATGTGATATACATGTCATAGATGTGTTCCTTACCAATGCCAGGACCAACACCTGGGTATTTAATACCGGTTCTGTTGCTCACATATGTAACTCCCAACAGGAGCTGCGGAGTAAGAGCCAGCGTCGGCAATGCCACGAAAGTCGATGTGGTGGCTGTTATCGCGTTATCTCTACATCTGCCGTCATGATTGATTCTAGTTTTGAATAAATGCTACTATGTACCCACATTGAGTATGAATATTGTAAGTGGATCTTGCTTGTTGCAAGATCGTTATTCATTTAAATCTAGAACAAGTGGTTGTTCTATTTATATGGACAACGTCTTTTATGTTCATTGATGGCTCTGTGTATGGCGCCCAGAAAAGTGCTGGTGCGGTGTTGATGTAGAGCTCATTGGGAACCCCAAGAGGAAGGTATGATGAGCACAACAACAAGTTTCCCTCAGTATGAAACCAAGGTTTAATCGAACCAGTAGGAGCAAGGAAACACCCCAAAGGTGTTACTAGCTGAGCTTTGGCAGGGCGCACTACCGGTGCTAGTAGCAACATGGAGACCTGCACAACACAACCATAGAACTTTGTCCCCAACTTGAGATGAGGTTGTCAATCTCACCGTGTTTTGCGGTAAACAAAGGATTAAACGTATCGAATGGAAAGAAGTAAAAGTTTGCAGAAAGTAAACACAAAGAAGTAAATAGTTTGTAGATTTAATGTAAAAGACAAGGACCGGGATCCATAGTTCACTAGAGGTGTCTCTCCTTAAGATAGATAACATGCTGGGTGAACAAATTACAGCGGGGCAATTGACAAACATCGAGAAAGCAATACATGCATATACTAATCATCTTGACTCCTTTGAGACTTGATTGGGAATTACAACATTATACATAGACCGCCATCCAACTGCATCTATGACTAATAATCCACCTTCAGGTTATCATCCGAACCCCCTCCAGTATTAAGTTGCCAGCAACAGATTATTGCTTTACGAACTGCGTGTAAAGTAAACAATACGATTGTTCTATGAACAAAGGATTGTTGGTTTCTCCCTAGTAGCAACAGCACATCTAGTACCTTAGAGATTTCTATCACTTCCCAGTTACGGAGGCATGAACCCACTATCGAGCATAAATACTAACTCTTGGAGTTGCTAGCATCTACTTGGCTAAGATAGCTACTAACAATGGAAAGCATGCAAGATCACAAATAACAAATACATGATAGAATCAATAATCAATCTGAAATAGCATCTCAATATCCATCGGATCCCCGCAAACACAACATGCATAATTATAAATAGATGATCTTGATCATGAACGGAGCTCACAAGATCTAGACATGAAAGCACAAAGGAGGAGAACCAGCCATCTAGCTACTACATGGATCCATAGTCCAAGGATGAACTACTCACGCATCACATTGGAGGCTTGCATGGTGATGAAGAAGGCCTCTAGGGTGAATTCCCCTCTCCGGCAGGGTGCCAGGAAGAGCTTTAGATCCCTCCCGATCTAGGGATGGAGATGACGGCGGCTACAGACGCTTTCGTGGATTTTTGATCGGGTACTTAGGGTTTACGTCCCGAGGGCATCTTATAGTCAGAAGGGGAGGCCGAGGGGGTGCCAGGGTTGGCCTCACCACCCCCTGGCACGGGCCAGGCTGGGCCGCGCGGCCAGGTGGTGTGGTGGCCCCCTGACCCCTCTCCGTCTCGTACTCTGGCATATGATGACTTCCGGAAAAATAGGCACTTTGGCTTTTGTCCTGTCCAATTCCGAGAATATTCATTTTCTGACTTTCCTGGAACCAAAAGCGAAAAGCAGGCGGTAACCTGTGGCTCTTGTTAATAGGTTAGTCCAAGAAATCATATGAAAAGTACTCCAAAGTGTGGACAAAACACAAGAAAGTGGATAAAACCAAGCATGGAACATCAAAAATTATAGATACATTTGCAATGTATCAACATCCCCAAGCTTAACTCCTGCTCGTCCTCGAGTAGGTAAGTGATAAAAAGAAAGAATAATTTTTGAGGTGACATGCACCATCAAAGACTTGATCAAAGTATTTGTAAAACATTCAAGGCTGGGATCATAGTACTTCAATCATAACATGAAAGACAAAGTTCTAGCAATAAGACAAAGAAACTATGATGCAACATGAAAAGACACAAACAAAAGATTCAGGAATAACAATGCTTTGCAAGACGTTTGTTTGTTTCACATAAAGAAAACATAGCATAATTGTATTTAGCTTGTCCCTCAATAGAGTAGCAAATATAAATGCATAGGACACCTTCAAAGTTCATAAGAGTGACTAGATACAATAGTTTAAAACAAGTAATATCAAAGTATGCATCAATCAACTAGTCTTGGGACAATGCACATAGAACTAAGAATGGCCACTATGCTCTCAAAGTAGGTGCATAAAGATAGAAGGTCGAGACTCAATATAATGGTGGAAGAAAGGCCTTTTTATAAAAGGAAGTAGGGATTCAAGTCTCATAAAGAGCTTCCAAAAATTATGGTACTTATAGCTTTCAGCTCTCATTGCCCCTATCATAAGCATCTTGAAGTGATTAAGGTTAAAGTGAACAAACTATGGTGTACATGCTTGACGAAGTATAAGTTAGAAATCTCATGTCCCTTGTATACGAGGGTTGATCCTCATGCTACTCAAGTTTAGTCACCGGTAAGTTCTTGTCATCGTAAGCACATGTGTATCATAGAGAACCGCCAACGGGGTACCCCTTGCCCGATGATACGGACGAATCCCCATATCAAAATGACAAGGCAAGCAGACAACAAGCATCTCAGCATTCTTCTTATTTACCATGGGAATATGGTGCTTTTTCTCTCTCTTTCCTCTTTTCATAATATCTTTTTTTTCTTTTCTATTTTTCTCAATATAGGACTCTTTTTTATAAGAAGAATGCTTCATAGACAGCTCATTATGGTTACGCTGCAGGTTTCCACCATGTCAGCATGGATTAGACCAATGCCCAGCGTTTCTCTAACACATATACATAACTCCATGGACTTACAAGCTCCCCTTTCATTTCACACCGACGACATCCATATACAAAAGAGCATGATATCAACTAGGTACAAGTACCATGTGCAATGTTGAAAGCGTTCCCCATGACGGCATGGTTCTGCTAATTCCCAACAAATAAGTGCAAGCATATACAACATAGACGACACAATGGTTCAAGTTTATTAAGGGCAAGAAAAGTAAAGTGTGCCATCAAGTTCGTGAGAGCTTTAATCACTAGTTTTCTCATAACAAGTTTAATTTGGAAGGTAAACAAAAGCATGAATATACTTGGAATAGCATAAGATAGTAGGTAGGTATGGTGGACTCTTTGGAATAACTTGGTTTAGGGAGTTGGATGCATGAGTGGAACTCATACTTTGTTGTGGAGGCTATCAAAAGACTGGGAGCGACAAACTAAGAGAGAAATAATGGCCATAATCATGTAGAGCGACAAAACATCATTGATCAAAGCATAAAGTGATACTACAAGTTGAAAACTAAAGGATCATAAAGGCTATGGTGACTTGAGATAGTCATAACATGGTGTGAGCATGTGCCAAGTCAACCCAAATAAAGCATCAAAGGAGAATACCACTATACTATGCTTTAATATGCTAAAACAACGCATGATTCATCCAAGGCACATTAAGCAATCTCAATTGTTTATAACAAGTCATGCTACAGCAAAGAATACTAAGCATAAATCCAAACAATATCAAGCATGGCATGACAGAGCATAGGCCACAGTCAAAAACAAGCTCTTTTTACCACGTAAGCATGAACTTTCCTACTCTTTTCCAAACCAAACCAAACTATTTGCAAACCAATGTATGAAAGAGGGGGTCCAACCAAAGAAAATGAAGCAAACCAAAGCAAATGAAAAACCAAAACGAAAACCAAAAAGAAGACGCTCCAAGAACAACACAACTATGCATGAAACAATAAAAATGAAGCGTTTGGAAGAAACCTGGAATTTTTATTGATGAAGGAGATGCCTTGGGCATCCCCAAGCTTTGATGCTTGTACTTCTTGGATATTTCTTGGGGTGACACGTGTGGCATCCCCAAGCTTGAGCTTTAGTCCATTGTAACATCCCAAAACTTAAATCCAAGCTTATCAAGATCCAAATCATCAAAATTAGGGTTAACAAAATTTTCCCAAATTAAAAATGAAAGCATTCATCTGTATGAGCATTTAAATTAGGAATTGATTTGAATTGCCATGGTTCTGTGATTCTTTGGTTGTAAAATGTTTCTTAGGTGATTTAAACATCATCTACATCATTCCCAAACTTTTCCCAAAGAAAATCAAATCAAAAACAATTAAAATGGAGGAATGGTAATTTTGGCCATTTTAATCCACTACACTATTTTGAGTGTTCCTAGCACTCATTTCTCAAAAGATATAATTCTAGAGATTTACGCCCCTTTCTAGTACACATAATGAGGTACCAAGGCCCACCTTTTGATCTGCTAAAAACATTCAAATACTTATTTTAAATGGCATGTGAAAATTGAATTCAATGCATATGCCTAGATCACCCCTATTTCAAAAACCATCAAATTGAGCTCCACTTTCAAAACCCTTGCAACCAGAGACTACCTAGTACCAGTGGAGAACACCCAAAAATTTTGAAACCAAAATTCAAACTTTTACTTCTTGCGGCCATTTCATCAAACAGGTGGTAGACACAAATCTTGCCAAATTCAAAACATTATAGTGAGTAGTGATCTTGGTCACCATTTGGGCCTAACTCGGTCCCCTTGTCCCCCAGTGCACCCCCTACCCTTTTGCTAGCCCGGCCAAGCCCTGTGTACACGACCAAATGGTCATGGCCATTAAGGCCGAGCACCTTGAGCACCCTCACCAGCGACAACGCGCCACAACAGCCACCAGCCTCGCCCACCATGTCCAGCACGTCGCCCGTGGTCCACCTCCACCATCCAACCAGCCCCAGCCCAAGGACAGCGACCAGAACGGCCAGGAACCGCCGCGCCCGGAGCCGGTCGACCATGCCGACGCCGCCAGCAGCTCGCCCCAGAGCTGGACCTCGCCTAGCTCCAGCCGCCCGTCTACGCGATCCCCACCGGCCTAGCAAGCTAACAGACATGCCCAATCCCCTGACCGTACCCTGTAGTCGCCGGCCGCCATGAAACTCGTCGTCGGCAGAGACTTAGTGCGTGCCGCGCTTTTCACTGTCCCCGACCGCAAACCACTGCACCAACACCACCGTGACACTCGCCAGGGCACCGCCCACGCCTCTAGCTCGTTGTGTCGTCGTCATCGGCGAGCACCGCCCATGCTTCTCTGCCGCTCAGTCGACCCTATATAAAGAGGCCACCCCAGCACCATTTCTCCACACTCCCACACTCCCCAACTCTCACTGAACCTCACCCACCTCTCACCAACGCCGCTCGAGCTCTGCCTCGCTGGAATTGGAGCCGAAGCTGCCGCAGCAGGAGGAGAAGGGCGCCTGTGATTTAGGGCACCCCAAGCTCCGCCGCAACCGCGCCTCGCCTCGCCGTCATCTACCAGCCCGTTTGCCCGCCTCGCCGACCTTGTTGGAGCCCTGGTACGCCCCCAATCGACCCCCACCGCCGCGGCTAGGTCAGACTCTCGCCGGAGTAATCCGTCGTCGACGATGACTCTCCACCGTTAGATCCCCTTTTAATCGTGCAGCCTAGGATGCTAGATACCGTTTTGGTATTTTTGTGCCACTGATTGGTGGAGCCCGCATGTCAGGCAACCTGTTGCATGCACTGTGCGTAGCTGGACCGGCCCAGTTAGTTCCCGCGCGAGTTAGATTTTCAAATCTAGTTTTTTCTATTTAGAGTTAATCTAGTTTCTGTCCATTAGTTTAAAAATCAATTCTAGGAGTTTGACAAATCCAAATTGCAAGAAACCAATTTTTCCTGAAAGGTATTGAAGTGATCTATCCAAGCCCATTGGATTTAATTAAATTAGAGTTATAGATCTCTCCTAGTAAAAATAACAAAACAGAAGCTTTTGCACCTTGCAACATTTTTATAAAATCAACCAAGATAGGTTTTGAGTTGATTCCAACTCTCAAAAATCACAATTCATCATATCTATCTAAATATGTAATAATATTAAGATTTACATGCAGTGACTTTGGACTAGTACCAAAATAATGCTATATAGGCATTTCTAGCCACTTTAAATCATTAAATAATGAACTTAAACCAAAGTAATTATGATCCAAACTTTAAATCTCATTCCCACATGTTATAATATGTGGTGATGACATGTGTCCACATGATCCCATATTTGAAGTGGTGAATATTAAATCTTAGTTAATTTTTCAATGAGTAGAAATTATTTTTCTAAAATAAAAAGGAAGAAACTAGTGAATTAAAATTGTGATGCTTGTGATGATAATAGATCATCAATTGTGTGCCTTAGAGTACTAAGTAAACTAGTTAAGTATTGTGTGGTGATTGTGTACTCCGTATGTATTTATAGAAGATAGTACCGACCAAGCTTACGAGGAGGAGGAGTGCTACCAAGAAGAAGAAGAAAACTTCAACCACTGCACCAACCAAGGCAAGCTAGCCCTATCCAAGCTAACCCTTGCAAGTTGTACTTGCAAGCCACCATTAGCAATGCAAGCTAACACTTGCAAGTATAATGCTTAGCAAGCTAGGATTAAACTAGATAGCTTAGCAAGATGCTATAGGCATGCTTGAGTCATATCACTTTGACTATTAGTTACCCCAAGTCTTATTTACAAGCTTTACTTCCTTTAGTACACAAAGTCCCTTACTTGTTTTGAAGGTAGCATAAAAAGTATAAAACTTGACCTATTTAGCTAAGCTTTAGATGTCATTCTATGGCATGAGATTGAACCCATCATCTTCCACCTTAGTGAACACTCTTAACTTAGTAGTTTAGAGTAGATAAAAACTTGAGTCACTTTAGATGGGAACACTTCGTGAAAATGAATTATGAAAACCTTGGAATGATGAGTCATTCTATTGAGATGTTTTGACATGTGTTGAGAAACACAAATGGTTTATGATGATGAAAATGTTGAGGCATGAGCCTTAGCCCTTTTATAAAATTGATGGTTGGATTCGGATGCGATACCATTCCAAATTTACCATACAACCACACTACCTAAATTGGGTAAGGCTTAGCTGGAAATTTATATGCATTAGTATTAGTTCCCTCACTGGAGAGGTTTGAGCTGAGGCTACCTCCCAATGTTGTCCACCTATGCAGTGCGCAAGATGACTGATGGTCATGGTTGGGAGGCCATGCTCATAGGAGAGGTTCTTATACTAGGGTGTGTAAAGGAAAGGTTATGTTTGATTATCTGCATACTAAGTATGATGATTCAGGGTTATCCCTGACAGATGTATCGAATCTTGTGGTGAAAGTGTACCACCTCTGCAGAGTGTCAAACTATTCGAATAGCCGCGTCCGCGGTTATGGACAGTTGGAATGGCCATACTGTTTCGTTGTCAGATGTTTTCCAAATAACTTGAAATGAATGATGAATCTTGACTTGACCACAACAGGGTTGTGTTTATGATATTTAGCCTCCCACCTTAAGTGATTCTAGAACTTTATTTTATCTTTCTTTGCTTCAGAACTCAGCTTAGGTTTCAAACTTAACTTTATAGTTAAACTTAGATTTAGCACTTTAACTTAGCACTATACTACTTGTTAGTGGTAGTTTGCGAGTACTTAAAGAGTACTCATGGCTTTTGTCCCTGGCTATTCTCATGGCCAGACTATGAAGGAGACTATCAAGATGATGGCCAGCAGGACGGCTATGATAACTAGGACTATCTGCCTTCGTCAGCATTGCCTGTGCCCCTGAAGATGGACCCCACCGCTACGCTTATCTTTTATTTCCGCTGCTTGTTGTATTAAGACTGGATCATGAGATCCTTATTTGTGTAAGACCTTATGTATGGTTTGTAATGGATGATGTACTGGGATATCCAATCCGTTATGTCTCACAAAAATGGTAATCCTGGGATTGCGAGGTATGGCATAACGGGCATCTGGTATTAAAAATCCGGGTGTTTACATCCATACTTCATTTCATTACTCATTCCTTCCATACACCTGAATTTTTTCCTTCATACAAAACTTCACACAATCTTTATTAGCAACATTAGTGCACTTAAGATAAATAAGTCTTAAGGTTCAGTTCTAACACCAAATAAACTTGCATTAGAACACTAGCTACTGTATAACTTCCCTCAAAAAGCTCAATTCCCCAAAAGAACTCAAAAAGGAAACAACAAGAAGCAAATGCAGAAAATGGCAGAAATCTGTCAAAACAGACCAGCAGGTAAAGACGAATTTTTTCGAAGACCTTCTGTTGCTCAAATCAAAAAGTGTTGAACTAATGAAAGTTACATAACAACCTGGGGCAGAATCACAAAAATGCACGCCTCAAAAAGACGTTCAGATATTTTACACGAATTTTTACGGTGAAGCACAGAAATCTGTTTCGGGACAACAACTTTCCCAATCATTACTTCTCTCTCATTAGAGGTTACTCTTGGCACAAAAAGCAAATAAAAAGGATAAGGAGCGGTTATTACTGAGGTAATAACTTCCAAGACTCATCTAAAACTTTTGGGTTAACTCCCAATAAGTACTTTTCTTTAACGCCTTTAAGTTAGGCATAAGAAGCAAGAAAGAATCAAGTGTTCTCAAATAAAGAAGCATTAAGACCAAATTTTGTTTTCATAGGAGAAGCAAAAGAAATATTCTCTCTCTTCTTAGGGAAGTGTTCTATACCTTTCTTGAGTGGGAGTTGATATATAATGGTGCCTTCTTTTATATCAATAATGGCACCAACAGTTCTAAGAAAAGGTCTTCCCAAAGTAATAGGACAAGAAGCATTGCATTCAACATCCAAAACATAGAAATCAACGGGGACATAGGCATTGTTAACCATAATAACAACATCATTAAGACTCCCCATGAGTTTCTTTTTAGAATTATCATCAAGTGGGACATTCAAATAACAATCTTCAAGTGGAGGCAAATCAAGCATATCATAAATAGTTCTAGGCATAATAGAAACACTACTATCAAGATCACATAAAGCTTTGAAATCAAAGTCATTCACTTTCATATTAATGATGGGTTCCCAACCATCTTCTTGTTTTATAGGAATAGAAGCTTTATGTTTCATCTTTAATCTTTATGAGAGCATCAGTAATGTGTTTTGTAAAGGCCATGTTCATAGCACTAGCATTAGGACTTTTAGCAAGCTTTTGTAGGAACTTAATAACTTCAGAGATATTGCAACCATCAAGATCAAAATCAAATTTATCATCTAAAGTAGTAGAACTATTACTAGCCTCAACACTAGTGGCGGTAATAGTAGAAACACTAATGTTTCTAGCAATTTCATCTTCTCTTTCCCACTTAGGATGTAATTCAGCTAATAGTCTAACATTTTCATCAATTCTTATTTGCATGGAATTAGTAGCTGCAAAGGGATTATCATTAGTTTTAGGTTTAGCAACCATTTTATTCAAAGAAGATTGAGCTTCAACCAAAGATTCTATATTTCTTTCAGCATTAGAGAGTTTTTCCTCAATAGTTTTATTGAAAGCAGTTTGTTTACTAATAAAGTCCTTAAGCATAGCTTCAAGTTCAGAGGGTGCACTCCTATTGTTGTTGTAAGAACTTCCATAAGCATTACCATTGTTGGGAGGATATGGCTTATAATTGTTGTTACCAAAATTACTCCTATAAGCATTATTGCCAAAATTATTATTTCTTATGAAGTTCACATCAACTTGCTCTTCTTGAGCAACCAAAGATGCTAAAGGAACATTATTTGGATCAATATGGGCTTTCCCATTAACAAGCATAGACATAATAATATCAATCTTATCACTCAAGGAGGAGGTTTCCTCAACAGATTTTACCTTCTTACCTTGTGGAGCTCTCTCAGTATGCCATTCAGAATAATTAACCATCATATTGTCCAAAAGTTTTGTTGCAGCACCCAAAGTGATGGTCATAAAGGTACCTCCAGCAGCAGAGTCCAATAGGTTCCTTGAAGAATAGTTCAATCCTGCATAAAACGTTTGGATGATCATCCAAGAAGTCAGTCCATGAGTGGGACAATTCTTAACCAAAGATTTCATTCTTTCCCAAGCTTGAGCAACATGTTCATTATCAAGTTGTTTAAACTTCATTATTTCACTTCTCATAGATATAATCTTAGCAGGAGGATAGTATTTTCCAATAAAAGCATCTTTGCATTTAGTCCAAGAATCAATACTATTCCTAGTTAAGGAATTCAACCATTCTTTAGCTTTTCCTCTCAAAGAGAAAGGAAACAATTTCAACTTAATAATATCACCATGTATATCCCTATGCTTTTGCATCTCACAAAGTTCAACAAAGTTATTTAGATGGGCAGCAGCATCTTCATTACCAATACCAGAAAATTGTTCTCTCATAACAAGATTGAGTAAAGCAGGTTTTATCTCAAAGAAAGTATCTTCAGGCACAGGTGGAGCAATAGGTGTGCTCATAAAATCATTGTTGTTGGTGCTAGTGAAGTCACACAACTTAGTGTTTTCAAGAGTAGTCATTTTTTTGGGTTTTCAAATAAGAAAGCAAACTAGTAAAACTATTTTTTTGCGTTTTTGATAAAAAAACAAGCAAACAAAGCAAAAGAAACTAAGCAAAACAAAAATAACAAAGTAAAGAGATTGGTTATGAGGGACTCCCCTTGTGAAGATGTCCTTGACTCCCCGGCAACGGCACCAGAAAAATGCTTTGATGGCTCTGTGTATGGCGCCCAGAAAAGTGCTGGTGCGGTGTTGATGTAGAGCTCGTTGGGAACCCTAAGAGGAAGGTATGATGAGCACAACAACAAGTTTCTCTCAGTATGAAACCAAGATTTAATCGAACTAGTAGGAGCAAGGAAACAACCCAAAGGTGTTACTAGCTGAGCTTTGGCAGGGCGCACTACCGGTGCTAGTAGCAACATGGAGACCTGCACAACACAACCACGGAACGTTGTCCCCAACTTGCGATGAGGTTGTCAATCTCACCGTGTTTTGCAGTAAACAAAGGATTAAACGTATCGAATGGAAAGAAGTAAAAGTTTGCAGAAAGTAAACACAAAGAAGTAAATAGTTTGTAGATTCAATGTAAAATACAAGGACCGGGATCCATAGTTCACTAGAGGTGGCTCTCCTTAAGATAGATAACATGCTGGGTGAACAGATTACAGTGGGGAAATTGACAAACATCGAGAAAGAAATACATACATATACTAATCATCTTGACTCCTTTGAGACTTGATTGAGCATTACAACATTATACATGGACCGCCATCCAACTGCATCTATGACTAATAATCCACCTTCAGGTTATCATCCGAACCCCCTCCAATATTAAGTTGCAAGCAACAGATTATTGCTTTACGAACTACGTGTAAAGTAAACAATACGATTGTTGTTTTCTCCCTAGTAGCAACAGCACATCTAGTACCTTAGAGATTTATGTCACTTCCCAGATTACTAGAGGCATGGACCCACTATCGAGCATAAATACTAACTCTTGGAGTTGCTAGCATCTACTTGTCCAAGATATCTACTAACAACGGAAAGCATGCAAGATCACATAAAACGAAGACATGATAGAATCAATAATCAATCTGAAATAGCATCTCCATATCCATCGGATCCCCGCCAACACAACATGCATAATTACAAATAGATGATCTTGATCATGAACGGAGCTCACAAGATCTAGACATGAAAGCACAAAGGAGGAGAACCAGCCATCTAGCTACTACATGGATCCGTAGTCCAAGGATGAACTACTCACGCATCACACCAGAGGCTTGCATGGTGATGAAGAAGGCCTCGGTGAATTCCCTCTCCGACGGTCTTTGGGAAGAGCTTGATCCTCGATCTAGGGATGGAGATGGCGACTCTGAGACTCTTTCATGGATTTTTGATCGGTACTTAGGGTTTCGTCGAGGGCATCTTATAGTCAAAGGGAGGCCGAGGGGTGCAGGCTAGCCTCACCACCTGGCCGGGCAGCTGCTGCGCGGCCAGGTGGTGTGGTGGCCCCCTGGCCCCTCTCTGTCTCGTACTCTGGCATATGATGACTTCCGAAAAATAGGCACTTTGGCTTTTGTCCCGTCCAATTCCGAGAATATTCATTTTCTGACTTTCCTGGAACCAAAAAAGCAGAAAACAGGAAGCTGGCACTGTGGCTCTTGTTAATAGGTTAGTCCAAGAAATCATATGAAAAGTACTCCAAAGTGTGGACAAAACACAAGAAAGTGGATAAAACCAAGCATGGAATATCAAAAATTATAGATACGTTTACAATGTATCATTCATGCGCCTGTGAGTAATGGTTTATTCTTACTAGATCTTGATTGCAATACTCATATCCATAATATTGATGCTAAACGTTGTAAGCATAATGATGATAATTCCATGTTTATGTGGCATTTCCATCTTGGTCACATTGGCGTAAAGTGCATGAAGAAGCTTCATTCAGAAGGACTTCTTGGATCTTTAGATTTCGAATCTCTTGATACATGTGAGCCATGCCTTATGGGCAAGATGACTAGGACACCCTTCTGCGGCACGATGGAGAGAGCTGTAGACCTACTGGGAATCATACATACGGATGTATGTGGACCAATGAGTGTCTCAACGCGCAATGGTTATCGTTATTTTGTTACCTTTACTGACGATTTGAGTAGATATGGATATATCTACTTAATGAAACACAAGTCTAAAACCTTTGAAAAGTTTAAGGAATTTCAGAAGGAAGTAGAGAATCAACTTAACAAGAGAATCAAGCATCTTCGATCGGATCAAGGAGGCGAGTATTTGAGTTATGAGTTTAACATGCACTTAAAGGACTGTGGGATATTCCCACAACTTACGCCAATCGGAACACCATAGCATAATGGTGTGTCGGAACGATGTAACCGTACTCTATTAGATAGTGTGCGGTCCATGATGTCTTTGACTGATTTGTCCGTATCATTTTGGGGATATGTGTTAGAAACCGCTGCTTTTATTTTGAACCGAGCACCGTCCAAATCCGTGGAGACAACCCCATATGAGATATGGTATGGCAAGAAGCCAACATTGTCATTTTTGAAAGTTTGGGGATGTGAGTCTTACGTTAAGAAACTACAGCCTAACAAACTCGAACCTAAATCGGAAAAATGCATATTTGTGGGGTACCCAAGGGAAACAATTGGGTATACTTTCTACAACAAGGCCGAAGGCAAAATGTTTGTCACGAAAGCCGACACCTTTCTCGAGAAAGAGTTTCTCACCAAAGGAATTAGTGGAAGGAAAATTGAGTTGGATGAAGTTGTTGACCCTTCTCTCCAAATTCCGGGAGCGCAACGGAAGCTGTTCCGAAACCGCTCTCCAACATGGAGGAAGATCCCAATGATGATGATCAAAACAATGACGTCAAGACTCTTGAAGTTCGCAGGTCTACAAGAGTTCGTGCCACTCCTGATTGGTATAGTAGTCTTGTGATGTCTGTCATCCTAGATGAACAGGAAGAACCTGCAAACTACAAAGAATCTATGGATAGTGCTGATTCCGAGAAATGGCTACAAGCCATGAAATCTGAAATAGGATCCATGTATGAGAACCAAGTTTGGACCTTGGTAGATCTTCCCGAAGGTCGCAAGGCTGTGGAAAATAAATGGATCTTTAATAAAAAGACAGATGCAGGTGGTAATGTGACCATTCACAAAGATCGACTTGTCGCAAAGGGGTTTCGACAAATTCAAGGAGTCGAATATGATGCGACTTACTCACCCGTAGTGATGCTTAAGGCTGTCCAGATTTTACTAGCAATTGCTGCCCATTTCTACTATGAAATTTGGTAGATGGATGTCAAGACCGCATTTCTCAATGGTCACATTGATGAAGATTTGTATATGATGCAACCGGAAGGTTTTGTTGATCCTAAGGATGCTGGAAAGGTGTGCAAGCTTCAGTGGTCCATTTATGGATTGAAGCAGGCATCTCGGAGCTGGAACCAATGTTTTGATCAAGTGATCAAGAATTTTGGATTTGTCCAAAATCAACAAGAGTTCTGTGTTTACAAGAAAGCGAGTGGGAGCTCAGTTGTTTTCTTAGTAGTATATGTCGATGACATATTGCTCATGGGAAACGACGTGGGTCTTATGAGAAGCGTGAAAGCATATTTGAGTAGTCAATTTTCCATGAAGGACTTAGGTGAAGCTGCATACATATTAGGCATCAAAATCTATAGATATAGATCAAGACGCCTGATTGCATTAAGTCAAAGTACTTACCTTGAGAAGATTTTGAAGAGGTTCAAAATGTAAGATGCCAAAAGAGGTTTGGCACCTATAACAAAAGGTAGCATACTGAGTTTATCTCAATGTTCGGTAACAGATGCTGATAGAGAAAGGATGTCTTACATCCCCTATGTAACATCCCAATTTCAGCAACCCTGATTAGTTGTTTAGAATACAAAAATCAGGGGGAACAAAAACTTTTTCTTGTTCATTGGTGTAGTGTTTGCTTGTTGTCTGTTTATGCTTGTGTATGTGAGTGTATACCCTATGATATACTCCTTACCTCAACGTCAGTTGACAAAAGCTATCTAACAAAGCTATCCTGGCTCATTTTATATATTCTCAAATGTTCTGGCATTTCCAAAACATGAACCAAGATGCTTATGTAACCAAAACTATTTTGGTAGCTTCCATTGACAAAACTATGGAGAGATTTATAATACAATCTCCTTATGTTTTAGAGAGAGAACCTTCAACTACTCTTACCTCTAGGATCTCTAAAACCTTTTTGTAAGCTTTTGAATTCTACTCTTGGTATAGATACTAAGGACCTTACCTTGTTAAAACTCCAACCTATTTCAAAATATCCATCCTTACCCCAAGCTAAGCTTGATGGTAACCCTAGTAGTGGTTGATTCGTTTGTAAGATGAGTTGCCTTGGTCTACTGTTTGACTTGAGTGCTTAGAAGTAGTATGAGCTACTCTAGGAGCTCATCACTAGGATCAAGATGTCTCCAAATCACCAAACCCTAAGCAAGAATACAAACCTGGACCTAATCCCTAGATACTAGGTGATCATCTAAAACCCTTAACCAGCTTAGCTCTGAAGTAATCTAAATCCAGAAGCTTCCAAGTCAATGAAGACCAATAGCAAGATTGTATCCTTTCTACTCAATCTACACTTCAAAATCATCCACTTGATGATGCTTGGGTACCTTGCACCCCATAAAAAACATCCCATCTCATATTCTAGTCAAAAACCCTAAATCTGCCAAATTTGGCTAAGTCTGGAATCTGTTGCAACATCAACTTTTTGGATGCCTCCCTTTCTCAACCCTTGTGAATTTTTGGAAATGCATCTGAACCATCTTGTTAAGCATCCTAAGGACTACCAAGGCCTACTCTTTCCCTTGGTTAGATCATCCTCCAACCCACTTGTTCTTGATGGTTTTGTAGGCAAGATAATAACTTTTCCTGCAAATCTAGTCAACATGCCTACTTTGATAGAAGCTCACACCACCATCCAACCTTCTATGGACCAACTCTTTGCATGGTTGTTTTCTACTCATATAGGTCTATCAACATCTACTTCACTTGTTCCAGGTGGATCTTTGTGCTACTTAAACCCACAAGGTTTGTAAGGCTAGTTGATAATCTGCTTTGGTAGGCTTATTTTATTCAAAGTTTGAAAGCCTCTGTAACATCCCAAAATTTTAATCCAAGCTTATCAAGATCCGAATCATCAAAATTAGGGTTAACAAAAAAACTTTTCCAAATTAAAAAAGAAAGCATTCATGTGTATGAGCATTTAATTTAGGAATTGATTTGAATTGCCATGGTTCTGTGATCCATTGCTTGTAAAATGTTTCTTAGGTGAAATAAACATCATCTAAGTCATTCCCAAATTTTTCCCAAAGAAAAATAACTCAAAATGAATTTTTGAAGTGAATGGTCATTTTGGCCAAATTAACTCTCATGCCTACTTTGGCTATTCCTAGTACTCAAAACTTAACAGGAACATGTGTGGATCTTTACACCCCTTTTGAGTACACATAATGAGGTACCAAGGCCCACTTTGTGATCTGCAAAAATCTTTCAAAGGCTAATGTTAAATGACAGTTCAAAATTTAATCTATTTCATATGGGAAGATCCCACTTTTTCAAAAACCACTCAAACAAGCTCAATTTTCAAAACCCAAGCACCCATAGAGTCTCAAGCTTCTATCTAGCAAACCCACCAAAAATCTTTTCAAAATTCAATTGTTTATTACTTGCGGCCATTTAATCAAACACTTGGCAGGCATGTTTAAACTCTAAATCATAGCTCACTGTTTTGAACAGGGTTTTGCCCCCATTTGATCCCCATTTAATCTTTTGGTCCCCTCTTGATCTAACCATACCATTAGCACCAATCTCCCTTGTCCCTAGCCACAGTGCTGAGCCACCCCGAGCACTAGCTCGCCGGCCGACCATGCACTCGCTCCAGTAGACCACTTCCCTCTCTCTCACCATGTCTAGGAGGCAGCCAGGACCTCACCGCCACCCTCTGTCCCTTGACCGAGCCAAGCGCAGCAGTGGACCACCGAGGAGAGCCCGCGCCTAGTGCCACCGAGCCATGCCGAGCACGCGCCAGAGCGCCGCACCCGGCACGCGTGCACAAGCCGCCGCTCGACCGCAGCCTGCGCCTACTGCTCCGCCACAACCCAGGGAAGATGACGGACACGCCCGTTCGCCACCATAACGCCCGCAGCCACCGCTGTGATTCGCGCCTGCCGCCTAAGCCCGCATTCACTTCCTAAAGCACCGCCAGGAGACCACCTATCGATCGCCACCCTCAGCCATGCCTCTAGCCGGCCGTAGCCATGTCGCCACCGTCGCCTGCCCATCCCGCTCGGTCTCACCGTCGGGCCTATAAAAGGAGGGCACCCCCAGCCATTTGAAGCACACCACTCCACTCCCCTCACCTCACTGACCGTCCCACACCTCTAGCCGGAGCAAGGGGAGCAGCAGCTCGCCGGAATTTCACTGGCGCAGGCTGCCTCAGGAGGAGAAGGGCGTCGCTGATTGCGACCACCCCTGGAGCTACCTCGACCGTCCCTGAGCTCGCCGTCGACCACCCGTTCATTTGCCGGACTAGCCGTCGTCCCTGGAGCCCTGGTACACCCCCTACGCACCCCACCGAGCCGCTAGGGTTCGAGATCACCGGCGACCTGTTCGTCGTTGACGACGATCCCCAGCCGTAGATCCCAGTTCTAATCTAACGGCCCAGTAGCGTCTGCCGTTTAGCGTGTTAAGAGACAACCGACAAGCAGGACCCCTGTCAGCTGAGCCCAGTGGGCGCCACCTTGGTCCGCCCATGTAGATCTTCGCTAGCCTAGCCGTTCAAAATTGGATTTTTCTTTTTAGTTTAAACATAGTTCTGCCTCTGAGTTTGAAAATCAATTCAGAGAGTTTGACAAATCCAAATTGCATGAAACCAATTTTTCCTGAAAGGTATTGAAATGATCTATCCAAGCCGGTTGGATTTAATTCAATTAGAGTTATAGATCTCTCCTAGTAAAAATAACAAAACAGAAGCATTTGCATCTTGCAACATTTTTATAAAATCAACCAAGATAGCTTTTGAGTTGATTCCAACTCTAAAAAATCACATTTCATCATACCTATCTGAATATGTAATAATATTAAGGTTTACATGCAGTGACTTTGGACTAGTACCAAAATAATGCTATATAGGCATTTCTGGTCACTTTAAATCATTAAATAATGAACTTAAACCAAAGTAATTATAATACAACCTTTAAATATCATTCCCACATGTTAGAATATGTGGTGATGACATGTGTCCACATGATCCCATATTTTAAGTGGTGAATATTAAATCTTAGTTAATTTTTCAATGAGTAGAAATTACTTTTCTGAAATAAAAAGGAAGAAACTAGTGAATTAAACTTGTGATCCTTGTGATGATAATAGATCATCAATTGTGTGCCTTAGAGTACTAAGTAAACTAGTTAAGTATTGTGTGGTGATTGTGTACTCCGTATGTATTTATAGAAGATAGTACCGACCAAGCTTACGAGGAGGAGGAGTGCTACCAAGAAGAAGAAGAAAACTTCAACCACTGCACCAACCAAGGCAAGCTAGCCCTATCCAAGTTAACCCTTGAAAGTTGTACTTGCAAGCCACCATTAACAGTGCAAGCTATTGTTAGCAAGCTAGAATTAAGAAAGATGAATGAGCAAAGATGCTTTAGGCATGCTTTGGTCACACCACCTTGACTATTACTACCCCAAGTATTACCTTACAAGCTTTAATACCTTTAGTTTACACAAAGTCCCTTACTTGTTTTGAAGGTAGCATAAAAGTATAAAACTTGACCTATTTAGCTAAGCCTTAGATGTCATTCTATGGCATGAGATTGAAACCATCATCTTTCCACCTTAGTGAACACTCTTAACTTAGTAGTTAGAGTAGATCAAAACTTGAGTCACTTTAGATGGGAACAATTGGTGAAAATGAATTGTGAAAACCTTGGAATGATGAGTCATTCTATTGAGATGTTTTGACATGTGTTGAGAAACACAAATGGTCTATGATGATGAAAATGTTGAGGCATGAGCCTTAGCCCTTTTATAAAACTAATGGTTGGATTCGGATGCGATACCATTCTAAATTTACCGTACAACCACACTACCTGAATTAGGTAAGGCTTAGCTGGAAATTTATATGCATTAGTATTAGTTCCCTCGCGGGAGAGGTTTGAGCTGAGGCTACCTCTCAAAGTTGTCCACCTATGCAGTGCCCAAGATGACTGATGGTCATGGTTGGGAGGCCATGCTCATAGGAGAGGTGCTTATACTAGGGTGTGTAAAGGAAAGGTTATGTTTGATTATCTGCATACTAAGTATGATGATTCAAGGTTATCCCAGCGGATGTATCGAATCTTGTGGTGAAAGTGTACCACCTCTGCAGTGTTAAACTATTGAATAGCAGCGTCATGATTATGGACAGTTGGAATGGCCATACTGTTTTGTTGTCAAATGTTTTCCAAATAACTTGAAATGAATGATGAATCTTGACTTGACCACAACAGGGTTGTGTTTATGATACTAGCTTCCCAACCTAAGTGATTCTAGAACTTTATTTTTTCTTTCTTTGCTTCAGAACTCGGCTTAGGTTTCAAACTTAACTTTATAGTTAAACTTAGATTTAGCACTTTGACCTAGAACTATTTTACTTGTTAGTGGTAGTTTGCGAGTACTTAAAGAGTACTCATGGCTTTTGTCCCTGGCTATTCTCATGGCCAGACTATGAAGGAGACTATCATGATGATGGCCAGCAGGACGGCTATGATAACTAGGATTATCTGCCTTCGTCAGCATTGCCTGTGCCCCTGAAGATGGACCCCACCGCTATGCTTATCTTTTATTTCCGCTGTTTGTTGTATTTAGACTGGATCATGAGATCCTTATTTGTGTAAGACCTTATGTATGGTTTGTAATGGATGATGTACTATGATATCCAATCTGTTATGTCTCGCAAAAATGGTAATCCTGGGATTGCGAGGTATGGCATAACGGGCATCTGGGATTAAAAATCTGGGTGTTGACAAGTTGGTATCAGAGCCATCCTGACCATAGGAGACCCTAGTTAGAATGGACGTCCGAACAAAAAAACTTAGTTTCAAAACCAAAGTGAGTATTTACAAAAAACTATCTCCTCTCTTACCTTTGGGAATTCTTTCTTTCTCAAAAATTCATGTTCCTCAAACTTCTTACATTACTACTTAAAACTTGACACACTTGATAACTTCCCTAATTTACCTCATCCTTAATTCTTGTAGATGGAGACTCAGTTCAGCAAGTTTTACCAGTTGGGAAACGGAGGTCAGCTGATCTTCGAGAGGGATCTGGATTCACTATCAGAGTTCTTGGGACGCCCACATCCGGAGTTTCTTGGAGCTCAACTTCCAGTACCCCCAGGAGGAGACCTACAGTGGCTAGTCACAGCAGATCTTAGAGGAAGCATTGAGGCACCAACTTTTGGGAGAATTTAGTTCTCCATGAGAGAGAACAACTGGCTAGATGGATTAGCCAGGGCAATGCATGAAGCTCTCGCACGTCTATGTGCCCTCAATGTCAACAAGATCCAAGGAACCCGTTTTACCCACTATGCAAGACGTGACTTCATGGGAATGCCGATGGAGATGCCAAGTCACCCAGAGTTGAGGCGTCAAGTGGAGAATCTTGACTTCTTGCCGCACGACAGACAACAGGAATTGGACAATGCCAGAGAGTTAGCCAACCAGAACCATGCCATTGCTGACCAGAAGGCCTAGACTTTCGCACTGCTCGTCTAGGATCGCCAGTCTCTTTTCCGCCAGCGTGCCAAGAAGGATCGCACCATCGCCCATCTTTGCAACAAGGTGGCCGACCTCGAGAAGACCGTCAAGGAGCAGGAAGCTCAGCTTGCAGCCAAGGAAGAAGAAGATGAGGGTGAAGACATCCAGGGAGACATGGATTCTTACCTCAGCAATGACGATGACTTTCTGGAGGAGGATGCTGTGGACTTCTACACTGATGATGAGGACTCCGACTTCATCGACGATGAGTATATGCACTAGAGCACTGTTGTAGCATGAGTTGTATCGGTCCCACTGTATCGTAGCTTGTAGAATGGTTCTTCAAACCATCTATTTTTCTTTGTTCGGTGTGGTGTGTGCTGTATCGTGTGCTTGCTTGCATGAATGAAAATGGAGTTAGTTGAAAAACCTGAGTCTAACTCAAAGTTTTAGCTTTGAAAAACCAAAACCATCAACCTTAGAATTTCCCTCTTACCCCTATATCTATCTCAATCTTCAGATGACTCGTGGAAACCAAGGAGGGAGCAGCTCGTCGCAAGACCCAATGCTGCAGATCTTGCAGAATCTCATCGCCGACCATGAAGCAAGCAGGACAGAACATCAAGCCAACTTATCAACACTTCAGCAGATCGCCCAAATGGCTCTCAACAACCAAGGACATGGAAATCAGGATCACCATGGATCCAAACTCAAAAAATTTCAGAACACCAATCCACCAATCTTCAACCAATCTGAAAACCCATTAGATGTTGACGACTGGTTACAGACGAGGAAACAACCTCGAAGTTGCAGGAGTTGATGAAAATGAGAAGGTTCTCTTCGCCACCCACTATCTGGCGGGAGATGCAAGAGCTTGGTGGAATAGCATCCGCAATATGAACCATGGTCAAGTGATGACATGGGAAGCATTCAAAGTCAAGTTCAGCCGCACCCACGTGCGCAAGGTCTAGTCAACAGGATGAGAGATGAATTCCACGAATTGAAGCAAGGAAGAATGACTGTGGCGGAGTACCGTGACAGATTCCTTTCACTTGCCAGATATGCACCGGATGAAATCAACACGGAGGCCAAGAAGAAGGAGAGATTCTTGAATGGACTGCATGATGAGATGCAGACTGTCCTCGTCAACATCCGTTTTTAGGATCTCGAAGAGCTAGTCGACTCTGCCATTCAGATGGAAGGGAAGATTAACCAGGCAAACGACAACCACAAACGTCGTATGATGTAGCAGTCTGGATCCAGCAGTCACCAGAAGTACCGTCCCAACCCTTCACCAGGATATGCACCAAGGAACAACCGACCCCCAATGTCTCGCCCAAGCTACCCCAACCGTAGCGGAGGCAATGTGAAGTCCGGAGGAAACCATCCCAACTCCGGCAATGCCAACAATTTCACCCGTGCGCCTCCCAAGAGTAACAACAACAACAACACTGCACCCAGAACTGGCAGCAATGTTGTGCCTGTTGCAGCCAAGGACAAGTCCCAGATCACTTGTTTTGAGTGTAGAGTGAAGGGTCACTACTCCAATGAGTGTCCCAATAAGATTGCCGCCAATGCCAATGTGAATGCCCCAACTCAACAGCAGCGTCGTGTTCAACCAGGAAGGAGATTTGCCCCAGGGAACCCGCACAACCGCAACGGTCGTCTCTTCCACATGAACGCAGAAGAAGCCTAGGAAGCGCCAGATGTAGTGCTGGGTATGTTTTCTGTCAACTCAGTTTTAGCAAGAGTATTGTTTGATTCAGGAGCATCTCATTCATTTATCACCGAAGAATTTGCATGCACTAGTAAGATTGACCCAACCAACCTGAAGCATGTCATGATAGTTCAAATCCCCGGTTCAACTACAAAAGCTAGAAAAATTTGCAAAGCTGTACCTATCAGAATACATGGGATAGATTTTTATGCCAACCTAATTGTACTTGGAACCAAAGGATTGGAAGTAGTACTAGGTATGGACTGGATGTCAAGGCATAAAGGACTGATAGACTGTGCCAAGAAAGCCATCACCATGACCAGTAGTTCTGGAGTAACAGTAGAGCATATATCTGAAACCTTACCCCGTCAATTCAAGTGCAACAAGAGTCTAGCCCTACCCACCATAGACCAAGTCAGAGTAGTCTGTGAATACCCCGACGTATTCCCAGATGAATTGCCAGGTATGCCCCCGGATAGGGATATTGAGTTCATCATCGAACTCATCCCCGGAACCAAACCCATAGCCCAGAGACCCTATTGCATGAACCCCTCCGAGTTAGTGGAACTGAAGAAGCAGTTAGATGCCATGTTAGTAACAGACTTGATTCAACCAAGCGCATCGCCATGGAGATCACCCGTGTTATTCGTCGACAATAAAGATGGAGGCAATCGTCTGTGTACAGATTACAGAAAGTTGAATGACGTCACCATCAAGAACAAGTACCCCTTGCCAAAGATAGAGGATCTATTTGATCGATACTTAGGAGCTCGGTATTCTCAAAGATTGATCTTAGGACTAGTTATCACCAACTTAAGATTCGTGCAACGGATATTCCGAAGACCGCCTTTACTACTCGCTATGGTTTATACGAGTATACGGTTATGTCTTTTGGATTAACCAATGCCCCTGCTTATTTCATGAATCTCATGAATAAGATCTTTATGAATTTCCTAGATAAGTTTGTAGTGGTGTTTATCGACAACATCCTTATCTACTCCAAGTTAGAAGAAGAGCATGAGCAACATTTGAGAGTCATCCTAGAAACCCTGAGAGAGCATCCGTTATATGCCAAGTTCAGCAAGTGTGAGTTTTGGTTGAAAGTAGTAGGATTCCTAGGACATATTGTGTCTACCGGAGGAGTCTCTGTTGATCCCGCCAAGATCAAAGAGGTCGAAGAATGGGAAGCCCCAACCACTCAAACCCAAGTCCATGCATTTCTCGGATTAGTGGGATACTACCGCAAGTTCGTAGAAGGATTCTCGAGCATAGCCCGACCCATGACCCAATTATTGAAGAAGGATAAGAAGTTTGAATGGACTGACAAATGTGAAGCCAGTTTCTAGGAGCTGAAGAAGAGATTGATATCAGCCCCAATATTAATCATGCCAGACATCAAGAAGCCATTTGATGTATATTGTGATGCATCCAAGATTGGTCTAGGATGTGTATTGATGCAAGAATGCAAAGTCATCACGTATCTGTCTCGACAACTGAAGCAGCATGAGCAGAACTATCCGACCCATGATCTAGAGCTAGCAGCCGTGGTTCTAGCGTTGAAGACATGGCATCATTATTTGATGGGAAATTGCTGTGAGATTTACTCAGATCATAAGAGCTTCAAGTATATCTTCACTCAGAAGGAGTTGAATATGAGACAAAGGAGATGGATAGAGTTAATCAAGGATTTTGACCTTGACATTCACTATCACCCCGGCAAAGCCAATGTGGTAGCGGATGCTCTTAGCAGATTGCCGTGTAGGCTAAATACCATGATCAAGGAGAAGCAACCAAGTTTGTATGAGGAGTTGGAGCAGTTCAGGACTGAATTAGTTAGCAAAGGATTCTTAGCTAGCATTAAACTTCAACCCACTTTGATTAGCCAAATCAAGGAAGCCTAGAAGGGGAATGAAAGTATCGACGGAATCAAACATCGTATTGGTACAGGAAAGGTACCTAGATTCACTGAAGACGAAGAAGGAGTATTGTGGTACAAAGGACGTATCTGTGTGCTAGCAGATTCGAAGCTAAAGGAAATTATCATGAAGGAAGCTCATGATACTCTTTATTCTATCCACCCCGAAGGAACAAAGATGTATCAAGATTTGAAAGAACAATTTTGGTGGCACAAGATGAAGAAATAAATCGGAAGCTACATCGCCAAATGTGACATCTGTCAAAGAGTCAAAGCAGAACATCAGAGACCTTCAGGATTGTTGCAACCATTGCAGATTCGGGAATGGACTTTATCACCGGTTTACCTACTTCTAGTAGGGGAAATGACTCAATCTGGGTCATAGTTGATAGACTGTCCAAGGTAGCTCATTTCATACCTGTCAAGACAACCTACCAGAGTGCAAAGTTAGCAGAGCTGTACATTGCTAGGATTGTTAGTCTGCATGGAACCCCCAAGACCATCGTATCAGATCGAGGAACCCAGTTTACCTCAAGATTCTGGAAGAAACTCCAAGAAGGATTAGGAACCAAGTTGAACTTCAGTACCGCTTATCACCCGCAAACTGATGGACAGACTGAGAGAGTCAACCAGATCCTAGAGGATATGCTTAGAGCTTGTGTGTTGGAATACGGATCAAAATGGGAAGACTGCCTGCCTTTCGCAGAATTCTCATATAACAACAGTTATCAAGCTAGTTTATAGATGGCACCATTTGAATTCCTATACGGAAGAAAGTGTCACACCCCTTTAAATTGGTCACAAGTAGTAGAGAGTCAGATCTTTGGACCCGATATTCTCCGAGAAGCCGAAGAGAAAGTTCACAAAGTCCGTGAGCACCTCAAGACCGCTCAATCCAGACAGAAGAGTTATGCTGACAAGAGAAGGAGAGACCTGACTTTCAATGTCGGAGATTTTGTATATCTCAAGGTTTCACCATTGAAGGGAACTCAACGCTTTAGTCTGAAGGGAAAGTTAGCCCCCAGATATATCGAACCTTTCAAGATTCTGAACCATCGAGGAGAAGTATCGTATCAACTGGAACTGCCTGAAGAAATGTCAGCCATCCACAATGTGTTCCATATCTCGTTACTTCGCAAATGCTTGGAAGTGCCCGAGAAGACTGAAGTTTTCAAGAACATCAATCAAAGAGCGGTAGAAATCAACAATGACCTGACCTATCGGGAAGTGCCCATCCGTATCTTAGAAGAAGCCTAAAGAACCACCAGAACCAAGAGCATCAAGTTTCTCAAGATTCAGTGGAGCAACCATACCAAGGAGGAAGCCACTTGGGAGCCCGAAGATTACATTAGGACAGAGTTCCCAGATCTCTTTAGTACCTAGTTTTCTTTCTAAATCTCGGGACGAGATTTTGTTTAAGGGGGGAAGGTTTGTAACATCCCAAAACTTTAATCCAAGCTTATCAAGATCCAAATCATCAAAATTAGGGTTAACAAAAAAACTTTTCCAAATTAAAAATGAAAGCATTCATGTGTATGAGAATTTAATTTAGGAATTGATTTGAATTTCCATGGTTCTGTGATCCATTGCTTGTAAAATGTTTCTTAGGTGAAATAAACATCATCTAAGTCATTCCCAAACTTTTCCCAAAGAAAAATAACTCAAAATGAATTTTTGAAGTGAATGGTCATTTTGGCCAAATTAACTCTCATGCCTACTTTGGCTATTCCTAGTACTCAAAACTTAACAGGAACATGTGTGGATCTTTACACCCCTTGATAGTACACATAATGAGGTACCAAGGCCCACTTTGTGATCTGCAAAAATCTTTCAAAGGCTAATTTTAAATGATAGTTCAAAATTTAATCTATTTCATATCGGAAGATCCCACTTTTTCAAAAACCACTCAACAAGCTCAATTTTCAAAACCCAAGTACCCACAGAGTCTCAAGCTTCCATCTAGCAAACCCACCAAAAATCTTTTCAAAATTCAAAAGTTTATTTCTTGCGGCCATTTAATCAAACACTTGGCAGGCAGGTTTAAACTCTAAATCATAGCTCGCTGTTTTGAACAGGGTTTTGCCCCCATTTGATCCCCATTTAATCTTTTGGTCCCCTCTTGATCTAACCATACCATTAGCACCCATCTCCCTTGTCCCTAGCCATAGTGCCGAGCAACCCCGAGCACTAGCTCGCCGGCTGACCATGCACTCGCCCTAGCAGACCACTTCCCTCTCTCTCGCCATGTCTAGGAGGTAGCCAGGACCTCACCGCCACCCTATGTCCCTTGCCCGAGCCAAGCACAGCAGTGGACCACCGAGGAGAGCCCGCGCCCAGTGCCACCGAGCCATGCCGAGCACACGCCAGAGCGCCGCACCCGGCACACGTGCACAAGCCGCCACTCGACCGCAGCCCGCGCCTACCGCTCCGCCACAACCCAAGGAACACGACGGACACGCCTGTTCGCTGCCCAACGCACCACAGCCACCGCTCGCTGTGGACACCGCCGCCTCTGCCGCTCAGAGCGCCAGCTCGCCCCAACCGCATACCATCGCCCCTAAGCCAGCATTCACTTCCAAGAGCACCACCAGGAGACCACCTGTCGATCGCCACCCTCAACCATGCCTCTAGCCGGCCGTAGCCATGTCGCCACCGTCGCCTGCCCATCCGCTCGGTCTCACCGTCGGGCCTATAAAAGGAGGGCACCCCTAGCCATTTGAAGCACACCACTCCACTCCCCTCACCTCACTGACCGTCCCACACCTCTAGTCGGAGCAAGGGGAGCAGCAGCTCGCCGGAATTTCACCGGAGCAAGCCGCCTCTGGAGGAGAAGGGCGCCGCTGATTGTGACCACCCCCGGAGCTACCTCGACTGTCCCTGAGCTTGCCGTCGACCACCAGTTCGTTTTCCTGCCTCGCCGTCATTGCTGGAGCCCTGGTATGCCCCCTACGCACCCCCACTGAGCCGCTAGGGTTTGAGCTCGCCGGCGACCTGTTCGTCGTCGATGACGATCCCCAGCCATAGATCCCAATTCTAATCTAACGGCCCACAGCGCGCGTACCGTTTCGCGTGTTAAGAGCCAGTGACAAGCGGGACCCCCTGTCGGCTAAGCCCCGCGCCGCGAAACGCCACTGGGCTGGCCCATGTTCGTTCCCGCGCTAGCCTAGCCGTTCAAAATTGGATTTTTCTTTTTAGTTTAAACTTAGTTCTGCCTCTGAGTTTGAAAATCAATTCAGAGAGTTTGACAAATCCAAATTGCATGAAACCAATTTTGCCTGAAAGGTATTGAAATGATCTATCCAAGCCCATTGGATTTAATTCAATTAGAGTTATAGATCTCTCCTAGTAAAAAATAACAAAACAGAAGTATTTGCACCTTGCAATATTTTTATAAAATCAACCAAGATATCTTTTGAGTTGATTCCAACTCTCAAAAATCACATTTCATCATACCTATGTGAATATGTAATAATATTAAGGTTTACATGCAGTGACTTTGGACTAGTACCAAAATAATGCTATATAGGCATTTCTAGTCACTTTAAATCATTAAATAATGAACTTAAACCAAAGTAATTATAATCCAACCTTTAAATCTCATTCCCACATGTTAGAATATGTGGTGATGACATGTGTCCACATGATCCCATATTTTAAGTGGTGAATATTAAATCTTAGTTAATTTTTCAATGAGTAGAAATTACTTTTCTAAAATAAAAAGGAAGAAACTAGTGAATTAAACTTGTGATGCTTGTGATGATAATAGATCATAAATTGTGTGCCTTAGAGTACTAAGTAAACTATTTAAGTATTGTGTGGTGATTGTGTACTCCGTATGTATTTATAGAAGATAGTACCGACCAAGCTTACGAGGAGGAGGAGTGCTACCAAGAAGAAGAAGAAAACTTCAACCACTGCACCAACCAAGGCAAGCTAGCCCTATCCAAGTTAACCCTTGCAAGTTGTACTTGCAAGCCACCATTAACAGTGCAAGCTATTGTTAGCAAGCTAGAATTAAGAAAGATGAATGAGCAAAGATGCTTTAGGCATGCTTTGGTCACACCACCTTGACTATTACTACCCCAAGTATTACCTTACAAGCTTTAATACCTTTAGTTTACACAAAGTCCCTTACTTGTTTTGAAGGTAGCATAAAAAGTATAAAACTTGACCTATTTAGCTAAGCTTTAGATGTCATTCTATGGCATGAGATTGAAATCATCATCTTTCCACCTTAGTGAACACTCTTAACTTAGTAGTTAGAGTAGATCAAAACTTGAGTCACTTTAGATGGGAACAATTGGTGAAAATGAATTGTGAAAACCTTGGAATGATGAGTCATTCTATTGAGATGTTTTGACATGTGTTGAGAAACACAAATGGTCTATGATGATGAAAATGTTGAGGCATGAGCCTTAGCCCTTTTATAAAACTAATGGTTGGATTCGGATGCGATACCATTCTAAATTTACCGTACAACCACACTACCTGAATTGGGTAAGGCTTAGCTGGAAATTTATATGCATTAGTATTAGTTCCCTCGTGGGAGAGGTTTGAGCTGAGGCTACCTCTCAAAGTTGTCCACCTATGCAGTGCCCAAGATGACTGATGGTCATGGTTGGGAGGCCATGCTCATAGGAGAGGTGCTTTTACTAGGGTGTGTAAAGGAAAGGTTATGTTTGATTATCTGCATACTAAGTATGATGATTCAAGGTTATCCCTGACAGATGTATCGAATCTTGTGGTGAAAGTGTACCACCTCTACAGAGTGTCAAACTATTCGAATAGCCGCGTCCGCGGTTATGGACAGTTGGAATGGCCATACTGTTTCGTTGTCACATGTTTTCCAAATAACTTGAAATGAATAATGAATCTTGACTTGACCACAATAGGGTTGTGTTTATGATACTAGCTTCCCAACCTAAGTGATTCTAGAACTTTATTTTATCTTTCTTTGCTTCAGAACTCAGCTTAGGTTTCAAACTTAACTTTATAGTTAAACTTAGATTTAGCACTTTGACCTAGAACTATTTTACTTGTTAGTGGTAGTTTGCGAGTACTTAAAGAGTACTCATGGCTTTTGTCCCTGGCTATTCTCGTGGCCAGACTATGAAGGAGACTATGACAATGATGGCCAGCAGGACGGCTATGATAACTAGGATTATCTGCCTTCGTCAGCATTGCCTGTGCCCCTGAAGATGGACCCCACCTCTACGCTTATCTTTTATTTCCGCTGCTTGTTGTATTCAGACTGGATCATGAGATCCTTATCTGTGTAAGACCTTATGTATGGTTTGTAATGGATGATGTACTATGATATCCAATCCATTATGTCTCGCAAAAATGGTAATCCTGGGATTGCGAGGTATGGCATAATGGGCATCTGGGATTAAAAATTTGGGTGTTGATAGCCTATCTTGGTGAGCTCAAGCAGGATCAAGCTCAAACCTCTATACCATGTTGATGTACATCACTTGGTCTATCCATACATCTATCCCTTGCATCAAGGTGAGCTCTGAGCTCCAAGATCCAACAAGGTTTTGGTGGTATAAAAATAACATCACCCTAGATCCTCAACTCCTTGTTTTTCCATCTAAATCAAGTTGGATTTCCAATTCCCAAGGTTTAAAATGCTTGCTACACCTTGTCTACATCATCTACCTTGATCACCAAGATTTATCAAATATTCTCCATAATTATTATGGCCCCAGATCTATTTAATTCCTTTAATAGACAAAATCTCCAAAACTCCTTCCCCAAAGGAAAGTTTGGTTTTTGCCAAAACACTTCCCTAACTTTTGGCTCAATTGAGGTCCACCTACCATACCCCATCTTCCCACTTCAAAAATATTTATTTTTGAAGAGCTTTATTATTTCTTTTTGCCTTTTTTTAAATGGCAGAAATGGAACAATAATAGTTTTAAATACTTTCAGGTCTCAATAAAACTTGGCAAAATTCCCCTAAATGTGTATTCATATTTGGGACCATCTCACCTCAAAAACCCACCTTGTCCAATGTAAAAATATCAAGTGAACTCCAAGATTTCACTTCTGCAGTTTTTGAATAAATGGATTTAAGTGGACTTCTAATCTTGTGAAAAATCCCAAATAAATCCTAAAGAAGCATCCTAACCTTACCCATCTACCAACATCCTTATCTCGCTTGGTCAATATCAAAAATCAAGAAATAAACCCTGATCATCCTTTATGGCTGATTTGATCATTTAACCTCTTTTTACCCAAAAACCAAATCAAGTCCCACCAATCTTGCCAAGCAAGCTTGCACAGCACCCTTCATCCCTCCTGGTCGTGCTACACTGTAGCAGCCACTATAGCAAAACTCTAGCCTTTGTTTTCTAATGCTTGGAAGCAATGCAAGAAGGGGAGACAAGCATATCAAGCCAAAACTTCTTCAATGCTGCTACAGAAACCCTTCCCTCTCTGTCTCCCAGCACTACCCAGGCTCTAGCACGACCACCCACTGCCCCTAGCAGCCAATGGAAAGGCCATGGACCAAAACCTGACCATGAGTGCACTTGGTGCACCCTACACCCAACCCCTCCTTGTTAAAGAGGCCAGAGACCTTCTACCCATCCCATGTGCCCTCATTTCACTCCCTGGCTGCCATAACGCCACCCCCACCAGCTCCCTCTCGCCTCCTCTGCCCTCCCACGCCATGGAAAGAGAGGAACCTCTCCTCTCGGTCTTGCTTTAAAAAGGCAAGTATGCCTTCGAACCAGGCCACCTTCCTCTCTCCTATACACTTTTATCCACCCCTCTCACTCTGATCTACGCCCCTGTGCCCTATTTTCTGTCCCAGGTGCACCGGAGCCGTCGCCGTCGTACTTGTCCGATGAGAAGCTCCATCCCGTCGAGCCCGACCTCCCCGAGCACCTGCAGCCCTGCTGAAGCCATTCTGGTGCCCTCCCAGGACCTCCGCATCCCTCCTGCACCCGCGCTGTCGATATGCACGCCTCCCCGGCCATTCTCTGGCGCGCTCTCGAAGCCGACCACGCCTCGGATGCCCACAACCTCACCTCTTCTCGGATACCGCTGCTCCCGCCCCTCCCCGAGCTCCCCGTCATCGACCGCATCTCCCTACACCCTCCCTGTTGCCTCCTAGGACAGCAGGAGAGCTAGCAGTGCCGCCCCTCGCCTCCCTAGGGTTCCGCTGCCGCCAGGAAGCTTTTGCCGGGGACGACGACGACCAACCGTCGATGCTCACTTGATCCGATAACTCAGGTTTGCGCGTACCCCTTCGCCCTCCAGCCCCACTGACCGCTGGGCCCTCCGTCGGCGGGATTTGAAATCCCCCTCCCGCTCCCTGCGTCGCCCGGGTGGGCCGGCTTTGTTGCTGGGCGGCCCACGGTCGCAAGATCCGGCCCACTGCAGTATTTTCTCCTTTTCTTTTAGCGAATTTATTAATTCCAGAAACTACCCGCTAGGTTTAAATCCAAATAAAAATGGAAAATTCACTTTTTGTCCATATCACAATTCATATCAAGTACCTTAGTGTTTTGTGCAACACTCAGAATTGGCCACTTGCCAAAAACAACTTTTATTATTTACTGGCATTTTATCTACTAAAATGTGTCATTTACACTAAATACTTTTCTCACTGAGCTACCCAACTCAACTGGAGTAAAACCAACTGCCTCTGAAAGGTATTAGAAGTACCTATCCCTGGACCTTGGTCTCATGCCAAGGTGAACAGTAGTTGGTCTTTAGTAAAAATAACAAAAACAACTCTGATCTGACTTTAGGTATTTCTCTAGGTCAAACCAACAGAAGTATTGACCCACTTACAAATCCCTGTGATGAGGCACACTAAGATCCACCAAAATCCAGGAGATCAAATTTTATTGAGGCCCTGTTCAATTTTGGTGAATTAATCATCTCTGCCTAGGGTAATTCCAGTAGGAAAAGCACTATAGAAGTTTTACAACTCCAAATTGGGTGATTCCAACTTCTACATAAAGTTATTCCAAATACCTACCATGTGACATTGGAATCAAATCAAAATCTTGTGTAGTTTAAATCTGGTGGAAAAGACAAAGTTCCTACAGAACTGCCTTTGGGAATTTCCTGAGGGCATTCTAATAATTATCTTGACTTGATTCCAACTCTCAGTGAACAAGTACATCAAGCCCTACCTAGCCATCCAAGGAAATAATTTTTGGAGCTCCAGAACTTTTCTGGTGAATTATTTCCTAAAACTAGAGTCATTTTCACTATAATAATCACTATAAATCTTTGGTAAGTGATAAAATAGTGAAACCACTTTTATTGGTTTAATTTTATCAATACCTATCTGTTGGTATCATGGTTTTACAATGGTATCATACAGAATATGTCTTGGTCCACAATCCATCTCTTAGGTAACTTCTAGACTATAAATCCTAAGGGATTTTCTTCCATAATTCCCAAGACAAGGCCAATTTCATTAATCCCTTCTCCCTAAGACCTACTGATTTGTAATCTTGTATTATCCAATTGCTCGCTGTATTGTATTAGTGCTTGTATGCCTTGTGTTGATTGTGGCCTTGTTTGCTTGCATGTGTTGTCTGGACGACGATAGTTGCGATGAAATCAGAGAGCAAGAGAAGTCGAAATTATTATTGGTATTGGTATTCTTGGTTATCTAAAGAAGAAGTCTAGGGACATATTGCCATATTTCTGATCATCAGGCAAGCCACCTTCTTTCTCATAAGCCTTGTCCTACTATTTTACTTATGCATGTTTTATCTGCTATTTCTAGAATTGCATTGTTTTATTATATGTTTATGTATATATGGTAGTGGTTTGGCTCCTCCGAACTATTACACTTCTGTACTACTAAGTACAACCCCCTTGGTGGTACCTACTTGTCCGTAGTGGAATATATGGTGTAATACACCATACCCCCTTGGAGACCCCGATTTAGCCGAAGCAAAGCTAGAGGATGGGAAGACCCCGAAAAAAGTTTTACCGAATGTTTTATGATAAAACCTTGGTGAGGTGGGACCTCCCAAGAGATGTTGAGAAAGATATAAGAGTTTTGTTTTTATAAAATGCTGGAGGAAAACCAGAGGAAAAAGGTTTACAAAAACGCACCTGGTTCTTTGCAGTTTAGCTATAACAACTTAACCCGTGCAATCACATTACTTTGGTATGGGACAGGGCTGGATTTGATGTTTGTCTATTCCGGTATAAGCTGCCTTGCAACAACTACAGGGGATCGGGGATCCTTGGAGGGTGGGCCTTCTCCGATATAGGTCCATGCGGGACATCGACCTGGAGAAGGAATGAAGGGTCGGCAGGCCTCCACGTGTTACTATGAGCCCCTCATTAAAAGCGCACACTCGAGAAGTAGAAAAAGCGCTCCGGTTGGTCCTCGCGTGACGTCCCGGTTTTGAGGGGATTAACACTCATAGGGTTGGCACTTATATTGGAGTGGGCATCCGGAGAGTCTTGATCGGTTACTCGACCCACGATCGGTGAAGATCAGGGTAGTGTACCCGGATGGTGTGGGTAAAGTGTACAACCTCTGCAGAGTGTAAATCTATTCGAATAGCCATGTCCGCGGTTAAGGATGGGTTGGACAAACTTCTGTAGAGCGGTGCTGGTTTTGTTTTCAAAAAGGATTTCGAAAAAGCAAAAGCTTTGAAAATATTTTGACCATGGGATGGTCGAAAAGGAGAAAGGTTTTGACCATGGGATGGTCGGAAAGGATCCCTGTTATGACCATGGGATGGTCAGAGAGGGATGGAAGGAGTTTGGTCGTGGGATGACCGGGAGAAGGAAACAAATGGGTGACCCAGTCCTAATGTTTAAAAATGGTTTCCAAAATGGTTTACAAAAGTTTTCAACAAAGATATGTAGATGCTATATCTACAAGAGAAACTATTTAGAAAAGAACCCCTCTTGGAGCCCTCCTACTACTACAGCCATATTGCATATCCTCTTGTTATTACTATTCTCTTAAGGTAGTTTGCGAGTACATTCAAAGTACTCACTAGCATTGTCACTGGCTATTAACTTGGCCAGATCTCAAGGAGAAGGTGGTAAGGCGACTTGGCGAGCTAGGACGTTCTCCCAGTCAGTTGCCTGTAGGCTAAGGCATGGCTCGGGCTCTACGCTTGATGAAGTTCCGCTGATGATTATTGATGTAGCCATAATGGCATTTATGTAAGTCTTGTAATTCGGTATATTCTCGGATGTTGTAATGATACTTGTCAGTTATGTGCCACGACTAACTGATCATGGGATCGTGGTTGTATGCATAACAGGGATTCTCAGAGGATTAAATCCGGGGGCCCCACACCCTATGCCTCAGCCATAGGATCTATCATGTATGCAATGCTGAGTACTCGACCTAATGTGGCATTGGCTCTCGGTTTGGTGAGCTGATACCAAAGTAATCCAGGAATGGATCACTGGACAGCTGTGAAAAATATCCTAAGGTATCTCAGGAAAACAAAGGATATGATCCTAGTCTATGGAGGCAATGATGAAGCTCTAAACGTAACTGGTTACGTGGATGCGAGCTGGCACTCAGATCCTGATGACTCGAAGTCTGAGACAGGATTTGTGTTTTTGGTGAATGGTGGGGCGGTAAGCTGGAAGAGGAAGAAGCAACCGGTAGTTGCACAATCTACAATGGAGTCAGAATACATCGTTGCTGCTGATGCGGCGAATGAGGTTATTTGGCTAAGGAATTTCGTCATTGAACTGGGAGTTGTTCCAAGTGCGCAAGATCCCATGACGATCTATTGTGACAACACGGGCGCTATTGCAAACGCAAAGGAACCAAGAACTCATTCCGCAGCCAAACACATCAAGCTATGATTTCACGTCATTCGGCAGAACATTGACGAAGGTGAAATCAAGATTTGCAAAGTACACACGGATCTGAATGTGGCAGATCCATTGACTAAACCTCTCATACAAGCCAAGCACGAACAACACCGGGATGCCATTGGTGTTAGGTTCCTACCTATTGTAAACTAGATTAATTTGTACTCTAGTGCAAGTGGGAGACTGAAGGAGTTATGCCCTAGAGGCAAATAATAAAGTGTATTGTTTCATATATCTCCTATATGTTCATAATACGTTTCATACTATGCTATAACTGTGTTAATATGAAATGTTAATACACGTGTGGTATGTAAACAAACCGTGTCTCTAGTTACCTCTAGCGAACTAGTTCATTGGTCATGAGGACGATCTGGGTTTCAAGATCATGGTCATTAATGCCAATTGACAATGAGGTCACGTCATTGGTTGAATGATGTGATAGACAAACATCCGATAGTTATATCTCAATGAGATCTAGTTACAAAGTTCACCATTGATGATAAACACATGAAACCTCGCAACCTGATCCTTAGACTGTGAGATAATGCAAATCATCATTCTAGAGGGAGCTTAGATGGTTATTGATGGCTCGGTGTTGATGTGGAGCTCATTGGGGAACCCCAAGAGGCTGGTATGATGAGCACAGAAGCAAGTTTCCCTTAGTTATGAAACCAAGGTTTAATCGAACCAGTAGGAGCAAGGAAACACCCCAAAGGTGTTGCTAGGCTTATGGCGATGCACTACCGGTGCTAGTAGCAACATGGAGACCTGCAAAACACAACAACAGAATTTTGTCCCCAACTTGCGATGAGGTTGTCAATCTCACCGGTTTTGCTGAAAACAAAGGATTAAATGTATCGAATGAAGGAAGTAATAGTTTGTAGAAAATAAACACAAAGCAGTAAACAGTTTATAGATTGTATGTAAAAGAAAAGGTCCGGGATCCATAGTTCACTAGAGGTGGCTCTCCTTAAGATAGATAACATGCTGGGTGAACAAATTACAGCAGGGCAATTGACAAACATCAAGAAAGCAATACATGCATATACTAATCATCTTGACTCCTTTGGAACTTGATTGGGCATTACAACATTATACATAGACCGCCATCCAACTGCATCTATGACTAATAATCCACCTTCAGGTTATCATCCGAACCCCCTCTAGTATTAAGTTGCAAGCAACAGATTATTGCTTTATGAATTGTGTGTAAAGTAAACAATATGATTGTTCTATGAACAAAGGATTGTTGTTTTCTCCCTAGTAGCAACAGCACATCTAGTACCTTAGAGATTTCTGTCACTTCCCCAGATTACCAGAGGCATGAACCCACTATCGAGCATAAATACTAACTCTTGGAGTTGCTAGCATCTACTGGGCCAAGATAGCTACTAACAACGAAAATCATGCAAGATCACAAATAACAAAGACATGATAGAATCAATAATCAATCTGAAATAGCATCTCAATATCCATCAGATCCCTGCAAACACAACATGCAGAATTACAAATAGATGATCTTGATCATGAACGAAGCTCACAAGATCTAGACATGAAAGCACTAAGGAGGAGAACCAGCCATCTAGCTACTACATGGATCCGTAGTCCAAGGATGAACTACTCACGCATCCGTAGTCCAAGGCCTCCAGGGTGAATTCCCCTCTCTGGCAGGGTGCCGGGAAGAGCTTCAGATCCCTCCCGATCTAGGGATGGAGATGACGGCGGCTACAGACTCTTTCGTGGATTTTTGATCGGGTACCTAGGGTTTTCGTCCCGAGGGCATCTTATAGGAAGAAGGAGAGGCCGAGGGTCTTTGGGGTCGCGGACCACCTCCTGGCAGGTCGGGCTTGGCCGGCCAGTGGTGGTGTGGTGACTGACCCTTCTCCGTCTCGTATTCGCATCCGATGACTTCGGAAAATAGGCACTTTGGCTTTTGTCCCGTCATATTCCGAGAATATTCATTTTCTGACTTCCTGGAACCAAAAACAGCAGAAAACAGGCAGCTGGCACTGTGGCTCTTGTTAATAGGTTAGTCCAAGAAATCATATGAAAAGTACTCCAAAGTGTGGACAAAACACAAGAAAGTGGATAAAACCAAGCATGGAACATCAAAAAATGTAGATATATTTGCAATGTATCAACATCCCCAAGCTTAACTCCTGCTCGTCCTCGAGTAGGTAAGTGATAAAAAGAAAGAATAATTTTTGAGGTGACATGCACCATCATAAACTTGATCAAAGTATTTCTAAAACATTGATAGCTGGGATCATAGTACTTCAATCATAACATGAAAGACAAAGTTCTAGAAATAAGACAAAGAAACTATGATGCAACATGAAAAGGCACAAACAAAAGATTCATGAATAACAATGCTTTGCAAGACATTTGTTTGTTTCACATAAAGAAAACATAGCATAGTGGCATTCAGCTTGTCCCTCATAGAGTACCAAATAAAATTGCATAGGACACCTTCAAAGTTCATAAGAGTGACTAGATACAAATAGTTTAAAACAAGCAATATCAAGATATGCATCAATCAACTAGTCTTGGGACAATGCACATAGAACTAAGAATGGCTACTATGCTCTCAAAGTAAGTGCATAAAGATAGAAGGTGGAGACTCAATATAATGGTGGAAGAAAGGACTTCATAGAAGGAAGCAGGGATTCAAGTCTCATAAAGAGCTTCCAAAAATTATGGTACTTATAGCTTTCAGCTCTCATTGCCCCTATCATAAGCATCTTGAAGTGATTAAGGTTAAAGTGAACAAACTATGGTGTACATGCTTGACGAAGTATAAGTCAGAAATCCCATGTCCCTTGTATACGAGGGCCGCTCCTCATGCTACTCAAGTTTAGTCACCGGTAAGTTCTTGTCATTGTAAGTACATGTGTATCATAGAGAACCGCCAACGGGGTACCCCTTGCCCGATGATACGGAAGAATCCCCATATCAAAATGACAAGGCAAGCAAACAACGAGCATCTCAGCAATCTTCTTATTTACCATGGGAATATGGTGCTTTTTTCTCTCTTTCCTCTTTTCATAATCTCTTTTTTCTTTTTCTCTTTTCTTTCAATATAGGACTCTTTTTTTATAAGAAGAATGCTTCATAGATAGCTCATTATGGTTACGCTGCAGGTTTCCACCATGTCAGCATGGATTAGACCAGCGGCCCAAGCGTTTATCTAACACATATACATAACTCCATGGACTTACAAGCTCCCCTTTCATTTCACACCGACGACATCCATAGACAAAAGAGCATGATATCAACTAGGTACAAAGTACCCGTGCAATGTTGAAAGCGTTCCCCATGACAACATGGTTCTGCTAATCCCCAACAAATAAGTGCAAGCATATACAACATAGACGACACAATGGTTCAAGTTTATTAGGGCAAGAAAAGTAAAGTGTGCCATCAAGTTTGTGAGAGCTTTAATCACAAGTTTACTCATAAAAAGTTTAATTCGGAAGGTAAACAAAAATATGAATATACTTGGAATAACATAAGCTAGTAGGTAGGTATGGTGGACTCTTTGGAATAACTTGGTTTAGGGAGTTGGATGCATGAGTGGAACTCATACTTGGTTGTGGAGGCTAGCAAAAGACTGGGAGCGACAAACTAAGAGAGCAATAATGGTCATAATCATGCAGAGCGACAAAACATCATTGATCAAAGCATAAAGTGATACTACAAGTTGAAAACTAAAGGATCACAAAGGCTTATGGTGACTTGAGATAGTCATAACATGGTGTGAGCATGCGCCAAGTCAACCCAAATAAAGCATCAAAGGAGAACACCACTATACTATGCTTTAATATGCTAAAACAACGCAAGATTCATCCAAGGCACATTAAGAAATCTCAATTGTTTATAACAAGTCATTCTACAGCAAAGAATACTAAGCATAAATCCAAAACAATATCAAGCATGGCATGACAAAGCATAGGCCACAGTCAAAAACAAGCTCTTTTTACCACATAAGCATGAACTTTCCTACTCTTTTCCAAACCAAACCAAACTATTTGAAAACCAATGTATGAAAGAGGGGGTCCAACCAATTTATTCAGAAAACTAAGAAAACCAAGCAAACGTAAAACCAAAATGAAAACTAAAAAGAAGACGCTCCAAGAACAACACAACTGTGCATGAAACAATAAAAATGAAGCGTTTGGAAGAAACCTGGGATTTTTATTGATGAAGAGGGGGATACCTTGGGCATCCCCAAGCTTTGACGCTTGTACTTCTTGGATATTTCTTAGGGTGACACGCGTGGCATCCCCAAGCTTGAGCTTTAGTCCATCCTTCATCTCATTACTCATTCCTTCCATACACCTGAATTTTTTCCTTCATACAAAACTTCACACAATCTTTATTAGCAACATTAGTGCACTCAAGATAAATAAGTCTTAAGGTTCAGTTCTAACACCAAATAAACTTCCATTAGAACACTAGCTACTGTAGCACTTCCATCAAAAAGCTCAATTCCCCAAAAGAACTCAAAAAGGAACCAACAAGAAGTAAATGCAGAAAATGGCAGAAATCTGTCAAAACAGACCAGCTGGTAAAGACGATTTCTTTCGAAGACCTTCTGTTGCTCAAATCAAAAAGTGTTGAACTAAAGAAAGTTATATAACAACCTGGGGCAGAAGCACAAAAATTCACGCCTCAAAAAGACGTTCAGAGATTTTACACGAATTTTTACGGTGAAGCACAGAAATCTGTTTTTGGACAGCAACTTTCCCAATCATTACTTCTCTCTCATTAGAGGTTACTCTTGGTATAAAAAGCAAATAAAAAGGATAAGTAGCAGTTATTACTGAAGTAATAACTTCCAAGACTCATCTAAAACTTTTGGGTTATCTCCAATAAGTACTTTGCTTTAACGCCTTTAAGTTAGGCATAAGAAGCAAGAAAAAGAATCAAGTGTTCTCAAATGAAGAAGCATTAAGACCAAATTTCTTGCCCTTACCTCTCTTACTTTTATTCTTAACCTTGCGGAAAATATGATTGTTTGGTGGAGAAGAAAGGTGCATGTTCCCCTTTCCCACATCTATTATTGCTCCAAGAAGTTCTAATAGGGCCCTTGCAAGTGTAATTTGTCTTTTCCTGCACATTCAATAACAAGATAATCAGTAGAAATCATTTTCCCAAGGATCTTTGTAAACACTCCTTCAGCTATTCCAATAGGTAATATGGTAGCATTATTAGTAAGAGATATTTCTTTTCCTCCTTCAGTAAGGCCCCAAAGATTCAAAGATTCATAGATATCTTTGGGCATAAGACAAAATTCAGACATGATATCACAGCGAGCATGAAAAGTTTCAGTGTTTATCTCAATCTTTACTGTAGGGAGCCAATTTGATGGTTCAAAATTTATTGGGACATAATTGTGATGCTCCCTAAGCGTATTATAGCAATCTTTTAAGCTAGTAGTGCTATCTCAAGAGTGTTCAATCTAGCAAATATTCTTGCGAAAGAAATATCAGTTTGGCTAGGCAAGTTGTAAGTGAGGATCAATTTCTTTATAGCATTTATAGCATCACCCTCATTACATTGGAGGAAATCTGCTCTCACAACAACATCTAAATCATATCTATAGCAAAGAGCAATTCCAAGGTAAAAACTGCTAAGGAACAAGCTTTGGGTCATTTTAGGCTCAGTTTTTTCATGTAGATCAGAGATTCTAGACCAAGCTTCCTTAAAACTTTCCTCAATTCCTTGTTTAAAAGTGAAAATCATTTCCTCGGGTGACATAGTGACTGGAGCAAGGCTAGACATAATGGCAACTTGAGAAAGGAACTAATTTTTTGTGTGTTTTCAAATAAGAAAGCAAACTAGTAAAACTAATTTTTTTGTGTTTTTTGATAAAGAAACAAGCAAACAAAGCAAAAGTAAACTAAGCAAAACAAAAATAACAAAGTAAAGAGATTGGTTATGAGGGAATCCCCTTGTGAAGCTGTCCTTGACTCCTGATGACCCACAAGTATAGGGGGTGTATCGCAGTATTTTCGAGGGAAGTGAAACCCAATTTATTGATTCGACACAAGGGGAGCCAAAGAATATTTATAAGCCTTAACAACTGAGTTGTCAATTCAGCTGCACTGAAACAATCTTGCTCACAAGTTTATCAACAGTTTTATAGTAGGAATAGCAAAGTAACAACAGTAGTAAAGTAAAGACAACAAGAATAACAATAGCAAGAATGGGATTCGAAAAGCGGTAGGCATAGGGATGGACGGGCGTTGCATGAACAAGACAATTCACATAGCAATCAGAACATAGGGCAATTGCAGATAAATAAGATAAAGCATCCAAGTACTAGATAATCCTAGGCATGTGTTCCATATATAGTCATACGTGCTCGCAATGAGAACTTGCACAACATCTTTTGTCCTGCCATCCCGTTTGTAGCGGGGCCTCAAGGGAACTACTGGCAATTAAGGTGCTCCTTTTAATAGAGCACCGGAGCAAAGCATTAACACTCCATGAACACATGTGATCCTCACATCAAAGCCATTCCTCCGTTATCCCAATTTACCACTTCGGGGCCATTGGTTCTAGACAACAACGTGTGTATACAACTTGCAGATAAGACCAAAAACAATACTATCATAATGAATCAATAACATGTTCAGATCTGAAATCATGGCACTCGGGCCCTAGTGACAAGCATTAAGCACAACAAGTCGCAATAAAGTCATAAAGCACTAATAAAAGATACTAAGCACCATGCCCTAACAATCTGATGCCATTACATGAACGATCTCATCCAATCCCTACCATCCCCATGGTCTACAGCGGGGGATTACTCACTAATAGATGGGGAAACATGGATGGTCGATGGAGAAGCGATGGTGATGATGATGGCGATGATCTCCTCCAATTCCCCGTCCCGGCAGGGTGCCAGAACGGAGTTTCTGGTGTTGTTTCATGGAATATGGTGGTGGCGGTGGAGCGGAACTCCTTCTGGAAAAACGTCGAACCCCCCGGAGTTTTTAGGTCAGAAGGCTTCTTATAGGCGAAGAGGGAGACCGAGGGGGTGCCTGGGTGTAACACCCTCAGAATCGGCCCTATGCAAGTTTCAGCGTGTTCCGCCAAACCCGCATAGAAACGATTCAAAGGTGCCCACCAGGCACTTGCGTGCGGGTGGAAAACAAAGTAATATCATTACACAATAGTCCTCGATGGAACCCACAAAACATATATATACAACAGCGACTCAAAGAGTCAAGAATACAGATATACAATACAAAGATCCAAATCACCTGGAAAACGATACAGTCAAATGCGGACAAGATGCAAATTGAGCTAAGAGCCCTGAAGAATAACCAATGGCGTCCATAACCCTGCCCAGGCCAAGCCGGAAGGGTAACCCTGCTAACGACGTCGATCTCAAAACCTACTTAAACAAAAGGGGTGCCGACGAAGGGCAAAGGAAAAAGAGAGAGCGGTCAGTACTGAGGCCAGTACACGGCGAGACTAGAATTTGGCGGTCCTCGCCTACATAGGTATGGTGGATGGCGGCAGCATGCATGCAAGAACAACCTATAGAGACTCGATACAACTGGCGGCTATCAGATAGGGATAAGAAAGACCTATTCGGAACCATCCTGATACTACCTACCCATCCTGGTATTTCCCCCTCGAGACCAAACGAGGAAGTCAACCGAGGAACTCACACAGTTGGCAGTTTTATTTATTCAGTTATCGTTGCAGCAATTACTAGTCAGGTATAGATAGTATGAGTCATCCTGATATAATAAGCAGTGGGCAGTTTTAGTTAACCATTCCGTTGTAGTTGCAACACTTACTAGTCAGGTACAATTAGCATGAGATATCCCGAACCCAGCAGTTGTTGGTACTTTTATTTAGCCATTCCGTTGTAGTTGAGCTGATTACTAGTCACATCGGATACAAGTCAAATTATAACAGTAAACTTTAGTTATAGTTGTCTATGATCGAGAACTGTGCTCCAAGTCGTCCATAACCGCGGACACGGCTTTTCGAAAAGATTTAACCCTGCAGGGGTGCACCAAAGTATCCACACGCACTTCGACCCTTTTTGCCAGATCAATTAACATACACCCATCGGTATGTCGGCGGGGCCTAAGTCATGACGTTTCCCAGACCCAAAGCAAGTACATGGGGGCCACCCCACTAAGTCTACCCAAGAAGTCGGGCCGGTCTCCGAGACGGACTCGGGGTTTGGGTGGACGGTAAACGATCGGGAACCGAAAAGATGACTGGCTTGTCGATACAAAACGTGTCCCGATCCTAAACAAGACAGGTGCAAGACATCGCACAATTTAAATAAAGCGGTAAAGCATGGCATAAGTACAGAATAGTAAATAAAACCTCAAACTAGTTGTGGCCCCCAAAGACAATACTTTGAAATCAGGTACTAATCGATGGGGTGCCCACACATCCCACATGTGGTTAGCGCGCTCGATCTCTAACAGGTGTCAAGAACTGGGGTCCCACGGACACCAAAGGAGCGGTCGGAAACCAAATATTGTCTATCACCCACCGGTGCCTCTGCATTACCTACTTCAATTTTAGTTATTAAACAGTAATTAAAGTCTTGATCAACTCCAACATTAAACATGCGGCCAAACTCCAACAACTGTGGTAATCGACGACGCAACAGCACTGAAACAGCGACTCACGACGCATAAGTCCAACTATCTACCAACAACAGGTAATAGGATGTGTCCAAGGCAATATAAGGCTGCAAGGGATATCACGGGTACGAAAACTATAGCATCGCAACACAGATAGCAATAGATCAACAGGAGGAAATAAAGACTATAAAAGTAAGATAGGTAGAAAGGGGGAGGTGCTCGCCTGAAAACATTGCCGAAGGTTCATCCGAAGATCGGGTCGAAGCTCACATCAACTCAACGGCCTTATCCGCGAAGAAGCAAAACACTAGAATAAACACCGGATGCACTATTTAATACTACGGCAAAAGATCGGGCATGATGCATGTATGATGTATGATATGGCAATCATGCGATGCAATTAGGCAATATTAAACGGAACCGGGGTCCCGACATTTAATTAAACGGTTCAAGTTATTTACCTACCCCGCAAATTAAATGTTGTCTTAACATGGCAAAAATCATGTCACCGGTTCGATGCACAAATTTAAATGGAGGCAATATTAGACTAGTTTCGCCCGCATATGGCCTCCATATTTAATTTAGGTGAATCGTCGAAACACCCCCAAACACCCACAGATATGTATGCATGCATGAACAATTTAATATGCAACAAGTATATCATATATTATAAAAATATGAGGGGTCTCGGATAGGGGTCACACATTAGGGTTTGGCGAACTTGGCTCCGAGGGGTTCGGGGTCGGTCTCAGGGTTCGACGGCAGAACGGCTCAACGAGATCGGTCTCGGACAACGGAAGTCGATCTTGTCGCATCCGAGAAGAAGAACTTGGTTGGCGTCGGGCACATCGGATTCGCCCTGGTCAGGGTCGATCTTGTCGTCGCGAAGATCTTGTCGGGTCGCATCTCGGGTCGGTCTTGGCGTCCGGGGGAAGTACTTGTCGTTCCCGTGACAACCTTGGCGTTCTTTCGGTTCGGGTAGCAGATCTCGGCGTGCCGTGACGAAGGTCTTGATGGTTCCGTCTTCGTTTGTCGATGTCGGACTTGGGTGGATCGGGTACCGGGGTCTTCGGACTCTGAAAACACGGCTTCGGATCCATGTTCGGTCTTCGAGGTTCTTCAGGGCTCGTGAAGGGGACCTTCACGCCATCGGATCCGAGTCGATGAACTTGGCGATCCATGAAGACGGTCTTGAGGCTACGGGCCGATGTTGACCTTCGGGTACCGCGGGTGCTCGGTGTGGTTCCAACGGGTTCAAACGCCGGTGGTAGGCGAACTTGGATGCCACGGAAGTCTTGTCGCCGATGAAGGTCTTGTCGCTTAGCCGGGGTTCTCCATGTTCAGCTGCCCTTGGCGTCGGTTTTTCCTGGTACTTGGGTGTCCGGACGATCTTGTCAACATCTTACCGTGTATCTACCCGAGATCTTGCGAGGTCCAACAAACATGAGGTGAGCAACAGCGAAAACGGAAAACAATAACAGTAAGCTGAGCACGAGCTGCATGGACAGCGGTGACGGCAAAGAAGGCTATGCCGCAGGCGACGGGGAGGTGGCTCGCGGGCTCGCTGGTGGCAAGGCGACGAGGGAGAGGGCGGGCACAAGCCGCGGTCGAGGCGGAGCAGAGCTGGAGCTCGGGCCCGGCGCGAGAAGGTCGAAGGAAGACGGGGCGGCCCTAGCGGCGGGCTCGGGGGTGCGGGGACGGAACGGAGGGGGGCGGGGTGAGCGGCGCCGAGCGCGGCCGGATCTCCGAGATCGGCGGCGGACAGGGGCGGCGCCGGGCGACGGTGGCTCGGGGACGGGCTCGACGGGGAGCTCGCGGCGGCCGGTTCGCACGGTCTCGGGAGCGGCAGGGTGGAGGGAGCGGGTGGGGAGATGGGGTGGCCGAGGAGGAAGGACGGGGAGGCCTGGCGTGGGGCCGGGCGCGGAGCTCCGGGCGGCAGGGCGAGCGCGGGGGCGGCGACCTGGGAGGAGGCCCACTGGCGGCGGCGGACGGAGGCTGGAGAGAGGGAGGAGAGGACGCGGGGGAGACGGGGCCGAGCGGGGAGGTGGGGGATCGGGTCGGGGTTGCGGGCAGAGGGCGGGGTGGGGCCAGAGGGTGGGGATGGGAAGCAGGTGGGGCGGTTCGAGCGGGGCGACGGGGTGGACCAGGGACGCAGGCGGGGTGGGGGTTGGTGGACGGGGTCGATCGGGAGGTGGGGCGGTCTCGGGGTTGCCCCAGGTGGTGGGACCGGCAATGGGAGTGGGCAGGACAGGTGGGCGGTGGTGGCAGTGGGACCTGCCCGCTTAGGTCTCAAGGCCAGCGTGGGAGGCGGAAAACGCCAGGCTGGCTGTGGAGGCGGCTGAGGTGGAGGGCTGGGATTGGATGGGGGGAAAGGAAGTGGTGAGGTGGCGGTTGGCTATTGGGTGGGGTGATGTGGAGGCAGGGTGGGTAGATTAGGTTGGGTAGGAAAAGGGTTTAGGTAGTCTGGTTTTTGTACTGGGGGTGGCCGACTGGGTCGGATCGGCCCGGTACGGCTGCCCCCTAAAAATAAACTAATTATTTTATTATTTTAAACGGGGCTTTTGAAAACCATTGGTAGTCGAAACAAAATAATCCGGAGACCCGGGTTTTGGATTTGAAATAACGGCGGGGTGTTTAGAAAACAAAAATATGTTTTTCGGAAAAATAGTTTCAGACAAACAAATGCATGATGATGACGATGCTCAAATGCAAGGTGGCATGATGACATGAGCATGCGGTCATGATGATGCAATGCTCGAAAACAACGCGATTTTCTAGTAGTGGTTTTGCGGGATGCCACACTGGGGGCCCACACCATGCCCTGGCACGGCCAGGCCCAGCCCGCGCCTAGGAGGGTGTGGCCAGCCCCTGGCCCTCCTCCGTCTCGTATTCTGGCTCCGTGAGTTTTCCGAAAAAATAGGCACTTTGGCTTTTGTCCCGTCCAATTCCAAGAATATTCATTTTCTGACTTTCCTGGAACCAAAAACAGCAGAAAACATGCAGCTGGCACTGTGGCTCTTGTTAATAGGTTAGTCCAAGAAATCATATGAAAAGTACTCCAAAGTGTGGACAAAACACAAGAAAGTGGATAAAACCAAGCATGGAACATCAAAAATTGTAGATACATTTGCAATGTATCAACTCCCCAGCAACGGTGCTAGAAAAATGCTTGATGGTTCGGTGTTGATGTGGAGCTCGTTGGGGAACCCCAAGAGGAAGGTATGATGAGCACAGCAGCAAGTTTCCCTCAGTTATGAAACCAAGGTTTAATCGAACCAGTAGGAGCAAGGAAACACCCCAAAGGTGTTGCTAGCTGAACCTTGGCAGGGCGCACTACCGGTGCTAGTAGCAACGTGGAGACCTGCACAACACAAACACAGAACTTTGTCCCCAACTTGCGATGAGGTTGTCAATCTCACCGGTTTTGCTGAAAACAAAGGATTAAGCGTACCGAATGGAAGGAAGTAATAGGTTGCAGAAAGTAAACACAAAGCAGTAAATAGTTTATAGATTGTATGTAAAAGAAAAGGACCAGGATTCATAGTTCACTAGAGGTGGCTCTCCTTAAGATAGATAACATGCTGGGTGAACAAATTACAGCGGGGCAATTGACAAACATCGAGAAAGCAATACATGCATATACTAATCATCTTGACTCCTTTGGAACTTGATTGGGCATTACAACATTATACATAGACCTCCATCCAACTGCATCTATGACTAATAATCCACCTTCAGGTTATCATCCGAACCCCCTCTAGTATTAAGTTGCAAGCAACAGATTATTGCTTTACGAATTGCGTGTAAAGTAAACAATACGATTGTTCTATGAACAAAGGATTGTTGTTTTCTCCCTAGTAGAAACAGCAAATCTAGTACCTTAGAGATTTCTGTCACTTCCCAGATTACCAGAGGCATGAACCCACTATCGAGCATAAATACTAACTCTTGGAGTTGCTAGCATCTACTTGGCCAAGATAGCTACTAACAACGGAAAGCATGCAACATCACAAATAACAAAGACATGATAGAATCAATAATCAATCTAAAATAGCATCTCAATATCCATCGGATCCCCGCAAACACAACATGTAGAATTACAAATAGATGATCTTGATCATGAACGGAGCTCACAAGATCTAGACATGAAAGCACTAAGGAGGAGAACCAGCCATCTAGCTACTACATGGATCCGTAGTCCAAGGATGAACTACTCACGCATCACACCGGAGGCTTGCATGGTGATGAAGAAGGCCTCCAGGGTGAATTCCCCTCTCCGGCAGGGTGCCGGGAAGAGCTTCAGATCCCTCCTGATCTAGGGATGGAGATGACGGCGGCTATAGACTCTTTCGTGGATTTTTGATCGGGTACCTAGGGTTTTCGTCCTGAGGGCATCTTATAGGTGGAAGGAGAGGCCGAGGGGGTGCTGGGGTCGGCCAGACCACCCCCTGGCGTGGGCTAGGCCTGGCCAAGGACAGTGGTGTGGCTGCCCCAGCCCTTCTCCGTCTCGTATTCTGGCATCTGATGACTTCCGAAAAAATAGGCACTTTGGCTTTTGTCCCGTCCAATTCCGAGAATATTCATTTTCTGACTTTCCTGGAACCAAAAACAGCAGAAAACAGGCAGCTCGCACTATGGCTCTTTTTAATAGGTTAGTCCAAGAAATCATATGAAAAGTACTCCAAAGTGTGGACAAAACACAAGAAAGTGGATAAAACCAAGCATGGAACATCAAAAATTATAGATACATTTGCAATGTATCAGTTATCAAGTATCATACCGTGACTGGGTGATCGAAAAGGTGCCACTTAGGTTTCCCAAAGGAGCGCGTAGGGGAGTACATATCAAGACCAGGATTTGCCAGTCCATGTAACGGATAGATACATATGTGGCCATCTCGGTGACGTTGCATTAACAAAGCTTGCAAGCGTGTGACTAGGTCATGGAATGCAACAGAATGGGAACGAGTAAACAAGTTCATCGGTAACGAGACCAAACTAAGGTATGGAGATACCAAAGATCAAGTATCGGATGAACTAGGTATCAAGTGGCAAAGGGAACGGGAAACGACTATTCATGGTTCGAGCGATAAGATTCATGGAATGCACGGGGGTCATCATGGGCATCTACATCCCGCTGATGATCATTTATGTGAGAGGATTCTCAATCATGTCCGTAGTATTCCCGAACCGAAGGATGTCACGCTTAAGGGTGGGGGCGCTTAGGGATAGAGGAGGTACCGTAGGAGAAATAGAGAGAGAAACCGGAATAGTTCCGGGTAACATTCGATGGTGATCGTAAGGGGTTCGGAAGGAGTTCCAGAGTGAAGGAATATAATAATATATGTATTTAAATGTTAATTGGAGAATTAATATTAAATATATATTTTATTTTATTATTAAAGGCTTCCTAATGCTAATGGGCCTCACCCGAAGGGAGGCCCAATAGGGCAAGGCGCCTAAGGGGAGGGGGCCGGCCAGCCTTGGCTTGGTGGGCCACCAAGTGGGGTCCACCTAGGGACGGTGGAAGCCCCTAGGTGGCTGGCGGGTGTGGGGTTTAGTCCCACACCGCCTAGCCCCTGGGTGGTGACCCCCCTCCTACTATATATAGGGGTCTCCCCCCACCCCTTTGGAAGCATCCAATTCTCTCATTCTCTCTTTCATTTTCCTTTGAGGACTTCTCTGTAATATTGGGGAGGACCTCGAGGAATTTGAGTTCTCCACCTTCACACTACCGTCGTGTGATCTTTGGTCCGGCATCTTCTTCTTCTGCTGCTCGGCTGGATCGGAGCCCGGGAGACGCCGCCTACACCGGACGTGTGTAGTACTTCGGAGGCACCACACTTGGGGTGCTGCTCACCTTCATCAATATACGCCTTCCTGTGTAAGGCGTGCCTCGGTCTTTAAAGGTATGAATACCGTATCCCTTCTCCGTTACTTATGTCTACATAGTATAGATCCTGGTATTAGTGTTCGAGTAGATAGAATTTTTTTGTTTTCTTCTACGGAACCCTTCACTAATCTTATGGATGATATCCACTTCGTGTTCCGCCATCTTCTTGTACCTAAAGACGTCTTGCTCCAGTGCTTCCATCCCGTCCTCCAGACTACCTTCTCCTTTAGGGCCCTAAACCTCTTTTATCTATACCTTCCCATCTTCGAGCCACAACTCCTTGGGGTGAATCTTCAACTCATACATGTACAGGTTGATGATGTCCGCAGAGGAATCCTCCTTGGGTGACCCAGAGGAAGACATTGTGGCTCCAAGACCGAGAATCTGCCTGTCAGAAACAGATCGAAATGAAAACACGGCGAGAACACGATATACGAACCTCGGGGGATACGGGGGATTATATATTACAAAGTTTAACAACAAAAGGAAGGTACTGGGAGAAAACGGGTCGGAGACAGGTTCTAGGGTGGCCACACCCTCTGGTGGCGTGGCCAGGTGGGCTCGCACCACGGGGTGGTGTGAGCCCCCCGAGCTCCGTTTTCGTCCCTCTTTCGACTCATTATCTTCCACGTTAGATAAAATCTACAAAAATATAAATTGAAAGGTTTTTCGCGGATCTTTTCTTACCAGAACTGTTACCTATTCGAAAATAGACTCTCCGAGTTTCTGAATTTGGTCTTTGATGAATTTTTCCGGAGTCATGATATGTTGCTAACATATCTATAATTTTTGATGTTCCATGCTTGGTTTTTATCTACTTTCTTATGTTTTGTCCACACTTTGGAGTACTTTTTATACACTTTCTTGGACTAACCTATTAACAAGATGCCACGGTGCTAGCTGCCTATTTTCTGCTGTTTTTGGTTCCAGGAAATTCAGAAAATGAATATTCTTGGAATTGGACGGGACAAAAGCCAAAGTCAGTTTTTCACCGAGGGGGACACGGAGCCAGAGTACGAGACGGAGAGGGGCCAGAGGGCCGCCACACCACCTTGCCGTGAGGCCAGGCCTGGCCCGCGCCAGGGGGTGGTGTGGCCACCTAGGGCACCCCCTCAGCCTCCCCTTTCGCCTATAAGATGCCTCCGATATAGAAACCCTAGGGACCCGATCAAAATTCCACGAAAGAGTCTATAGCTGCCATCATCTCCAACCCTAGATCGGGAGGGATCTGAAGCTCTTCCCGGCACCCTACCAGAGGGGAGAATTCACCCTGGAGGCCTTCTTCATCACCATGCAAGCCTCCAGTGTGATGCGTGAGTAGTTCATCCTTGGACTACGAGTCCATGTAGTAGCTAGATGGTTGGTCATTCTCCTTTGTACTATCATGTCTAGATCTTGTGAGCTCCGTTCATGATCAAGATCATCTATTTGTAATCCTACATGTTGTATTTGCGGGGATCCGATGGATATTGAGATGCTATTTCAGATTGATTATTGATTCTATCATGTATTTTTTATTTGTGATCTTGCATGCTCTCCGTTGTTAGTAGATATCTTGGTCGAGTAGATGCTAGCAACTCCAAGAGGGGGTATTTATGCTCGATAGAGGGTTCATGCCTCTAGTAATATGGGGAAGTGACATAAATCTCTAAGGTACTAGATGTGTTGTTGCTACTAGGGAGAAAACAACAATCCTTTGTTCATAGAACAATCGTATTGTTTACTTTACACACAATGTGTAATGCAATTATCTGTTGCTTGCAACTTATCTCCGGAGGGGTTCGGACGATAACCTGAAGGTGGATTATTAGTCATAGATGCAGTTGGATTATGGTCTATGTATAATGTTGTAATGCCCAATCAAATCTCATAGGAGTCAAGATGATTAGTATATGCATGTATGCTTTCTCGATGTTTGTCAATTGCCCCGCTGTAATTTGTTCACCCAACATGTCATATATCTTAAGGAGAGCCACCAGTAGTGAACTGAACTATGGACCCAAATTTCTTTACCATCAATCTACAACTATTTTCGCTTTCGCTTACTTTCGCAAGCTTTTACTTTCTTCCACACGCTTTTAATCCTTTGTTTTCAGCAAAAGTGAGATTGACAACCTCACCGTAAGTTGGGGCAAAGTTACGTGGTTATGTTGTGCATTCTCCAAGTTGGCAACAACACCTTGGAGGTGTTTCCTTGCTCCTACTGGTTCGATAACCTTGGTTTCATAACTGAGGGAAACTTACTGTTGTGCTCATCATACCTTCCTCTTGGGGTTCCCCAACGAGCTCGACATTAATCTCGAGCCAGCAAGTGTTTTTCTGGCTCCGTTGCCGGGGAGTCAAGGACATCTTCACAAGGGGAGTCCCTCATAACCAATCTCTTTACTTTGTTTTATTTGTTTTGCTTAATTTATTCTTGCTTTATTTGCTTGTTTCTTTATCAAAAACACACAAAAAATTAGTTTTACTAGTTTGCTTTCTTTATTAAAAACACACAAAAAAAATTATTAGTTCCTATCTTAAGTTGCCATTATGTCTAGCATTTCTCCAATCACTATGTCACCCGAGGAAATGATTTTCACTTTTAAACAAGGAATTGAAGAGAGTTTCAAAGAAGCTTGGTCTAGAATCTCTGATCTAAATGAAAAAACTAAACCTAAAATGACTCAAAGCTTATTCCTTAGCAGTTTTTACCTTGGAATTGCTCTTTGCTATAGATATGCATTGGATGCTGTAATGGGAGGAGACTTCCTCCAATGCAATGATGATGATGCTTTTAATGCCATAAAGAAGTTGGTATTTACTTATAAGTTGCCTAGCAAATCTGATTCTTCCTTTATAAACATATTTGCTAGATTGAACACTCTTTAGACCAGCACTGCTAGTTTAAAAGATTGCAATAATACACTTAGAGAACATCATGACTATGTTCCAATAAATTCTGAACCCTCAAAGTGGCTTCCTACAGTCAAGATTATTATAAATAATAAAACTTTTCATGCTCGTTGTGATATCATGTCTGAATTCTGTCTTATGCCTATAGATATCTATGAATCTTTGAATCTTTGGGGACTTTATAAAGGAGGAGGAGAAATATTTCTTGCTAATAATGCCACAATATTACCCATTGGAATAGCTGAAGGAGTGTTTACAAAGATCCTAGGGAAATGGTTTCTATTGATTATCTTGTTATTGAATGTGTAGGAAAAGGACAAATCACACTTGGAAGATCCCTATTGAAACTCCTTGGAGCAATAATAGATGTGGAAAAGGGCACCATGCACTTTGCTTCTCCACCAAACAATCATATGTTCCCCAAGGTTAAGAATAAAAGTAAGAGAGGTAAGGGCAAGAAATTTGGTTTTAATGCTTCTTCATTTGAGAACACTTGATTCTTTTTCTTGCTTCTTATGCCTAACTTAAAGGCGTTAAAGAAAAGTACTTATTGGGAGATAACCCAAAAGTTTTATATGAGTCTTGGAAGTTATTACTTCAGTAATAACCGCTTCTTATCCTTTTTATTTGCTTTTTGTGCCAAGAATAACCTCTAATGAGAGAGAAGTAATGATTGGGAAAGTTGTTGTCCCGAAACAGATTTTTGTGCTTCACCATAGAAATTCTTGTAAAATCTCTGTACGTCATTTTGAGGCGTGAATTTTTGTGCTTCTGCCTCAGGTTCTAATCTAACTTTCGTTAGTTCAACACTTTTTTATTTGAGCAACATAAGGTCTTCGAAAAAATTGGTTTTTACCTGCTGGTCTGTTTTGACAGATTTCTTCCATTATTTGCATTTGCTTCATGTTGGTTCCTTTTGGGGTTCTCTTTGGGGAATTGAGCTTTTCAAGGGAAGTGCTTCAGTAGCTTGTGTTTTAGTGGAAGTTTTATTGGTGTTGAAACTGAACCCAAAGACTAATTATCTTGAGTGCACTAATGTTGCTAATAAAGATTGTGTGAAGTTTTGTATGAAGGAAAAATTGCAGGTGTATGGAGAGAATGATGTAATGATATGAAGAATGTACTAAAGCTCAAGCTTGGGGATGCCACCCCGTGTCACCCCAAGAAATATTCAAGAGGTACAAGCGTCAAAGCTTGGGGATGCCCAAGGCATCCCCTTCTTCATCAATAAAAATCTCAGGTTTCTTCCAAACACTTCATTTTTATTGTTTCATGCACAATTGTGTTGTTCTTGGAGCGTCTTTTCTTTCATTTTTGTTTTTGTTTTTAGTTTTCTTGGTTTTCTTAGTTTGCTGAATAAATTGGTTGGACCCCCTCTTTCATGCATTGGCTTTCAAATAGTTTGGTTTGGATTGGAAAAGAGTAGGAAAGTTCGTGCTTAAGTGGTAAAGAGAGCTTGTTTTTGACTGTGGCCTATGCTTTGTCATGCCATGCTTGATATTGTTTGGCTTTATGCTTAGTGATCTTTGCTGTAGCATGAAATGTTATAAACAATTGATATTTCTTAATGTGCCTTGGAAGAATCATGCGTTGTTTTAGCATATTAAAGCATAGTATTGTGGTATTCTCCTTTGATGCTTTATTTGGGTTGACTTGGAGCATGCTCACACCATGTTATGACCACCTCAAGTCACCACAAGACTTCATGATCCTTTAGTTTTCGACTTGTAATATCACTTTATGCTTTAATTAATGATGTTTTGTCGCTTTGCATGATTATGGCCATTATTGCTCTCTTAGTTGGTCGCTCCTAGTCTCTTGCTAGCCTTCATAACCAAGTGTGAGTTCCACTCATGCATCCAACTCCTAAAACCAAGTTATTCCAAAGAGTCCACCATACCTACCTATTAGCATTTTCTATTCCAAGTATATTCATGTTTTTATCTACCTTCCGAATTAAACTTGTTATGTGAAAATTAGTGATTAAAGCTCTCACGAACTTGATGGCACACTTTACTTTCTTGCATTTAATAAACTTGAACCTTTGCGTCCATATGTGTTGCGTATATGATTGAGCTTTATAAGTTGAAGTTAGTAGAACCATGTATCATGGGGAACGCTTTCAACACTTGTACATTGTACCCCATTGATATCATGATTCTTTTGCTTATGGATCCCGGTGGTGTGAAATAAAAGGGGAACTTGTAAAATCATGGAGTTTGTATGTGTGTTAGAGAAACGCCTGGGTCGCTAGCCTAAGCCATGCCTAATCATGGTGGAAACTTGCAGCATAACCATAATGAGTACTCTATAAAGCATCCTCAATAAAAACATATGCAAATAGCAAATAAAAAGATCGCTGAGATGCTCATTGTCTGCTTACCTTGTCATTTTGATTATGGGATAACTCCTGTATCATGTGCAAGGGGTACCCCGTTGGCAGTTCTCTATGATACATATGTACTTACAATGACAAGAGCTTACTTGTGACTAAAGTTGAGTAGCATGAGGTTCGGTCTTCGTAAGTAAGGGGCATGAGATTTTGGCTTATAACTTGTCAAGCATATCCTCTTAGCTGTGTCACTTTAACCTTAATCACCTAAAGATGCTTATGATAGGGGCAATGAGAGATGAAAGCTAATAAGTACCATATTTTTTGGAAGTTCTTTATGAAACTTGAATCTCTACTTCCTTCTATGAAGGCCTTTCTTTTACTTTTATGTTGTGTCTCCACCTTCTACCTTTATGCACCTACTTTGAGAGCATAGTGGCCATTCTTAGTTCTATGTGCATTGTCCCAAGACTTGTTGATTGATGCATAACTTTGATATTTCTCGTTCTTAAACTATTTGTATCTAGTCACTCTTATGAACTTTGAAGGTGTCCTATGCATTTATGTTTGCTACACTATGAGGGACAAGCTGAATGCCACTATGCTATGTTTTCTTTATGTGAAACAAACAAACGTCTTACAAGCATTGTTATTCATGAATCTTTTGTTTGTGCCTTTTCATGTTGCAACATAGTTGCTATGTCTTATTGTTAGAACTTTATCTTTCATGCTATGTTAAATTACTATGATCCCAGCTATCAATATTTACAAATACTTTGATCAAGTTTATGATGGTGCATGTCACCTCAAAAATTATTCTTTGTTTTTATCACTTACCTACTCAAGGACGAGCAGGAGTTAAGCTTGGGGATGTTGATACGTTGCTAACGTATCTATAATTTTTGATGTTCCATGCTTGGTTTTTATCTACTTTCTTATGTTTTGTCCACACTTTGGAGTACTTTTTATACACTTTCTTGGACTAACCTATTAACAAGATGCCATAGTGCCAGCTGCCTATTTTCTGCTGTTTTTGGTTCCAGGAAAGTCAGAAAATGAATATTCTCGGAATTGGATGGGACAAAAGCCAAAGTCAGTTTTTCACCGAGGGGGACACAGAGCCAGAATACGAGACGGAGAGGGGCCAGAGGGCCACCACACCACCTGGCCGCGTGACCAGGCCTGGCCCACGCCAGGGGGTGGTGTGGCCTTCTAGGGCACCTCCTCGGCCTCTCCTTTCGCCTATAAGATGCCTCCGATACAGAAACCTTAGGGATCCGATCAAAATTCCACGAAAGAGTCTATAGACGCCGTCATCTCCATCCCTAGATCGGGAGGGATCTGAAGCTCTTCCTGGCACCCTGTCGGAGGGGAGAATTCACCCTGGAGGCCTTTTTCATCACCATGCAAGCCTCCGGTGTGATGCGTGAGTAGTTCATCCTTGGACTACGGGTCCATGTAGTAGCTAGATGGTTGGTTATTCTCCTTTGTGCTATCATGTCTAGATCTTGTGAGCTCCGTTCATGATCAAGATCATCTATTTGTAATCCTACATGTTGTGTTTGCGGGGATCCGATGGATATTGAGATGTTATTTTAGATTGATTATTGACTATATCATGTCTTTGTTATTTGTGATCTTGCATGCTCTCCGTTGTTAGTAGATATCTTGGCCGAGTAGATGCTAGCAACTCCAAGAGGGGGTATTTATGCTCGATAGAGGGTTCATGCCTCTAGTAATATGGGGAAGTGACATAAATCTCTAAGGTACTAGATGTGTTGTTGCTACTAGGGAGAAAACAACAATCCTTTGTTCATAGAACAATCGTATTGTTTACTTTACATGCAATGTGTAATGCAATTATCTGTTGCTTGCAACTTAATACTGGAGGGGGTTCGGATGATAACCTGAAGGTGGATTATTAGTCATAGATGCAGTTGGATTACGGTCTATGTATAATGTTGTAATGCCCAATCAAATCTCATAGGAGTCAAGATGTTTAGTATATGCATGTATGATTTCTCGATGTTTGTCAATTGCCCCGATGTAATTTGTTCACCCAACATGTCATCTATCTTAAGGAAATCCACCACTAGTGAACTATGGACCCCGATCCTTTATTTTACCATCAAGCTACAACTGTTTACTGCTTTCTGTTTACTTTCTGCAAGCTTTTACTTTCTTCCACATGATACGTTTAATCCTTTGTTTTCAGCAAAATCGGTGAGATTGACAACCTCACTATAAGTTGGGGACAAAGTTCTGTGGTTATGTTTTGCAGGATTCAAAGTTGGCAACAACACCTTGGAGGTGTTTCCTTGCTCCTACTGGTTCGATAACCTTGGTTTCATAACTAACGAAAACTTACTACTATGCTCATCATACCTTCCTCTTGGGGTTCCCCAATGAGATCGACATCAATCTCGAGCCAGCAAGTCACCATTTGAATAACATCAATATCTTCATTGTAAGAATCTCTAGAAATATAGTGCTTGAGTCTTTGACCATTCACCACTTGTGTAGTGTTGTATTTTAAGGAAGAAATTTTTATTGCACCTGAACGATACACCTCTTCAATAACAAAAGGTCCTTCCCATTTTGAAAGTAGTTTTCCTGCAAAAAATCTAAGACGAGACCTATACAATAGAACCTTCTCACCAACATGGAACTCTCTTAAGAATTTTCCTGTCATGCCATCTTTTAACTTTTTCTTTAAAGAGTCTAGCGTTTTCATATGCTTCACTTCTCCACTCATCTAAAGAACTCAAGTCAAACAATCTTTTCTTACTAGCAAGTTTGAAATCTCTATTAAGTTCTTTCACTGCCCAATAAGCTTTGTGTTCTAATTCTAAAGGTGGGTGACAAGCTTTTCCATAAACCATTTTGTAAGGAGACATTCCCATAAGATTTTTATAAGCAGTTCTATAAGCCCGTAAAGCATCATTCAACCTAATTTTTTCTAGATCTATTAACAGTCTTTTGCAAGATGGATTTAATTTCTCTATTTGATAGTTCTACTTGCCCACTGGTTTAGAATGATAAGCTGAAGCAATTCTATGATTAACATCATATTTAGCAAGGGTCTTTCTAAAGCCACCATGAATGAAATGTGAACCTCCATCAGTCATAAGATACATAGGCACTCCAAACCTAGGAAATATAACATCCTTAAGCATTTTTAAAGAGGTCACACCATCAACACTTTTTGTAGGTATGGCTGCTACCCACTTAGTAACATAATCAACGGCAACAAGAATATGAGTATAACCTTTTGAAGGAGGAAAAGGACCCATAAAGTCAAATCCCCAACAGTCAAATGGTTCAATAACAAGAGAGTAATTCATAGGCATTTCATTGAGTCTAGAAATATTACCAACTCATTGACATTCATCACATGATAAGATAAACTTTCTTGCATCTTTAAAAAGGGTAGGCCAGTAAAAACCTGATTGTAGAACCTTTTGTGCGGTTCTATCTCCAGCATGATGTCCTCCATAGGCACTACCATGACATTTCCACAATATCTCTTTTTGTTCATATTCTGGAACACGTCTTCGCATAATACCATCCACTCCTTCTTTATATAAATGTGGGTCATCCCAAAAATAATGCCTCAAATCATAAAAGAATTTCCTTCTTTGCTAGGCTATAAAAGTTGGAGGCAGATACTTGTAAACAATAAAGTTAGCATAATCAGCATACCAAGGACTCTCTCGCGAGCTTACCCCTATTGCAGCCAACTGTTCATTTGGAAAGCTATCATTAACGGGCATAGGATCAAAAGAAATGTTTTCTAATCGAGATAAATTATCAACAACAGGATTTTCAGCACCTTTCCTATCTACAATATGTAGATCAAACTCTTGTAAAAGCAACACCCATCTAATAAGCCTAGGCTTAGCATCTTTCTTTGTCATAAGGTACTTAATAGCAGCATGATCAGTATGAATGGTAACTTTTGAATAAAGAATATAAGGTCTAAACTTATCACAAGCAAAGACAACAACTAAGAACTCTTTTTTAGTAGTAGCATAATTCTTTTGAGCAGCATCAAGAGTCTTACTATCATAATGGATAACATTCAGCTTTTTATCTATTTGTTGCCCAAGAACAACACCTACAGCGAAATCAATAGCATCGCACATAATTTCAAAGGGTAAATTCCAATCAGGTGGTTGCACAATAGGAGCAGTAGTTAAAGCTTTCTTTAGAGTTTCAAAAGCTTCCTTACAATCATCATTAAAAACAAAAGGTACATCTTTTTGGAGAAGATTAGTAAGAGGTTTTGATATCTTGGAGAAATCTTTAATAAACCTTCTATAGAGACCAGCATGACCAAGGATACTACGAATACCTTTGACGTCTCAATTGCTTCAACTTTGGCTCTGTCAACTTCAATGCCTCTTTCGGAAATTATATGTCCAAGGACAATTCCTTCATTAACCATGAAGTGGCATTTATCCCAATTAAGAACAAGATTAGTTTCTTCGCATCTCTGCAAAACTTTACCAAGGTTGTACAGACAATTATCAAAAGAAGTTCCATAGACAGAAAAATCGTCCATGGATACTTCGACAATTTCCTCGCAAAAACCATGAAAGATAGCAGACATGCATCTTTGAAAAGTAGCAGGAGCATTACACAAACCAAAAGGCATACGCCTATAAGCATAGGTTCCAAGGACAGGTAAAAGTAGTTTTTTCTTGATCTTGTTGTTTAACAGCAATTTGAGAGAACCTAGAGTGTCCATCAAGAAAGTAAAAAATGACTCTTTTTAGACAACCTTTCTAACATTTGATCAATAAATTCAAAGGGTAATGATCTTTCTTAGTAACTTTGTTAACCTTTCTGAAGTCAATGCACATCCTATAACCAACTACCACTCTTTGGGGGATAAGCTCATTATTCTCATTAGGCACAACAGTAATTCCTCCATTCTTAGGGACACAATGAACATGACTAACCCATTGACTATCAGCAATAGGATAAATGATACTAGCATCAAGGAGTTTTAATACCTCATTTCTTACCACTTCCTTAATCTTAGGATTTAAACGACGTTGATGTTCTGCCACTGGTTTTGCATCGGGTTCTATATTGATAGCATGCTGACATATAGTAGGAGAAATCCCCTTTAAATCATCAAGGGTATAGCCCATAGCTCCTCGGTGTTTCTTCAATACTTATAATAATCTTTCCTCTTCCTTTCCTAAAAGTTTAGAACTAATAATAACAGGATATAATTTCTTATCATCGATGTAAGCATATTTAAGATCGTCAGGTAAAGGTTTTAGATCAAAAAATGGATCCTTTTTAGGTGGTAATGTGGTACCCAAATCTTCCATAGGTAAGTTGTGCTTAAGCATCTTGGGTTGACGATGGAGAATCTCGTCAATCTCATTTCTTTCTTCTATGAAGATCTCACTTTCTTGGTCTTCCATAAATTGATGCAAAGCATTGTTAGGAGCAAGAGAAATAGAAGCAAGTTGTTCAACTCTAAAATCCTCATTGGGAAATTTGTTTTCATAAGGAACTTTAGCAAATTTCGAAAAATTAAACTCATAAGATTCTCCATCAAATTTAGTTAAAATTTTCTCCCTCTGATAGTCTATAATGTCTCCACAAGTGTTCAAGAAAGGTCTACCAAAAATGATAGGATAGGTTTTACTAGCAGCTGAACCAAGTACTAGAAAATCAGCAGGATATTTAATCTTACCACAAAGAACTACCACATCTCTTACAATACCAATTGGAGAGATGGTCTCTCTATTGGCAAGGTGAATAACCACATCAATTTCTTCTAGTTCACAAGGACCAATTTTATGCATAATTTCTTTGTAAACCTCATAAGGAATAGCACTTGAACTTGCACCAATATCACATAAACCATAATAGCAATGATCACCAATTCTAACAGAAAGCACAGGGACACTAGCTTTTCTAGTTCTACTAGGATGTGAAACAATATTAGAAGCATCCTCACAAAAGATAATGTGTCCATCTTCTACACTTTTAGTGACAATGTCTTTCACAATTGATACTGCAGGTTCAACGTTTATTTTTTCATCGGGTTTTACAGCTCTCTTTGTACTTTTGTTAACCACACTAGTTATCATAGAATGCTAATTTACCTTATCCGGGAAAGGTATTTCTCGATATAAGATTCGGGTAAAATACGATCAATGGTACAAACTTCAGTACTTCTAGTAGGAACACAATCAACAATATCTTTATATGGTGCATGATACTTGTTCCATTCCTTTTTGGGAATTTCAATATAAGAGGCAAAAGCCTTAAAATAGTTTGCAATAAATTGAGAATCAAGACCATAAGTATGAAAGTCATCAGTTCCCATAAAAGATTTAATGCATTCATAATCATAATTTATACCTGACTTTCTTCCTTTATCATTCTCCCATGCTTCAGCATTGTCTTTAATACAGTCTAGAAGATCCCATTTAGCTTTTTCTTCCATACGTGTAAATGATCCAGCACAAGAAGCATCCAGTAGATCCTTATCATGAAGAGAAAGCCTTGCATAAACGTTATTGATTATAAAATTGTTAGGGAGCTCATAAATAGGACATTTGAGCATTAGTAACTTCAATCTCCCCCAAGCTTGAGTTGTACTCTCTCCATCACGAGGCCAAAAGTTATATATTTGATTCCGATCTTTATGAATCTCACTAGGAGGATGAAATTTTGAATAAAAGAGAGGTACAATTTCCTCCCATTCAAGAGATTGGCCATTCTTTAGCAGCTTATACCATTCCTCAGCTCTTCCTTTCAATGATAACAAGAATAACTTCTTCTTAACTTGATTTGTTGTAATACCTGCACACTTAAACAATCCGCATAATTCATGTATAAAGAGCAAATGATCACCGGGATGGACTGTCCCATCTCTAAAGTAGTAGTTATCCATAACATGATCAACAATTTTTGTAGGTATTTTAAAAGTATCATTTTCAGCAGGTGGTGGTTCATCTACTACCTTAGCAGTGGTAGTATCATTTTGAAATAAGAAACTAAGTGAACTATCCATATTGAAATAAAGTAACTAACAAAAGTAAACAATACTCACATTAGAAGTTTCCTTTACCAGTTCCACTCTTCAATAGTGCTTCACTCCCCGGCAACGGTGCCCGAAAATAGTCTTGATGACCCACAAGTATAGGGGGTTTATCGTAGTATTTTTGATAAGTAAGAGTGTCGAACCTAACGAGGAGAAGAAGGTGTTGACAAGTGGTATGGATCAGGAATTCTCTGTAAATACTTAGTAAACGGGTTTTTAGGGATTTTTGATAATGCAGATAAATAAAGTACGAGTAAATAAAAGACAATAATAATAATTGCAGCAAGTGGCCCAATCCCTTATTTTATCAAAGGACAAGACGGTTGTATTACTTAAGATGACCAAACGTTCTCAAGGACACATGGGAATATCGTCAAGTGCTTTCGCTTCATATAGTTGATTAATCTTCTCTAGTTGGATAAGTGTTGTGTGGGTGAACCTATGTTAATGTACTAACCTTCCTAGGACTAATACATACTTGTGATTATACCCCTTGCAAGCATCCGCAACTATAAGAAAGTAATTAAGATAAAAACCTAACCACAGCCTTAAACTTTGAGATCCTACACTCCCTTGTGCAAAGGTTTCCTAACGGGGGTTCAGGTTTCTATCACTCCGGCAACCCCACGATTAGTAGACAAATACACAATGCATTCCCCTAGGCCCATAAAGGTGAAGTATCATGTAGTCGACGCTCACATGACACCACTAGAAGAATAGCACCACAACTTAATTATCAAACCATTGAATCTTTCACAACACAATTCCACTACTAACAACATGACTTCTCCCATGTCCTCAAGAACTAAATGAACTACTCATGAGATATCATATAGATCAAGATCAGAGATGAAATAATGATAAGTAACAATTTGAACATGAACAATAATTCAATGGTTCCACTCAATAGCATCAACTACAACAAGTAATCAACACCGAGAAAGTTTCCCCTAAGAACTATGCAAGATGCAACCCAATTGCTACAGTAGTATGGAGTAATGGTGATGGTGCTGGTGGAGATGATGTTGATGATGATCCCGATGAAGTCTAGCTTGATGTCAATTTTGATGGCGATGATCTCCCCTCTCCGGGAAGGAATTTTCCCGGCAGATTTCTGCCTGCCGGAGAGCTCTTTCTCTCTCTGTAGTTTCTGCCTCGCAGAGGCGGTGGAACCTTTCTGTGGTTGCTCCCCGAGTCTTAGGGTTTTGAGGGGAATATATACGCGGAAGGGTGATGCTGGAGGTGGGCCAGGGTGGCCACACCACCTGGTGGCACGGCTAGGGCTAGCCCGCGACGGGGGGTGGTGTGGTCCCCCTATGGCCCATCTCCACTCCTCCTTCTGGCTTCCTTCATCTTTTGAAAAATAGGAGTTTTCGTATATTTTCTAGGATTTTCTGATCTTCGCCAATTTTGCACCCGGACAATGCCTTTTCCATCAGAATCCGGACTTCAGTGGTTCATCCTCCAAAAGTCATCAACCATGCATAAATACATGAAATAACATAAGTATCATCTCTTAATATGAAATATATTAATGGATAACAGTAAATTATGATATAGAATAGTGATGCAAAATGGACGTATCAAAGGGTCAGGGGTGTTTCTGAGGGAGAGGAGAGTCGAATGGTGTGCCGTTTGAGGCTGGGGGAGGGTCCTATTTATACACCGGCGAGAGAGGCAGTGTGGCATGGCTCGGCCTCATCGGTGACGGTTCTACAGGTCGCTATAGGCATGGCGGAGGGCATAGGTCGACGCGGTGGTCTGCGGCGATCGTCATGCTCATAGTGGCACGGCGAGGGGCGGTCTTAAATGGTCGGGTCACGTTCGTGCTCTATGCGGGTACGGCGGTGTTCGTCATGGCGTACGGTGGTCACGTGGCGCATGACGGGAAATGGTCGTGTTTGGGAGGTCGCTGGTGACGCGGCGAGTGCAGTTACGTGTGGAGAGAGCGAGGCGCGGCATGGCTGCATGGGAGTGGCTTGGCGCTCTGGCGTGCGCTCAGTATGGTGGAGAGAGGAGAGTGGCATGGCTGCGCTGGCTTCTCCGCTGCTTGTCGTTGGTCGAGGGGTGGATGGGCGAGTGCGGTGAGGTCACGCCTACCTCCTGGGGGTCGTGGGAGAGGGCGTTACGGCGTGTGGTGACGTGCCCGTGATCGACAGGCATGGACATGCTCGGGTACGGCATGGCACTGGTGCAAACGACGAGTGAGGGGTGTTGGCTGCACGGCTGGGTACTGGGAGTGATCATGGGTGAGTAGTGGAGATGATTTGAGTACAATTGGTGAGCAATTTATTGATCAAAATAGTGAATTGTTGTTGAACTTGTACTTTGTCTGCTAAATGTTCGATCAAATGGTCGCATGAACTAAACATTTAAATTTTCAAATGATTTTTGGTGGGTGTGCTGGTCACATGCTTGGGTGTCTCTGGTTACTGGGATTTTTCAAGTGGTGCTGGTTTGAGTGGTTTTTGCAAAATGATGATCTAGGTACCTATACTTGATTCAATTTTGAAATGTCTCTCAAATAGATTTGAAATTGGTTTCTGTAAGTTCGTAAAGTTTGCTTGTACTCATTTTCCCTTAGTCTAGCAAGGGGTGAAAAGAGGTAGAATTGTTTCTGTTGGAAAACATTTGCTAGAGATGCCCAAAGTAGGCTAGTGGTTAACTTTGGCCAAAATGACCATTTGATCATATGCTTCATATTTGATTTTCTTTTTATTTGATTTTGTTTGGAATTGACCTAGATGTTGTGGTGTTCATCTTTAAACTAATCCTTATCATTTATAGCAATCAAACATGTCATAGCAAGCATTCATGCATTAATATTAAACACACATTCATTTATATGGGCTTAAGAATAAAAGTTTTTGTTAACCCTAATCTTGGGTGATTAGAACTTGATAATCTTGTTTAATATTTTTGAGATGTTACATGCCTCATCCGTCCATATGAATTTATCCACCTTCTTGATCAACTTGTAGAATGGCATAGCCTTTTCTCCAAGTCAGCTAATGAACCGGCTTACTCCTGTGATGCAGCATGTGAGCCGATGTATGTCCTTTAAGCATGTCGGTGTTTGATGTCGAGGATGGCCTTGATCTTCTCTAGGTTGACCTCAATTCTGTGATGCAAAACAATGTGTCCCAACAATTTTCCGGATGGGACCCCGAAGACACACTTCTTAGGGTTGAGCATCATGTTGTACTTCCGAAGATTGTCAAAGGTTTCCTGTAAGTTGGTGATGAGGTCATTTTATTTCTTTGACATCACCGCGATGTCGTCCAAATAAGTGTGTACGTTGTGACCTATTTGGTCATGAAGGCAATGATACATCATCTGCTGGTACATAGCTCCAGCGGTTTTTAGCCCAAAGGGCATCGTGACATAGTAGTATGTGCTATAAGGTGTGATGAACGAAGTGGCCAATTGGTCCGACTTTCACATCTTGATTTGGTGGTATCCCGAGTATGCATCGATAAAACACAGAGTTCCAAGCCAGCCGTCGAGTCAATGACTTGGTCAATGCGAGGCAAAGCAAACGGATCCTCTGGGCATGATTTGTTCAAGCTGATGTAATCCACACACATTCTTAATTCTTTGGTTCTCTTTTTGGGGACAAGTACAGGATTGGCCACCCACTGGGTGTGAATAACTTCTCGATTAAAACTAGCCTTAAGTAACCTAGCTAGCTCCTTGCCTATAGCCCGTTGTTTTTCATCACCGAAGCATCATAGAGGCTGTTTCACCGTTTTTTCTTTAGGATCGATGTTTAAGGTGTGCTCGGAAAGTTCCCTAGGTACACCCTTCATGTCGTCAGGTTGCCAGGCAAAGATGTCCCTATTATCATAGAGGAACTCGACGAGCGCGCTTTACTATTTGGGATCCAGGTCCGTGCCAATGGAGGTGGTATTGGAGCAATCTCCTTCAACAAGTTCCACCTGCTTGGTCTTGAGGGGGGCCTTGAATGCGGGTTCGGAGTCAGAAATCAGCTTCTTCGAAGCCGGCATCTCCGAGGTGTCGACATGGCGCTGGATCTCCTGGAACTCTTCACCATAGAGGACCGCTTTGACGAAGGCAGCATCACTCAACTTGCAGTCCATTGACTTGGTGAAGCTTCCGGACAGTGATGATGCATTTTGGTCCAGGTATCTTGAGTTTTTTGTAGACAAAACATGTCCTGGCAAGGAAGGATTGGAAGATGTCGCGTCCAAATATAACGTGGTACATGCTCTTGAAGGGCACCACTTCAAAGGTCATGCGCTATTGGCGGTAATTATTAACATCACCAAAGGCGACCAAAACGGTGATGCAGCCAAGGGAGTTAGCTTGTCTGCCAGGAATGATGACATGGAACACAATGTTGCTCTTTCTCAACTGGGTCTCCGTCAAGTTCATCTTGTGCAGTGTATCCAGGTACATAATGTTGATGCTGCTTCCACTGTCCACGAGGCACTTAGTGAACTCACTACCATCAATTAGGGGGTTGATGACCATGGCATACTGGTTCTCTATTGGGATGAGCTCTGGGTGATCTTCTATGTCCCAAGTGATTGGAATCTCCGACCATCTGACGTACTAGGGAACTGTAGGGAGGGTGGCCATCAGTATCCTTGGAGAGGTTTTCTAGGCCCAAACGGTGGGAGTGCCAAGGAAAGTGTGGTAGACTGGAGCCTTCTTTTCAAAGGGGTTCTTGCCCTTGCCATCGCCTTTGTCGATAGGCTTGGGGTCCGCGTATTCATCCATATCATATGAATCCTTGGACTCTTCCTCCTTCTTCTTTCCCTTGCCCTTTCTGTAGGGTCTGTTCTTCCAACTTTGCTTGTAGCCCGACTCAGGGTCTTCCTTGAGGTCGTTGACAAACTTGCATTAGCGGTTAGTGTGGGTGGCTTTACCGTTAGCGTCAAGATGGACGAAACATGGCATATCTTGGTACTCCTTGTATGTTTGGGGAACGCAGGGCGCTATAGGTGTAGACTCACTCCGCTGCTGCCCACGACTAGCCCCCCGGCCACGACCACGTTGTCCTCCAGCCTCTGCTAGCGGAAGTCGTGGTGACCATGTCGGCTGTCTACTTGTCTTCTAGCGGATTCTTTCCCTTGTTATTGTTGTTCTTCTTGGCCTGGGTGGGGATATCCAGCATCGACAATGATCCACGAGCATCATCATCGGCAGTGGTGAACTCACTAGCCATGGAAATCATTGAGTTGAGGTCAAGTTTGTCGTTGTCTTGATTGCGCTTCAGCGTATGTCGGAGCAGTGTTCCGTTTTCTAGGTCATCGATGAAGGCAGTCATAGCAGCTTGATCGTGCACTCATGCGCATGAGTTTTTCATGTCAAGCCAACGGGATAGATAGTCACGAGAAGATTCTTCCTTTTCTTTCACACACCATTGCAGGTCACCAATAGTGCAGGGAAGTTTGTACGTACCCTCAAAGTTCTTGGTGAACGCTTCATGCATGTCCAACCAATTACATATTGATTTCTCCAGCAAGTCATCGATCCACTGTCGGGCAGTGCCGGTGATCATGAGTGGGAGGTACTTGACAGCGATATTGGGGTTTCCCCCGGCGATTTGTATCGCTTAGCAGTAGTCCTGCAACCACGTGACTATCCTAGCAGTGCCATCATAGGGCTTGATAGTCTTGTCTATCCGAAAGCCCTTAGGGTAGGTTGTGGCTCGGATAACCGGTCCGAAACAACGTGGCCCCAAGTATGGCTCTTACCGGGCTTCTTAGATCTTATCAAGGCGCGATCATGCATCGTACGGCTCCGGTTGTTGCTTGTTTACCTTTCCGCCATGGGGAGGAGAGTTGTGGTGCGAGCCTTGGGACCCGTGAGGTCCTCCACCATAGTGGTTTCTGGGTGGTGATGGTGGTGGTGGAGATGGTGGATTAGCCTTCTTTCTACTTCCTCCATGCGAATCCTCGCGCATGTTGTGATTGCTTGTAGGACGCGGGCCTTCCTTTTGAGATCTTCTCCTATGTCCTTTGTTGCCGCTGTGCTCTCCGTCATGCCGAGGCTGCTCTCCCTGGTCGTGTATAACGATGCTGCCCTGGGGACGCCTAGGAGGTGCCATGCTTGTACAGTGGCATGGTTGTGGTTCCTCATGATGCCAGGACCGTAGGGATGGCAGCGAGTGACGAGGGTGAGCCTTGTCTCGTTGCTGGAGGATACTGGGATAACATCAGTCCTGTTGTGCGCATCCCTCCGCCTTCGTTCCGTGGAGCCCGTGTGGGATCCTTTAACTTAAGGAGATCTTGGTCTTCGGCAGTTGTTCATGCTTGACTAGCAAAGCTCTGGATTGGACTTGAGCCTTTGTGAGGTTGCATTCTCCTTTTGCTTGCAAGCCTTGGCTACAAGGTCAAAGACCTGATCCACCACTTCAGGTGATCTGTCATGTTCAAGTAAGTTCTTGGCGACGACCATGTTGAGGGCGGGGGTTGGCATGACTTTCTTCCTAGCTAAGTCGATGTAGGGGATAGCTTTTTTTGGTTTGGATGGAGCCCACCCCAAAATGCATTGGACGCCTAGATCACCAACGACGTGAGCCGGGGCTTTCTTTTACTTATGCTTCAACAACAACTGCTTGTATTCAGCCTCCATTGCTCTTGCCACCTTGATCGATTGTTGTGCCTTGGCCATATCCCTGTCCACCTAGGTGCCCTATTCTGCGATGCACTTGGCCTCCGCGAGAATCTTCGCGCGCTTCTCATCAAGCTCTGTAAAGTTTTGAATATGGGCGATGGTTATTGGCTCGATGAGGAGTGGGCCATACATAACCTTGTCGGTGGGAGTAACCAAGGGCTTGCCAGCTGCTGACATGGATGGCGGGGGCGGTAGGTTTGTTTGGTTTGTAGAAATGGGTCTGGTAGTGAGTTCTTGCGGCTGCTGCGGGGGAATAGCCAGAGGTGGCATAGCCTTGGCCTGGCACGGAGGATCGACGGCTTTCTTAGCATTTGTCGTCGCAGCTCCGGTGTCCGCCGCTGCTGGTGGAGCTTTTTCGGCTACCTAGTCTTGTTGATCTTCTTCTATCATGTTCCCGATGGCCATCAGTACCTGGCAGGAAGTGACAGCTTTCTCGGTGCGCTCCTCCCTCTCGATCTCCTTCATAGCAGCATCATATTCCTTCGAGTTGGCCTTGGAACCACCGACATCCATGTTGATGTCAGCATAAAGTGCGCCAAGCACTGAGTCGGAGTTGTCCTCGGTGTTCTCGATAGTGGAGCTGGAGGGGATGGGTGTGGGGTCGTTGTTGTTGTCTCCTCCAGTTGCGGTGGAGATCTCGGCCTCAGCTTCCTCATTGGCGTTAGTGAAACTGTTAACAGTTGCAATCATCTCATTGAGGGTAAGCAAGCCGGTAGCATGTCGCCTCCTGAGAGTATGCCGGAGGAGTGTTCCGGGCGTAAGCCCCTCCATGAAGTGGTATACGAGTTTGTCAGTGCGATCACCTTCCAGGATTTCCCTCACCCTCATCCATCTGGCGAGGTAATCACGGGGGGATTCCCCCATCCTTTGGACACATCTAGCCAGATCGAAGATGGTGACGACATCGACAAAGTGCGAACTCCACTTCTCAAACACTCGGGGAAGCCAAGCGGATCTGCGGGGTGCTTCCACCATTATATCCTGCACAGGGACGGTTTGGGGGGGCCTTGATTTTTCCTAATCTGAGCCGACAAACTCCGAAGAGAGATCTGAGCCCGATCCTTCATGAATATGTCCTGCCCGGAGGTGGTCCGTGCGGGGCTTGACGAGTTTCCGACTTCCTGGGAGCTAGGACCCAAGTCGGTTTCACTGATGAAGAGATGGATGTCCCCGATTGGAACAATGGAGTAGCGGGTGGGGTTCGTCTTCGCTGGTATCCAGAACTCGTCAGGAGGGATGATCAGCACCCAATGGCTATGGTGTCGCCGATTCCCGTGAAGATATTGGACCTCGCCCGGTGTAGAGCTCGAAGCGCCTCTTGCCCCACGGTGGGCACCAACTGTCGTGGTATTGCCGACGATTACGCCATGGAGGGGTCCTCACAGAGCATGTTTAGAGAGGTGGGGGAAGGCGGTGAGTTGACGGGTACGAGGTAACACAACTTACCCAGGTTCAAGTCCTGCGATGGTGGTGGAACTCTACTCCTGCTATAAATCACTATAATAGCAATACGCCGAGTTGCAGGGATTGGTTCACTGTGCGAGGTGTTGCTCTAAGCACTATGATTGTTGACCTAAAGGCTCCCACAGGTCCGGCTTATAAAGGCACCAGAACCTAGGGTTATAGGGAAAGGACCTTGTCGGACAGGTTACAAAGTACTACACTAATACTAACTAGTGCTCGTTTCTTATACTCCAAGGCTCCGAGTAGGTCGGTGATTGTATCGTAGTCTTCCTTGATCCGACATGGGCCTCCCTTCTGGATCCGTCTAACTAGATCGCCCAGCGGGCCATGGGTCGTGCTACCAACTGTGGGCCACCTGGGTTATCCGGATTAGAGACATGCAATGGTGATACCCATTTAGCATATCGCCAATATTATTGGGCCAAATCAGGTGTCAATTTTAGCAAACATGTTGACCAAAATATGGCTACCTGAAATTACACAAATATTTCCTTTCACTCTTATCATTCATCTTTTATTCACCTTGGCCATCCGCTAATTCTGCCTAGTAAAGACAGAGCTTCAACATATGAGTTTGTAATAGAGAAATTCAAATCTAAACTCAGTAACTTACAAAGCTGATCAATTATCTCATGCAGCTAGACTTGCACTAATCCAATTTGTATTTGCTTCCATTCTACTCCCTCAATATAAGACGTTTTAGCTTTGTGAATCGAATATATCTAGATGTTAGTGTATAGATTCGTAGAGGTTCCGAGTGAACCTATACATTAAAATACGTCTAGATACATTCATTTCACAAAGCTAAAATATCTTATATTTCTGAACAGAGGGAGTAGTTTACTATATGTCCAATATAATTTTCCCCAAAATTTCATTGCAAAACTAAATGCAATTGTTCGAGTATTTTGGTGGACAAGAGTTAGACAATACAAAACATGCAAAACTCTCTGTTTGAGAGCATGGAAGGATATTTGTGCTCTGAAAAGGAGGGAGGTCTAGGAACCAGGAATTTCCAAGCAATTAACCAGGGACTCATTCCAATGGCAACCTGACACATAGCTCAAAACCAAGATAATTTCCTTCACAAGGTCCTTAAATCCAAATATTTTCATGACTCTTCTATCTGGCATCCAAGTTCAAATACTCCAAAATCAGACTTCTGGGCTTCTATACTCAAAGTCCTACCAATTCTTAAAGCCCGTTCTTACTACCAATTGACTAGAGGCGACATTTCCCTTTGGAGTACCTCCGGTGTCAAGATTGGACAAAAATCTAAGAAAATCTCATTCTTCAGCCTTCCACTCACACCTGCCCAGCTAAAGTAAAAGATCTTTGGATATCAAACCAGAAAGCTTGGAACAAACAGCTTTTCCAACAGCCCATGTCGCAGTGTATTAAAGAAACTGCAAAGCATGACATACTATGTTGGAATCTCACACCAAGTGGTAAGTGTAATTCAAAAAGTGCATACTATGCTTGCTTACAAAAAGTGCAGGAAATGGGGGAATTACGACCGAGAAAGGTTGCTACTACAACTATAAACTTGATGAACCAAATCTGGAAGACAAAAGAACTTCTGCCAAGAATTCAAACTTTTGCTTGGAGACTTCTACACAACACAATTACAACAGGAGCTTGAGTAGGAAAACATTCCAAACATATAAGAAAATTTTGTTGCGTGTGCGGTCTACAAAAGATCTCCCACTCAAATCTTACTTACTCTACTTCATATGCCTCACCTACAAGCTTCTATTGCTAACACTCTAACGTTTAGATTGTATTTTTGGCATGAAAAAAGGAGAACCATACCAAACCAACATCAATTCTCAAGCTATCTTGAAATCTACAAATCCTCTTGAAATTCCAAACCATCCTCTACAGGTCAAACACAGATCAAAATCAAACCACGAAGACACTACACTACAGGAAGATGAGGAGGGAGACATGAAAATCTTCTCGGATGCGTCTTGGAAAAAGGATGATAAACCAGGCTCTGAACACACCAACATCAGAGTCTTCATACATATAAGAAGCGTAGCAGGTAATACAGACATCAAAATTCAGGCGTTCACATCCTCAATAATCTCAGCTCTTCAGGCTGAAGTAAAAGCAATGTTGCTTGCATCTGAAATTGCAGAGAAGCTACAACTACGTAAGCCTACTTTACTAACAGATAATAAGCTCCTTGCAATGGCAGTTACAAGTAAGAAGATCGACACTAAATTTATTCATTAGAACCTCGAGACACTCTAGCCAGGATCTTAAACTTAACTGGGAAAATTCAGGCAAGGGCGTCTCATATAAAAAGAGACATCAACAATATTGCTCATAGCTGCGCTCATAAGGTGCATAGTAATTCCCTAGCTGTACCTATCTTCTGCTGCTCTTCGACAGTACAGTCTTCTTCTTCCTGCCCCATTATTCCTTATTTCCAACATTCAAAGTGGCAGGAATTTGTAATTCACAATGTACTCTGTTGTTGAGCTGTCGATGAATTGGGCGCCTCCAGCACCTCTTGTTGTTCAAAAAAAAGTTCGTGCATGTGAAAAATAATATTTTGGACGTCAAAAGAACATGAAAAAGTTTAGTCAAGTGTATGTTCCTATCCCTTGGTTGTCTACAAATTTTTATGGAACACAAATACTATGACATGTATTAAAAAGGCAAACAAAGATATCATACTATGACATAGTGCTAAAACAAATACACAAAATTCTACTCTATTTTTAATTTTATTTACTATTAGTTATTACGGATTTACTGCTCATACGAGGAGGATAGGCTCCCTAGAGTGTTTTTTCTATTTAACTCCATGCTCGATACCCATGAACCGACACGTGAGCGGAGACCAGACGATTGCGGCGGCCATAAAACCTATCTACGGTTTTGTTTTCCTCGTCGGCCATGCTGCCTGTCCGCTCCGCCTCCGGTGACCTTGGGGCCTAGGAGGTGTGGTGGACCATGGCCCTCTCTGGTGGGAGAGTTTTCCGTTCTTTGCTTATACTCTTTTTTCGTGTCTTTTTGGCATGGTGAGATGACAACTACATCCTCAAGTCAGAACAAGGTTCCCCCGCCCTATACTTGCTATAGTGGTGCATATAGCGCCAGTGAAGGACGTGTGGAGTCGTGTGTCCAGTGGATCTCCTGGGACCGATCCGTTTTGTGTTCGTTGGCGTGGTTTCAGGCCAGTTTCTTCCGATCTATGTTTGTCATCATTGGTAATATTTCTTTCGATTATGGTTGTCATCATTGGTGATAGTTATGGTGTGATGGTCCTATCGACTTCTCGTCCATCCACTACAAGAAGCTCTACTACGACAAGATTTGTCCGGCTCCGGTGATAGAGGGACAGAGACAGCTGCGCCTTTGGCTCACCCTAGTGGTTTTAGTCGTTGCTAGGCATGAACCTATTTGTAAATTTTATTACTTAGCACTTTTTGTAATGTTATTGATGATTATTAATAGATCGGTGAAATTTTAAAAAAGAGAACTCCATGCTCGATACCCATTATACAATGTAGTGTGTTTTCTTTTATGCGCTTTAAATGATACCCCGCCCTGTTATTCTGACATGGTCTTTTAAAAGTACTCCCTCCGTTTCAAAATATAAGATGTTTTAGTTTTATGAATGAATTGTATCTAGACATATTTTAGTGTGTAGGTTCACTCCATATTTAGATGAATCTACACACTAAAAGAGGTCTAGATACACTTCTTTCACAAAGCTAAAACATTTTATATTTTAAAACGGAGGGAGTAACTTTCTCCACTAATGTGTAACATGGGTATAAAACCCCTAAAACTACAATAATCTAAAAAATACGTTTTCTAACAATATTTACATATGTTTTTTGACACCTTCTCTATGTAGTGATAGATTGTACATCAAACTACTAGTTAATTCTAGCCATCGTAAGTTTCCCCGTTACTTGACTATGCTTGGTTTCAGCAAGAAGAACAAACCCATATGCAACTGTTATTCAGTTGGCATCAGTTAGCGATGTACAACACCTGCTCTATTCCAGGCTTCTCTTCTCTCTCTACGCTGCATATATTTTAAAAATAAAATCGTGTGGTAAGTTTCAAGAAAAATGCAAACAAAAATAAAAACAAGGCTAGGAACTGTTATAAAACAAGGTAAGCAATAAAAGTAAACAATAGGGAGCAGAGCAGAACGCTCCTTCTCTACAGGTACTACAAGAAAAGGCTCATCGCCTACACCTACACTGCTAGGGACTGTAATAAGCACAATAGTCACACACAAAAAATGGTTTCACCTCAAGGTAATTTGTTTGTTTTAACAGGCATACTTTAAATCGTTCAGAATACCCCATGAGTTGATGATCCAAAAATATCATTTCAACATAAGGACATGGTTTATGTTAGTCAAAGAGCAACCAGCAGTGGCTGCAACCACTAACTCAGAGCATCACATTCTAAACCTTTCTTACAAGTCTCGGCATTGCAAAAACAACAGGTGAGGATCACAAAGATCAATCTTGACACTGTAGTCCTAAGTTCTCCTTGACATACGCAATGACCAAACTGATCTGCCAATGCCTGAAAGTAGCAGAGCCAACGTCAAGTTACAGGGATAAATAAGTAGATAGAGCTTAAAATCACTTGTCCATATAATAAGCTTATGATTTGGGCAGGAGTATGCTTAAAGTAGTGGAGTAGAAAATTTCATTGAGGCAATAATTCCAAACGGTAGTTATTAACAATGGAAATAGTTATGTTCTGTGCATAGCCACCCTGATGTCTAATCTCACATGTATTTGTTTCAATCATCAATAGGACAGCTGGAACACAGGAGGCATCAACTGCACAGGCACCTCAGACTGAATACAGTAAACTGTAACCCAACTGTAGAGACATAATCACAGTATCACACAACACAGAAAAATGAAGGAGCAACACTACTCATAAAACAACAATTAACAGGATACTAGTGCGACCAATTCTTGACACAAAGAACAGCTCAAAAACACTTTAGTGACAGCTTCCATCTGCTTTTTGACATAGCTGACATTATACTCTCATATCACCAAGCGCATAGAAACCAAGCAATAGTCACACATTTTATTTGGCCATGAAGTTAAACCCCAGTTTATGAGAAGAAGGTTGACGGCAGTGAGAATTCCTCAACATCGAGCAAGAGAAATGGTTGCAACTTTGCATCCCCTAAAACAACAAGAAGTTCGTGATGTGCCTGGCCCAGAGGTAACTCAAGCCGGCCCAAGCCCCAACATTGTTCTTTTGGCAAACAATCAAGCCATAAGCTATAAAGTTACATCGATTAAGGTACCAACTTAGACTCGGCCTATTATCCATTTCCAAGATTTACAGTCCATATATGTACTTGAACAACAATAACCAAAGGAAAAAAACTGACGTTTTGCAAATGTTCATTTGTCCATCATGAGACGCATGCAAGAATACTGCATCCAAACTACAATATGACTACTTGTAATACTGAAGGTACTACCAAAGCAAAAGATGAGAAGTGCTGGTCTCATGAGGTCAATACCCTCAAGATGAGGCAATTGTCCAGGCCCAACGCTCAACAGGGAATTCATATTCCAACTGTAACTAGGCATCTCTAAAGCCTAAGCATCGCGTAAGCACTAAGCATGGTAAATGCAAACTAAGAATTCATAAATCACGCTATAAGAAGAGAGCATTCAAGAATTTACACAGAAGATGGATGACTTTTGGTCCCAAATTTTGCAGGTTATGCCAATATGACTTTTGGCCCTAAATGCAAATATCTGATAAACATATAACTAACAGCAAAAACAGAAGGGGAAGGTGCTATTTTTTTCTTAAAAATGTACTACCTCCGTCTCAAAATGTAAGGCGCCTAAGCTTTTGTCAAAAGTCAACATATTTTAACTTTGACCAAATTTATACATAAAAATATAAACATTCACAATACTAAATCAATATCAATAGATTCACCAGAAAGTATAGTTTCTCAAAAAAAAGTATAGTTTCTCAAATTTTCAATTTAATATTGTAAATATTCATATTTTTCCATATAAACTTGGTCAAACTTATAAGATGTTGACTTTTGGCTAAACCTTAGGCGCCTTACATTTTGGGACGGAGGGAGTATTTACTATCAGAAAACTGAATGCCTGATCAAAAGAAGACACAATGAAAGGCTGCAGCAGTTCTTCCACTGTGCTATTTGACCTGAAGCTAAACCGAGCTTATGAGAAGAACGTTGGGAGACCAAGCAATAAGTCAAGAAATAAGCAGCCTTATGAAATCCCAAAGAAGAGTAAGTTATCAAAACATGAGGTCACCATGCATTGTAGCTATTGCAAGGCACCAGGTCACAACAAGAGAAAATGTTCTTACAGAGAAAGTGGAATTCCTCAACATTGAGCAGTAGAAATGGTTGCAACTTTGCAACCGCACAAGAAATTCATGATGAGTCCGCCCAGAAGTCAAGCCAGCCCGAACAATCAAACCATAAGCACTAAAGATACATGGAAGGATTAATTTCACCTTAGACTCGACCTATTATCCATCTCCAAGATTTACTATAAGAGTAAAATGCACCACAGGTCCTAAAAGTGTTCAAGGGGTATCAATTGAGTCCTAAAACTTTCTAAAGTATGTCACCGGAGGTCCTAACCACGTCGGACCAGCTAGACCAGCAGTTTTGCAAAGGTCTGATCATTTGTCGATCACGATTTTTATGCACGCAAGAATACTGCAGCCGAACTATAATATGACTACTGGTAATACTGAAGGTACTAGCAAAGCAGAAGAGGAAAATACTGGTTTCATCAGGTCATAACCTCAAGGTGAGCCAATTGTCCAGGTCCGACGCTCAACAACAAGGAATTTTATATTTTAACTGTAATTAAGCATCACTAAGGCCTAGGCATTCAGTAAGCACTGAACATGGTAAAATTAAACTAAGCTTGGTCAACATATAGCAGGGAGCTCCAGTTATCACGCTAAAAGAAGAGGGTATTCAAGATTAAAAGATGGATGGTTTTTGGTACGAATTTGTGCAGGTTATCCCAATATGAATTTTGACCCTAAGTGCAAATATCAGATAAACCATATAACTGACAGCAGAACCAGAAGGGACGCCTTTTTTTTCTCTCAAACATGTATAGACCGACACAAACTGAATGCCTGATCAGAAGAAGATATAACGAAAGGCTGCAGCAGTTCTTCTACTGTGATAGTTTGCTCCCAGGAAATGCATACTGATGGAGATACATGGTTTAAACTAGCAGCATTGAGCCGTAATAAAGTCTAACCAAATACCAATTAAGGCACATCCAACATGTAATCCAGCAAGAAATTTGGATTTACCTTCTCAGAGCCCTTTGAAAAAGGGTGGCTTTGCCATCCGACCTTTGCCTGGTCTCTGGAAGAAGGAATGTCTGACAATGTTTTCCTTAAACCGAAATCCCGTGATTCTTGGTTTCCATGAATCATATGAGAATTCCTTGATCAAGTTGCCCTCGACGTCATACTGAACAAGAATAGCGGAAGCCGCACCGCAAGAAATCAGCAGCTCACCATTGTTGGATAGGACCATGTGATCTAAGTTGGGCCAAAATCTATCCACCATTGCCAACTCGATATGACTTCTGAGTGTCCACACCTCGGTCTCGTAGTCCTGCAACACCCATATCTTCACCGCTGTGCCAGCCAGCAAGCTCATGCCAAAAGTACCATGGATCTCAAACAAACGGGCGTATTCTAGGGCGGCAATGGGAGATCTCATCTCCCTGAACAACTCCACCGCTGTATCGAAAACGATCAGCCTGTGGTGGCGGGGGCTTGCCCAGTGGAGTGCGGCCTTGAACAAAACCGATGGGGATCTGAAGGAATGGATCCCGCCCGCCATCGCCTTGGTGAGGTCCTCGGGGCCCTCGGGCAGGTCGATAAGCCTGGGCTGCGCAGTAGAACCCACCGTGAGGACGAAGTAGACGGCAGGTATGCCCTTCCAGAACAGCACATGGTACTCTACGCCGCCGTCGGCAGAGGGTGAAGAGTACAGCCAAGCGAATTCAGCGCCGGTGAGCCCAGGGAGACGGAGACACTGCCGTGTGGCCGGGTTGCAGATGTTGTAGCGGCCGTTCGTGTAGGAGATCAGTAGGAGGCCTTCGCAAGAGTCCTGGAGGTCATTGCCATAGTAGTTGAACGCGAGGACGGGCCGCCGGTGCTCGGCCCCGGCGAGGACATCGAAGGCGTCGAGGGTATCATCATACTGGTGGTTCTTGGCGCGTTTGGAGAAGGCGACGAGGGGCAGGGAGGCCTTGCGGTCGTAGTAGGTTTGGAGGAAGTTGGGCGTGGAGCTGCCGCTGCGCCAGGCGTGGCAGGCCGCGCGGAAGCGCAAGACCGCCTTGGCCGGAAGCCGTACCAGGATCTCCTCAACGATGAGGTCATCGGGGAGAGCGGGGTTGGCGAGGCGGCGGCGGCGCGCCGTTCTTTCGTCTGCGGTGGTGGCCGACGACTCCTCAGGGTCAGCGTTCTCCATGGCTGCTCACCGGCCGACGGCGAATCGAGGGTTTTGGTGTGGGGAGCAGCTCCGAGGCGGGAGCAAGCCGAAGCTGCTCCCACTAGCTCTCCTCCGCAGCGGCCCTTTTGGTGTGACGCTGCCGGGCCTCTGCCTGTTCTAGCCGAAGGGCGGCCGAGGGTTGCTACCTCCATCGGAGGCCCCTTATCGAAGCCTGGCTCCAGGGCTCGACAACTTGGCACCAGCAAGTGGTGCGTCCCCGCTGATGACAAATTGGCTGGATACTGTGCTTCTTCTCCGGATAGCAAGGCGTCATGGGCAAGAGACCTTGGTGATCTCGCCGACTTGTTCGGCTGAGGTCGACGGAGATTGGTGGTGGAGGCGCCGAGGGACCTGATTGTTTTTTATCCTTTAGTTCCGAGGTGCTTGTTGTAATTTTGAGGCCTCTTTTCTTTTTTGCTAGCTTTGCTAGGGTGCTTTCTGTGAGGGGCCTCTCTGAAATTTGTACCTGCCATATGTTGTTCTATGCAGCTTCATGGGTCTTCTAGACCCTTCTTCGTTCAAAAAAAAACAGAGAGTCGGAGACACGGATTAATTCCTCCAAAGAAAAGAAAATATACACAAGTTTGCTACTCCTTTATTTTTACTAGTACTGTAACTTTACTCCCTTCTTCTCAAAACAACTACTCATTAATTGCTCGTGCGATCAACGACCCATTTTTTATCGATCCTAGGTTCTATTAATAGTCTTAACTTTAGATACGAATATATCTACCGCAGGAGTAATTTAAATATTTAATTAGATACATACGAATCTAGATAAAATTGAGACCATTAATATGACGTATCTAAAAGATAGCCACGAAATATTTTACTTTACATAATTCAATAACATGTGTACAAAAATAAATGACTAAACTATCTCTTATACTCTCTAACTAAGATATGATCCATGACACACTTAAGATATTCTCTTAATGTTTGTGGATTCTTTATAAACATCGACAAAATCTATTATCATGTTTATAACATCTAAAAGAAAAATACATATCGAAACAAAATCTAAATATGATCATATGCAACATGCGAGAAATGCATAGGGGCTCCGGGTGCTCCCCTCCCATATGTCTGTAGTTTACACCTGTTCTGGGACCACCACTCCCTAGCGTATTTCTTTGCCGTATTGTCTTACCAAGCCTTGTATTCCTCCTACTGTGATGGGTCCACAACATTCAAGGAGACGTACCATCCATGGGCCAGAGTCCCACGCCGTGCATGTCTTCCTTTATCCTCTTCCTCTGGTTCTTTTTGCGAGCAGCCGAGAGACATCGAACCTACCACCGCGCTGCCACGTCATATCAACGCTTCGGTAGCCTCCCATACCAGGCGACCACGCTAGGCTCGTCGCCTCACCGCCCTCATCCTCTACACTGAAGTAATCGAGCTCGCACGCCTCAAATTGACGAAATCCTGTTGGTCTTCCCCAGCTCCGGTTGTCGCCCCTCGCCACCGATTCCACCACTTCTAGCATCGTCCCCTGACGCTGACGACCATGCGAGTCCTCAGGGTGAGCCTCCTCCCTATTTTCCCATGTTCCTCGTCCCTCCAGTGTTGTCGACGCGCTTTCGGTTGGAGAGCCGAGCGTGGTCATGGGATTTGAGGAGTCCTTTTTCATGCATTGAAGACCAACATGGGGGCATAATTGTCAATCAACAGCAGAACACGATGTAAATGTGAAAAAGTTGAAAAGGCTAGGACGCGAAATATATGTGAACGGAGGGAGTACAAACTAAAAACAGTGCATAACTTTTATAAAATAAATATAAATTTAATTTTATTTGCATATTTGACTTTCTCATGGCGAGTTCTTTGAAAAGAGTCTAACTTTTAATATATTAAAATTTATGTGGAAACACTGTAACTATAAAGTTCTTTCTTGTGTGTCAATAAGTCTAGACAGGATGTTCTATAGAGTCCTTCTATTATACGGACTGGATCTATAAAGTTCTTCCATGTAGTTTCAAAGAGTACATATGGGATTTTATAAAGTCCTTCTATTTTATGAGAAAATCTAGTCAAAAGAATAAATAGTCTAGCGAGCCCCACGTACTCAGACCCCACAAGAAACGTGTGGCCAGCATATCAGCTGCGCACACTCAGCTCGACAAAGTGTGCGTCCGCGCGTCCGCTCGTTTGGTGCTGAATAAACGAAAATGATTCTGTTCATCGAAAAAAAAAAGACTAAAACAAAAATCACGAGAGTATAACTTCAGCTTACCACCATCGTTCTCATCAAACACGTAGACGTAGTTGAGGTCAAAAACATCTTCGGTGTACTCTTCATCGATCTCTTTCCAGTTGATCCGTTCATCCAGGTCGCCTTGCAAACTGATTTGTTCATCGGTGACCATGACAGACAAGCATGAGAGAAGAAAGGAGAGGGAGGGGAAGGATAAGGGAATGGCTACACTCTTTCACCATCGCATTGTTTTATATATAGAAATAAATTTGAAACAGAGAAATAGCGCTTTGAAGTTTCGCTCTGAAATTAGGAGGGGAAAATGGCGCTAAACTTTCAAGTGATTGCAAAAAAAATTCCAGCTAAACCAGCTTTGAGCTTAATCGTTTTGAACCAGAAAAAATATGGCGTGCTATTACGTTCTCACGCGCAGAGCAGAGAGCAGGAACCGTCCACGCGCACAAGGCAGAAAAAAGAGCCGAGCTAGCAGTTGGCCATGCAATAAATTGCAACGGAGGCGAGCCGTCCACCCAATGCATGCATGAACTTATGGCAGCCTACGGACTCAGGGGCAAATTAGACCAATTTCTCTATAGTTTAGCTCATCCGTGGTCCTCCTTGGTATCTAAGATTTGCCCAGAACGCGAAGTATATGTGAACAGAGGGAGTACGTGGTCAAGAAATGGGTCCCGCAAGTCTCACCTTTTGAATTTTAGGATTTGTGCTACCTGAAAATAAATTTAGGGTTTTTGGGCTCCGAACTGCTCATTTATGTACCCCTTACTCTCTCCCGACGCTTGGCGATGGAGTGGCGATTCCGAGAAGTTGTGTCCTCGCTCGAAAGCCACTTCTTCCTCGCCTACGACCAACAAATCCGGCGCACACCACTCTAATGTATCTATGCCATCTAGGTTTGATGGTACAGGTTTGACGGTAGATCCCTCCCAACCCGTCAGGTTTGGGCTCGTGGAGGCATCGGCAATGTTTTGTCGGCGACGAGTTTGAACTGGTTTTAGGCTGGCATGTACGTGTTTGACAGGTTTTTCGCCATTTGTCGGTGGCCCTAGGGAGGGAGTTGGTGCTTTTTCTAGGGGGAGGGGCGATTTTTGGGTGGTGTTCTCGCCTGGACCACCTGCGATGTGCTTGTAACACGCCCGGCTGGTGAGCGTGCCTGACATGATTTTTTGGCATAACACGCTTGTAAATCCAACAGTTTTGGTATGACAGTTAGGGGTTTCCTTCATTTTTTTGCATATGGTAGTTATGCACTATGAACTTTTTGTGGATGTTATTTTTTGCATACACCTGCTGAGATTTAGGGGATAGTTTTTGATGGTACATGAAGGTTTTGAATTTGATAAAATTATCTAGGATGCTTCACCACTGTAATAGAGTTGTAATAGATGAGGGGCGGTTGCTATGGGGCTGCTTTTTTTTGCACGGTGTGGGATCACAGGGGTTTTTAGTTTAGTTTTATGTGTGTGGTGTCTCCTTTTGATTGATATCAGTGTGAACATGGTTATGTTTTAGTTTTGGGCATGTCATTGATACAAGTAGTTTATGCGATCCAGGTTGTGATATTAGGTTTAGGGATCATTTTCTCGACGACTCGTGTGATTTAGGTTGGTGTAATTTGAAATGTGGGTGTGATTTAGGTGGTTTGTATAGATTCTGGTGTGCACATAGGTGTACAGATGTTTATAGTTCACGTGGCTTCGTGGTGGCAAGAATTTATGGTTGATTTGCTAGTATATGCAGCATATGGTTCATGCAATGGTTGGTCAGGTTGCATTTGTGTAGACAACAAGTTGTTCGTTCATCCTTATCTCATGCCCACCTTTCATTATGGCAGGGATAGCGTGATGGCTAGGAGGAAGTAAAACTTGAACAATGTTGTCGCTGCTGACAAAGGGAAGGGTGCCCGGAAGCGGCATGATGTAAGTTTATATTGGCTCCATCCTTGTAGCTTAACTATTTTCTTACTTATTTAAATGTTCACGTGTTCAATTTTCTGCAATTAGAATTGTATGTTCTTTCTGTGATCTTCATGTCACATCTTCCGTTGTTGTAGGTGCTAGCTGCCAATTGGTGCATGAATAGTTATCATGTTATTTTATGCCTTTTGTTTACTGGGTTTAATGAATGCATCTTGACAAATAGGGCATTTAAACCTGGTTTTCCACCATGTATTCTTACTTCTACTTATAAGTAGTTTCCATATTAATTATACGGTCTTACCAGGTCTATTGATCACAATCTCTAGGTCTTTGTGTTCTTTTTTATCATGTTTGTTTTGTTGCTCATACTAGTTGCAATATTGCATACATTGTTACCAGTTTTATTCAGCATAATTTCCATGCTTTTTATAGCCATGTTTTATATCTCATTGTTTTTGTATTTCGTGTGTGTTGAGTGGATGTATATTGCTTCTCATGCATTTTCTTATATTTTTGTGCCTTTTCCCATGATTCTAGTGGATACGATAACATGACCTCTCAAAAGTTATATAATAGATTCACTGAAAACCAGTGTGCTGTCATAGTAGCTATGGGGTAGGGTAGTTTACTGGATGTCAAGTGCGCCCAGCTGCACAATCCATTCATCTAGTGGTTTGTTCAATGCTATCAGCCAGCAAGGAGAGCTTTCGTAGTCCCTTGTCATGGAGTAATACCGTTGGCGGAGGAATATGTTCATATAATGACATGTCTCCCACGACAACACTGGAGGTGAATTATAATGCCGATTATAAGATGGAGACTGAGATTGCGGCATGTCCATTTCCATGTGCAAATAGTAGGCCGAAGGCTTTGGACATTGTCAAATTGAATGAGCGGTACAAGGAGGACGATGACATATTTAAAGAGTTCTAGATGTTGTTTATTTTTTAAACAGTAGTGGTCCTACTACTGCTACAAAATGAGCAATAGATGCTACCATATGCTGGTAATTATAGTTGGCATTGAGACTTTTATCAGTTGCTCAAGTGAAAGAGTTGAAACTATGCAAGTTTATTGTTGATGAACTTCATGAGCTCCTATCAAATGTAAAGTACATGAAGGGGTGATTACTGCATGGCGAGTCCCCCTTTTTGTTATTCCCAAGCTACTACTATATCTAGTTTTTTCTTGTGCACATTTTATCCTTCTTTGTGGTATTTTTTGTCAAATCAATCCAGTGAAGTGATGTGAGTAACATGGTAGTTTGTGATATTAATATGATAATCCTTCATCTAGATTCTGACAGCTTCACGAAAATCTTGTCTACCAATTTATTGTGTAGATTTTATTAGTTATATGCATTTTAATTCGGTAGCTGTGTGTCCATATTGGTAGTTGCAATTACTCACTATGAAAATCAATCTAATCAATTTGTTTCATTTATTTTCTTTCACCATGTGTGTTCTTAAAGTTGCGATATCTTGATGCACTTGACACCGATCATTTGGAGCTTGAGCTAGGGAATGCACGTTTTTGTATTAATGCATGGTCAAGGGAATTTGTATATGCAACCGTTACAATGGATTCCTAGGAGTATGATTCAACCACATTTAGTTCGATGCAGGTTTGGCCAACATTGTTTTTCTGTGTGCTCCCTTTAATGATGCTTTTAGTTGTTCTTTGATAGGTTTCATCTATTTTATTCACATGTATTTTAATACCCAAAAATTTAGCCAAAGAATAAGTACAAGGATGATTTTGATCAGGAAATAGGTCTATTTAGGGGCCAGTTGGGGATGATGCTTGGATGAAACTAAACACCCACCCTACATGTACATGAAAGGTATGCCACAAATTAAAGTGGAATCTCTTTTTTATTTAAATCTTTTGCTGTGTGTAGTTTACCTGTCTTCTAACTAATTTATCTTTGTTGTTTTGCAGTAAAGGATCAAGGCTTCAACTTAATGTAGATTTTTTGCTTCATGTATTAACGGTCTTTTGAGCAATCTTATCCAAGGTTTGACGAAATGTAGGAAGACAGGAACGATAAAGAAGCTACTAGTGATGGTGATGAAGTTGTCTTATCTTGATCGGAATCATAGGATGAAGAAGAGAGGGATATCACTTGTTGCTACACGAGTTGATCCTATGAGTCATTGTCCAAGGAAAGAGGTGAACATCATTGTTGTAGAAACACCAACAAAAGTACAGGAAGAAGCAAGTATGAGTGCATGTCCTCCTGCTATGCTCTATCAAATTATGGCTCCATATGGTAGTGATGCGAACGCTTCTTGCGATATTGATGATTTTGTTGGATATGCCCCTGATTCACCAATGGAGTGCATACAACAAGTTGAAGGGCGTGCTATGGGGAGTGAAGTTGGTCATGCAGTGAGTATGGGTATCTTGAAAGAGAGGTCAATGGGCCAGATGGTTCAACCACAAATCCACTAGGTCCTTTAGGTTTGATCCAAATGGACCAAGGGTTATCCATCAGCCCTAGAACCCACACCCCCGATGGATGACACCGAGCATCACCTTAACCACCGACGAGCCATTGATCCGTGCGCCGACCCTCCATCATATCCTCCCTACCTCTGCACGTGCGTGCCTTCGTCCATCCCTCCCATGTACCGACAGCATCTCCACATGGGACGGCTCGTCAGTGGCCTCCCCAATGGCGATCTCATTGGCTAGATTGTGAGGGTTCTTACATTGATGTCGAAGGCTTCAAGCGGGAGGAGGGAGGCATACAATAAGAAGGTTGCTCCTAGACGAGCTCTGACCAAGAAATATCGATAAAGCACTGGAGCAACGGGTAAATTTGTTCTACTTTTCTTGATCTTATTGATGAACACAGAGAAATTTCTGAAATTGACGCGTGTAAAATGCATGCATGAACTTTGTAGTGTATTGTAACATATTCCAACAAGTTTGAATCTTATCTATTGTTATATCCATGGATTTTCTAGATGATCCCCTTTATTGGGTTATGACTCAACAAGACATGAAAATCCTATTTTTCGTATTTTTAACTTTTATGGACCTTCGCGAACTAAAAAGGACATGGGATTTTTCTACTAAATGTTTTCACCGAAATGAAGACCTGCAGAACTTGGACCTGACGATGAGCTACATGAGGCTCAAGATGGGCCCCACGAGGCGACCATAAAGACATGTCGCACTGAAACATTGCAAATGTATCTATAATTTTTAATGTTTTATGCTTTGGTTTTATCCACTTTCTTGTGTTCTGTCCATACTTTGGAGTACTTTTCATATGATTTCTTGGACTAACCTATTAACAAGAGCCACAGTGCATTTGCCTGTTTCTGCTGTTTTTGGTTCCGGAAAGTCGAAAATGAATATTCTCGAATTGACGGGACAAAAGCCAAAGTGCCTATTTTTGAAGTCATCGATGCCGAATACAAGGCGGATAGGGCTGGGGGCCGGCCACACCACCTGGCTGCAGCGGCTTAGGCCTGGCCCGCCAGGTGGTCTGCCGACCCAGACACCCTCGGCCTCTCCTTTCGCCTATAAGATGCCCTCGACTAAAAACCCTAAGTACCGATCAAAATCCACGAAAGAGTCTCAGAGTCATGTGATCTTGATACATTGCAAATGTATCTATAATTTTTGATGTTCCATGCTTGGTTTTATCTACTTTCTTGTGTTTTGTCCACACTTTGGGGTACTTTTCATATGATTTCTTGGACTAACCTATTAACAAGAGCCATAGTGCCTGCCTGCTTTTCATTGCTTTTTGGTTCCAGGAAAGTCGAAAATGAATATTCTCGAATTGGACGGACAAAGCCAAAGTGCCTATTTTTCCAGAAGACTCCGGAGCGAATATGAGGCGGAGTGGGTGGGCCCAGCCACCACACCGGCAATTTGGGCCTGGCCGCGCCAGGGGGTGGTCTGGCCGCCCCAGGCTGCACCTCGGTCTCCCTCTTCGCCTATAAGTTGCCTTCTGACCTAAAAACTCAGGGGGTTCGACGTTTTTCCAGAAGGAGTTCTGCTCCGCCGCCAACACCAGATTCCACGAAACAGCACCAGAAACTCTGTTCTGGCACCCTGCCGGGACGGGGAATTGGAGGAGATCATCACCATCGCTTCTCCATCGACCATCCATGTTTCCCCCATCTATGAGTGAGTAATCCCCCGATGTAGGCTATGGGGATCTTAGGGATTGGATGAGATCGTTCATGTAATGGTATCAGATTGTTAGGGCATGGTGCCTAGTATCTTTTATTAGTGCTTTATGACTTTGTTGCGACTTGTTATGCTTAATGCTTGTCACTAGGGCCCGAGTACCATGATTTCAGATCTGAACATGTTATTGATTCATTATGATAGTATTGTTTATGGTCTTATCTGCAAGTTGTATATACACGTTTTTTGTCCAGAACCAATGGCCCCGAAGTGACAGAAATCGGGATAACCGGAGGGAATGGCTTTGATGTGAGGATCGCATGTGTTCATGGAGTGTTAATGCTTTGCACCGGTGCTCTATTAAAAGGAGCACCTTAATTGCCAGTAGTTCCCTTGAGGCCCCGCTGCAAACGGGCTAGCTGGACAAAATATGTTGTGCAAGTTCTCATTGCGAGCACGTATGACTATTTATGGAACACATGCTTAGGATTATCTAGTACTTGGATGCTTTATCTTATTTATCTACAATTGCCCTATGTTCTGATTGCTATGTGAATTGCTTATCCATGCAACGCCCGTCCATCCATCTCTATGCCTACCGCACTCGAATCCCACATTTTTACTGCTATTGTTACTGCTGTCTTTACTTTACTACTTCTGCTACTTTACTATTCCTACTACAAAACTGTTGCTACTGATAAACTGCTGTGAGCAAGATTGTTTCCAGGTGCAGCTGAATTGACAACTCAGTTGTTAAGGCTTATAAATATCCTTTGGCTCCCCTTGTGTCGAATCAATAAATTGGGTTTTACTTCCCTCGAAAATACTGCGATACACCCCCTATACTTGTGGGTCATCAAGACTATTTTTTGGCGCCATTGCCGGGGAGCATAGCTTTATTTATCAAGTCCACTTGGAATCACTATTGTTCAAGCTTAGTTTATTTCCTCCTTGTTTGCTTGTTTCTTTATCAAAAATACAAAAAAAGGTTAGTTCCTACTCTAGTTATTATTTTCGTTGGTCTGTTATTGTCTTGCTATATCATGTTTGCTGCCAATGGTTGGTTTCTTTGAAACTGAATCTTATTGGCAAGGTGGGTTCACGGAAGATCAAAAATATTATTATAAGGAACACCGCTTGTCACAAAAACGGAAACACTTATGGGAACAAATTGACAAATTGTATACCATTGCTAGAAACGTGTGCTCTACTTATAATGTTACTTATTGCTTTGATAAATCTTGTTGCTGTAAGAGGTATAAACACCTCCCTTTTCAATGTGAGTATAATGATAATGTTACCATATCTTCTTATGTTAAGGGAATTTATGACTTTTATGATGCGAAACAAATCGAGTAATTTATTGCTTGGAAGGGTGCTTTTGAACTTGCTAGTTTGCTTGAAAATATTGATGATTCACCTTACAAATATGAGGTTTATGGTATACTTAAATTTTGCTTTGATAATTACAAGGAAGAAAATGGCTATATTCTTGAATATATTAATAGATGCTTTCCACAAATGGAAGAGACTAATGCCTTGCAGGATCCTATGGAAGAAGAAATTGATGAACCTGAAATCTCATTAGATGAAAAAGAGGAGTTGAGTGATGAACAAAAGGAGGAAGAATGGATTAGCTACCCATGCCTACCTTCTAATGAGAGTAACTCTTTATCCCTTACATTATTTGATTGTCCCCATGCTCACTAAAGAAGGATGAATGTTATGTTCCTGAGGATTATTTTGAAGATGTTTATAATAAAGCTCTAGTGCTTGTAGATCATGAAAAGCATGCTTTATGTGATAGTTATATTGTTGAGTTTATTCATGAGGCTACTGAAAATTATTATGAGAGAGGAAAATATGGTTGTAGAAGTTTTCATGGTATTGAAACACCTCTCTATGTGCTGAAAGTTTTGAAGTTACTCTTGTTTTATCTTCCTATGCCTGTCACTTTGTTCTTTGTGAATTTATTTGCATACAAGATTCCTATGCATAGGAAGTGGGTTAGACTTAAATGTGTTTTGAATTTGCTTCTTGATGCTCTCTTTTACTTCAACTCATATTTCTTATGTGAGCATCCTCTCAAACTATCATGCCTGAAGATGATATTATGTATATTATTCTTGGGAGACCTTTTCTTAAATACTACAGGAGCTATTATTAATTGTAATCAAGGGAAGGTGATTTTCAATGTTAATGACAAGGAACATACTGTCTATTTCCCCAAGAAGATTTAAAGGACTTATGGTTTGAATTTAATTGAACATGTTGAGGGCATTCAAGTTGGAGAGATATATTGTCCCATACCAAGAGAAAAGTTTGAAACTATTATGATTGGGACCATTGCCATCAAAGTTGAGGTAACATAATCACTAGTGGAATACAAAGTTTTGTCTCATATGAAATTGTTTTGGTAGCAAGACCTGATTAACCTTGTTAACAAAAGGATTTCATTGAACAAAACAATGTTTTCACCATGATTATCTCCGTTTACTTCTATTCTATCCATTTTAGTTTTTGCTTATGCCTAACTTAAAGGCGTTAAAGAAAAGTACTTATTGGGAGATAACCCAAAAGTTTTAGATGAGTCTTAGAAGTTATTACCTCAGTAATAACCGCTCCTTATCCTTTTTATTTGCTTTTTGTGCCAAGAGTAACCTCTAATGAGAGAGAAGTAATGATTGGCAAAGTTGCTGTCCCGAAACAGATTTCTGTGCTTCACCGTAAAAATTTGGTGTAAAATCTCTGTACGTCCTTTTGAGGTGTGAATTTTTTTGCTTCTGCCCTAGGTTGTTATCTAACTTTCGTTAGTTCAACACTTTTTGATTTGAGCAACAGAAGGTCTTCGAAAAAATTTGTCTTTACCTTCTGGTCTGTTTTGACAGATTTCTGCCATTTTTTGCATTTGCTTCTTGTTGGTTCCTTTTTTGGATCTTTTGGAGAATTGAGCTTTTTGAGGGAAGTGCTGCAGTAGCTAGTGTTTTAATGGAAGTTTTATTGGTGTTAGAACTGAACCTAAAGACTTATTATCTTGAGTGCACTAATGTTGCTAATAAAGATTGTGTGAAGTTTTGTATGAAGGAAAAAATTCAGGTGTATGGAAGGAATGAGTAATGAGATGAAGAATGGACTAAAGCTCAAGCTTGGGGATGCGACGCGTGTCGCCCCAAGAAATATCCAAGAGGTACAAGCGTCAAAGCTTGTGGATGCCCAAGGCAACCCCTCTTCATCAATAAAAATCCTAGGTTTCTTCTAAACACTTTATTTTTATTGTTTCATGCACAGTTGTGTTGTTCTTGGAGCATCTTCTTTTTCATTTTCGTTTTGGTTTTTAGTTTGTGTGGTTTGCTTAGTTTGCTGAATAAATTGGTTGGACCTCCTCTTTCATGCATTGGTTTTCGAATAGTTTGGTTTGGTTTGGAAAAGAGTAGGAAAGTTCATGCTTAAGTGGTAAAGAGAGCTTGTTTTTGACTGTGGCCTATGCTTTGTCATGTCATGCTTGATATTGTTTTGGCTTTATGCTTAGTATTCTTTGCTGTAGCATGACTTGTTATAAACAATTGAGATTTCTTAATGTGCCTTGGATGAATCATGCGTTGTTTTAGCATATTAAAGCATAGTATTGTGGTATTCTCCTTTGATGCTTTATTTGCGTTGACTTGGCGCATGCTCACACCATGTTATGGCTGTCCAAAGTCACCATAAGCCACTATGATCCTTTAGTTTTCAACTTGTAGTATCACTTTATGCTTTGATCAATGATGTTTTGTCGCTCTGCATGATTATGGCCATTATTGCTCTCTTAGTTTGTCGCTCCCGCCTTTTTGCTAGCCTCCACAACCAAGTATGAGTTCCACTCATGCATCCAACTCCCTAAACCAAGTTATTCCAAAGAGTCCACCATACCTACCTATTAGCATTTGCTATTCCAAGTATATTCATGTTTTTGTTTACCTTCCAAATTAAACTTGTTATGAGAAAACTAGTGATTAAAGCTAACACGAACTTGATGGCACACTTTACTTTTCTTGCCCTTAATAAACTTGAACCATTGTGTCGTCTATGTTGTATATGCTTGCACTTATTTGTTGGGGATTAGCAGAACCATGTTGTCATGGGGAACGCTTTCAACATTGCACGGGTACTTTGTACCTAGTTGATATCATGCTCTTTTGTCTATGGATGTCGTCGGTGTGAAATGAAAGGGGAGCTTGTAAGTCCATGGAGTTATGTATATGTGTTAGAGAAACGCTTGGGCCGCTGGTCTAATCCATGCTGACATGGTGGAAACCTGCAGCGTTACCATAATGAGCTGTCTATGAAGCATTCTTCTTATAAAAAAGATTCCTATATTGGAAAAAAAAGAAAAAAGAAAAAAAAAGATTATGAAAAGAGGAAAGAGAGAAAAAAGCACCATATTCCCATGGTAAATAAGAAGATTGTTGAGATGCTCGTTGTCTGCTTGCCTTATCATTTTGATATGGGGATTCTTCCGTATCATCGGACAAGGGGTACCCCGTTGGCGGTTCTCTATGATACACATGTACTTACGATGACAAGAACTTACCGGTGACTAAACTTGAGTAGCATGAGGAGCGGCCCTTGTATTCAAGGGACATGAGATTCCTAACTTATACTTCATCAAGCATGTACACCTTAGTTTGTTCACTTTAACCTTAATCACTTCAAGATTCTTATGATAGGGGCAATGAGAGCTGAAAGCTATTAAGTACCATAATTTTTGGAAGCTCTTTATGAAACTTGAATCTCTACTTCCTTCTATGAAGGCCTTTCTTCCACCATTATATTGAGTCTCCACCTTCTACCTTTATGCACATACTTTGAGAGCATAGTGACCATTCTTAGTTCTATGTGCATTGTCCCAAGACTAGTTGATTGATGCATACCTTGATATTGCTTATTTTAAACTATTTGTATCTAGTCACTTTTATGAACTTTGAAGGTGTCCTATGCAATTATATTTCCTACTCTATGAGGGACAAGCTGAATACTATTATGCTATGTTTTCTTTATGTGAAACAAACAAACGTCTTGCAAAGCATTGTTATTCATGAATCTTTTGTTTGTGCCTTTTAATGTTGCATCATAGTTTCTTTGTCTTATTGCTAGAACTTTGTCTTTCATGTTATGATTGAAGTACTATGATCCCTGCTTTGAATGTTTTACAAATACTTTGATCAAATTTATGATGGTGCATGTCACCCCAAAAATTATTGTTTCTTTTTATCACTTACCTACTCGAGGACGAGCAGGAGTTAAGCTTGGGGATGTTGATACATTGCAAATGTATCTATAATTTTTGATGTTCCATGCTTGGTTTTATCTACTTTCTTGTGTTTTTTCCACACTTTGGAGTACTTTTCATATGATTTCTTGGACTAACCTATTAACAAGAGCCACAGTGTCAGCTGCCTGTTTTCTGTAGTTTTTGGTTCCAGGAAAGTCAGAAAATGAATATTCTCGGAATTGGACGGGACAAAAGCCAAAGTGCCTATTTTTCCAGAAGACACCCGGAGCCAGAATATGAGACGGAGTGGGGCTGGGGCCTAGCCACACCACTTGGCCGCACGGGCTAGGCCTGGCCGCGCCAGGGGGTGGTCTGGCCGCCCCAGGCTACCCCTCGGTCTCCCTCTTCGCCTATAAGTTGCCTTTTGACCTAAAAACTCAGGGGGTTCGACGTTTTTCCAGAAGGAGTTCCGCTCCGCCGCCACCACCAGATTTCACGAAACAGCACCAAAAACTCCGTTCTGGCACCCTGTCGGGACGGGGAATTGGAGGAGATCATCGCCATAATCATCACCATCGCTTCTGAAGGAAATATGCCCTGAGAGGCAATAATAAAGTTGTTATTATATATTCCTTATATATGATAGATGTTTATTTTACATGCTAGAATTGTATTGATCAGGAAACATCAATACGTGTGTGTTTAATAAACAAAAAGGGTTCCTAGTTATGCCTCTCTTATAGACTAGCTTGTTGATTAACAAGATGATCAAGGTTTCCTGATCATGGACATTGGATGTTGTTAATAACAAGGTCACACCATTGGTGGAATGATGTGATGAACATTCATCCGAAGTATAGCATTACGATCAAGTCATTATGTTTATATTGCTATAACATCATACGAAGTAATCTTTATCCTTAGACCATGAGATCATGTTAATTGCTAACACCGGAAGAGTGTCTTGATAACATCAAACGTCACACCGTAACAGGGTGACTATAAAGATGGGTTCAGTACTACAAAGGTGTTATGTTGAGGCTCATGGATCAAGAGTGGAATTTGTCAATCCCGATGACAGATAGATATACTCTGGGCCCTCTCGGTGATATCACATTAAGATAGCTTGCAAGCAAGTGATGTGATCACTAGAATGTTATATCACGGGAACAAAAAAAGAGTGCATGTCGGTAACGAGATCAAACTAGGTATGGAGATACCGATGATCGAATCTCGGACATGTAATATATCGAGAGACAAAGGGATTTAGTTACAAGCGTTAAAGGTTCTCACGATCACAGAAGTCATCGTTGAATGTGTAGGAGTCAGTACGGATCTCCAGGTCCCGCTATTGATTATTGACCGGAGAAGGGTCTCGATCATGTCTGCATTATTGACCGGAGAAGGATCTCCAGGGCCCTCGGAAAAAACATGGGTGCTGCCTGACGTCCCCTTGTCTCTGAAAGAAAGCGTGCCTAATCAGGCTTTCTTTGAACCAGTGCCCAGTAATGGTTGGTTCTAATGTCCTCCATAGGCCTGTGCAAACCCGGTTTGAGTGGTTTGGCCGGTTTGGGCTAGTTCAAATTTTTATACTAGCTTCAAAGTTTGGATTTCATTTGTAAAGGAAAATGAACTACGGTGTAAGTGGCCGGTTTGGCTGGTTTGACCGGTTTCAGTTTTTTCACACCCTTAGTCCTCCACCTGAATTCCTTGAGCAACTCGCCATTATTGCTGCTGTCACAGTGGAACAGGGCCGAGCAACGTGCCGAATAACCATCTGAGTAGCAGATCAGCGTCTCTCCGTTAAGGGTCGTAACCCTTACATAACTATGAAAGCTCGTTTCCACGATTGGTACTTGAATCTGGAACTTGAGTGACCACGACGTCTCACTCCCATAGTCTTTGAGTAACCAGATTTTGACCATCCGATCGCTAACATCTAAGCAGCTGATGCCAAGCAGACCTTCCATCTCAAACAAAGATGCACGGGTAGGAGCAGCGGTGGCGGGAGACCTCATCCACCTAAATGACTCTAGCACGGTGTCGAAGACAAGTAATCTTTCCAAGTGTTGGGCGGCGGTCCTTAGGTCCGGCCAGTGAAGGCAGTCGTGGAGCATTACAGGCATAGGCACAGGCACAGGCGTGAGGCAATGGGCCTTTCTGTAACAATCCATCCCGGCGGCGAGCATGGCCGCCTTCTCCATGGAGGACGAGGCCACGGGCACTCCGATGCACCTGGGCTCCGACTCCGAGCCCACTGTATGGATGTAGTAGAGAGCATTGCCATCCCAATCCGCACCCGGTGTCTCCTTCTTCCAGTGCAGAACGCGGTACTCGCCGGACGAGCGGTGCAGGTACATCCCCGCGACGCCGCCGCCGAAGCTGCCGCCGGTCAGCCCCGGCAGCGGAGCGCACTCGCGTGTGACCGGGTTGCAGATGTAGGAGTGGCGACCATGGTATGAAGTGAGCAGGAGAAGACCATCACACGAGGCACGGAAGGTGAAGTCATGAGCCGGCTCCCAGGCGTAGGCGTCGTAGGGTTCAATGGGCGTGCTCAAACAGATGACGGCGCGGCGTTGTCGCCGCGGTAGGTTGGAGGCGTGAAGCAGCGTGGCGGCGCGGTAGGACGCCTTGCCCCAGACCACATGCCCGTCCTTCATTCTTGAGAACTGGATGAGGGGGAGGGACGGTTGGTGTCTGTGGTGAGCGACGAGGAAGTTAGGGGCAGAGGTGGACGTGTACCAGGAGCGGCAGACCGTGCGGCAGCGGAGGAGCGCCTTAGCCGGCAGGCGGACAAGGATCTCCCACACGACGATCTCCTCCGGGAGGGCGACGGAAGTGATCACGTGGCGGCGGCGGCGGCGTATCCATCCTGCGGTTTCCTCCAACACCAGAGCACAAGCGTCGTCAGACCCCTCGCGCGATCGTCGGCTCCGAGTCCATACTGCTCTTGCCTTATTCGACGACACAGTCTCACTCTCCACGGTGACACCTCCGCCGCAATCCAATCCGTGATTTCCTGCCGTGATATCGCCGCCGCCACTTGCCATGGTCACGTAGGAACTGTTTCCCTTTTCGTTTCCCGGCCCCCTACTTATGCAGTCTGGGCTGGAATCGGACACGTCAGACTGCACGCATACGATTAGGAGACTTATTATATGTAACTGTGCGCGCTAAAGCCCAGTAAGCAGCTAAAATATATAGCCCATCTTCCTGAGTGCCCAGTTGTATACGCTGGGGTATTTTTATCCTCGTCTCGACTGCGTCTCCTGGCGACGGGCGGTCGGCGCGGCGCCGCCCACCTCCAGCCCCCCCCTCCTCCTCCTTCCTCCGCCGCCGTCGGCGTGCACCGCCGGGCAAAGCCCGCGCGGGGCCGGCGGCGGCGGGCCTTCTTCCTCCCGGCGGTGGCGGCGTGCGCGGGGCACCTTGCTGGCGGCGGCGCGCCATGGTGGATGCAGCGGGCTGTTGAGGGACGGGGCGACGATGGGATCCTCCAAGCGGCGTCGCAGCCCAGCGAGCACGGGCGTGGGCGCAGCAGTGCCTCGCGGCGTGCTCCTCGGGCGGATCTGGGCGATTTGGGCCCGATCTGGGCGCGGCCTTTGGGACCTCGGGCACCGCGCGGGTCGGGTGACGGACGATCCCGCCTGGCCATGGCGCGGCCAGGGCACCGGATCTGGGCCGGGCGGGCCTAGGTCGGGTGGTCGTCTGTCTAATCCTGTCTAGGGGGGTCCAAGGGCTGCACGGAGGTGACGTGTTCGTCGTGTTCATCCCTCTTCGCCTTTGCAGACCCAGATGGCGATACTCAGACCGGCGGTGGACCGGTATTCCCGGATGAGCACGGTGGCGAGAGCGCGGCTGCTTGGCGGCGGGGATCTGCGGTGGCAGTGGATCCACTGGCGAACGGTGAGGTAGGGACTAGTGTTAGGGTCGGTTGCGACGGTGACACCCTTGTCGGTGTGGCGGTGGGGCTTCACGAGTCCTTTGGGCTCGGCCGGACCAGAAAGGGTCTGGTTTGCCCCGTTGCTACATCCGGTCGGCTATCGCCTTCCGGCGGTGGAGGTTGTTCCCTCCCGCGTGTCATTGTTTCGTCGACCCTCGCTATAGTTTCTCCCTTTCGGTCGTTCCAGCCTCGCTTTGTGGGTCATGGTGAGACGGCGGTGGTGACTACAAGATCGTGGCGGCGTGTGTTGGTGGGCGGTGAGCTTGGTGGAGCTTCGAAGCGTCCGGGAGTGTGGTTTTGAGGGTGGAGAAATCCTGCCGTCTTGACACCGACGCGGTGGCGCTGCGGGTGTCGCTTTCCTTCTTGAAGGGCGTCGGTGTATCTCTTCCCACCTCCGTGGCGTGTCGAAACCCTAGGACTCGTCCGGGCAGCAGCGTCGTCGTCGTCGCTTTCCTTCTTGGAGGTGTTGTCTGATATGTGACGCTTGGAGGCTAGGAGAGGGGTGGTAATTCTCCGGTGGACGCAGCGGTTGCGGGTCACTCTCGTTTTCGTCGAGCCGCTATCGTCGGCTTTGTTTTCTCTTTGTTTCTTTTTTTTTTGTTTTATTTTTGTTTTGTCTTTTGGGCGTTGTGCTGTCTGGCCCAACAGCGTTATCGATCGTAGTTGCTATATTAATATAGCTGGGCGTATGCCTGTTTCGAGAGTTGTATACGCTGTCTATCGTCTGGTCGTTGGGGAAATTCCTATTTGCCGCTCGTTGCGGCGTATTTGGCTCGCGCCGCGCAGTACCCTGTTTTGCTTTGAAATTCGGGTTATGGGTCTGGTCCAGGAGATCGGTTTTATATTTCGGTTTTCTGCTACGGTTTTCTAAAGTGGTTTTCTGCTGCGGGATTTCTGTTGGTTTTCGGTCATCTTTTTCTGTATACTTTTTTCTGTCCGTATTTCTGTTTTCCCTTTTATTCTTATTTTTATTTTATTTTTTGTTCCTTTTCTCTTTTATCTCTTTACTTTAAAATTTCATTTTAGAAAAGTTTTAAAAAATGTTCAAATTTAAAAAATAGATTTGGAAAATGTTCAAAGACTCGAAAATGTCAGGTTTAAAAAATGTTCATATTTCGAAATTTCCCATATTCCGAAATTGTTCACATTTCAAAATTGTTCATATTTTAAATTTGTTCATACTTTGAAATTGTTTGTATTTTCGAAATTGTTCATATTTTCAATTTGAAAAATATTTTTGCATAAAAAAGGTTCAAAGTTTTGAAAACAAAAATAGAAAAGAAGCTATAGGGAAAAAGAAAAAAAGAAAAAAGAAAAAAAGAGATACTACCTAATGGGTCGTGGCCCAACTGGCTCTTGTAGCAGCGCGGGTTTGCGGTGCCTCTCCGATACGCCGCTTAAAGAGACATACTAGGAAACATGGCGTGGCGTGGCGTGACGTCGTGACCGCGAGGGACAATATAGTGAAATAATCGGTTAATATTGTTGCTAGAGATTGTACCCTATGTAGTGTATTATTGTTGTACGAAGTTGTGATAGCAGACAACAATAGTACTATTTTGTTTGCAGAGAAAAGAGGCGGCGGCTGGTGCAATTAATGTGGAAGAATAAAAAAGGTATAACAAAATTGAATTATTGCTTGTTAATTACAACCAGAAAATTACTCGTCCTTGGAAAAATACCGAAAGGTAACTACCGTGTGAAAATTATAGATAAAAAAGTGTGAGAAAAAATTACTGCTAAAGAATATAAAATAACCTTAAAAAATATTACTGGCGAACTAAGATTATACAATTATACACCGTTAAGAAGTTACCATGGGTTAACAACCGACGGAAAATTATGGCTAGAAAGTTATTTCCAGAAATTACTTACGAATAATCAAAAAAATAGAGCCAGCAAATATTGGTGTAGACATAGAATAACTACTATTGCAAAAATGAAACCAAAAAATTGTTAAGCGTCGAGTAGTTGGAAAACTAAGATAAAAATACCGTAGGCCAACTAACATGAGAAAGTTACGGCAAGAAAGGCGTGCCAGAAAATTATCACCGAATAGTTAGAAAAATGAACGTATAAAAAATATAGGGTAACGAAATTTTAACCGAAAATTTGTTTTAACAAATATGTCGACTAGAAAGAGAAAAAGAACATAGTACTACAATTTTTTTGCGACACTGTTTCGGTACCGTTCTTAGTACTATGACTGTCCACGATACTATGCAACGTGACAGCGCCTGATTAACCAAAATTAGACGATAAAAAGTATATGTGCCAGTGCGATAAATAGTGCGCGGCGACGTGGCCGCGCGGACAAGCCGTGTATCCCACACGCTTTAAATTATAATTATATATTATATATATTGTGTATATAGGAGCTCCCGGTAGTTGGTCACCATATGCGAGACACTTGGATTGAAGTGGTTTGATATGGATTGAAGGGATTAAATTTCATCTAAGTCAAAATCACTGCAAATCCACTTTATTCCACTCCAATGCACGTGTGGAGTGGATTAACCGAACTTGCCCGGGTCTGGGACTTACTTGCATATATAGCCTTTTTCAGTGTTTGTTGCCGTGCGTCCGCACTATGGGATTACTATTAGTCAAGGACCAACATATGTACACGATATCTCTACGTCTATATCTATTATATAAGGGCATCTCTAATAGATCCCAAAAAACCGGTTAGAGGAGTAACCGAACTCGTAAAACCTTTAATGGAGTAAAAATTACAAGAATCGCCTCCGTTGACTCCTAAATATAAGAGTCCTTGGCCACTCTAGAGAAAAAAGGCGACCTCCTACCCAGTCGGCAACTTTCGGCCCTATTCTCGCCGACGTTGCCTCCGGTGACCACAAAAAGCCGACACTGGCACCCCGAACACTGCGCCGCCCTCCCGCCCAACTCTCCATCGCCCGTTGGTCCCCGAAATCGAGATTTCGCTGCTGCCCCGATCTATTGCAAATCGGCTACCGCCGGGCTCGGTTCTTTGCAAAATAGAGCGGTCGGAGAATGGAAGGGTGGTAGAAGTCCCGCACCGGAGCTAGGTTGCGCTGGAATTGAGGAAGGGCGGAGAAACCCGACGACAACGGTCTGCGGCCGCGGAGAGGTCGGTGTCGACGGGAGACCATGGTTGGTGCGATTCTTCATTGGCCGAACCTCTCCATCAATTATCGGTCGTCCTACATCCCCGACGCCCGTCAAGGCACCTCAGAGATAACTGAACATCATCGGCCACTAATGACTACAAGTGTACATATTGATTATAACTAATTTTGAAATAAGATTATCGAACTCATAGAGAGCTATTTGGTTAAGGTCTTTATGCCCCTTGTCACTATCTACCAAAGGATACTTGTAAGTTGCCTTTGATCTCAAGTAAAGGTTGTTTGAAAGGTTTCTGTGTTTGTATGCGAGAAAGTAATGAAAGAAAATAAAATAAACAAGTAACAAAGAGTTAGAAAAGGTGTTGGAACTCGATAAGGCTAAAATATTCTCGGAGATATAGGATACATCACTAGCATACGAGAATTATTCATGATTAGGATAATCCATGTCTTTCGTCATGATATGTGTGGAGAGCGCTCCATAATAAGATGTTCACTACGAGTCTCGCGAGCAGCCGCTTCTATGAGTCAAGTTTTGAGGTCATCTCTAAATAATTACTCCGATGCCTGCGAGCAAACCACTTCTATAGACCACCACAAGTTAGGGTTTCCTCATAAGCTTAGTAAATCTCCCTTAATTTCCCCTTTGACCGTGTAAGTTATAAGTTGATGCTTGAAGTCACAAAGTAGCACTGGACATGCTCACATACACGTCCAACGGATATTTCCCTCTCTCTAGTTCCGAAGGCAAATGTTATGTGGTCGAATTCACATACCATCTAGAGAGAGATCTAACACAATATCATAAATCAATAGGTCAAAGACGAAAGTTATAGATCATCTTTATTTTATTTTATAATAATGATAGGGTTTCTCCATCTCCCCCAAGAACAAAGAAAACTACTCACACATGGAAGCAATCAACAACATCATCATCATATTTATATGGATGAATCGAAAGTACGTAGGTAAATCAAGTGTAAACCACAATTGTATTAGAATTACATCAAGATCTAATGAATGAGAGTTTAGGTAAATGGCGTTGATCGAGATGCAGCGGTTGATGATGAAGGGGATGATGTGTTGTCCTCCAATGATCTGTGAAGCAACAATAATTTTCCCTTCTCCAACTTCCTCATCCAGATCCCTCTCTGTCATGGTGTTTCGATGTTGGAAGTTTCTATGTAATATCGGATCTCAGATCCGTCTTCGCGTGGTGAGAGTATTTGATGAGGCAAACGTCCTAATAGGTGGTACGAGCGGGCCTTGCCCGTACCGCAGGTCGTTAAACCTTCTGTTGCTTCCTCTTGCACCATGTCTTCTCTCAGGTGCGTGAAAATCATTTAAATAAAATTTACCACTTAGAAATATCATATTATGGCATAACATGACAGTCCTAATTGATATATTCACAAAGACTAGATAATTCGAGATCCTGTTGAAACAAGGACAAAAGATGCGCGTGAAAGCTCTAAAATACAAAAATTCTAACTCTACTTATGCAAAAACACAAGATAAATATGCTTCAAAAATGGACTCATCAACTTCCCAAAGCTAGACTCTTGCTTGTTCCCGAGCAAGATAGTGTCTTATAGATAAGTCATCATGTTGATGAGGCACGAGTCGTTATAATAAATGAAGTAATTAAAGCATAATTACAATACCAGATATAGAACTGGATCGTGAGTTATATCACACTATCACACAACTCATGACTTAGAGGCTTCTACACCTTTTGTATCAATAACTTATACTAGATGACCCAGTGCGCCACTGGAGCTGAGACCGAAAGCGATACAATATATTAGCCATAGATTTAATCATCTAAAACTAAACCACATTGAGTAACTTGTATGTAACTTGCACATACAACATAGTTGAAGAAATAGTTGTTTTATTAGAGATGAGAAAACATATTATGGATTGATGCATGTCATTCTAATTTGTTTTTTCTCAAATGAAAGGAATGTGATGGTTTTCTAAAAATATACTTTATGTTATTCATTATTTTACTAATTGTTGATTAAAATTTCTTGTTTGGGAGAATTGATATGTGAGTGCTATTAATTTTTTAGAATGGTCTTTTATATCTGAGCTACTTGGCTATTTTATACCACCACCCCCACCTCCCCGTTTAGTAAAAGTAGGCGTATCATATTTTTAAACCAAACAATATAAAGTTTGAACAATTTTATAGGAAAATCTTTTGATAACAATGATACCATATCTATATAATATAAAAATGCATGATGTAACTACCGACATTTATTTGTCATGGTAGATGTTGATAGTTTTTATAATAGTTTGGTCAAAGTTTATCATGGAATATAGGTAGTATGTTTGTATCCATGTTGTGATTGGAAAGTTCGTAGATTAGAAATGGTTCTATCGCCAAAGCCCTAGCAGCTACATAAAACTTGCAAAAGATGAAGTAGAAACGTCTAACTTTATTTTGCGGGTGCTTGTGATTTGATATTGTCTTGGTCGTTACAAGGTAAAGTAGTTTAATTTTCTGTTACTAAGTAGTATAGTAATAGTCATCGTTCCGATAGACGACCAACTGGCGGCGTCGTGGACTTGGCGTCAAACCGGTGGCAAGATGGAGATCATGCTGGAGTGCTCTATGGAGACCAAGGCGCGTCAAGAAGGACCATATCATATCACTATATAAATGTGATGTTGATACCTTTTATATATCTTATTGTGTGCTAGTATTAGATACTCAATGGTAGCATACTATATAGGATGATCCCTATTAATACCAATGTAGTGTTCTCCCTTTAGTGTGCACCACCAAGAAAGTTCACAGCTGTGAAGCAGGCCATGACGATCGGGTGCTAGACATCTCTGTGTTCGTATATAGTGGGTGCAAGCCATGTATGCACTGTGAATACACTAAGATTGGATTGGCGAGCCTAGCATGTACATACATGGCCTCGAAACATAGTAGATCGAAAGATCAAGCATGAGTCACATGGTTGATGTGATCAAAGGATATTGGCCACCCTGGCAGCTATATGAAAAACCGTGATGATCGGGGATGGTATGGTGTAAAGGGATCGTGTGATCGCTAAAATGGTCCAAGGGATGACAATTTTAGTGGAAGCTCAATTTTATAATTTAACTCATATTATAAACTTAGTCTAGATATTTTTGCAAATATCTTAGTATTCCTTGGCCTATTCCATTGAGGTCCTTTGTAACCATGGGAATTTTTTTGCTTGTTGTGAAACTTATAAAAGGATCCAACTTCATAGATTAATACCCACGCTTGAGGGATATCCTCGTAATAGATGATCTTCTCTTCTTGATATAAGAACCATTATGAGATATTCCAATGACTCCGCAAATGTCTTCCAATGGGATCTTCTCCATTGATGATATTTTGTGTTTTCTCCATTACTATCTGATCAAGCCATGCTCCATTCGATGAATGCCAGGCTAGACCATGATTGTGTTTTTTACATAGATCAGGCACATAAAGTATGAGCCATAGGATGAGTTTCCTTCCAAACTAGGTGGAAGAAAATAGACCTTGGAGAATCACTTAGCAATCTTACATTAGCGTCATGAATGCCACACATACGATGTGGACTACGAACAACTTTGCGGAAAATGGGGCATTACACTCGCTTCTTCCCAGTCACAAAGATGTCATCAGGGGCTAAATCGTGAAAGATGAATAGTTCACCTTTCATGAGTTCATGATAGAGTTAAGAACTCTCAAAAGGGCTTGATCACAGTGGGAGTCATGGATGAAAAGGGTATATGTTAGATATACAAGTTCTAAATGCTATTCTTGCAAAACTTGTTGCAGTTTACGAAGTATTTGATAGTTGTTCTTTTTAGTGAAAACAAGATTATCTACTTGAGAATTGCTAAAAGATATCCGAGTTTAAATATTAAATAACACTGTCATTTAAGTCATTGTGGTTATTGCATGCTTTTCATATTAATGGAAATCGGGATCTTAGATATTTGATCTAAAGACTTTGCAAACCCATGCCTTGTTGGGCAGAATGACTAAAACTCTGCATTCTAGTAAAACGATGACATGCGAAGAATTGTTGAATTTTATACATAGGATGTATTGTATTTTCAACAAATAGTGGAAATCATTATTTTATAAACTTCATGGTGAGTTTAAGTAAATATGTATATTTACTTAATGAAACACAAGTTTGAAACTATTTGAATTGTTCAAATAATTTTAGAATGAAGGAGGATATTAAAAGTAACAAGAATTCGAAGTGTCTTCGATTTGATCGAGATGACTAAGTATTTAAGTTAAATTTTAGCATAAAAGGACTTGTGGAAGATGTTTCACAAATTATGATAATTGGATGAATTCAAAGTGTATTGACTTGTCTGAATATCATATTCATATTGTATTGGATACATATGGTCTAATATTATCTCTTATCAATATTATAGTTATCGCTTAGAGTTAGAGATAAAATAAGCAAACACTCATTTGAAACATAAGGAACATCAAAACATTCGTGAAAACAACACCATAAGAGTTATGACATGTTTGAGTTTCTAGAGATTTCGATAGTTCAAAGTTGTGGCAAATAAACAAATATTTGTAATGTATTCTTAGGAAACTATGAATACATCTTCGACAAAGGACTAACCTGTTGTTATACTAAGTATTGTGTTTTCTCAAGAAGCATTTTCTTGATGAAGATACGGGTGGAAGAAAGTAAAAGCATAAACAAGGTATTTGACCTTACATCCGAAATTAAGAGTAGCGCAGCGGAATTTTTTCCAGGGGCTAAACTCTGTATGAAGAGAAACTTATGATAATGATCATGAAGTTTTAGATGAATACTTTTACTGAAGAAAGTAGGATTCAAGAATGTATTCTACAAGTTTACGGAATTATTAATTATTCACCTATCATGTTGATGAAATATGACATACCTACAAACTACGAAGAAGCATGATAGACCTAAATGCGAGAAATGACTAGAAGTCATAAAATCCTATATTAAGTTACATTTAAGATTTAAAAGTAATATGTTACTTGATATTATTAAGTGAATATTTTTAGTTGATATTTCCAAATGACCGCAAAGTCATAAGAAAGAAATGAATCTTAATGAAATACATAAAGCTCGATTTATCACAAAGTAAGTTTTGACAAATTCAAAGGATTGACTATGATAGTGTACGATACTTTTGTATGTTGGATTTAACCAGCAATTACTCCAATTTGATAATTGGTGGTATAGTTTGTAAAAACTGCATGTTCGTCAATGACAGATTGAAGAAAGGGTTGTATATTGGTACAACAAAGCGGACTTTGTCAAACCATATGGATGTTGGAGTCTCGTAGCTGGAATTCTAAAACTGATGATGATCAAAGACCTTTGGAATGTCCAAGATTATTAAGAGGACCTGAATTTGAGTGGGAGCTAAGTAGCTTGTCTAAATCTTAATATGTAAGTGACATATTTTTAGTGGGAGCTACGTGAAATCCCTGGATCTCATATATGGATGCCATATTTGAGTGGGAGCATGACAACATTCGTAAATATGTGTATGACACATGACGAATAATGTAATTAGTATTAATAATATTTAAGTTAGTAAATATCCTATGGATGAAGTTGAACAAAGTATTAAGCACTAAAATCTATTGGAATAGATTGAGAAGTTTAATAAACATTAGAGTTAAAATGTTTTCTAGATTTGATTCTAAAGATGTTCATAATATCCTAGATAAGATTCTGAAGAAGTTTAGAATGGTACAAGGTAAGAAATAAGTTAATCTCGGCATTACAACCAAGTGGTTAAAAGAAAGAAAAGAGATGTGTTCTCCTATGCCTCAGCCATAGGTTCTTCCATGTAAACCATGTTGTATACTCGATGTAATGTGACCAAAGGTTTTGATTGAAAGAACAGGTTCTTAGTTGTAAGAACATGTCGTGAGGTGATTCCGAGTTAATCACATAACCATAGTTAATTTTACCCTTAAATTGTAAGGAGCAAGAATAGACATCGTAGTTGCATTCTATGCACTATCGATTAGGATCTACATAGATATAGAAGTATATGGCTAATTCTGAAGTGGTTATTATAGTGGTTTGGCTAAATAAGTTTGACTTTTGCTGAGTGGTTTCTAGAGTTCACATGACAATAGTGGAAGTTCAATTGACTGATCGACCATCATTGTAAACACTAGAAACAAAGTCTCACTATGTCGCCAAAACGTACTTCGACACATTATGTGATAATAGTGTAAATGTCAAAATTAGGAAGACATTAACTATTTACAAAAGACATACAGATCTGGTAAAACAGATCAAGGATAACGTTTCCATGAGCAAGGATGCTTGTTCATATCATCATATGATGTTATGACTAGCAGCAAATGCAAGCTAGATTATTTGTACTCTAGTGCAAGTGGGAGCCTGAAGTAGATATGCCCTATAGGCAAATACTGAATGGGTTTTATTATCATATCTCAATTAGTTTGTAATAGTTTCATACTGTGCTATAACTGTATCTAGCGAAAACATTGATTCGGGTGTGGTATGAAACAGACCAAGTCCCTAGTAGCCTATGTTTACTAGTTCGTTGGGAAACCGGTGATCAAGGTTTCCCAATCATGGAACATTTATGCTAGTTGACAACAGACTCATATATGATATGATGGACATTAACCAAAGATAGTTATTGCGACACGATCAAGTCACAGGGTTCATCATTGCAATAGTTAGAAGCGTGGTATCCTTCTCCTTTAACCATGAGATCATATTAATCACATCTCTTGAGCTTGCTTTGATCGCGTCAACCGTCATGTCTGTAATTGGGTGACCATAAAGGTGTGTTTTAGGTATTCCAGATGAATATTTGAGGCCTATGTATCAAGATTAGGATTTGTTCACCCATGTGAAGGGAAGATACACATAGCCGACTTGGTGAAATTACATCCATAATGTTGCAACATGTGACTAGGTCATGAGGATGGAATATCATGGGAACAAGTAAAGCAGAACTTGTCGGTAACAATATTGAACAAGGTATATGATACCGATGATTAGATCTGGACAAGTCGTATTGAAGAAACAAAGGGAATTTAACTCGACGTTTTACGGTTCAAACGACATTACATTGTGGAATGCGTAGGCGTCATTATGGGCATCCCGGTCCCGTTAATGATCATTGATATGAGAGGAGTCTCGATCATGTCTATGATGTTCCTGGGTCATTGGGGTAACACACTTAAGGGTACGACGATGCTAGAGATCATTCTGTAAGAAGGAATCATAGATGAGAGAGAAACCGGAATCGTTCTGAAAGAGAATCTGATGTTGTTCGGAGAAAGAAAGGAAAAAGGCCGAAAGGTGTTTCGGATAAAAGAAAATTTATAATATGCATTTATTATATGTTAATCATGAATTAATATATATTAAATTAATATTTATAGGATAACTTCCTCAAAGGGCCAAATCCCTGGAGGGGCCCATGAGGAAGTCACCAAGAGAAGCAGCTCAAGCCGCACTGCAAGTGGGCCTATCCCATAAGCAGTAGGCGGCGGGCGTAAGCGCCGCATGGGCGTGAGGCGGTGGTTGCCTCCACGGTAGTAGCCACCTGGCCTACCCGGGGCAGGGGAGTAGTGCTGGCATGAGCAAGCATGTGTGGTGTGCCGCGCCTGAGGCCCACCCGGCCTCGCCTCCCTACTGCCTGCCACTGCAGGCCGCTAGCCGTAGCTGGGCCATGCGTGCATGCGGGGTAGGCCCACCCGGGGCCGCGTTGCTGCTGCTGTGCTGGGCCAGGCACAGGCAGGTGGCCCACCTAGCCACCGCCTTAGGCCTAGCCGGCCAGCCGCTCCTCCCCTTATTTCCTTGTCTTTTATTTAGTCCCACATGGGAACCCTTTAGGGCTTGTTTGGTAGGAGGGAAACCCAGGCTTTTCTCAGGGAAATAAATCCACTAGTAGGGAGGTGGGGAATAATATCCCGATGATTTAAACTGGTTTCGTGGATTCCTGGTCGGGATTTAATTCCCCGGAATAAAAACACCGGTACATCCAAACAAGCCCTTAGTGGGGAGTACCCTCCTCCACCTATATAAAGGGTGCCCATGGGTGGGATTAAAACATACCAATTGAATATTCTCTGAGGCACTTTCCTCTCTCTCTCTATCTATCTCTCCCTCTCTCTCTCTCTCTCTCTTGTTGTCATCTTGCGATGGCGCCGTCACTAGAAGGATGTAACTGCAAGAGATGACATACTTGCAGGATGCCGTTGTGCTGTAGGGATTCCAGCCAGAGGATCTACTTCCGCAACCTCGGCAGGGATCAAAGAACCGGAGGTCGTCATCATACACCATATGTGTGTGAAACCACAAGGGTGCTTCCACTTGTGGCACCTTGGATGTCGTGAGCCGGAGTTGTTGCACGTTGGAGCAAGGGGTGACCTGCGAGGAGCTTCGCAACCTTGAGGTCGGCTACAAGTACGACTACATCATCCATGTTCCCCTCAGAATGTTAACTGCTTTCGGACTATAAGGGTATGTATATGAAACTCCTCCGACCGTTACTGCATTACTCCTAGAGAGATCTTGGGAAACCGGGGTTTTTACGTAGGATTTATTTTGTTTTCTGCCATGGAACACCTTCAAATCCATCTCAAGCAAAGGGCCGGAGCAAATTTATCGAGGTTTAGAATCCCAAGGCCCCCAAAGATTTTTAGTTTACAAACCAACTCCCAATTCACTTTGCATTTTCCATCTGTTACCTTCTTGCAAGCCGCCCAAAGAAAAGCTCTTCTCAAGCTATCAATCTTCCTTAGAACGTTAATAGGCACGTCAAGCACGGTGATGAAATATATGACAATGCTTGTAAGAATGGACTTGTCAAGTGTTGATCGACTTGTAGGGGTTTGCATATGAAAACAATAAAATTTTACCCTGCGCCCATGAACCCCTGATGCCGGCAGGACCTTAGATTGGTAATGCAGTAATGGGAGGGGCTTTTTGCGAACTTACCCTTGAAGACCGAAAAGCGTTGTCAACGCTCAGGAGAGCGTGGTTGATGTAGACGAGCCGAAGCCAACCTCAAGGTCGTTTTGAAGTCCTTGCGCTCCTGTGGCTCCAGCGAATTCTATTGCCTCAAGTGTGACACCCCGCGGGGATTTACATGCATCCGGTGCCTGACGATGACTCCCGCTTCCCTGATCCAGCAGCAGTTGCGGAGTTAGAGCTCCTGGATCTGAATCCCGCAGCGCGACGACGCTCCACGGTGAAGATGTCTCTCGTTCACCCAGTCCGAACTTGGGACCACGGTCACGGGAGAGAGAGAGATCAATTGGAGGTCTCCCCAAAAGTGAGAAAACCTTTATTGAATATTGTGTTGTATTTTTCTGGTTAAAATACCCCACTATATATATGGGGAGGGGCGGTACTACCTCCCTCAAAGTCCTGGGGTGGGACTAAAGGAGGGGAGAGGGGGAAGCCGCCGGCCGACCCTAGAGGGCCCCGCGCGGGGGGTGGGGGGCTAGGCCCAGCCGGCCACCCCTTCCCCTTCTCTCATCTTTGCCTTTGCCTCATGGGCCCTTCTCCCTACGGAATTTGGCCCATTAATGCTTTTTGACCTTTAATTGGGTTTCTCTTTTATTAAATAATTATGAGTGAATGATTAAATCAATATTTAACATTCATTCACATATCATTCAATCTCCGTGGCTATGGAACACCTTCCACCTCCACTCCGTATTGTAGGGTTCCATAGTAGAAAACATTTTTTTCTAACTATGTGAACACTAATACCAGGATCTATACTATGTAGACATAAGTAATCGTAAGAGAGACGGTATTCATACCCTTGAAGACCGAGGCACGCCTTAGACGAGAAGGCATATGTTGATGAAGACGAGCAGCACCCCAAGTGTGGTGCCTCTGAAGTTTGTCACACGTTCGGTGTAGGCGACGTCTCCTGGGCTCCGATCTAGCCGAGCAGCGGAAGAAGAAGATGGCGGATCAAAGATCACACGACAGTGGTGTGAAGGTGGAGAACTCACACCGTGAGGTTCTATCCAATATTACGGAGAAATCCTCAAGGAGATGAGAGAGAGAATGAGAGGAATGGGTGAATTCCAAGGGGGAGGGGTCACCCCTATATATAGTAGAAGGGGGTGCACCACCCAGGGGCCAGACGGTGTGGGAATAAACCCCACACCCGCCGGCCACCTAGGGGATGCCGCCAGCCCTAGGTGGGCCCCACTTGGGCGGCCCACCAAGCTAAGGCCGGCTGGCCCCTTCTCCCTAGGTGCCTTGCCCTATTGGGCTTCCCTTCGGGTGAGGCCCATTAGCATTAAGAAGCCTTTAATAATAAACTAAAATATATATTTAATATTAATTCTCCAATTAACATTCAAATACATATATTATCATATTCCTTTACTCCGGAACTCCTTCCGAACCCCTCCGATCAACATCGGATGTTATCCGGAACTATTATGGTTTCTCTCTCTCTATTTCTCCTTCGATCCCGCATCTATCCCTAAGCGTCCCCACCCTTAAGTGTGTCATCCTTCTTTTCGGAAACACTCCGAACATGATGGATATTAATCTCACATCAATGATCATCAACGGGACCTGGATGCCCATGATGACCCCCGTGCATTCCGCGAATCTTATCGCTCGAACCGTGAATAGTCGTTTCCCGTTCCCTTTGCCACTTGATACCTAGTTCATCCGAGGCTTGATCTTTGGTATCTCCATACCTTAGTTCAATGTCGTTACCGATGAACTTGTTTACTCATTCCCATGTTGTTGCATTCCGTGACCCAGTCACATGCTTGCAAGCTTCATTAATGCAACGTCACCGGGATGGCCACATATGTATCTATCCATTACATGGACTGGCAAATCTTGGTCTTGATATGTACTCCTCTACGCACTCCTTTGGGAAACCTGAGTGGCACCTTTTCGATCACCCAGTCACGGTATGATACTTGATAACCATCTAAGCTCCCTCCAGAACAGTGATTTGCATTATCTCACAGTCTAAGGATTAGGTTGTGAGGTTTCATGCGTTTTATCATCAATGGTGAACTTTGTAACTAGATCTCATTGAGATAAAACTATCGGATGTTTGTCTATCATGTCATTCAACCAATTACGTGACCTCATTGTCAATTGGCATAAATGCCCATGATCTTGAAATCCAGATCATCCTCATGACCAATGAACTAGTTCGCTAGAGGTAACTAGAGACAACAGTTTGTTTACATACCACACGTGTATTAATGTTTCATATTAACATAGTTATAGCATAGTACGAAACATATTATGAACATATAAGAGATATATCAAACAATACACTTGAAAGATCACGGATGCCGCCTAGAGGAGGGTGAATAGGCGGTAAAAAACTTCTACGAGATGGGCTTAACAATGGCGGAATAAAACTAGCATTTTCTTTTGTTAAGCACAAAGCCTAGATATACTAAGGTTCACCTAATTGCACCAACACTTATGCTAAGAAAGACAAGAAATAATACGATAGCAAGATAATTACTTCAAGCACGATGGCTATCACAATGTAAAGTGCATAAGTAAAGAGCTCAGGTATAGAGATAACCGAGGCACGCGGGGACGACGATATTTTACCGAGTTCCTCCCAACAAGGGAGTACGTCCCATTGGAGGGGTGGGCGGTACTAAGACCACCAACGCCACAAAGGCCTCACCCTATTCTCCCGAGCACCCACCACGTGGGCAAGCACCCGTTCCACTATGAGACACTTAAGGGTGGCCACCGAACCCGTACAAGATTGGGGCTATCTCCACAACTTTATTGGAGGCTCCCAATAATCGCCACCAATGCCTCAATCTTGGGGGAGCTTCACAACTTAATTGAAGATGCCAAGAACATGCCACAAAGGCCACACAACCGTCTAGGGTTCCAAGAACCCAAGAGGGACAAGCTTCAATGAATATCACCGAACAAATCCTCCGGAGAGAACACAAACCGATGCACCCTAATGCAAATGGCAAGAACACCACAAAGATGCCCTAAAACTTCACTCTCAAGTTCTAACAATGCTACTAAAGCAATTGGGAGAACAAGAGAGGAAGAACACAAAGAGGAACACAAAATCCCCCAAAGATCTAGATCCCAAAGATTCACTCACAAAGAGTTGATTTGGTTTGGTCAAAATGTAGATCTAGATCTCCTCTATCTTCCCCTCAAATATGGGCAAGATCATTGGAGGGGGGGTCAAGAAATCAAGCCAAGAGATGTGTCAAAGAGTAGGCAAAACGCTTGAAGAAAATAGAGAAACAACTCTGATACATTGCAAATGTATCTATAATTTTTGATGTTCCATGCTTGGTTTTATCCACTTTCTTGTGTTTTGTCCACACTTTGGAGTACTTTTCATATGATTTCTTGGACTAACCTATTAACAAGAGCCACAATGTCAGCTGCCTGTTTTCTGCTGTTTTTGGTTCCAGCAAAGTCAGAAAATGAATATTCTCGGAATTGGACGGGACAAAAGCCAAAGTGCCTATTTTTCCGGAAGTCATCAGATGCCAGAATACGAGATGGAGAGGGGCCAGGGGGCCACCACACCACCTGGCCATGTTGCCCAGCCTGGCCCGCGCCAGGGGGTGGTGTGGCCGCCTCCGGCACCCCCTCGAACTCCCCTTCCGCCTATAAGATGCCCTCGGGATGAAAACCCTAAGGACCCGATCAAAAATCCACGAAAGAGTCTATAGCCACCGTCGTCTCCATCCCTAGATCGGGAGGGATCTGAAGCTCTTCCCGGCACCCTGCCGGAGAGGGGAATTCACCCTGGAGGCCTTCTTCATCATCATGCAAGCCTCCGGTGTGATGCGTGAGTAGTTCATCCTTGGACTACGGATCCATGTAGTAGCTAGATGGCTGGTTCTCCTCCTTTGTGCTTTCATGTCTCGATCTTGTGAGCTCCGTTCATGATCAAGATCATCTATTTGTAATTCTGCATGTTGTGTTTGTGGGGATCCGATGGATATTGAGATGCTATTTCAGATTGATTATTGATTATATCATGTCTTTGTTATTTGTGATCTTGCATGCTTTCCATTGTTAGTAGCTATCTTGGCCAAGTAGATGCTAGCAACTCCAAGAGTTAGTATTTATGCTCGATAGTGGGTTCATGCCTCTGGTAATCTGGGGAAGTGACAGAAATCTCTAAGGTACTAGATGTGTTGTTGCTACTAGGGAGAAAACAACAATCCTTTGTTCATAGAACAATCGTATTGTTTACTTTACACGCAATTCGTAAAGCAATAATCTATTGCTTGCAACTTAATACTAGAGGGGGTTCGGATGATAACCTGAAGGTGGATTATTAGTCATAGATGCAGTTGGATGGAGGTCTATGTATAATGTTGTAATGCCCAATCAAGTTCCAAAGGAGTCAAGATGATTAGTATATGCATGTATTGCTTTCTCGATGTTTGTCAATTGCCCTGCTGTAATTTGTTCACCCAGCATGTTATCTATCTTAAGGAGAGCCACCTCTAGTGAAATATGGATCCCGGTCCTTTTCTTTTACATACAATCTACAAACTGTTTACTGCTTTGTGTTTACTTTCTGCAAACTATTACTTCTTTCCATTCGATACATTTAATCCTTTGTTTTTAGCAAAACAAGGTGAGATTGACAACCTCATCGCAAGCTGGGGACAGAGTTCTGTGGTTGTGTTGTGCAGGTCTCCACGTTGCTACTAGCACCGGTAGTGCGCCCTGCCAAGGCTCAGCTAGCAACACCTTTGGGGTGTTTCCTTGCTCCTACTGGTTTGATTAAACCTTGGTTTCATAACTGAGGGAAACTTGCTGCTGTGCTCATCATACCTTCCTCTTTGGGGTTCCCAACAAGCTCTACATCAACACCGAGCTATCAAGCATTTTTCTGGCGCTGTTGCTGGGGAGTCAAGGACATCTTCACAAGGGGAGTCCCTCATAACCAATCTCTTTACTTTGTTATTTTTGTTGTGCTTAGTTTCTTTTTGTTTTGTTTGCTTGTTTTTTTATCAAAAAACACAAAAAAATTAGTTTTACTAGTTTGCTTTCTTATTTGAAAACACAAAAAATGACTACTCTTGAAAACACTAAGTTGTGTGACTTCATTAGCACCACCAACAATGATTTTATGAGCACACCTATTGCTCCACCTGTGCCTGAAGATACTTTCTTTGAGATAAAACCTGCTTTACTCAATCTTGTTATGAGAGAACAATTTTCTGGTATTGGTAATGAAGATGCTGCTGCCCATCTAAATAACTTTGTTGAACTTTGTGAGATGCAAAAGCATAGGGATATATATGGTGATATTATTAAGTTGAAATTGTTTCCTTTCTCTTTGAGAGGAAAAGCTAAAGAATGGTTGAATTCCTTAACTAGGAATAGTATTGATTCTTGGACTAAATGCAAAGATGCTTTTATTGGAAAATACTACCCCCTGCTAAGATTATATCTATGAGAAGTGAAATAATGAAGTTTAAACAATCTGATAATGAGCATGTTGCTCAAGCTTGGGAAAGAATGAAATCTTTGGTTAAGAATTGTCCCACTCATGGACTGACTGCTTGGATGATCATCCAAACCTTTTATGCAGGATTGAATTATTCTTCAAGGAACCTATTGGACTCTGCTGCTGGAGGTACCTGTATGACCATTACTTTGGGTGTTGCAACAAAACTTCTAGACAATATGATGGTTAATTATTCTGAATGGCATACTGAGAGAGCTCCACAAGGTAGGAAGGTAAATTCTGTTGAGGAAACTTCCTCCTTGAGTGATAAGATTGATATTATTATGTCTATGATTGTTAATGGGAAAGCCCATATTGATCCAAATAATATTCCTTTAGCCTCTTTGGTTGCTCAAGAAGAGCAAGTTGATGTGAACTTCATAAGAAATAACAATTTTGGCAACAATGCTTATGGTAATAACAATTATAGGCCCTACCCTCCTAATAATACTTATGGCTATAATGGTAAACCTGGATTACCTAGTGAAGGAAGAATTTTAGAAGTTGAAAGAGCCACTAAAAACTTCATGCAAATGCAATATGAGCAAAATAAACTATTCACTAAAACTATGGAGGAACAATCTACCATTTTGAAGAACATTAGCCATCAACTTGAGAGTGTAAATAGGGAAATTCCTAGTTTACAATTGAAACTCTCTAATGCTGAAATAAATATATCATCTTTGTCTGAAGCTCAATCCTCTTTGATCAATAAAATGGTTGCTAAACCTAAAACTAATGATAATCCGTTTGCAGCTACTATGCTATACAAGTAAGAATTGATGAAAATGTTAGACTATTAGCTGAATTACATGCTAAGTGGGAAAGAGAAGATGAAATTGCTAGAAACATTAGTGTTTCTACTATCACCACCACTAGTGTTGAGGCTAGTAATAGTTCTACTACTTTAGATGATAAATTTGATTTTGATCTTGATGGTTGCAACATCTCTGAAGTTATTAAGTTCCTACAAAAGCTTGCTAAAAGTCCCGATGCTAGTGCTATGAACATGGCCTTTACAAAACACATTACTAATGCTCTCATAAAGATTAAAGAAGAAAAGATGTAACATAAAGCTTCTATTCCTATTAAACAAGAAGATGGTTGGGAACCCATCATTAATATGAAAGTGAATGACTTTGATTTCAAGGCTTTATGTGATCTTGATAGTGGTGTTTCTATTATGCCTAGAAGGATTTATGATATGCTTGATTTGCCTCCACTTGAAGATTGTTATTTGAATGTCACACTTGATGATAATGCTAAAAAGAAACTCATGAGGAGTCTTAATGATGTTCTTATTATGGTTAACAATGCCTATGTCCCCGTTGATTTCTATGTTTTGGATGTTGAATGCAATGCTTCTTGTCCTATTACTTTGGGAAGACCTTTTCTTAGAACTGTTGGTGCCATTATTGATATGAAAGAAGGCACCATTAAATATCAACTCCCACTCAAGAAAGGTATAGAACACTTCCCTAAGAAGAGAGAGAAGATTTCTTTTGCCTCTCCTATGAAAACAAAATTTGGTTTTAATGCTTCTTCATTTGAGAACACTTGATTCTTCTTCTTGCTTCTTATGCCTAACTTAAAGGCGTTAAAGAAAAGTACTTATTGGGAGATAACCCAAAAGTTTTAGATGAGTCTTGGAAGTTATTACTTCAGTAATAACCGCTCATTATCCTTTTTATTTGCTTTTTGTGCCAAGAGTAACCTCTAGTGAGAGAGAAGTAATGATTGGGAAAGTTGCGGTCCCGAAACAGATTTCTGTGCTTAGCCGTACAAATTCGTGTAAAATCTCTGAACGTCTTTTTGAGGCGTGAATTTTTTTGCTTCTGTTACAGGTTGTTATCTCACTTTCGTTAGTTCAACACTTTTTGATTTGAGCAACAGAAGGTCTTTGAAAAAATTCGTCTTTACCTGCTGGTCTGTTTTGACAGATTTCTGCCATTTTCTGCATTTGCTTCTTGTTGGTTCCTTTTTGAGTTCTTTTGGGGAATTGAGCTTTTTGAGGGAAGTGATACAGTAGCTAGTTTTCTAATGGAAGTTTATTTGGTGTTGTAACTGAACCTTAAGACCTTTTATATTGAGTGCACTAATGTTGCTAATAAAGATTGTGTGAAGTTTTGTATGAAGGAAAAATTTCAGGTGTATGGAAGAAATGAATAATGAGATGAAGGATGGACTAAAGCTCAAGCTTGGGGATGCCACGCGTGTCACCCCAAGAAATATCCAAGAAGTACAAGCATCAAAGCTTGGGGATGCCCAAGGCATCCGCTCTTCATCAATAAAAATCCCAGGTTTCTTCCAAACGCTTCATTTTTAATGTTTCATGCACAGTTGTGTTGTTCTTGGAGCGTCTTCTTTTTTGTTTTTGTTTTGGTTTTTCGTTTGCTTTTGGTTTTCTTAGTTTGCTGAATAAATTGGTTGGACCCCCTCTTTCATACATTGGTTTTCAAATAGTTTGGTTTGGTTTGGAAAAGAGTAGGAAAGTTCATGCTTATGTGGTAAAAACAGCTTGTTTTTGACTGTGGCCTATGCTTTGTCATGCCATGCTTTATATTGTTTTGGCTTTATGCTTAGTATTCTTTGTTGTAGCATGAATTGTTATAAACAATTGAGATTGCTTAATGTGCCTTGGATGAATCATGCGTTGTTTTAGCATATTAAAGCATAGGATAGTGGTATTCTCCTTTGATGCTTTATTTGGGTTGACTTGGCGCATGCTAACACCATGTTATGACTATCTCAAGTCACTATAGCCTTTATGATCCTTTAGTTTTCAACTTGTAGTATCACATTATGTTTCGATCAATGATGTTTTGTCGCTCTGCATGATTATAGCCATTATTGCTCTCTTAGTTTGTCGCTCCCAGTCTTTTGCTAGCCTCCACAACCAAGTATGAGTTCCACTCATGCATCTAAATCCTTAAACCAAGTTGTTACAAAGGGTCCACCATACCTACCTACTTGCTTAAGCTATTCCAAGTATATTCATGCTTTTGTTTACCTTCCAAATTAAACTTGTTATGAGAAACCTAGTGATTAAAGCTCTCACGAACCTGATGGCACACTTTACTTTTCTTTCCCTTAATAAACTTGAACCATTGTGTCGTCTATGTTGTATATGCTTGCACTTATTTGTTGGGAATTAGTAGAACCATGATGTCATGGGGAACGCTTTCAACATTGCACTTGGTACTTGTACCTAGTTGATATCATGCTCTTTTGTATATGGATGTCGTCGGTGTGAAATGAAATGGGAGCTTGTAAGTCCATGGAGTTATGTATATGTGTTAGAGAAACGCCTGGGCCGCTGGTCTAATTCATGCTGACATGGTGCAAACCTGCAGCGTAACCATAATGAGTTGTCTATGAAGCATTCTTCTTATAAAAAAAGAGTCCTATATTGATAAAAAAGAGAGAAAAAAAAGAGATATTATGAAAAGAGGAAAGAGAGAAAAAGCACCATATTCCCATGGTAAATAAGAAGATTGCTGAGATGCTTGTTATCTGCTTGCCTTGTCATTTTGATATGGGGATTCTTCCGTATCATCGGGCAAGGGGTACCCCGTTGGCTGTTCTCTATGATACACATGTACTTACAATGACAAGAACTTACCGCTGACTAAACTTGAGTAGCATGAGGAGCGGCCCTCGTATTCAAGGGACATGAGATTTCTAACTTATACTTCGTCAAGCATGTCCACCATAGTTTGTTCACTTTAACCTTAATCACTTCAAGATGCTTATGATAGGGGCAATGAGAGCTGAAAGCTATAAGTACCATAATTTTTGGAAGCTCTTTATGAGACTTGAATCCCTACTTCCTTCTATGAAGGCCTTTCTTCCACCATTATATTGAGTCTCCACCTTCTACCTTTATGCACCTACTTTGAGAGCATAGTGGCCATTCTTAGTTCTATGTGCATTGTCCCAAGACTAGTTGATTGATGCATAACTTGATATTGCTTGTTTTAAACTATTTGTATCTAATCACTCTTATGAACTTTGAAGGTGTCCTATGCATTTATATTTGCTACTCTATGAGGGACAAGATGAATACTATTATGCTATGTTTTCTTTATGTGAAACAAACAAACGTCTTGCAAAGCATTGTTATTCATGAAACTTTTGTTTGTGCCTTTTCATGTTGCATCATAGTTTCTTTGTCTTATTGCTAGAACTTTGTCTTTCATGTTATGATTGAAGTACTATGATCCTAGCTTTGAATGTTTTACAAATACTTTGATCAAGTCTTTGATGGTGCATGTCACCTCGAAAATTATTCTTTCTTTTTATCACTTACCTACTCGAGGGCGAGCAGGAGTTAAGATTGGGGATGTTGACCCATTGCAAATGTATCTATAATTTTTGATGTTCCATGCTTTGTTTTATCCACTTTCTTGTGTTTTGTCCACAATTTGGAGTACTTTTCATATGATTTCTTGGACTAACCTATTAACAAGAGCCATAGTGCCAGCTGCCTGTTTTCTGCTGTTTTTGGTTCCAGGAAAGTCAGAAAATGAATATTCTCGGAATTGGACGGGACAAAAGCCAAAGTGCCTACTTTTCCGAAAGTCATCAGATGCTAGAATACAAGACGGAGAGGGGCCAGCGGGCCACCACACCACCTGGCTGCATGGCCCAGCCTGGCCCACGCCAGGGGGTGGTGTGGCCGCCTCTAGCACCCCCTCGGCCTCCCCTTCCACCTATAAGATGCCCTCGGGACGAAAACCCTAAGGACCCGATCAAAAATCCACGAAAGAGTCTGTAGCCACCGTCATCTCCATCCCTAGATCGGGAGGGATATGAAGCTCTTCTCGGCACCCTGCCAGAGAGGGGAATTCACCCTGGAGGCCTTCTTCATCATCATGCAAGCCTCTGGTGTGATGCGTGAGTAGTTCATACTTGGACTACGGATCCATGTAGTAGCTAGATGGCTGGTTCTCCTCCTTTGTGCTTTCATGTCTAGATCTTGTGAGCTCTGTTCATGATCAAGATCATCTATTTGTAATTCTGCATGTTGTGTTTGCGGGGATCCGATGGATATTGAGATGCTATTTCAGATTGATTATTGATTCTATCATGTCTTTGTTATTTGTGATCTTGCATGCTTTCCGTTGTTAGTAGCTATCTTGGCCAAGTAGTTAGTATTTATGCTTGATAGTGGGTTCATGCCTCCGTAATGGGAAGTGAGTAAATCTCTAAGGTACTAGATGTCTTTGTTGCTAGGAGAAAACAACAATCCTTTGTTCATAGAACAATCGTATTGTTTACTTTACATGCAATTAGTAAAGCAATAATCTGCTTGCAACTTAATCTTGGAGGGGTTCGGATGATAACCTGAAGGTGGATTATTAGTCATAGATGCAGTTGGATGGCGGTCTATGTATAATGTTGTAATGCCCAATCAAGTTCCAAAGGAGTCAAGATGATTAGTATATGCATGTATTGCTTTCTCGATGTTTGTCAATTTCCCCGTTGTAATTTGTTCACCCAGCATGTTATCTATCTTAAGGAGAGCCACCTCTAGTGAACTATGGATCCTGGTCCTTTTCTTTTACATACAATCTACAAACTGTTTACTGCTTTTGTTTACTTTCTGCAAACTATTACTTCTTTCCGTTCGATACGTTTAATCCTTTGTTTTCAGCAAAACACGGTGAGATTGACAAGCTCATCGCAAGTTGGGGACAGAGTTCTGTGGTTGTGTTGTGCAGGTCTCCACGTTGCTACTAGCACCGGTAGTGCATACCAAAGGCTCATTAGCAACACCTTTGGGGTGTTTCCTTGCTCCTACTAGTTCGATTAAACCTTGGTTTCATAACTGAGGGAAACTTGCTGCTGTGCTCATCATACCTTCCTCTTGGGGTTCCCAACGAGCTCTACATCAACACCGAGCCATCAGACTCCCAAAAAAGAGAGAGGTAAAAGCTATAAATAGGGGGCAGGGAATCAACCCGTTGGGGGCATTTTTCCGGCCAAGACCGGTAGTACCGGATGGGCCCGGTACTACCGGATGGCAGCCTAGCAAAGCGAGCGAAGCAGCAGAGCACATCGAGTGAGTGATACGTCCATTTTGCATCACTATTCTATATCATAATTTACTGTTATTCATTGATATATTTCATATTAAGAGATGATACTTATGTTATTTTATCTGTTTTTGCATGGTTGATGACTTTTGGAGCATGGACCGCTGCAGTCAGGATTCTGATGGAAAAGGTGCTGTTTGGAGGAAAAATTCGCGAAGATCAGAAAATCTGGGAAAATATATGGAAAATCCTATTTTTCCAGAAGACGGAGGCTGCCAGAAGAAGGAGTGGAGATGGGCCACAAGGGGCTCACACCACCCCCTGGCACGGGCCAGCCTAGGCCGCGCCACCAGGTGGTGTGGCCGCCCTGGCCCACCTCTAGCTCTCCCCTCTGGCGTATATAATCCTCTCGAAACCCTAATACTCGGGGGTGACCACAGAAAGATTCCGCCGCCTCTGGGGGTGGAAAACACCGAGAGAGAAAGATCTCTCCGGCAGACAGATTTCTGTTGGGGGAATTCCTTCCCGGAGAGGGGAGATCGTCGCCATCAACACCACCATCATGCTGGACTTCATCGGGATCATCATCATCACCATAAGCACCCTCATCACCATCTCCATATTTCTATAACAATTGGGTTGAATCTTGCATAGTTCTTAGGGGAAACTTTCCCGGTGTTGATTACTCTTTGTTGTTGATGCTATTGAGTGAACCGTTGAATTATTGTTTATGTTCAGATTGTTATACATCATTATTCCATATCTGATCATGATCCATATGATGTCTTGTGAGTAGTTCATTTTGTTCTTTAGGACATGGGAGAAGTCATGTTGTTAGTAGTGGAATTGTGTTGAGAAAGATTCAATGGTTTGATATTTAAGTTGTGGTTTACTTCTTCTAGTGGTGTCATGTGAACGTCGACTACATGACACTTCACCTATATGGGCCTAGGGGAATGCATTGTGTATTTTGCTACTAATCGTAGGGGTTGCCGGAGTGACAGAAACCTAAACCCCCATTAGGAAACCATTACACAAGGGACGTCAGGGTCTTAGAATTTAAAGCTGTGGTGTTTCTACCTTAATTACTTTCTTATACTTACGGATGTTTGCAAGGGGTATAATCACAAGTATATATTAGTCCTAGGAAGGTTGGTACATTAGCACAAGTTCACCCACACAACACTTAGCAGACTAAAGAAGATTGATCAACTATATGAAGCAAAAGCACTTGACATAATTCCCGTGTGTCCTCGAGAACGTTTGGTCATCTTAAGTAAAACAATCGGCTTGTCCTTTGCTAAATAAAGGATTGGGCCACTTGCTGCATCTATTCTTATTGTCTTTTATTTACTCGTACTTTATTTACTTGCATTATCAAAAACCCCTAAAAATCCGTTTGCTAAGTATTTGTAGAGAATTCCTGATCCATACCACTAGCCAGCACCTTTTGCTCCTCGTTGGGTTCGAGACTCTTACTTATCGAAAATACTGCGATACACCCCCTATACTTGTGGGTCATCAAGACTATTTTCTCGTGCCGTTGCCGGGGAGTGAAGCGCTATTGGAGAGTGGAACTGGTAAAGGAAATTTCTACTGTGAGTATTGTTTACTTCTGTTAGTTGCTTTATTTTCGTTATGGATAATTCACTGAGTTTCTTATTTCGTAATGCTACTACCACTGCTAAGGTAGTAGATGAACCACCACCTGCTGAGAATGATGCTTTTAAAATACCTACAAGAATTATTGATTGTGTTATGGATAACTACTATGTTGGGGATGGAACTATCCATCCCGGTGATCATTTGCTCTTTATACACGAATTATGCGGGTTGTTCAAGTGTGCAGGTATCACTACAGATCAAGTTAAGAAGAAGTTATTCCCATTATCACTGAAAGGAAGGGCTGAGGAATGGTATAAGATGCTGAAGAATGGTCAAGATCTTGAATGGGAGGAAATAGTACCTCTCTTTTATTCAAAGTTTTATCCTCCTAGTGAGATTCATAAAGATTGGAATCAAATATTTATGACCCACAAGTATAGGGGGTGTATCGCAGTATTTTTGAGGGAAATGAAACCCAATTTATTGATTTGACACAAGGGGAGCCAAATAATATTTATAAGCCTTAACAACTGAGTTGTCAATTCAGCTGCACCTGGGAATAATCTTGCTCATAGCAGTTTATCAGTAGCAATAATTTTGTAGTAGGAATAGTAAAGTAGCAGCAGTAGAAAGTAAAGATAGTAGTAACAATAGCAGTAATAGTAGGATTCGAGTGCGGTAGGCATAGGGATGGATGGACGGGCGTTGCATGGACAAGACAATTCACATAGCAATCAGAACATAGGGCAATTGCAGATAAATAAGATAAAGCATCCAAGTACTAGATAATCCTAGGCATGTGTTCCATATATAGTCATACGTGCTCGCAATGAGAACTTGCACAACATATTTTGTCCTGCCATCCCGTTTGCAGCGGGGCCTCAAGGGAACTACTGGCAATTAAGGTGCTCCTTTTAATAGAGCACCGGAGCAAAGCATTAACACTCCGTGAACACATGTGATCCTCACATCAAAGCCATTCCCTCCGGTTATCCCGATTTCTGTCACTTCGAGGCCATTGGTTCTGGACAACAACGTGTGTATACAACTTGTAGATAAGACCAAAAACAATACCATCATAATGAATCAATAACATGTTCAGATCTGAAATCATGGCACTCGGGCCCTAGTGACAAGCATTAAGCATAACAAGTCACAACAAAGTCATAAAGCACTAATAGTAGATACTAGGCACCATGCCCTAACAATCTGATGCCATTACATGAACGATCTAGCCCACAGCAGGGGATTGCTCACTCATAGATGGGGGAAACATGGATGGTCGATGGAGAAGTGATGGTGATGATGATGGCGATGATCTCCTCCAATTCCCCGTCCTGGCAGGGTGCCAGAACGGAGTTTCTGGTGGTGTTTCGTGGAATCTGGTGGTGGCGGTGGAGCGGAACTCCTTCTGGAAAAACGTCAAGTTCCTCGGAGTTTTTAGGTCAGAAGGATTCTTATAGGCGAGGAGGGAGACCGAGGGGGTGCCTGGGGGGCCCACACCATGCCCTGGCGCGGCTAGTCCTAGCCCGCGCCTAGGAGGGTGTGGCCAGCCCCTGGCCGTCCTTCGTCTCGTATTCTGGCTTCGTGAGTCTTCCAGAAAATAGGCACTTTGGCTTTTGTCCCGTCCAATTCCGAGAATATTCATTTTCTGACTTTCCTGGAACCAAAAACAACAGAAAACAGGCAGCTGGCACTGTGTCTCTTGTTAATAGGTTAGTCCAAGAAATCATATAAAAAGTACTCCAAAGTGTGGACAAAACACAAGAAAGGAGATAAAACCAAGCAGGTAACATCAAAAATTATAAATACATTTGCAATGTATCAACATCCCCAAGCTTAACTCCTGCTCATCCTCGAGTAGGTAAGTGATAAAAAGAAAGAATAATTTTTGAGGTGACATGCACCATCAAATACTTGACCAAAGTATTTGTAAACATTCAAAGCTGGGATCATAGTACTTCAATCATAACATGAAAGACAAGGTTCTAGCAATAAGACAAAGAAACTATGATGCAACATGAAAAGGCACAAACAAAAGATTCATGAATAACAATGCTTTGCAAGACGTTTGTTTGTTTCACCTAAAGAAAACATAGCATAATAGTATTCAGCTTGTCCCTCATAGAGTAGCAAATATAAATGCATAGGACACCTTCAAAGTTCATAAGAGTGACTAGATACAAATAGTTTAAAACAAGAAATATCAAAGCTATGCATCAATCAACAAGTATTGGGACAATGCACATAGAACTAAGAATGGCCACTATGCTCTCAAAGTAGGTGCATAAAGGTAGAAGGTGGAGACTCAACATAAAAGTAAAAGAAAGTCCTTCATAGAAGGAAGTAGGGATTCAAGTTTCATAAAGAGCTTCCAAAAATTATGGTACTTATAGCTTTCAGCTCTCATTGCCCCTATCATAAGCATCTTGAAGTGATTAAGGTTAAAGTGAACAAACTATGGAGTATATGCTTGATAAAGTATAAGTTGGAAATCTCATGTCCCTTGAATACGAGGGCCGCTCCTCATGCTACTCAAGTTTATGGTTCATAGACAACTCATTATGGTTACGCTACAGGTTTCCATCATGTCAGCATGATTAGACCAGTGGCCCAGGCGTTTCTCTAACACATATACATAACTCCATGGACTTACAAGCTCCCCTTTCATTTCACACCGACGACATCCATATACAAAAGAGCATGATATCAACTAGGTACAAGTACCAAGTGCAATGTTGAAAGCGTTCCCCATAACAACATGGTTCTGCTAATTCCCAACAAATAAGTGCAAGCATATACAACATAGACGACACAATGGTTCAAGTTTATTAAGGGCAAGAAAAGTAAAGTGTGCCATCAAGTTCGTGAGAGCTTTAATCACTAGTTTTCTCATAACAAGTTTAATTTGGAAGGTAAACAAAAGCATGAATATACTTGGAATAGCATAAGCTAGTAGGTAGGTATGGTGGACTCTTTGGAATAACTTGGTTTAGGGAGTTGGATGCATGAGTGGAACTCATACTTGGTTGTGGAGGCTAGCAAAAGACTGGGAGCGACAAACTAAGAGAGAAATAATGGCCATAATCATGCAGAGCGACAAAACATCATTGATCAAAGCATAAAGTGATACTACAAGTTGAAAACTAAAGGTTCATAAAGGCTTATGATGACTTGAGATAGTCATAACATGGTGTGAGCATGCACCAAGTCAACCTAAATAAAGCATCAAAGGAGAATACCACTATACTATGCTTTAATATGCTAAAACAACGCATGATTCATCCAAGGCACATTAAGCAATCTCAATTGTTTATAACAAGTCATGCTACAGCAAATAATACTAAGCATAAAGCCAAAACAATATCAAGCATGGCATGACAAAGCATAGGCCACAGTCAAAAACGAGCTCTTTTTACCACATAAGCATGAACTTTCCTACTTTTTTCCAAACCAAACCAAACTATTTGCAAACCAATGTATGAAAGAGGGGGTCCAACCAATTTATTCAGAAAACTAAGCAAATGAAAACCAAAACAAAAATGAAAAAGAAGACGCTCCAAGAACAACACAACTGTGCATGAAACAATAAAAATAAAGCGTTTGGAAGAAACCTGGGATTTTTATTGATGAAGAAGGGGATGCCATGGGCATCCCCAAGCTTTGACGCTTGTACTTCTTGGATATTTCTTGGGGTGACACGTGTGGCATCCCCAAGCTTAAGCTTTAGTCCATCCTTCCTCTCATTACTCATTCCTTCCATACACCTGAAATTTTCCCTTCATACAAAACTTCACACAATCTTTATTAGCAATATTAGTACACTCAAGATAATAAGTCTTAAGGTTCAGTTCCAATCACCAAATAAACTTACATTAGAACACTAGCTACTGAAGCACTTCCCTCAAAAAGCTCAATTCCCCAAAAGAACTCAAAAAGGAACCAACAAGAAGCAAATGCAGAAAATGGCAGCAATCTGTCAAAACAGACCAGCAGGTAAAGACGAATTTTTTCGAAGACCTTCTGTTGCTCAAATCAAAAAGTGTTGAACTAACGAAAGTTAGATAACAACCTGGGGCAGAAGCACAAAAATTCACGCCTCAAAAGGACGTTCCGAGATTCTACACGAATTTTTATGGTGAAGCATAGAAATCTGTTTCGGGACAGCAATTTTCCCATTCATTACTTCTCTCTCATTAGAGGTTACTCTTGGCACAAAAAGCAAATAAAAAGGATAAGGAGCGGTTATTACTGAGGTAATAACTTCCAAGACTCATCTAAAACTTTTGGGTTATCTCCCAATAAGTACTTTTCTTTAATGCCTTTAAGTTAGTCTTGATAGTTTGAGAAGATGCTCACATAAGAAATATGAATTGAAGTAAAAGAGAGCATCAAGAAGCAAATTCAAAGCACATTTAAATCTAACACACTTCCTATGCATAGGAGTCTTGTAAATAAACAAGTCATGAAAGCACAAAGCAACAAGCATAGTAAAGCAAAACAAGTGCAACTTCAAGACTTTCAACATAAAGAGGGGAAACTTAATATTATTGAGATGCATAAAACCATGTTTCCCTCTCTCATAATAACTTTCAGTAGCATCATGAATGAAATTAACAATATAACTATCACATGAAACATTCTTATCATGAGCCACATGCATAAAATAATTATTACTCTCCCTATAAGCATAGTCATTCTTATTAATTGTGGTGGGAGCAAATTCAACAAAATAGCTATCATTATTATTCTCATCACCATAATCATCAAATATAGGAGGCATATTGTAATCCTTAATTTTCTCCTCAATAGTAGGTGGACTGAAAATATCATATTCATCATTGTAATCATCATATATTGGAGGTTTGGTATCATCATAAGCAATAGAATAGCTATCTTCCAAAACTAGGGAACTAAAATGATCATTTTCATAAAAACTAGCTTCCCCAAGCTTAGACTTTTCCATAGCATTCGCAATAATGGTGTCCAAAGAATTCATACTAACAACATTGCTATTAGCATGCAAATAAAGTTCCATAGGTTTTTTAATTTTCTCTTCAAACACTTCATGTCCTAACTCAAGATAAGTACTATAAAGCTCTCTAATTTTGTTGTTGTTTTCCATTAAGCCTAACTAGTGAAAACAAGAAACAAAAAGACAAAATTGCAGAATCTAAAGGAAATAACTTCGAGCACTCACACCGGAGGATGTGAGTACCTTTTACCATACCTCCCCGGCAACGACGCCAGAAAATAGGCGTTTGATGTGGGAGGTTCTTAATCCTCCGATGTGAATACCTTTTACCTTACCTCCCCGGCAACAGCGCCAGAAAATAGCTTGATGTCTACGCACTTCTATTCTTGTAGACAGTTGTTGGGCCTCCAAGTGCAGAGGTTTGTAGAACAGCAGCAAGTTTTCCCTTAAGTGGATCACCCAAGGTTTATCGAACTCATGGAGGGAGTGGTCAAAGGTATTCCCTCTCAAGCAACCCTGCAATCAAGATACAAGAAGTCTCTTGTGTCCCCAACACACCCAATACACTTTTCAGGTGTATAGGTGCACTAGTTCGGCGAAGAGATAGTGAAATACAAGTGGTATGGATAATTATAAGTGGTAACGGTGATAGAAAATATCTTGAAGGCGTGGAAAAGACTAAAGTAAAACTGAAATAAAGATGGAAGCAAGCAAACATGTAACATATCTAATTGCAAACGGTGATCAATGCTTAGAAACAAGGCCTAGGGATCATACTTTCACTAGTGAACACTCTCATATAAATATCTTCTCTTTATGATACTACTCTTAACTGCTCTCCGGTTGAACACTCTAATCGATGGTAGGGCTATAACATCACACCTCAAAGTAAGTCTTTCCCATCTATAAAACCCCACACTGTCACTTGAGCACTAGATGGTTCAAACAAACACCGCAATTTCATAAAGACATCCAACTCCAAGTATAACTCATAACAAGTATTTGTAATCTCTAGCCTAAGCGCCACCATGGTGTGCACACTGTCAACTTCACACACATGGGGAGAGCAGGGATCTATTAAAGCACTTGAGTAGCAAGGTAGATCTATAGATTACAAGCTCATGATCTCAATAAGATCATGCATATAGAGAGAGATGAACACATAGCTACCGGTAGAACCCTTAGCCTCGAGAGAGAACTACTCCCTCCTCATCATGGGAATCAGCAATGGTGATGGAGATGGTGATGGAGATCGATGGAGATGGCTCAGGGCATTTCTGCCTCCAGGTGCCGAATGAGACTTTCTATCCCCCGAATCTCCCCTTTAGTGGCGGCGGCGCTGTGGAACTTTTCGTGGATTTATGATTGACTATTTAGGGTTTTGGTATCGGGAGGCTCTTATAGGCGAAGGAGGCAAGGTCGGTGGCCGGCCAGGGGGGCCACACCATGCCCTGGCGCGGCCTGGGCTGACCCGCGCCAAGGGGGGTGGCCACCCTGTGGCCCCTCTCCGACTCTCCTTCTGGCTCCGTGAGTCTTCCGGGAAAATAGTAACTTTGGCTTTTGTCTCGTCCAATTCTGAGAATATTCATTTTCTGACTTCCTGGAACCAAAACAGCAGAAAACAGGCAACTGGCACTGTGGCATCTTGTTAATAGGTTAGTCCAGGAAATCATATGAAAAATACTCCAAAGTGTGGACAAAACACAAGAAAGTAGATAAAACCAAGCATGGAACATCAAAAATTATAGATACATTTGCAATGTATCACTAGCGCGCGCTCGAGTGGCAGCGGCGAGCTGGGCTGGCGAGAGTGGCCCAATAAGCGGTGGCGGACAGGAGGCAGTAGGGAGGAGCTGGGCCGGCCGGTAGTACCGGCCCGCCAGGGCGGTACTGTCGGTTGGGCCCAGAACTACCGGCCTCCACAACCGAACGGGGTAGAGATGAATGGGCGCCGCTAAGGGGCGGGTGGTAGTACCCAGCGGTACTACCGCTCGGCCCAAAAAGAGAAGGATTTTCTTTTTTCTTTTTAAAACAAAGAGGCAGTAAACAAACCGCGATAACTTTTGATTGGTAACTCCGATTGACCCAACAAGAGCTACCCAAGTATTATAATGTGCGATACCTCACTTGGTGAGCATCCGGAAAACCGCCAAGATCAAAATCGCAACAAGATATAAAAGGGAGATCCGATTTTGATGAACAAGAGCTTGTTATGAAGATTACCACAAGCTCTATATCCTCACATGGATAGGACCAACAAACAACCAAGAATGATGATTCTAAGAATGCAAGGTTTGAGCTCTCTCCGAAACATATGATCGAGTTACTCGCTCGAGAGCCCCTCTTGATAGTACGACTATCTATCCTAAACCTTGTCTCCCAACTAACAACAAGAGACCGGCAAAAGGGAAAACCTATCAAGAATACCTTTGCCTTGAGCAATCCACTTGAGCACGATGTAGTCGATCTTGTCCTTCTCAAGATGGACATCTTTCTTGATTCCTCTTCCTTGCGCTTGCTAGATGAAGACTTGCACTTTTATCCCCCCAAACACCATGGGGAAACCTTTACTTTGACCTTGTCTTCATCGATCGATGACCACCTTGGAATGACTCCAAAAGGCCCAAAGCCCTTGGTCAAAGCTTCTTCTTCTTCATTTCTTCCACCTTGGATCCAACACATGGTCCAAGCAAAGCCAATGGACAAATCCTACAAGTGTAACTCAATACAAACATTAGTCCATAAAGATTGTCATTAATTACCAAAACCACACATGGGGGCCCACATGCTCTTTCAACACTTTATTATTTGCCTCTAGGGCATAACCCCTTTAGTCTCCCACTTGCACTAGAGTACAAATTAATCTAGTTTACAACAGGCAGGAACCTAACACCAATGGCATCCTGGTGTTGTTCGTGCTTGGTTTGTATGAGAGCTTTAGTCAGCAGATCTGCCATATTCAGATATGTGTGCACTTTGAAAATCTTGATTTCACCCTCGTCAACATTCTACCGGATGGCGTGAAATCGTAGTTTGATGTGTTTGGCTGTGGAATGAGTCCTTAGTTCCTTCGTGTTCGCAATAGCACGCGTGTTGTCACAATAGATCGTCACGGGGTCTTGCGCACTTGGAATGACTCCTAGTTCGATGATGAAATTCCTTAGCCAAACATCTTCATTTGCCGCATCAGCTACAACAATGTATTCAGACTCCATTGAAGATTGCGCCACCACCGGTTGCTTCTTGCTCTTCTGCTTACCGCCCCACCATTCACTAGAAAAACAAACCATGTCTACGACTTGGAGTCATCAAGATTTGAGTTCTAGCTAGCATCCATGTAACCAGTTACGTTCAAAGCTTCATCACTTCCTCCATATACTAGAAACATATCCTTGGTTCTCTTAAGATACTTTAGGATATTTTTCGCAGCTGCCTAGTGATCTGATCCTGGATTGCTTTGGTATCGGCTCGTCAAGCTAAGAGCCAATGCGACATCTAGTCGAGTACTTAGCATTGCATACATGATAGAACCTATGGCTGAGGCATAGGGGACATCAGACATCCTTAATCCATCAGCATCTGTTGCTGGACATTGAGTCAAACTCAATGTACTTTTATTCATCATAGGCACAAAACCCCTTTTGGCATCTTCCATTTTGAACCTCTTCAAAATCTTTTCAATATTGACTCAACGCAATTAGGCGTCTTGATCTATCTCTATAGATCTTGATCCCTAATATGTATGCGGCTCCACCTAGGTCTTTCATGGAAAAATGACTACTCAAATATGCTTTTACGCTTTTCATAAGTTCCACATCGTTTCCCATAAGTAATATGTCGTCCACATATACTACTAGGAAAACGACTGAGCTCCCACTCGCTATCTTGTAAACACAGAACTCTTGTTGGTTTTGGACAAATCCAAAACTCTTGATCACCTGATCAAAATGTTGGTTCTAGCTCCGAGATGCTTGCTTTAGTCCATAAATGGACCGCTGAAGCTTACACACCTTTATAGCATCCTTAGGATCAACAAAACCTTCTGGTTGCATCATATAAAACGGTCTTGACGAGCCATCTGCCATATTTCATAGTCGAAATGAGCAGCAATTGCTAGTAAAATCTAGACAGCTTTAAGCATCACTACGGGAGAGAATGTCTCATCGTAGTCAACTCCTTGATTTTTTTCGAAACCCCTTTGTGACAAGTCGAGATTTGTGAATGGTCACATTACCATCCACATCTGTCTTTCTCTTAAATATCTATTTATTTTCCACGGCCTTGCGGCCTTCCGGAAGATCTACCAAGGTCCAAACTTGGTTTTCATACATGGATCCTATTTCGGATTTCATGGCTTCTAGCCATTTCTCAGAGTCAGCACTATACATAGCTTCTTTGTAGTTTGCAGGTTTTTCCTGTTCATCTAGAATGACAAACATCACAAGGCTACTGTACCAATCAGGAGTGGCACAAACTCTTGTAGACCTGCGAACCTTAGGAGTCTCAACGTTGTTGTTTCGATCATCATCATTGGACTCTTCCTCCATGTTGGAGAGCGGTTTTGGAACAGCTTCCATTGCGCTACTCGGAATTTAGAGAGAAGGGTTAACAACTTCATCTAACTCAATTTTCCTTCCACCAACTCCTTTAGCGAGAAACTCTTTCTCGATAAAGGTGCCTACTTTTGCGACAAATGTCTTGCCTTCAGCCTGATTGTAGAAAGTATACCCAATTGTTTTCCTTGGGTATCCCACAAAGATACATTTTTCTGATTTGGGTTCGAGTTTGTCAGGCTGTAGTTTCTTGACGTAAGCCTCACAACCCCAAACATTTAGAAACGACAACTTTGGCTTCTGGCCATACCATATCTCATATGGAGTTGTCTCCACGGATTTGGATGGTGCTTGGTTTAAAATAAAGGAGGCGGTTTCCAACGCGTATCCCCAAAAAGACACAGACAAATCAGTTAAAGACATCATGGACCGCACGCTATCCAATAGAGTTTGGTTACATCATTCCGACACACCATTATGCTGTGGTGTTCCGGCTGGCATAAGCTATGGGATGATCCCACAGTCCTTCAAGTGCATGTTGAACTCATAACTAAAATACTCGCCTCCCCGATTCGATTGAAGATGCTTGATTCTCTTGTTAAGTTGATTCTCTACTTCTTTCTGAAATTCCTTGAACTTTTCAAAGGTTTCAGACTTGTGCTTCATTAAGTAGATGTATCCATATTACTTAAGTTGTCAGTAAAGGTAACAAAGTAATGATAACCATTGCATATTGATATGCTCATTGGTCCACATACATCCGTATGTATGATTCCCAGTAGGTCTACAGCTCTCTCCATTGTCCCGGAGAATGGTGTCCTAGTCATCTTGCCCATAAGACATGGCTCACATGTATCAAGGGATTCGAAATCCAACGATCCAAGAAGACCTTCTGAATGAAGCTTCTTCATGTGCTTTATGCCAATGTGACCAAGACGGTAATGCCACATAAACATGGAATTATTATTATTACGCTTACAACGTTTAGCATCAACACTATGGATGTGCATGTCACAATCAAGATCAAGTAAGAATAAACCATTACACACAGGGGCATGAACATAGAAAATATCATTCATATAAATAGAACAACCATTTGTTCCGGATTTAAACGAATAATGATCTTGCAACAAGCAAGATCCACTCACAATATTCATACTCAATGTAGGTACATAGTAGCATTTATTCAAAACCAAAAATAATCCCGATGGTAGACGAAGATGCAGGGTGCCGACGACCATCACTTTGACTCTCGAACCATTGCCGACGCGCGTCATCACCTCGTTCTTCCTCAGGCGCCTCCTACTCTGCAGTTCCGGTAGAGAATTACACATGTGAGCAACAGATCCAGTATCAAATACCCAGGTGTTACTCCTGGTGCTTATAAGGAACACATCAATAACATGTATATCATATATACCTTTGTCCTTGGCAGCTATCTTGCCGGCTTTCTTGTCTTCAATGTACTTGGGGCAGTTGCATTTCCAGTGCCCATCCCCTTGCAGTAGTAGCATGTAGTGTCGGGCTTAGGGCCAGGCTTGGCAGTCTTAGAGGCATTGGCAACTGACTTTCCATCCCTCCTGGGCTTCTTGCCCTTGCCTTTTCTCTTTTTACCTGGCTTCTTAAAGTTGGCGGTCTTATCGACCATCAACACTGTGTGCTCCTTCTTGATTTCTACCTCAGCAGTTTTGAGCATGGCGAACACCTCAGCAAGGGTCTTAGTCATCCCTTGCATGTTGTAGTTCATCACAAAGCTCTTACATCTAGGGGCAGCGAGTGCAGCACCCTATCAATCGCGAGCTCCTCCGGGATTTTGCAATCCAGGGCGTTCAAACGCTTAACGTAGCCAGGCATTTTGACTACATGCTCACTAATACTGTTGTGCTATTCCATTTTAGCAGAGAAGAAGAGATCGGAAGCATCATACCTCTCTGCACGAGCCTGTGGAGCAAATACAGCCTTGAGATCTTCAATGATCTCAAAAGCATTCATCTTCTCAAAACACTTTTGAAGCTCCGGCTCCATGGCATAGAGCATTCCACTTTGGATAAGGGCGAAATCATCCGCCTTGGACTTCCAGACATTCTTTTTATCCTAGGAGGCGGAAGCTGCAGGCTTGGCTAGAAGATCAGCCTCGATGACATAAGTCAACTTGTAGGGGACTGGGAGGATCCTAAGATTGCAGGACCGTGCGGTGAAGTTGGTTCCATCAGTTTTCAGCTTGTCCTTCTCAAGGAAAGTGCTAAGGTTGAAGGTGGGTGGGCGATACATCTACAATAGATTTGCAAAGTGTTTAGACCATGTTCATAATAATGAGTTCAAGTTTTAATTATACTATCATACTTAAAACAAAAGAACGCCCACTCAAATGAACATCCCTCCACTCGTTTAGTGATCACATGATCCCAATCCCCTGCACCTCCCCCGATCATTACGGCCATCAATGCAGTATCAAAGGTGTGTTGGGTTCGCAACATAGAAAACAAAAATTTTCCTACGATGAGAACTATACGCCAAGATCTATATACTATATATAAAGCAACGGGTGGATATACATCCATGAAGAACTTACCCTCGAAGACAACAGAGTTTTGTTAACGAGTTGGAACTCGTGGATGATGTAGTCATATGCTTGCCGATCTCAAGATCGTGTGGAAGTCCGAGCACCGCAAATCAGCAGCGCATCCATCCTCGCACACACGTTCAAGCCACCGGACAACCTCCACCTCCTCGCTCCAGCGAATCAGAGGAAGCAGCAATTCCTTCCAGACACAAGGCCACCGGGAACATGTATCTCGCTAATCCGAGACCATGGGGGAATATCTAGAGGGGAGAGAGATCCTTCACGAGGAGGTGTGCTTTGTGAGGGAGGAGAGGGGGGCCTTTTATAGGAGAGGGGGGCTCCTCCCCTACCATGGCCGGCGGCCAAGGAGGGTGCCCCCACCTCTTCCTCATTCATGTGGTGGAAGCTCCACTCACATCAATTCAAGCTCCACCCGAAATTCCACTCACATGCATTAAATTTCCACCAAATTTAATGCAACTCTCAATTAATAAAACTCTTTTATTTATTTTATTCAGAATTTTGTTAATTACTTTAATTAACAAACATTCACATAAAACCCCTTGCAACATTTCAATATCACATGCAGAACCACTTTCTGCAATTTCACCCGAAACAATTCCGGTTTCTATCGAAACAATTCCTGCGCTTTGCAATCCTTTCGTCTGAAACATATGTGCTCCAAAATGGTGTTCGGCAACCCTTAAGTGTGTCACCCTATGGTTCGCGAATAATGCATACATGATTGAGACTCCTCTCAGATCAATAATCAGAAGCGGGACCTAGAGATCCATACTGACTCCTGCACATTCAACGATGACTTCTGTGATCGTGAAAACCTTTAACGCTAGTAACTTAATCCCTTTGTCTCATGATATAATACATGTCCGAGATTCGATTATCAGTATCCAAATACCTAGTTTGATCTCGTTACCGACATGCACTCTTTTCTCGTTCCCGTGATATAACATTCTAGTGATCACATCACTTGCTTGCAAGCTATCTTAATGTGATATCACCGAGAGGGCCCAGAGTATATCTATCCGTCATCGGGATTGACAAATTGCACTCTTGATCCATGAGCCTCAACATAACACCTTCGTAGCACTGAACCCACCTTTATAGTCACCCTGTTACGGTGTGACGTTTGATGTTATCAAGATACTCTTTCGGTGTTAGCAATTAACATGATCTCATGGTCTAAGGACTAAGATTACTTGTGGGTCATCAAGGACACTACCAAACCTCGCAGGTCAAGCAGGACACGTGCAGCTCCTGAACTGTACGGCAATCCTGTTATGAATTTCATGATTGATAAAATAGATGACCCTGCGACGTATGAAGAAGCGATGATGAGCCCTGATTCCAACAAATGGCTAGAAGCCATGAAATCCGAGATGGAATCCATGTACGAAAACCAGGTTTGGACCTTGGTGGACTTACCTCACGACCGAAAGGCCGTTGAGAATAAATGGATTTTCAAAAGAAAAACTGATGCTGATGGTAATGTGACCATCTATAAGGCTCGACTTGTCGCAAAGGGGTTTCGACAAATTCAAGGAGTTGACTATGATGAGACATTCTCTCCCGTAGTGATGCTTAAGTCGGTTAGGATTATGTTAGCAATTGCTGCATATTTCGATTATGAAATATGGTAGATGGATGTCAAAACTGCGTTCCTCAATGGTAATATTGAAGAAGAGTTGTATATGATACAACCTAAAGGTTTTGTCGATCCTAAGGATGCTGATAAGGTGTGCAAACTTCAGCGATCCATCTATGGACTGAAGCAAGCATCCCGGAGTTGGAATCTCCGCTTTGATGAGGTGATCAAAGAGTTTGGATTTCTCCAAACTTATGGAGAGACTTGTATTTACAAGAAAGTGAGTGGGAGCAATGTGGCATTTCTGATATTATATGTGGATGACATATTATTGATTGGAAATGATTTAGATCTTTTAAACAGTGTTAAAAGTTATCTAAACAGCAAATTTTCGATGAAGGACCTTGGTGAAGCTTCATATATATTAGGCATTAAAATCTATAGAGATAGATCAAGACGCCTAATTGGGCTATCGCAGAGTACATACCTTGATAAGATATTAAAGAAGTTTAATATGGACGGAAGTAAGAAGGGGTTCTTACCTATGTTGCAAGGCAAGACATTGAGTAAGACTCAAAGTCCGCCACGGAAGAAAGAGAGATAATGGATAAGATCCCCTATGCCTCAGCCATAGGCTCTATAATGTATGCCATGCTATGTACAAGACTGGATGAGGCACATGCTATTAGTTTGACTAGTAGGTACCAATCTGGTCCAGGTTCGGAACACTGGATAGCGGTCAAGAACATCCTTAAGTACTTGAGAAGAACTAAGGATATGTTTCTTGTATACGGAGGTGAAGAAGAGCTAGTCGCTAAGTGTTATGTCGATGCTAGCTTTGACACTGATCCGGATGACTCTAAGTCTCAATCCGGATACGTATTTCTCTTGAACAGAGCAGCAGTTAGTTGGAGGAGCTCCAAACAACCTGTGGTGGCTGGATCAACAACGGAGGCAGAATCTGCTCGCCTCGAAGCGCAGAAGCGGTTTGGATGAAGGAGTTCATAACGGAACTGGGTGTGGTTCCCAGTGCGTTGGACCTGATGGTGATCTATTGTGACAACAATGGAGCCATAGCCAACGCCAAGGAACCAAGGTCTCACAAGAATTCCAAGCATATTAAGCGCCGGTTTCACTCCATCTGCGAGCATGTCAAGGATGGAGATATAAAGATTTGTAAAGTGCACACGGACTTGAATGTAGCAGATCTGTTGACTAAAGTACTCCCTAGGGCAAAACATGATCAACACCAGAACTCCATGGGTGTTAGATTTATCACTATATAAACTAGATTATTGTCTCTAGTGCAAGTGGGAGACTGAAGGAAATATGCCCTGAGAGGCAATAATAAAGTTGTTATTATGTATTCCTTGTATATGATAGATGTTTATTTTGCATGATATAATTGTATTGATAGGAAACATCAATACATGTGTGTTTAATAAACAAAAAGGGTTCCTAGTCATGCCTCTCTTATAGACTAGCTTGTTGATTAACAGGATGATCAAGGTTTCCTGATCATGGACATTGGATGTTGTTAATAACAAGGTCACAACATTTGTGGAATGATGTGATGAACATTCATCCGAAGTATAGCATTACGATCAAGTCATTGTGTTTATATTGCTATAACATCATACGAAGTAATCTTTATCCTTAGACCATGAGATCATGTTAATTGCTAACACCGGAAGAGTATCTTGATAACATCAAACGTCACACCGTAACAGGGTGACTATAAAGATGGGTTCAGTGCTACGAAGGTGTTATGTTGAGGCTCATGGATCAAGAGTGGAATTTGTCAATCCAGATGACGGATAGATATACTCTGGGCCCTCTTGGTGATATCACATTAGGATAGCTTGCAAGCAAGTGATGTGATCACTAGAATGTTATATCACGGGAACGAGAAAAGAGTGCATGTCGGTAACGAGATCAAACTAGGTATGGAGATACCGATGATCAAATCTCGGACATGTAATATATCGAGAGACAAAGGGATTTAGTTACAAGCGTTAAAGGTTCTCACGATCACAGGAGTCATCGTTGAATGTGTAGGAGTCAGTACGGATCTCCAGGTCCCGCTGCTGATTATTGATCGGAGAAGGGTCTCGATCATGTCTGCATTATTCGCGAACCGTAGGGTGGCACACTTAAGAGTTACCGGACACCATTTTGGAGCACATATGTTTCAGATGAAAGAATTGCAAAGCGCAGGAATTGTTTCAATAGAAACCGGAAATTGTTTCGGGTGAAATTGCAGAAAGTGGTTCTACATGTGATATTGAAATATTGCAAGGGGCTATATGTGAATGTTTGTTAATTAAAGTAATTAACAAAATTCTGAATAAATTTAATAAAAGAGTTTTATTAAATGAGAGAGCATTAAATTTGGAGAAACTTAATGCATTTAAAGTGGAGACTTTAAAAGAGAATGTGAAGAGGCATTTTAATGTGGAGGGGTTACCACCACATGAATGGGGGAGGTGAGGGGTCACCCCCCATACGCCGGCCATGGAGAGGAGGGCACCCCCTCCTCCTATAAAAGGCCACCCATTCCCTCCTTCATCCTCACACCTCCTTGTGAAGGATCTCTCTCCCCCTCTAGAATTATTCCCCCATGGTCTCGGATTAGCGAGATACATGTTCCCGTGGCATTTAAATGCGGAAGGAGTTGCTGCTTCTGCTGGATCGCTGGAGCGAGGAGGTGGAGGTTGTCCGGTGGCTTGAACGTGTGTGCGAGTGCGGATGCGCTGCTGAATTGCGGCGCTCGGACTTCCTCACGATCTTGAGATCGGCAAGTGTACGACTACATCAACCACGAGTTCCTACTTGTTAACAAAGCTTGTTGTCTTCGAGGGTAAGTTCTCTATGGATGTATGTCCACCCGTTTGCTTTGTACCTAGTAGATAGATCTTGGCGTGTAGTTCACACCGTAGGAATTTTTTTGTTTTTCTATGCTACGGACCCAACACTAGGATATATAGCTGGTTCAGAGGGTTCTTCAACAGTTTTATGTTTCTTTTTCCTTTTCTTACGAGTAGAACCACTATTTTCAGCTTGTTGAGAATCCTGCTCAATTCTTTTGGGATGCCCCTCAGGATATAGAGGATCCTGGGTAGCAGCACCACTTCTAGTTCTAATTTCATAAGCATGTTTTTCTTTAGCAGCATTCACTAGCAAGTCGTTTTGCACTTTAACGAGTTGATCTATTTGAGTTTGAACCATTTGGAAGTGTTTAACAATCATTTTAACATCATTAGAGGTTCTTTCCACAATATCTTTCAACTCAACAATAGCTCTAGTGTTTTCCATTAGATGATTTTGCACCCTTTTATTAAAGTTATCTTGCTTAACAATAAAGATATCAAATTCTTCTAAGCATTGATTAGGAGGTTTCGAGTAAGGGATATCACCTTCATCAAAGTGTTGGAGAGAGTGTACCTCAATAGTGGGTGAGTAGGAAATAGGCTTACATAATTCTTCTATAGGAGGTAAATTCTTGACATCTGCAGCTTTAATTCCCTTCTCCTTAAGACATTTCTTAGCTTCCTTCATCACTTCATCATTTAATTCAATAACTCCCCTCTTCTTTGATGTTGGAATAGGCTTAGGAATAGATGGTTCAGGTACAATTACTTCAGGTATATCTTGTTTAGGAGGAGTCCAATCTTCATAATTCTTGCTTATTTTAGCCATTAATTCCTCAGCTTCCTTAGGAGTCCTATTCCTAAAAACACAATCAACACAACTATCTAGGTATGTCCTAGATTCCTTGGTTAGTCCATTATAAAATATATCAAGAAGCTCATTCTTAGGTAATGGACTTCCAGCCTGTGCATGAATCAAAGCACAAAACCTTGCCCAAGATTCGGGCAATACCTCCTTTTCTCCCTATTTAAAATCAAAAAGTTCCTGCAAAACAACATGTCTAGCACTAGGAGGAAAATATTTCTGCAGGAAAGTACTAATAAAGCACTCGGGGCTATCAATAGATCCAGGAGGTAAATTACTAAACCAAGTTTTAGCTTCTCCTTTCAGTGAAAAGGGAAAAATCTTAGCAACAAAGTAAGTACGCATCTTAATATCATCAGAAAACAAGCCACTCATGGTAGAAAGTTCATTCATATGTGCTACCGCACTTTCATTCTAAGTCCCACAAAAAGGTTCTTTCTCGACAATAGCTATGTAAGATAGATCGAGAGAGAAATCATAATCTTCATCTGTAATGTTTATGGGAGAAACAGCAAACTTAGCAGCAGGATATAATTTGGGTCTAATAGTACGCCTCTCAAGGAGACTCTTAGCAGCGCTCCTATCATGGGTGTTCTTACATTCTTTAATAAACTCATCGGTCATCTCAACATAATCTTCTTCAATATCATAACTCTCACTAGACTTAGGTGAGCTAACAGGTGTGGTAGTGTCTTCATTAGGAGTTTCGGTATTTCCAGCTATAGTTCTAGCAAGCGTAGCATCTAGGAAAGGACCTAATGAACCACTCTTGTCAAGCACAGTAGAAGCAGCATCATAAGCATCAGAAGTTTCAGATTCAGCAGTAGTAGAATTGTGTGTAGCATGTGTATTTGGTGGTGTAACGAGCTTACTTATAACAGACGGTGAATGAAGAGCAGCAGAGGTGTTTAGAACCATACCTCTTCTTGTAGTGGATGGTAAAATAGGAACCTTGCCATCACGAGACTTACCCATGATGGATGGATAGCAGCGAACAATAGAGAATCCAAGTGAACATGATAAATAAAGCTATGCTCCCCGGCAACGGCGCCAGAAAATAGTCTTGATGACCCACAAGTATAGGCGGTGTATCGTAGTATTTTCGTGGGAAGTGAAACCCAATTTATTGATTCGACACAAGGGGAGCCAAAGAATATTTATAAGCCTTAACAACTGAGTTCTCAATTCAGCTGCACCTGGAAACAATCTTGCTCACAACAGTTTATCAAGATAACAGTTTAAGTAGTAGGAATAGTAAAGTAGCGGCAGTAGTAAAGCAAAGACAGTAGTAACAAAAGCGATAAATGGGATTGAGTGCGGTAGGCATAGGGATGGATGGACGGGCGTTGCATGGACAAGACAATTCACATAGCAATCAGAACATATGGCAATTGCAGATAAATAAGATAAAGCATCCAAGTACTAGACAATCCTAGACATGTGTTCCGTATATAGTCATATGTGCTCGCAATGAGAACTTGCACAACATCTTTTGTCCTGCCTGCCCGTTTGCAGCGGGGCCTCTAGGGAACTACTGGAAATTAAGGTGCTCCTTTTAATAGAGCATCGGAGCAAAGCATTAACACTCCGTGAACACATGTGATCCTCACATCAAAGCCTTTCCCTTCCGGTTATCCCGATTTCTGTCACTTCGGGGCCATAGGTTCCGGATAACGACGTGTGTATACAACTTGCAGATAAGACCAGAAACAATACTATCATAATGAATCAATAACATGTGCAGATCTGAAATCATGGCACTCGGGCCCTAGTGACAAGCATTAAGCACAACAAGTTGCAACAAAGTCATAAAGCACTAATAAAAGATACTAGGCACCATGCCCTAACAATCTGATGCCATTACATGAACGATCTCATCCAATCCCTACCATCCCCATAGCCTACAACAGGGGATTACTCACTCATAGATGGGGGAAACATGGATGGTCAATGGAGATGGCTCCGGGGGCACTTCCCCGTCGGTGTCTTGAGAACAGACTTCTCCCCCAAATCTCCCCTTCGGTGGTGGCGGCGCTGCGGAACTTTTTCTAGAAAAACGTCAAACCCCCCGGAGTTTTTAGGTCAGAAGGATCCTTATAGGAGAAGAGAGAGGCCGAGGGGGTGCCTGGGGGGCCACACCACCCCCTGGCGCGGCCTAGCCTGGATCGCGCCACGAGGTGGTGTGGCCACCCCTGGCTCTTCTCCATCTCGTATTCTGGCTCCTGGAGTCTTCGGATGAAATAGGATTTTTGGCATATTTTCCGGGATTTTTCCTGATAGTTGATTTTCTGCACAAAAAGTAGACACCAAGGCAATTCTGCTGAAAACAGCGTCAGTTCGTATTAGTTGCATCCAAATCGCACAAGTATAGAGGAGAAACAATAGCAAAAGTGTTCGGGAAAGTAGATACGTTTTCGACGTATCAACTCCCCCCAAGCTTAGCTTATTGCTTGTCATTCTGTGATAGAAGGTATACCCAATCGTTTCCTTAGGGTATCCTATGAAGACGCATTTTTCCGCTTTGGGTTCGAGTTTATCCGGCTGAAGTTTCTTCACATAAACCTCGCATCCCCCAAACTTTAAGAAATGATAGCTTAGGTTTATCTCCAAACCATAATTCATACGGTGTCGTTTCAACGGATTTAGATGGTGCCCGATTTAAAGTGAATGCAGTGGTTTCCAGTGCATAACCCCAAAATGATAGTGGCAAGTCAGTTAGAGACATCATAGATCGAACCATATCCAATAAAGTACGATTACGACGTTCCGACACACCATTACGTTGTGGTGTTCCGGCAGGCGTGAGCTGTGAAACTATTCCACATTTTTCATATGTGTGCTAAACTCGTAACTAAGATACTCTCCTCCATGGTCGGACCGCACAAATTTGATCTTTCTGTTACGATGATTTTCCACTTCATTCTGAAATTCCTTGAACATTTCAAAAGTTTCAGACTTATGTTTCATTAAATAGATATACCCGTATCTACACAAATCATCTGTGAAAGTAACCAAATAACGATATCCACCTCGCACCGACACACTCGTTGGTCCACATACATTAGTATGTATGATTTCCAATAAATCTGTCGCCCATTCCATTGAACCGGAAAATGACGTTCTAGTCATCTTGCCTATAAGGCATGGCTCACATGTATCAAATGATTCAAAATCAAGTGATTCCAAAAGTCCATCAGAATGAAATTTCTTCATGCGTTTAACGCCAATATGACCTAGACGGCAGTGCCACATATATGTAGATATATCATCATCAAGTTTAACCCTTTTAGCATCAACACAATGAATATGCATAATACTACTATCAAGATCCAATAGAAATAAACCATTCAACACAAGTGCATGACCATAAAAGATATTATCCATATAAATCGAACAACCATTGTTTTCAGATTTAAAGGAATAACCACTTCGCATCAAACACGATTCAGATACAATGTTCATGCTCAGTGCAGGCACAAAATAACAATTATTCAGATTTATCACTAATCCCGACGGCATATGGAGAGGCAGCGTTCCAACGGCGATCACATCAACTCTTGATCCATTGCCGACCCGCATCGTGACCTCATCTCTTGCTAGTTGTCGCTTGTTCCGCAACCCCTGAATCGAGTTACATATATTAGCAACCGATCATGTATCAACTACCCAGGTGCTACTGCGAGTACTAGTCAAGTACCCATCAATAACATGTATATCACATATACCTTTGTTTGCCTTGCCGGCCTTCTTGTCCGCCAAATACTTGGGGCAATTGCGCTTCCAATGGCTAGTCCCCTTGCAATAGTAGCACTCGGTATCAGACTTAGGGCCAGTTCGGGGTATCTTTTTAGGTGCGACAACAGGTTTGCCGCCCTTCTTTCCCTTTTGCTTGCCTTTCTTGTCCTTCTTGAAACCGGTGGTCTTATTGATCATCAACACTTGATGTTCTTTCCTAATCTCCACTTCTACAGTCTTAAGCATTGACAGAAGCTCGGGAAGAGACTTCTTCATGCCCTGCATGTTATAGTTCATCACGAAGCTCTTGTAGCTAGGTGGCAGAGATTGGAGAACACGACGTATGCCTAAGTCAATGGGAATTGTTATTCCCAAGGACACAAGCTTATCGGTGTACCCAGACATTTTGAGTACATGCTCACTAACGGAGCTGTTCTCTTCCATCATGCAGCTAAGGAACTTTTCAGAAGCATTATAACTCTCTACGGTAGCATGGGTATCGAAAATCATTTTAAATTCTCCCATGGTATCAAAGGCATTGCCATTTTCGAAACGCTTTCGAAGTTCTGGCTCTAGCCCATATGTATGCCACAATGAACTAAGTTGTGGTCCTCATGACGAGTTATATAGACATTCTTTTCCTTGTCAGGGGCATCATGAGCTGGTGTGGGGCCTAGCGGCGCCTCTAGCACATATTGCTTTTGTGCAGCAGTGAGGAGAATCCTCAAATTCATAGCCCAGTTGGTGAAGTTGCTACCATTCGCAACAAGTTTCTCTTTCTCCATAAACACATTGAAATTAAAAGCAGGTGGTGCCATCTACAACATAATTTGTAAAGTTTATTTAGACTAAGTTTATGATAGATTGAGTTCAACTAATCCAAATTACTAATGAACTCCCACTCAAAAACGACATCCCTCGTGTCTTTTTGGTGATTACATGAACGAAATCCACTACACCAAGTCTGATCATCACGTGAGTCGGTGTAGCCTCAAAGGCGAGCATCTATATGGGAATCATATCAACTATATGACTCATGCTGAACCTTTCGGTCAGTGTTCCGAGGCCATGTCTGTACATGCTAGGCTCGTCAAGTAAGAACCTTACTACCCGTGTGTGTAAAACTGTCTTACACCCGTTGTATGAAAGCGCGGAGTCGAGTACGCCCGATCATCACGTGATGTCTCGAAACACGATCCATAGAACGGTGCATACTGAAGGAAGAACACATTTTATCTTGATATCTAAATGAGGGATCATCTTACAATGCTACCAAAAGCGCCAAACTAGCAGTATAATATGCTAACATCTAATGTGTAAAGTGAGATGATATGGTCCATGCATTTGATCTCTATCATTTGCATCGTGGTATGATATCTATCATTCCTTTGTGTGTAAGGCCAAGGTCTATGGAACTTACACGTTAAGTGTGTGGTAAGAGTATCTATCATACATCTACTTACAATAATACCATATGAAGCTACTAGCCCAGCAACGATCTAAACTAGACGCCTCTAATTTATCAATTGCAATTTTTACATGGCTTAGGGCTTTCGGAGATAGAACCGGTCTTACCTACGAACATGAACCACAACGAGGATAACCAAGTTATTAGCAACTCGTTGTAAATCAGATATTGACTATAGTAGGAGAGACAGACACCCGCTAGCCACTTATGCAAAATTAGTTGCATGTCAGTCGTGGAACCGGTCTCATGTACGATGACATGTAAGGTTGGTCCAGGCCGCTTCATCCCACTATGCCACCAATATCCAAAATACATAGAAGATGCAATAACATGATCATCATCGCCCACATATAAACATATGTGTACTACCCGTGCAAAGCACCTATGCATAGATCAGGATCTGATACCACTATTGGGTTCGCAGCATAGAAAACAAAAAAATTCCTACGATGAGAACTATACGCCAAGATCTATCTACTAGATACAGAGCAACGGGTGGATATACATCCATGGAGAACTTACCCTCGAAGACAACAGAGTTTTGTTAACGAGTTGGAACTCGTGGATGATGTAGTCGTACGCTTGCCGATCTCAAGATCGTGTGGAAGTCCGAGTGCCGCAAATCAGCAGCGCATCCGTCCTCGCACACACGTTCAAGCCACCGGACAACCTCCACCTCCTTGCTCCAACGAATCAGCGGAAGCAGCAACTCCTTTCAGATGCAAGGCCACCAGGAACATGTATCTCGCTAATCCGAGACCATGGGGGAATATCTAGAGGGGGAGAGAGATCCTTCACGAGGAGGTGTGCTTTGTGAGGGAGGAGAGGGGGCCTTTTATAGGAGAGGGGGGCTCCTCCCCTACCATGGCCGGTGGCCAAGGAGGGTGCCCCACCTCTTCCTCATTCATGTGGTGGAAGCTCTACTCACATCAATTCAAGCTCCACCCAAAATTCCACTCACATGCATTAAATTTCCACCAAATTTAATGCAACTCTCAATTAATAAAACTCTTTTATTTATTTTATTCAGAATTTTGTTAATTACTTTAATTAACAAACATTCACATAAAACCCCTTGCAACATTTCAATATCACATGCAGAACCACCTTCTGCAATTTCACCCGAAACAATTCTGGTTTCTATCGAAACAATTCCTGCGCTTTGCAATCCTTTCGTCTGAAACATATGTGCTCCAAAATGGTGCCTAGCAATCCTTAAGTGTGTCACCCTATGTATAACATCCCAATTTCAGCAACCCCGATTAGTTGTCCAGAATGCAAAAATCAGGGGGAACAAAAACTTTTTCTAGTGTTTTGATGCAGTGCTTGTTTGTTGCTTGCTTGCACTTGTGCTTATGATGTGTATCTTAGTATACTCCTTACCTCAACCTCAGTTGACAAAAGCTATTTACCAAAACTATCTTGGCTTACTTTACATATTGTCAAACGTTCTAGCATTTCAAAACATGAGCCAAGATGCCTTTGGAACCAAAACTATTTTGGTAGCTTCTATTGACAAAACTATGGAGAGATATATATACTACAATCTCCTTATGTTCTCAAGATAGAACACTCAACTAATCTTACCTCTAGTTTTCCCAAAACTCTTGATCAAAGCTTTTGAAATCTACTCTTGGTAGAGATACCAAGAACCCTCATCTTATTAAAAACTCAACCTCTTCAAAATGCCCAAACATTACCTCAAGCTAAGCTTGATGGTAACCCTAGAGTAGTTGATTTGTTTATAAGATGAGTTGCCTTGATCTGCTGTCTGATGAGTTGCTTTGATCTGTTGTTTGACTTGTTTGCTTAGGAAGTAGTATGAGCCACTCTAGGAGCTCATCACTAGGATCAAGATGTCTCCAACTCCTCAATCCCTAAGCAAGAATACAAGTCTAGATATGATCCCTAGCCATTAAGTGATCATCTAAAACCCTTACCCAGATCAATTCTAAGAAATTCCATTCCAGAAGTTTCCAAGTCCTTGGAGACCAATATCAACTTGGAACCCTTCCACTAAATCTACACCTCAATATCACCCCCTTTGTAAATCTCTGATACCTTGCAACTCCTCCAAGAACATTCCCTCTCATACTCTAGTCAAATTCCTCAAAACTGCCAAATTTGACCAAGTTTGGAAACAGTTCCAACATCACCTTTTGGAATGCCTCCTTTTCTCAAACCATGTGTATTTTTGGAAATGCACTTGAACCATCTTGTTAACCCTCCTAAGGACTACCAAGGCCCACATTTCCCCCTGGTTAGATCCTCCTCTAACCCACCTGTCCATGATGGTTTTGCAGACAAGAAAATAACATTTCCTACAAAACTAGTCATCTTGCCAACTTTGCTAGAAACTCACACCCCATCCAAACCCCTATGGACCAACTATCTACATGGTTGTGTTCTATTCATTGATGTCTATCAGAACCTACTTCACTTGTCCCAAGTGGATCTCTGTGCTGATTAAACCCACATGGTTTATAAGGCATCATGACTCTTTCTGCATGGCAGCCTTATTTTCAACAAAGTTTGCCATCACTTCTAGATCACCTCAAATGTAGTTAATTCAAACTCTTCTTGCCATGTTCATCTATATGACTTGGTATACCTGCCCATCTATCCCTTGCACCAAGGTGAGCTCTGAGCTCCAAGATGCAACATGTTTTGGTGGTATGAAATTAACACCTCCATACATCCCTAATCTAGGGTATTCCACCAAATTCAAGTTGTATTTCCATTACACAAGGTTGAAAACACTTGATACCTCTTGTATACACCCTCCATATTGATCACCAAGATTTATCATTAATTAACCATAATTATTATGGTCCCAAAACTATTTAATTCCTTAAATAGTCAAAATCTCCAAAACTCCCTCCATAAAGGAAAGTTTGATTTTTACCAAAACACCTCCCCAAATTGTGGCTCATGTGAGTTCCACATATCATACCCTATCTTGCCATCTAAAAAATAAATATTTTTGAGAAGCTTTATTATTTGTTTTTGTCCATTTCCTAAAATGGCTGAATTGGAATAATAATTGTTTTAAATACTTTTAATCCCCAATAAATCTTCGGAAAATTCCCCTAAGTGTGTATTCACATTTGGAACCCTCCCACACCAAAATCCATCCTTGTCCATTGGAAATTTATCAAATGATCTTCTAGAAATCATTTCTGCCCCTTTTGAATAATTGGATTTAGGAGGACTAAAACTCCTCTGAAAAATCTCAAATAAATCCTAGGAGTCTACCTTTACCTCCTCTACTCACCAGTACCATTTCCTCCTCTGGTCCAATGCAAAACTTTGGACTTCCTTCACAACCATCAATTGGATCAAAATTGCCATTTAAGCAAATCCACAACTCCAACCATTTCCAAATTTCATCAAAACTTGTCTAATACACCACCTCACCAGCATCACTCCCTCTGGTCGAGCTACCCTGTAGCCTTACTGTAGCACCCCTCCTCTTGTCCTCTAGCTCTTGGAACTAGTCTTAGAGAGAGAGGGACATATCTTGCAATATCTTGAGAAATAAATGCCACAGCAGCTGCAGCATGCCTCACCCACTCTCTGGTCATTGCACTATGCCTCACACGACCACTCCACCACCCCTACGGGCCAATTCTGGCCAACTCCTCCTCTCAAGCCCTCCATGGGTATAGTTCACCATGAACCCGAGCCTCTGGGTTTAAAAGAACAGAGGCCACCCTGTCCCCTCTCTCATGGCTCATTCCCCTCCCCTGCCTCCCTACTCTCCCCCCTCAGACGCTCAGATACCCTCTCCTCCTCTACTGCTCTAAGCATCCGAACAAGCTCTCGGTGCTGCAATCTTATGCGGGAGGTAGCCTTCGAACTAGATCTCCCCAGACCCCTTCTCTTGCTCAGTTATACTCCCCTAAATCTGACTTACTCCCTCGTGACCTCCCTTTCATCCCAGGTACACCGGAGCCCCCTGCATCAGAGCACGTGGGAGACAAACTTCCCCGATGAAGCCCACTTTCCCGAGCCTTTACCGCGGTAACCACACCTCCCCTGTGTTCCTACGAACCCCAACCTCCTATCGGATGCCTCCTAGTTGACATGCAGAAGCTCCATCGATGCAGGCAGAGCCGCGAGCGCCTCACGGCGGCGAGGACACGCGAGATTCGCATCTACACCAAATCATCCGTTTCCTCCCATCCCCGGACTCGCTAGGAGACGCCACGTCGCCTCAGCACCGCGTCGCTGCCTCTACACCCCTCTAGGTGAGCCCCTGTTCGCTCTGTCCGTGCCCCTAGGGTTTGCCTCTGTCCACCCCGACATGGAGGAAGAAGACAGCCAACCACCGTCGGATGCTCCTTACTCAGAGGGACGAGATCCCGGCTTAACGGTTCGGCCTCCTAGTGTCAATGATGGCGGTGGCCCGCCAGTCAGTTTCAACTTGCAGCCTCCCGCTCGCCCAGGCGCTAGTTGGGCCGAAAGTGGCGCCAGGCGGCCCATGTTCTCCGGAAACCAGCCCGCCTCCACTCCTCTTTAATCAATTATATTCAGATATGCAGAATACCCCTTTGGATTAAATAGTTTCAAAAACGTAAATCAATACAAAATGACTAGATCTAATTTTTCCTAGATACATGTATGTTTTCCCTATTACACAGTACCCAGTTACCTCATTTCATGTAAATATTAAATCTATAAAATCAGTTTCTAGAAGCTATCTAAAACACTCCTTAAATCCTACTGGTAGTTTTACAACTCCAATTGGAGTGAATCCTTGTTGCACTGCAAGATATTAGCCATACCTTGCATGTCACACCAGCCCCTTATTAAACTGCTTCCTAGTTGTCTCTGGTAAAAATAACAAAAACAGACCATTTCTGCAACTAGAAAATTCTCTAAGTCAAATAAAAATAGATACTGACCCAATTCCAACTCTCAAGACTCCTAAAACATATTATCTACCAAACCCCAGGAGTCCATAATTTTCTAAGCCCCTGTAGATTTATCATGAATTAATCTGTTCTGGGCTTAGTTAATTCACTAGATAAATCACTACAGTATCTCTGCAACTCCAAAAAGGGCGATTCCAATTTCTACAGAAAGATATTCCAAATACCTACAATGTGTCCTTGGAATCAAATCAAAATACTCTGTAGTTTAAATCTGGTGAAAAAGACAAAACAGATCCAGGACTGCCTTTGGGAATTTCCCGAGGGCATTCTATTAATTATTTTGACAAGGTTCCAACTCTATGTTGTTCAGTACACCAAACACTACCTATCCACCCAAGGAAATAATGTTTGGACCTCTAGATAAATTCTGGTGAATTATTTCCTGAAACTAGAGTTTATTTCACGATAAAAAGCATAACTAAATCCAGGAAATTGATAATCAAGTGAAACCACTTGTGATGGTTTTGTTTTGTCAAGACCCATCTGAGGATATCACTCTTGTACATTTAGAACCTACTGACCACAGATCCCTAATCGAAGTTCCTTATATCTAGCCTTGACAACTATCTTCCAAGAGAAAACACCCTAGTGGCAATCTTGTAATTTCCACCATTTGAATCCCACTTCCCCAAAACCTCCCAAGTCCAGTAGTACTTCTCATATTTTTTTGCTGTGTGGTTTGATGCTTGTATGCCTTGTATTGATTGTGGTATTGTCTACTTGCATGTGTACCCGATGACGACGATAATGTGAGTGTCTGACGACAAGAAGAACAAGATTTCTTATTATTATATTATTGGGTATTCTTGGTCATCTGAAGAAGTCTAGGGACTTTTTGCTGATCATAGGCAAGCCACCATTACTGAACTCTGATATATGTCCTATTCTCTTTTACCTGTTTTATATCTTCTTTATAAATTGCATAGTCTACCTGCATGTCTTGTTTTATAAATACTGCGATAGTAACTTGGCTCCTCCAAGTTATTACTTCGTTTCCTTCGAGGCACCACCCCGATGAACCTATCATTTTACCACCTTTAGACCGAGAGTACGATGGATAGCATCCTACCTCCTTGGAAACCCCGGTTTTGAGAAAATAAACTGTTTTCGGATTTTCCCCACTACAAATGTTTCAAAAACGGCTTTGTAAAACCCTGGGAAGAGGCATCGTTCCCAGTGGAAGTTTTAACAAAAGAAATGGTGATGAGGAGAAAGGAGAATGTGTTGGGATGTTCTACGCCTTTACTCGAACAATTTTTATCCGCGCAACCACATTACCCCAGGTTGCTGGGGCTTAACTCGTAGTTTGTCCGCTTTAGCCGAGGCACTTCTACCATGCTTATAGGGAGAAATCCCTGGAATTCCGGGCAGGCGCCACCAGATCAAGGATCTGAAGCAGTCAATGATGGCGGTGGCCCGCCAGTCAGTTTCAACTTGCAGCCTCCCGCTCGCCCAGGCGCTAGTTGGGCCGAAAGTGGCGCCACGCGGCCCATGTTCTCCGGAAACCAGCCCGCCTCCACTCCTCTTTAATCAATTATATTCAGATCTGCAGAATACCCCTTTGGATTAAATAGTTTCAAAAACGCAAATCGATACAAAATGACTAGATCTAATTTTTCCTAGATACATGTATGTTTTCCCTATTACACAGTACCCTTAGTTACCTCATTTCATGTAAATATTAAATCTATAAAATCAGTTTCCAGAAGCTATCTAAAACACTCCTTAAATCCTACTGGTAGTTTTACAACTCCAATTGGAGTGAATCCTTTTTGCACTACAAGATATTAGCCATACCTTGCATGTCACACTAGCCCCTTATTAAACTACTTCCTAGTTGTCTCTGGTAAAAATAACAAAAACAGACCATTTCTGCAACTAGAAAATTCTCTAAGTCAAATAATAGGTACTGACCCAATTCCAACTCTCAAGACTCCTAAAACATATTATTTACCAAACCACAGGAGTCCATAATTTTCTAAGCCCCTATGGATTTATCATGAATTAATCTGTTCTGGGCTTAGTTAATTCACTAGATAAATCACTACAGTAGCTCTTCAACTCGAAAAAGGGCGATTCCAATTTCTACATAAAGGTATTCCAAATACCTACAATGTGTCCTTGGAATCAAATCAAAATACTCTGTAGTTTAAATCTGGTGAAAAAGACAAAACAGATCTTGGACTGCCTTTGGGAATTTCCTGAGGGCATTCTGATAATTATTTTGACAAGATTCCAACTCTATGTGGTTCAGTACACCAAACACTACCTATCCACCCAAGGAAATAATTTGTGGACCTCTAGATAAATTCTGGTGAATTATTTCCTGAAACTAGAGTTTATTCCACGATAAAAAGCATAACTAAATCCAGGAAATTGATAATCAAGTGAAACCACTTGTGATGGTTTTGTTTTGTCAAGACCCACCTGAGGATATCAGTCTTGCACATTGATAACCTACTTACCACAGATCCCTAATCTAAGTTCCTTATATCTAGCCTTGACAACTATCTTCCAAGAGAAAACACCCTAGTGGCAATCTTGTAATTTCCACCATTTGAATCCCACTTCCCCAAAACCTCCCAAGTCCAGTAGTACTTCTCATACTTGTTTGCTGTGTGGTTTGATGCTTGTATGCCTTGTATTGATTGTGGTATTGTCTGCTTGCATGTGTACCTGATGACGACGATAGTGTGAGTGTCTGACGACAAGAAGAACGGGATTTCTTATTATTATATTATTGGGTATTCTTGGTCATCTGAAGAAGTCCATGGACTTATTGCTGATCACAGGCAAGCCACCATTCTTGAACTCTGATATATGTCCTATTCTCTTTTACCTGTTTTATATCTTCTTTATAAATTGCATAGTCTACCTGCATGTCTTGTTTTATAAATACCGCGATAGTAACTTGGCTCCTCCAAGTTATTACTTCGTGTCCTTCGAGGCACCACCCTGATGAACCTATCATTTTACCCCCTTTAGACCGAGAGTACGATGGATAGCATCGTACCTCCTTGGAAACCCCGGTTTTGAGAAAATAAACCGTTTTGGGATTTTCCCCACTACAAATGTTTCAAAAACGGCTTTGTAAAACCCTGGGAAGAGGCATCGTTCCTAGTGGAAGTTTTAACAAAAGAAATGGTGATGAGGAGAAAGGAGAATGTGTTGGGATGTTCTACGCCTTTACTGGAACAATTTTTTGAAGGGAATATGCCTGAGAGGCAATAATAAAGTGGTTATTATCTTATTCCATGTTTATGATAAATGTTTATTTTGCATGCTATAATTGTATTGATCGGAAACGTCAATACATGTGTGTTTAATAAACAAAAAGGGTTCCTAGTTATGCCTCTCTTATAGACTAGCTTGTTGATTAACAAGATGATCAAGGTTTCCTAATCATGGACATTGGATGTTGTTAATAACAAGGTCACAACATTGGTGGAATGATGTGATGAACATTCATCCGAAGTATAGCATTACGATCAAAGTCATTATGTTTATATTGCTATAACATCATACGAAGTAATCTTAGTCCTTAGACCATGAGATCATGTTAATTGCTAACACCGAAAGAGTATCTTGATAACATCAAACGTCACACCGTAACAGGGTGACTATAAAGGTGGGTTCAGTGCTACGAAGGTGTTATGTTGAGGCTCATGGATTAAGAGTGGGATTTGTCCATCCCGATGACGGATAGATATACTCTGGGCCCTCTCGGTGATATCACATTGAAATAGCTTGCAAGCAAGTGATGTGATCACTAGAATGTTATATCACGGGAACAAGAAAAGAGTGCATGTTGGCAACGAGATCAAACTAGGTATGGAGATACCGATGATCGAATCTCGGACATGAAATATATCGCGAGACAAAGGGATTTAGTTACTAGCGTTAAAGGTTCTCACGATCATAGAAGTCATCGTTGAATGTGTAGGAGTCAGTATGGATCTCCAGGTCCCGCTTCTGATTATTGATCTGAGAGGGGTCTCGATCATGTCTGCATTATTCGCGAACCATAGGGTGACACACTTAAGGTATACCGACACCATTTGGAGCAAATATGTTTCAGATAAAGATTTAAGAAAGTGCTGGAATTATTTCAATAGACAAAACTGTTTCGGGTGAAATTGCTGAAATTGGTTCTGCATGTAATATTGAAATGTTGCAGGGGGTTTTATGTGAATGTTTGTTAATTAAAGTAATTAACAAAATTCTGAATAAAAAATAATAAAAGAGTTTTATTAAATGAGAGAGCATTAAATTTGGAGAAATTTAATGCATTTAAAGTGGAGACTTTAAAAGAGAATGTGAAGGGGCATTTTAATGTGGAGGGGTTACCACCACATGAATGGAGGAGGTGAAGGGTCACCTCCCCCATGCGCCGGCCATGAAGGAGGGGCACCCCCTCCTCCTATAAAAGGCCCCCTCACTCCCCTTCTTCCTGACACCTCCTCGTGAAGGATCTCTCTCCCCCTCTAGTATTATTCCCACATGGTCTCAGATTAGCGAGATACATGTTCCCGGTGGCTTTATCTGGAAAGGAGTTGCTTCGCTGCTTTCTTTGGAGCGAGGGACGGAGGTTGTCGGGGTACCGGACGTGTGTGCGATCACGGATGCACCGCTGCTTTGTGGTGCTAGACTTGGTGGTGCTGGAGCTGGATCTGAAGGACGTGCTGAAGCCGGACCTGCTCGGACTTCCTCACGATCTTGAGATCGGCAAGTGTACGACTACATCAACCACGAGTTCCTACTCGTTAACAAAACTCGTTGTCTTCGAGGGTAAGTTCTCGATGGATGTATGTCCACCCGTTGCTCTGTACCTAGTAGATAGATCTTGGTGTATAGTTCTCATTGTAGGAAATTTTTTGTTTTCTATGCTGCGGACCCAACATTTTTATCCGTACAACCACATTACCCTAGGTTGCTGGGGCTTAACTCGTAGTTTGTCCGCTTTAGCCGAGGCACTTCTACCATGCTTATAGGGAGAAATCCCTGGAATTCCGGGCAGGCGCCACCAGATCAAGGATCTGAAGCCTGTCGCTTCCTTCGGCAAGATTGAGCCTAAACTGGCAGGAGGCCGGTGCAACAATTGGGTCTCCCACGGACGGTATGACTTAGGAAGTACGGAAGGAAGTGGAGTCTCCAGATTTAAGGTATACGCCAAGCTGCGGCTTGGGTATGCGCGTGTACGGAAGGAAGGACTATGGCTGGGAGCCACATACTCGTTGCCGGGGAGAACAAACCCAAGAGGAAAAGCTTGCCTTTGCTAGTGTAGACAAGCGAAAGGTTAGGTTTGATTATCCGGACCCCCATCTACAGTGGTAGTGGGCCGTGGTTGTATCCCGGCGGATGTATTGATTCTTGTGGGTAAAGTGTGCAAACTCTGCAGAGTATAACCTATTCGAATAGCCGTGTCCACGGTCAAGGACGGTTGTAAAGGTGTTGGCTAGGAGTACCCAAACTATGCTTGTTTGGGAAACAAGTACTTTGAGGACGAAGGTTCCGGGGGAACCCGAGTTCGAAAGCTTTGTTTTGACCCGAGGGGTCGAAGATGTTTTAAAAGGGTTTTTAACTACAAAACTGTTTTCAAAACTCTTTTTCAACAAAGATATGGAGATGTCTTGATTTATAAAACAGAAGCATGTTTTCAAAACTCTTTTTCAACAAAGATATGGAGATGCCATAACTTCAAAGTTAGTTTAGGCTTTTCAAAAGCAACCCCAGATAGAGCTATCTCGCCATAGCAAGAATTGCATTTCCTTTGTTCACTTATCTTGGTGGTTTGCGTGTACATTCAAAAGTACTCACGGCTTTGCCCCTGGCTATTTACTTGGCCAGACTTTCAGAGGTTCGATTTCGGGAGAAATTAGGTGACGTCCAGCGAGCTAGGCCGTCTTCCTAGTCAGCTGCCTGTAGGTTGAGGCATGATTGGACTCCGCGCTTGGCGATGTTCCGCTGCTAATGCTGATGTAGCCATAATGGCATTTATGTAAGTCTTGTAACTCATAATGTTTCGGATGTTCTAATGGTACCTGTCGGTTATGTTCCACGTCTCACTAATCATGGGAACGTGGATGTATGCATAACAGGGATTTCTTGGATGAATAATCCGGGGAGCCCACACTATGGTTCACGAATAATTCAGACATGATTGAGACTCCTCTCAGATCAATAATCAGAAGCGGGACCTGGAGATCCATACTGACTCCTGCACATTCAACGATGACTTCTGTGATCGTGAGAACCTTTAACGCTAGTAACTTAATCCCTTTGTCTCATGATATAATACATGTCCAAGATTCAATCATCAGTATCCAAATACCTAGTTTGATCTCGTTACCGACATGCACTCTTTTCTTGTTCCCGTGATATAACATTCTAGTGATCACATCACTTGCTTGCAAGCTATCTTAATGTGATATCACCGAGAGGGCCTAGAGTATATCGATCCGCTATCGGGATTGACAAATTCCACTCTTGATCCATGAGCCTCAACATAACACCTTTGTAGCACTGAACCCACCTTTATAGTCACCCTGTTACGGTGTGATGTTTGATGTTATTAAGATACTCTTCCGGTGTTAGCAATTAACATGATCTCATGGTCTAAGGACTAAGATTACTGCGTATGATATTATAGCAATGTAAACATAATGACTTTGATCGTAATGCTATACTTCGCATGAATGTTCATCACATCATTTCACAAATGCTGTGACCTCGTCATTAACAACATCCAATGTCCATGATCAGGAAACGTTGATCATCTTGTTAATCAACGAGCTAGTCTGGAAGAGAGGCATAACTAGGAACCCTTTTTGTTTATTAAACACACATGTATTGACGTTTCCTTTCAATACAATTATAGCATGCAAAATAAACATCTATCATATACAATGAATACATAATAACAACTTTATTATTGCCTATCAGGGCATATTTCCTTCACGGTGGACATTCCCTATTGTCGATCACATCAACCATGTGATTCATACTCGACCTTTTGGTCTCTTGTATTCTGAGGCCATGTCTGTACATGCTAGGCTTGCCAGTTCTAACTTGTGTGTATTTGCAGTGCAACATGTCTTACACCCAGTGTATGCGAACGTAGATATATCTGACACCCGATCATCACGACCTGCCTCATACCGAAGAACATTCATGGTGGTGTGATGACCCACAAGTATAGGGGGTGTATCGCAGTATTTTCGAGGGAAGTGAAACCCAATTTATTCATTCGACACAAGGGGAGACAAAGAATATTTATAAGCCTTAACAACTGAGTTGTTAATTCAGCTGCACCTGGAAACAATCTTGCTCACAACAGTTTATCAGTAGCAACAGTTTTGTAGTAGGAATAGTAAAGTAACAACAGTAGCAAAGTAAAGACAGCAGTAATAATAGCAGTAAACCGTGGGATTCGAGTGCGGTAGGCATAGAGATGGATGGACGGGCATTGCATGGACAAGACAATTCACATAGCAATCAGAACATAGGGCAATTGCAGATAAATAAGATAAAGCATCCAAGTACTAGATAATCCTAGGCATGTGTTCCATATATAGTCATCGTGCTAATGAGAACTTGCACAACATCTTTTGTCCTACCAGCCCGTTTGCAGCGGGGCCTCTAGGAACTACGGCAATTAAGGTGCTCCTTTTAATAGAACACCGAGCAAAGCATTAACACTCTGAACACATGTGATCCTCACATCAAAGCCATTCCCTTCCGGTTATCCCGATTTACGTCGCCGGGGCCATAGGTTCGGACAACAACGTGTGTATACAACTTGTAGATAAGACCAAAAACAATACTATCATAATGAATCAATAACAAGTTCAGATCTGAAATCATGGCACTCGGGCCCTAGTGACAAGCATTAAGCACAACAAGTCGCAACAAAGTCATAAAGCACTAATAAAAGATACTAGGCACCATGCCCTAACAATCTGATGCCATTACATGAACGATCTCATCCAATCCCTACCATCCCCATAGCCTACAGCGGGGAATTACTCACTCATAGATGGGGAAACATGGATGGTCGATGGAGATGATGGTGGAGATGGATGGAGATGGCTCCGGGGGCACTTCCCCGTCCCGGCAGGGTGCCGGAACAGAGACTTTCTGTCCCCCGAATCTCCCTTTCGATGGTGGCGGCGCTGTGGAACTTTTTCTAGAAAAACGTCGAACCCCCGGAGTTTTTAGGTCAGAAGGCTTCTTATAGGTGAAGAGGGAGACCGAGGAGGTGCCTGGGGGGCCCACACCATGCCCTGGCGCGGCCAGGCCCAGCCCGCACCTAGGGGTGATGTGGCATGCTCCTGGCCCTCCTCCGTCTCGTATTATGGCTCCGTGAGTCTTCCGAAAAAATAGGCACTTTGGCTTTTGTTCCGTCCAATTCCGAGAATATTCATTTTCTGACTTTCCTGGAACCAAAAACAGCAGAAAACAGGCAGCTGGCACTATGGCTCTTGTTAATAGGTTAGTCCCAAAAATCATATGAAAAGTACTCCAAAGTGTGGACAAAACACAAGAAAGGAGATAAAACCAAGCATGGAACATCAAAAATTATAGATACATTTGCAATGTATCAACATCCCCAAGCTTAACTCCTGCTCGTCCTCGAGTAGGTAAGTGATAAAAAGAAAGAATAATTTTTGAGGCGACATGCACCATCAACGACTTGACCAAAGTATTTGTAAACATTCAAAGCTGGGATCATAGTACTTCAATCATAACATGAAAGACAAAGTTCTAGCAATAGGACAAAGAAACTATGATGCAACATGAAAAGGCACAAGCAAAAGATTCATGAATAACAATGCTTTGCAAGATGTTTGTTTTTTTCACATAAATAAAACATGGCATAATAGCATTCAGCTTGTCCCTCATAGAGTAGCAAATATAAAATTGCATAGGACACCTTCAAAGTTCATAAGAGTGACTAGATACATATAGTTTAAAGCAAGCAATATCAAGATATGCATCAATCAACTAGTCTTGGGACAATGCACATAGAACTAAGAATGGCCACTATGCTCTCAAAGTAGGTGCATAAAGATAGAAGGTGGAGACTCAATATAATGGTGGAAGAAAGGACTTCATAGAAGGAAGTAGAGATTCAAGTTTCGTAAAGAGCTTCCAAAAATTATGGTACTTATAGCTTTCAGCTCTCATTGCCCCTATCATAAGCATCTTGAAGTGATTAAGGTTAAAGTGAACAAACTATGGTGTACATGCTTGACGAAGTATAAGTTAGAAATCTCATGTCCCTTGAATACGAGGGCCGCTACTCATGCTACTCAAGTTTAGTCACCGGTAAGTTCTTGTCATCGTAAGTACATGTGTATCATAGAGAACCGCCAACGGGGTACCCCTTGCCCCATGATACGGAAGAATCCCCATATCAAAATGATAAGGCAAGCAGACAATGAGCATCTCGGCAATCTTCTTATTTACCATGGGAATATGGTGCTTTTTTCTCTCTTTCCTCTTTTCATAATCTCTTTTTTTCTTTTTCTCTTTTTTCTCAATATAGGACTCTTTTTTTTATAAGAATGCTTCATAGACAGCTCATTATGGTTACGCTGCAGGTTTCCACCATGTCAGCATGGATTAGACCAGTGGCCCAGGCGTTTCTCTAACACATATACATAAATCTATGGACTTACAAGCTCCCCTTTCATTTCACACCGACGACATCCGTATACAAAAGATCATGATATCAACTAGGTACAAGTACCAAGTGCAATGTTGAAAGCGTTCCCCATGACAACATGGTTCTGCTAGTTCCCAACAAATAAGTGCAAGCATATACAACATAGACGACACAATGGTTCAAGTTTATTAAGGGCAAGAAAAGTAAAGTGTGCCATCAAGTTCATGAGAGCTTTAATCACTAGTTTTCTCATAACAAGTTTAATTTGGAAGGTAAACAAAAACATGAATATACTTGGAATAGCATATGCTAGTAGGTAGGTATGGTGGACTCTTTGGAATAACTTGGTTTAGGGGGTAGGATGCATGAGTGGAACTCATACTTGGTTGTGGAGGCTAGCAAAAGACTGGGAGCGACAAACTAGGAGAGCAATAATGGCCATAATCATGCAGAGAGACAAAACATCATTGATCAAAGCATAAAGTGATACTACAAGTTAAAAACTAAAGGATCATAAAGCTATGGTGACTTGAGATAGTCATAACATGGTGTGAGCATGTGCCAAGTCAACCCAAATAAAGCATCAAAGGAGAATACCACTATACTATTCTTTAATATGCTAAAACAATGCATGATTCATCCAAGGCACATTAAGCAATCTCAATTGTTTATAACAAGTCATGCTACAGCAAAGAATACTAAGCATAAAGCCAAAACAATATAAAGCATGGCATGACAAAGCATAGGCCACAGTCAAAAACAAGCTCTCTTTACCACTTAAGCATGAACTTTTCCTACTCTTTTCCAATCCAAGCCAAACTATTCGAACACCAATGTATGAAGGAGGAGGTCCAACCAATTTATTCAGCAAACTAAGCAAACCAAGCAAACGAAAAACCAAAACGAAAACGAAAAAGAAGACGCTCCAAGAACAACATAACTGTGCATGAAACAATAAAAATGAGTGTGTTTGGAAGAAACCTGTGATTTTTATTGATGAAGAGGGGAATGCCTTGGGCATCCCCAAGATTTGATGCTTGTACTTCTTGGATATTTCTTGGGGTGACACGCGTGGCATCCCTAAGCTTGAGCTTTAGTCTATCCTTCATCTCATTACTCATTCCTTCCATACACCTGAAATTTTTCTTCATACAAAACTTCACACAATCTTTATTAGCAACATTAGTACACTCAAGATAAATAAGTCTTAAGGTTTAGTTCTAACACCAAATAAACTTCCATTAAAACACTAGCTACTGTAGCACTTCCTCAAAAAGCTCAATTCCCCAAAAGAACTCAAAAATGAACCAACAAGAAGCAAATGCAGAAAATAGCAGAAATCTGTCAAAACAGACCAGCAGGTAAAGATGAATTTTTTGGAAGACCTTCTGTTGCTCAAATCAAAAAGTGTTGAACTAACGAAAGTTATATAACAACCTGAGGCAGAAGCACAAAACTACACGCCTCAAAAGGAAGTACAAGGATTTTACACGAATTTTTACGGTGAAGCACAGAAATCTGTTTCGGGACAGCAACTTTCCCAATCATTACTTCTCTTTCATTAGAGGTTACTCTTGGAACAAAAAGCAAATAAAAAGGATAAGGAGAGGTTATTACTGAAGTAATAACTTCCAAGACTCATCTAAAACTTTTGGGTTATCTCCCAATAAGTACTTTTCTTTAACGCCTTTAAGTTAGGCAAAAGCAAAAACTAAAATGGATAGAATAGAAGTAAACGGAGATAATCATGGTGAAAACATTGTTTGTTCAATGAAATCTTTTTGTTAACAAGTTAGATCAGGTCTTGTTACCAAAACAATTTCATATGAGACAAAACTTTGTATTCCACTAATGATTATGTTACCTCAACCTTGATAGCAATGGTCCCAATCATAATAGTTTCAAAATTTTCTCTTGGTATGGGACAATATATCTCTCCAACTTGAATGCCCTCAACATGTTCAATTGAATTCAAACAATAAGTCCTTTCAATCTTCTTGGGGAAATAGACAGTATGTTTCTTGTCATTAACATTGAAGGTCACCTTCCCTTGATTACAATTAATAACAGCTCCTGCAGTATTTAAGAAAAGGTCTCCCAAGAATAATAGACATATTATCATCTTCAGGCATAAAAAGTTTGAGAGGATGCTCTCATAAGAAATATGAGTTGAAGTAAAAGAGATCATCAAGAAGCAAATTCAAAACACATTTAAGTCTAACCCACTTCCTATTCATAGGAATCGTGTATGCAAATAAATTCACAAAGAACAAAGTGACAAGCATAGGAAGATAAAACAAGAGTAATTTCAAAACTTTCAACACATAGAGAGGTGTTTCAATACCATGAAAACTTCCACAACCATATTTTCCTCTCTCATAATAATTTTCAGTAGCCTCATGAAGAAACTCAACAATATAACTATCACATAAAGCATACTTTTCATGATCTACAAGCACTAGAGCTTTATTATACACACTTTCAAAAGAATCCTCAGGAACATAACATTCATCCTCCTTTAGTAAGCATGGAGGACAATCAAATAATGTAAGGGATAAAGAGTTACTCTCATTATAAGGTAGGCATGGGTAGCTAATCCATTCTTCCTCCTTTTGTTCATCACTCTCCTCCTCTTTTTCATCTAATGAGATTTCAGGTTCATCAAATTCTTCTTCCATAGGATCCTACAAGGCATTAGTTTCTTCCATCTGTGGAAAGAATCTATTAAAATATTCAGGAATATAACCATTTTCATCCTTGTAATTATCAAAGCAAAATTTAAGTATACCATAAACCTCATATTTGTATGGTGAATCATCAATATTTTCAAGCAAACTAGCAAGTTGAAAAGCACCCTTCCAAGCAATAAATTCTTCAATTTGTTTCGCATCATAAAAGTCATAAATTCCTTTAGCATAAGAAGATATGGTATAATTATCATTATACTCACACTGAAAAGGGAGGTGTTTATACCTCTTTCTGCAACGAGATTCATCACAGCAATAAGTAACATTATAAGTAGAGCACACGTTTCTAGCAATGGTATACAATCTATCAATTTGTTCCCATAAGTGTTTCCCTTTTTGTGACAAGCGGTGTTCCTTATAATAATATTTTTGATCTTCCGTGAACCCACCTTGCCAATAAGCTTCAGTTTCAAAGAAACCAACCATTAACAACAAGCATGATAAGGTAAGACAATAACAGACCAACAAAAATAACAACTAGAGTAGGAACTACTTTTTTTGTATTTTTGATAAAAAAACAAGCAAACAAGGAGAAAATAAACTTAGCTTGAACAATAGTGAATCCAAGTGGACTTGATAAATAAAGCTATGCTCCCCGACAACGGCGCCAGAAAATAGTCTTGATGACCCACAAGTATAGGGGGTGTATCACAGTATTTTCGAGGAAAGTGACATCCAATTTATTGATTCGACACAAGGGGATCCAAAGAATATTTATAAGTCTTAACAACTGAGTTGTCAATTCAGCTGCACCTGGAAACAATCTTGCTCACAATAGTTTATCAGTAGCAACAGTTTTGTAGTAGGAATAGTAAAGTAACAGCAGTAGCAAAGTAAAGACAGCAGTAACAATAGCAGTAAACAGTGGGATTCGAGTACGGTAGGCATAGGGATGGATGGACGGGCGTTTGCATGGACAAGACAATTCACATAGCAATCAGAACATAGGGCAATTGTAGATAAATAAGATAAATCATCCAAGTACTAGATAATCCTAGGCATGTGTTCCATATATAGTCATGCGTGCTCGCAATGAGAACTTGCACAACATCTTTTGTCCTGCCAGCCCGTTTGTAGCGGGGCCTCTAGGGAACTACTGGCAATTAAGGTGCTCCTTTTAATAGAGCACCGGAGCAAAGCATTAACACTCCGTGAACACATGTGATCCTCACATCAATGCCATTCCCTTCCGGTTATCCCGATTTCTGTCACTTCAGGGCCATAGGTTCCGGACAACAACGTGTGTATACAACTTGTAGATAAGACCAAAAACAATACTATCACAATGAATCAATAACAAGTTCAGATCTGAAATCATGGCACTCGGGCCCTAGTGACAAGCATTAAGCACAACAAGTCGCAACAAAGTCATAAAGCACTAATAAAAGATACTAGGCACCATGCTCTAACAATCTGATGCCATTACATGAATGATCTCATCCAATCTCTACCATCCCCATAGCCTACAGCGGGGAATTACTCACTCATAGATGGGGGAAACATGGATGGTCGATGGAGATGATGGTGGAGATCGATGGAGATGGCTCCGGGGGCACTTCCTGTCGGCGGTGCCGACAGAGACTTTCTATCCCCCGAATCTCCCCTTCAGTGGTGGCGGCACTGTGGAACTTTTTCTGGAAAAACGTCGAACCCCCGGAGTTTTTAGGGAAGAATGCTTCTTATAGGCGAAGAGGGAGACCAAGGAGGTGCCTGGGAGGGCCACTCCATGCCCTGGCGTGGCCAGGCCCAGCCCGCGCTTGGGGGTGGTGTGGCCAGCTCCTGGCCCTCCTCCGTCTCGTATTATGGCTCCGTGAGTCTTCCGGAAAAATAGGCACTTTGGCTTTTGTCCCCTCCAATTCCGAGAATATTCATTTTCTGACTTTCCTGGAACCAAAAACAGCAGAAAATAGGCAGCTAGCACTATGGCTCTTGTTAATAGGTTAGTCCAAAAAATCATATGAAAAGTACTCTAAAGTTTGGACAAAAAACAAGAAAGGAGATAAAACCAAGCATGGAATCAAAAATTATAGATACATTTGCAATGTATCATGGTGCACACACAAGGGGAATACAATAACCGGAATACTGTGAGGGATTATCTTATTATTCTACCGTCGAATGTATATATAATTATACTAACACAATAAGTAATACTTTATAAAGTAAAGTGTTATGATGTGGTTATAGCATCTTGATCATCATCAATAGATGATGACCCACAAGTATAGGGGGTGTATCGCAGTATTTTCGAGGGAAGTGAAACCCAATTTATTGATTCGACACAAGGGGAGCGAAAGAATATTTATAAGCCTTAACAAGTGAGTTGTCAATTCAGCTGCAACTAGAAACAATCTTGCTCACAGCAGTTTATCAGTAGCAACAATTTTGTAGTATCAATAGCAAAGTAATAGTAGTAGTAAAAGTAAAGACAATAGTAACAATTGCAGCAAACAGTAGGATTAGAGCGTGGTAGGCATAGGGATGGATGGACGGGCGTTGCATGGACAAGACAATTCATATGGCAATCAGAACATAGGGCATTTGCAGATAAATAAGATAAAGCATCCAAGTACTAAATAATCCTAGGCATGTGTTCCATATATAGTCATACGTGCTCGCAATGAGAACTTGCACAACATCTTTTGTCCTGCTAGCCCGTTTGCAGCGGGGCCTCAAGGGAACTACTAGAAATTAAGGTGCTCCTTTTAATAGAGCACTGGAGCAAAGCATTAACACTCCATGAACACATGTGATCCTCACATCAAAGCCATTCCCTCCGGTTATCCCGATTTCTGTAACTTCGGGGCCTTTGGTTCCAGACAACAACGTGTGTATATAACTTGAAGGTAAGACCATAAACAATACTATCATAATGAATCAATAACATGTTCAGATCTGAAATCATGGCACTCGGGCCCTAGTGACAAGCATTAAGTATAACAAGTCGCAACAAAGTCAAAAAGCACTAATAGTAGATACTAGGCACCATGCCCTAACAATCCGATGCTATTACATGAACGATCTCATCCAATCCCTACCATCCCCATAGCCTACAGCGGGGGATTACTCACTCATAGATGGGGGAAACATGGATGGTCGATGGAGAAGTGATGGTGATGATGATGGCGATGATCTCCTCCAATTCCCCGTCCCGACAGGGTGCCAGAACGAAGTTTCTGGTTCCGAATCGTGGAATCTGGTGGTGGCGATGGAGCGGAACTCTTTCTGGAAAAACGTCGAAACCCCCTGAGTTTTCAGGTCAGAGGGCAACTTATAGGCGAAGAGGGAGACCGAGGGGGTGCCTGGGGCGGCCAGACCACCCCCTGGTGTGGCCAGGCCCAGCCCGCGCGACCAGGTGGTGTGTCCATGCCCTAGTTCCACTCCATCTCGTATTATGGCTCCATGAGTTTTCTGGCGAAATAGGATTTTTGGCATATTTTCCTGGATTTTTCCTGATAGTTGATTTTCTGCACAAAAACTAGACACCAAGGTAAGTCTGCTAAAAACAGCGTCAGTCCATGTTAGTTGCATCCAATTCACACAAGTTTAGAGGAAAAACAATAGCAAAAGTGTCCAAGGAAAGTAGATACGTTTTGGACGTATCAACTCCCCCCAAGCTTAGCTTATTGCTTGTCCTCAAGCAATTCAGTTGAAAACTGAGTGCGATAAAAGAAACTTTCACGAACGCATTTGCTTCATATGATGTATATATTATCAGCATGTGATCAACTACTTAGGCAATTCATAATAAGGAGTATGCAACTAAGTTTACTTAATAATCAATGCAAGCTATGAAGAGATCCCAACTCAAAAATAATAAGTAGCAAGAAACATAAACATAAGCAACATTGCAATGCTCAGAAAAAGGTATGATAGAGTGGTATCTCGCTTGCCTTTGATTGTAGAGCAAACATAAATGCCAAGGCACCTCTGAAGTTCAAGTGAAGACTAGAAGTAAAGATATCAAAGATACAAGCATCAAAGGCATAACACAATTAATCAAGTTTTGAGACAAGCACATTACACTAAGAATGACAACTATGCTCTCAAGAAGGTGCTCATATAATATGTGGAGACTCAACAAAGAAATGAAAAGGTTTTGAATAGTTTGAAAGGCTTCCAAATGCTGAAAGTATGGTACTCATTAGCTTTGAGCTCTCATTGCCCCTATCATAAGCATCTTTAAATGGTTAAGGTTAAAGTGACACAACTAAGAGGATATGCTTGAAAAGTTATAAGCTAAAGTCGCATGCTCCTTACGAGTACCGGACCTCATGCTACTCAACTTCAGTCACAAGTAAGCTCTTGTCATTGTAAGTACATATGTATCATAGAGAACCGCCAACGGGGTATCCCTTGCACATGATACAGGAGCTATCCCATAATCAAAATGACAAGGCAAGCAGACAATGAGCATCTCAGCAATCTTTTTATTTGCTATTTGCATAGGTTTTTATTGAGGATGCTTCATAGAATGCTCATTATGGTTACGCTGCAAGTTTCCACCATGATTAGGCATGGCTTAGGCTAGCGGCCCAGCCGTTTCTCTAACACATATACAAACTCCATGATCTTACAAGTTCCCCTTTTATTTCACACCGCCGGATCCATAAGCAAAAGAATCATGATATCAATGGGGTACAAAGTGCCCGTGAAATGTTGGAAGCGTTCCCCATGATACATGGTTCTGCTAACTTCAACTTATAAAGCGCAAGCATATACGCAACAAAGATGGACGCAATGGTTCAAGATTATTAAGTGCAAGAAAGTAAAGTGTGCCATCAAGTTCGTGAGAGCTTTACTAACTTTCTCATAACAAGTAAACATTTTATTCGGAAGAAACTGTAGGGTTTCGTAGCATGGAAAACAAAAAATTTCTACCGCATACAAACAAACAAGCCAAGATCTATCTACTAGATTGTAGCAACGAGTCGATGGAGGAACTCACCCTCGAAGATTCCAAAGCGGTTAACGAGAGCAGATTCTCGTGGGTGATGTAGTCGTACTCTTTCCGATCTCAAGATCGCGTAGACGATCCTTCCAGCAGCGTTCCGCAGCGCTCCATGATCGGTCACCGTTAAATTTTCGTGCGAAGACCTTCCTCTCCTTGTTCCAGCAGCGGAGGTTGTAGCACTCTCCTCGCGATTCCAAAGACAACGGCGTGGTAGGAAGTAGAGGGAAATCCCGAGGCTTCGCCTTAAGCAGTGCAGTATGGTGGAGCTTATGAGAGAGGCTATTAGTGGTCTAGTAATTAGACACACCAATTAGAAGGCTCTAAACCAATTAGAAGGCTCTAAACGTTGGCTAAAGCAATTAGAAGCTCTAAACCAAAAGCGGCTCTAAACCGGAGATTAGAGGTGGAACTTGTGTGTGCTAGGAGGCCCTGCCCTCCTTATATAGGTGGGAGGGCTGGCCAAGGGAGGAGAGTCCCTCCCAAGTCGGCTTGGTGGGCGCCGCCAAGGGAGGAACCCTCCTCCAATTCGGCCTCCACCAATCCTCCTCCCTTCCCACTTCCCAAAATTGCCGTTTGACTTTCAAACTAGCCGTTTGACTTTTCAAACTAGGATTTGAATAAACCCTTTATTTCGGACAGCGAATACACTTAGTACATGATGCAATCATTCCAACATGCAATGACACAATAATGTAACCCTTCCTCCAGTGCCGGACATTCGGAACATTCTAGAACATTCCGATGAAAACACGGAACCATTCCCCAACTCAAGCGGGACTTTCCTTATATGAATCTTATTCTCGGACCATTCCGGATCTTCTCGTGATATCCGAATCCCATTCGAGACTCAACAACATTGGTCTCTTTCTCATAATACCATAACTACTCAAACAACGTCGAATCCTAAAGTGTGTCTCCCTACGGTTCGTGAATTATGCGGACATGATCGAGACACTTCTCCGATCAATAACCAATAGAGGAATCTGGAAATTCATATGGCTCCCACATATTTCTACGATTACTTTGCGATCGAATGAACCACTTACATACGATACCAATTTCCCTTTGTCTCACGATATGTTACTTATCCGAGGTTATGATCGTCGGTATCTCGCATACCTAGTTCAACCTCGTTCCGATAAGTACTCTTTTCTCGTTCCAAGTGATATGTGATCCCTTGTGAGCCAGTCACATGCTTGCAAGCTAATTGGATGACATTTCACCGAGAGGGCCCAGAGTATATCTATCCGTCATGTGGATGGACAAATCCCACTCTTGATCCATGTGTTCTCAACCAATACTTTCCAAACACTCAATGCCACTTTTATAGCCACCCTGTTACGGTGTGGTGTTTGATGACATCAAAGCATCCATCCGGTAAAGGTGATATGCATGATCTCATGGTCGAAGGAATTAGGTTACTATGTATCAGAAAGCATATAGCAATTGAACTATTGAAATGACTTGATCTTTATGCTACGCTTATCTATAGGAGTATGTCCATCACATCATTCTCCTAATGATATTAAACAGTTGTTAATAACATATCTATGTTCATGATCAGGAAACCATGATCATATATTAACCAACAAGCTAGTTTAACAAGAGGCTTTACTAGGGACTCTTTTATGTTTACAAATCACACAAGTATTAATGTTTCCTGTTAATACAATTATAGCATGGTATGTAAACATTTATCATAAATATGAAGATATGATAATAACCACTTTATTATTGCCTCTTGGGCATATCTCCAACAGTCTCCCACTTGCACTAGAGTCAATAATCTAGTTTCAAACCTTTGTGTATTCAACACCTATGGCTTTCCGGTGTTGTATGTACACGATTGCTAGTGGTTAACTGATCTCCGGATCTGACACTTCCAGGTCCGTGTGTAATTGCATGTCTTTGCGTCTCTACGCATCACTCATTCTCTAATGAGATGGCTTTGTATAATTTGGTCTTTCGGTGTGACCTTTAGCTCTTTGGGGTTAAAACATGTTGATAATATTGTCGCACAATATATCTTCATAGTATTATCCCACTGTAAACTACACCTAGTTTGATAACAAACTTCTTGACACAAATGCCCTCTTTTGCTGCTATAATAGCAGTCATATACTTAGCCTTTTGTTGAAGTATCTGTCACAATGTCTTAACTTTGGAACTCATCCAAATCCATTATGGAACTCACTTTCCATTATATTGTGCCACCCTTAGTTTAGATTGAGATAAACTTAATTTGTATTTTGTGACAAAGCTAGTATCAATGTAGTACTTTTACAATGAACTAACCATCTATTCGTCACTTCTACAAATATTATACTCTTAGTTCTTCCAAAAGATCATAAGAATATCCTTGCTATTGTCCAATGATCATCTTACGAATCATTCTGGTATATGCTCACAACATTTAGAGCATAGGACATATCTGGATTTGTACATATCACAGTATGATTGATATAAATATTCTTTGTGATTTCATACATCAAGTATCAATCTATACTTGATTATTTGTTTCACTTTACCAAATGTCAATACACTTGAATATATCATCAACATTGAACTCATTCAATCCCTTCTGTGCGACAAGAAACTTTCTTGTAGTTTCTATATTGAACTCATTCAATATATCATCTATGTACTTTTGGCACAACCACATTAGCGTCTATTGATGCCAAATATTTGGGTTTTGCCTAAGTCTTTCATCGGGATGAAATTCTTAATATGTGTTAATAAAAGATACATTATTTCCAATCAACAATATGTCTTCCACATAATGTATTAGAAACATGTCTTAGCGCTCCCACTTAATTTCTTGCAAATGCAAGCATCTTCATCGTCTCTAATGAACTTTTAAACTCCTTTAACAGTTTCATCACAATGAAGATTCCAACTCCGCGATGCTCACTTTAACCATTGAAGTTTGCATATGCTTTTAGCATCCTTTGAATTAACAAAACCCTATGGACCGTGTTATGCACATGTCCTAGGTAACGATTCTATTAGAAGAACTTGTTTTGTTTATTCAACTACCATATAACAAATTTATATGTAGTGGTTGCTACATTAATCCGTCTAGACTAAATATCACTATGAAAGATCAAATCTTGTCATAGTCAACCTTTGAACATTCTTGTGAACTTTTTCCCAACATGTCGACTATTTCATAGATGTGAAACATCCATGTCTACTTCTTTATAGATCCAAACACAACTGTAAGGTCTTACACTTTCTCGAGGGTCCTTCAAGTTCAAAACTTGATTTCTCGTGTATGGAACTATCACGGATTTTATGGCTTCAAGCCATTTGTAGTCGAGGCCCATCATCGCTTCTTTGCATTTAGTCGGATCATTATTGTCAAATAATGATTTAACTCTCAAATCTTGGTATTTGATTGTTCATCCGACCTACTTGTTTCAATAGGAACTTAGATCTCCGTGACCACAACCTTTGAGGCACGTGAGCCATGAGCACTTTTGCTGCCTTCGGAACACTTTTATTGTGCGCAACTCTGCACATATAGCTAAGGTTCCTTTAACCTTATCAACGTTCTATTGTCCTCCCACTCATCTTTTCACGAAAAATTCCTTCTCAAAGAAACTTGACGTTCTAAGTGACAAACACTTTTGTCTCCGGTGTTTATGGAGGAATACTTAATAGTAATACAAAGACAGGTTTATCCGACTTTGGTTGCAAACATCTTTCTTATGCAAAGCATACCAATGTTTAAGAAAGGACTACTTGGGTTTTATCCCAAACCATAACCTTATATGGTGTCATTTCAGCGGATTATGATGGAGCTCTTTTAGTGGAAAACGGTAGTCTCTAAAGCTTTTAATCTTTAAAATATAATGGCAGTTTTATGAATTTATACCTTTGATCTTACCATGTCAAACAAGGTTTAATTACATATCTCGAATGCTCCATACTCTTATGGTGTTTCGGGAAATACAAATCCACGGAACTATTCCATAAATCTTAGGTATTATGCTAAACTTGTAACTTAAATATCTTCCTTTATGATCTTATCATAAACTATTCATATTCTTGTTACAATGATTTTGCACTTCATCTTGAAAGTCTTTGAAATTTTCAAGTGTTTCATACTTTATCCTTATTAAGTAAATATTCATATATTCACTCAAATTTTCGGAGAAAGCATATGAAGTTGAAATCCATCGCTCTTGACTACACATAATGGATTTCGTACAACAATATGTACAAGTTCCAATAAGCTAGTCCATCGTTCCCTTTTGGCCTATGAACGAAGTTTTAATTATCTCTAGGAAAGTTTCACAAACGTCATTTGATCAAAATCAAATAGACTCCAAAATTCCATCCATATGGATTTTCTTCATGTTTTCTTTCCAATAATTTAAACGGCGATGTCACTTCCTAAGTGATCTTTCAATCAATTTGTCTTTCGACATTTTTAGCACTAGTTTTATGGATGTGATGTCTCCAATGAGATTTGCGAATCATCCATCTTCTATGGATTACGGCAATTATTTGAACAACCCTTTTGTTCTCATAATACCTGATAAAACAAATCTTGAAGGCAAGCTTTGATGTTTAACGAGCAACACAATAACCCTTTATTTTGTTCTCGATGAACATCATCACATATTCTTTTGCTAGTTACTTAGGCCATTGTAGTTCATGAATTGTGTTGTTTAGTATGATTCATACCAACAAATTCAGTATCAAGTACTTAAGAACCACATTGTTTAATAAGCAAAGAATATAGCCATAACATGTATATCATCTATATACTTTAAACTGAACAATTCTAGTCTTTTCTTTTCTGCCATATATTTATGAGATTCTCTTTCGGTATTTCCTTTTACATTTGAAAGAATCTATCAACATCAATAGTGGAGTCATACATATGACACATAATCCAAAGCGTGTATAATTAAATACAAATGTCTTTGGACTTGCACTTTGAAGTAGATTACCATCATCAAATGTTTGGTGTTCTTCCAAATTCCTTTCTTTAGTAATCTCTTGGTGTAGTAAACATTTTACCTACATCAAATATTCACTTTATCATGGAATCGTCCATGATCAAGCTACTTTTAGCTTATAACGATGAATTATGAGTATAATGTTGCTATCCAAAACCTTTTGGAGGATTAGGACAACTAGTGTCTCCAACCTATTGCAAATTCTCATCAAAATATGAGAACATGAACTTTGCCATATTATACTCTATCATGTTGTAACCAAAACTTTGTTTCAGATATCACAATATCTTCCACACATCATGGTTTCTGAAACAACTCTTTCAGATCCTAGATAACCTTGATATTAAGACAATCTTTGAATATCAAGAATCATGGAGACAAACATGATACTTATATACTAACATTTGGAATTGTTACTCTTGATTTAATACTAATTATTAAACTTCATGGAGTAAGGAACTTCTTGAAAGTTTGCAATAGGACTTTTAAACTTTAGATTAACACTTCAATACAATACGATACCAGTTCGTAAAGTAACTAACCAGAATTCTATAGTTCTATCATCTCAATTATAACTAAGCGCAAGGTGGTAAACGGATGCCAATGACTACAACAACTATGCAAATTTACTTTGATTTAGTTTATGATAAATTGAGTTCTAATTAATAATTAAATTAATCTAGGTGAACTCCCACTCAAAACAATATCCCTCACATTGTCTTAGTGATCACACGAACCAAATCCACCACATCAAAACCGATCATCACGAGAGTTGATATAGCTTCAATGGCGAACAATCAACATGTTCATCATATCTACTATATGACTCATGCTCTACCTTTCGGTAATCCGTGTTCACGAGGCCATGTACATACATGCTAGGCTCGTCAGATCAAACCTTAGCTACCGCATAAGCAAATCTGGCTTGCTTACGTTGTATTCACCAGCGGAATCAAAGACACCCGATCATCACGTGGTGCTTTGAAGCGGCGAGCTTTAACTGTGGTGCATACTAAGGGTGAACACTTTAGAACTTGAAATTTATGTGCATGAGGGATCATCTTATAATGCTACCGTCGTCTACTAAGCAATACAAGATGCATAAAGGATTAACATCACATGCAATTCATAATATGTGATATGATATGGCCTTTCTCTTTGTGCTTCGATCTCCATCTTCAAGCACGAACATGATCTCCATCATCACCGGCATAGCATCAAGGTCAATGGCGCTTCTTCATGGTTGTAGTCCACCAGCTTCAACTATTACAACTATTTTGAATAGACACCTTGGTCTTAACGAAATTAAAGACAACCATATGGCTCTGCCGGTTGCCAACTTACAATAAGGAACATTGCATACATCAAATATAATCACAATCATGGCCATATCACATCATTGCACACCCCTGCAAAACAAAGTTAGGCGCTTCTACTTTCTTTGCATATTTTACGTGGTTTGGGGCTTTCAATAAGTGTCGTTCTAACTTACGAACAAGAACCACAACATTGAAACTAGCATTGTTGATTACCCGTTGTAAATTGGATCTTTACTATGCTAGGAGAAAGCAGGCACCCATAAAGCCACTTATGCAATACTAGTTGCATGTCAAGCGTGGAGCAAGTCTCATGAGCGATGTCATGTAAGGTTAGCCGGGCGCTTCATCCCAACATACCGCAAGATGCAAAGTACACAAAAAGCAATCTACAATAAAAGCATCAACGCCCACAATGACCATTGTGTTCTACTCGTCTGTGAGATCTACATATAGACACGGCTCGATACCCTGTAGGGTTTAAGTAGCATGGAAAACAAAAATTTTCTACCGCATACAAACAAACAAGCCAAGATCTATCTACTAGATTGTAGCAGCAGTCGATGGAGGAACTCACCCTCGAAGATTCCAAAGCGGTTAACGAGCAGATTCTCGTGGGTGATGTAGTCGTACTCTTTCCGATCTCAAGATCGCGTAGGCGATCCTTCCGGCCGCGTTCCATGGCGCTCCTTGATCGGTCACGTTCGGTACTCGCGAAGACCTTCCTCTCCTTGTTCCAGCGGCGGAGGTTGTAGCACTCTCCTCGCGATTCCGGCTGACTGTGGCGTGGTCAGGAAGTAGAGAAATCATGAGGCTTAAGCCTGCGAGTATGGTGGAGCTTATGAGAGAGGCTATTAGTGGTCTAGTAATTAGACACACCAATTAGAAGGCTCTAAACCAATTAGAAGGCTCTAAACGTTGGCTAAAGCAATTAGAAGCTCTAAACCAAGCGGCTCTAAACCGGAGATTAGAGGTGGAACTTGTGTGTGCTAGGAGGAGCCCTGCCTCCTTATATAGGTGGGAGGGCTGGCCGGCCAAGGGAGGAGAGTCCCTCCCAAGTCGGCTTGGTGGGCGCCAAGGAGAACCCTCCTCCAATTCGGCCTCCACCAATCCTCCTCTCTTCCCACTTCCCAAAATTGCCGTTTGACTTTCAAACTAGCCGTTTGACTTTTCAAACTAGGATTTGAATAAACCCTTTATTTCGGACAGCGAATACACTTAGTACATGATGCAATCATTCCAACATGCAATGACACATTCATGTACCCTTCCTCCTCAGTGCGGACATTCCGGAACATTCTAGAACATTCCCGATGAAAACACCGGAACCATTCCCCAACTCCGAAACGGGACTTTCCTTATATGAATCTTATTCTCCGGACCATTCCGGATCTTCTCGTGATATCCCGAATCCCATTCGAGACTCCGAACAACATTCGGTCTCTTTCTCATAATACCATAACTACTCAAACAACGTCGAATCCTTAAGTGTGTCTCCCTACGGTTCGTGAATTATGCGGACATGATCGAGACACTTCTCCGATCAATAACCAATAGAGGAATCTGGAAATTCATATGGCTCCCACATATTTCTACGATTACTTTGCGATCGAATGAACCACTTACATACGATACCAATTTCCCTTTGTCTCACGATATGTTACTTATCCGAGGTTATGATCGTCGGTATCTCTGCATACCTAGTTCAACCTCGTTACCGATAAGTACTCTTTTCTCGTTCCCGTGATATGTGATCCCTTGTGAGCCAGTCACATGCTTGCAAGCTAATTGGATGACATTTCACCGAGAGGGGCCAGAGTATATCTATCCGTCATGTGGATGGACAAATCCCACTCTTGATCCATGTGTTCTCAACCAATACTTTCCAAACACTCAATGCCACTTTTATAGCCACCCTGTTACGGTGTGGTGTTTGATGACATCAAAGCATCCATCCGGTAAAGGTGATATGCATGATCTCATGGTCGAAGGAATTAGGTTACTATGTATCAGAAAGCATATAGCAATTGAACTATTGAAATGACTTGATCTTTATGCTACGCTTATCTATAGGAGTATGTCCATCACATCATTCTCCTAATGATATGACCCTGTTGTTAATAACATCTCTATGTTCATGATCAGGAAACCATGATCATATATTAACCAACAAGCTAGTTTAACAAGAGGCTTTACTAGGGACTCTTTTATGTTTACAAATCACACAAGTATTAATGTTTCCTGTTAATACAATTATAGCATGGTATGTAAACATTTATCATAAATATGAAGATATGATAATAACCACTTTATTATTGCCTCTTGGGCATATCTCCAACAGAAACAAGGCACACTAAATATGCACGGAACAACAAATAATGTTAATAGGTAGGTATGGTGGATACTTTTGGCAATATTGGTTTTAGGGAGTTGGAAACATGAGTAAAACTTATACTCAGTGCAAGTGAAGGCTAGCAATAGTAAGGGAGCGACAAACGAGAGAGCAATAATTGTTATAATCATGCTTGCAACAAAACAGGACTAATCATGGCATGAAAGTGATTCAAGACCCCTGAGGCAAAATAATTCACCGAGGCTTAACTGATTATTGTTTCAGTCATATGCATGCATGAGCATGTGCCAAGTCAATTCAAGTGAAACATTCAGAGGAGGATACCACAGTGTCATACCAAGTTATGAATAGAGAAATGCAAGCAAACATTCATATGACATGCTACAAACTATTAGTGAGCTGGAGCTAATCATAAGAAAGCAAGAACTACTAAGCATCCATAAATAACATACACCCTACATGAACAGACTAAGCATGACCACAGTGATGAGTATATGTACAAAAATGAAAACAAATAGAGTTCGTTACCAGCCTCTTACCACACCTCAAGTTGTCATTAATCCTCATTATTGCCCTTCACTTTTGTGGCTTGAATAATAACATGAAACCAAATTACACTGAGGACTGCTGAACCCTGCAACAAACTCATAAAACCAAAGAAGAACAACAAATATTTTTGGTGTTTTCGATTTTTAAAAACAAGAACCAAAAAGGAAGAACAAGCAAAGCAAAATCTTTTTGGGTTTTTCGAATAGTTCAAACAAAGAAAAAAGGGAAAAACAAACCAAGGCAAAAAGAAGAAGAAACAAACAAAGAGAAACAACAGAAATATGTTTGGCCTTTTTGTGTTTTAGAAAGCAAAAACAAAGAGAGAACAAAAACTAAAAATAGAATGAAACATGAATATACAAATACCGACGAAACATGATATGTAGATGAGTCTGATGTCCGTGTACCTCCCCCCAAGCTTAGGCTTTTGGCCTAAGTGGGTATCAATCCAAATACGAGTAAGGGTTCCAAGCAGTCGGGTCATTGTAAGAATGATCGTAGTTAGGCCCTTGGGAAGAAGAAGCTCCCCAATCATAGGTAGGCTGCTGATATGAAGATTCCCCCTCATTCGAGGGCTGGACCGAATCATCTGTGACCTCCCTTCTAGTATCCTGCTCTTGTTGGGAGAGCTCTCCCAAGTACGTATCAAGCTCCTCCTCAGTGAGTGACCATCCTACCCTGGTATCAAGGTTAAACAAAACAGGTGCAGTCAAAAGAACAAATCACTCGGACTTACTCTTTCTCCAACCAGCCTTGAGAAAGGTTATTTCATAAGACAACTCACTCAAATTAGCCGAAGAAGAAACAAATTTATGTTGTATCATGGAATTAAGATCAAGCCTTTCTATGGGAAACTGTAGGTCTAGATGATGAGGCACTAAACCATGCAACTCTAATAAATGAGAAGTAATGAGGCCTCTACAGATTCCACCTTTCTCGCGGTTAGCAGCAAGACGGAAAGCTATCAAGACACCCAAGTTGTAAGTTCTATCTCGTTTTAAAGCAGCTGAGATGAATGCTAGATCATATGAGGATAGCTTATTAGCAGTCTTCCTAGCGAGAACACACTTGGCAATAAAGTAAGCAAAGTAACAAATAGATGGGAGATGAATATTACGGATTTTCCCACTCTCCTTTGAGAAGCTGCTCCCTTGGCAAATCTCCGCATACAGGTCCATGAGTGGTGCAGGTCACTCTTTAATCCTCCCACACGATCCCCATTGAGGTACCTTAATAGCTGCACAAAAGTCATCAAGAGGAAGGTCGACAGCTATATTGTAAATTTTGTAGTGGACCATGGGGTTAGGTAAAGAGTAACTAAATCGAAAGTCCTACACTACAGACATAGTTAGTTTCACAAATTGACTTCATCCTCCACAAAGTGCTCCAATCCTGCATTAGCAACCAAAATATGGAAGTCCTAGGAAATTCCTGCAGCCCTCATGAATTCGAGGCATGGATAGATGGAAGGAAAAACCTCCTCCTCTCGATGAATCTTCATAACCTCAGGTACCCTCAGTTCATGTTGGTTGAGTTGATGCTCATTCATCTTCTATTCTGAAATTTTAACATCTATTACACAAGTGATTGCAAAGTGAGAATATAATGAAGGGCACTACTCATAGGGACTTATAGCTACCTAAACATGCATCAAAACAATATATCTAAGCATTGAACAAGCTTACAAGCTCTCATAACCTGTCACCTATAGCAGCAAAATACTCAAGATATAAACCACTAAACACAAATCTACTTGGACAAGCGTAGGAGTCACATACCGGAGAGCAAATGCTCCAAATTTTAGCAGCAAAGATGGGCTAAGCAAGGAGATCAAAAAATCGAGGGCAAGAACAGCAAGAACGTGATTTTGAGCAATGAACTGGTGTTTTCTCGGGAGAGAGAAGAAAGTGGCAAGTGAGAGAGTGAGTGGAGGGCTAGGGGTGGCCCACACCATTGCCAGGCGCGCCCCTGGGCTGGCCGCGCCACCAGGTGGTGTGCCTGCCTGGTGGGCCCCCTGGTACTTCCAGGCACTCCTCTGCCCCTTTTTCACGTAAAAATTTAGTATGAATTTTTTGGAATTTTTAGAGACACTTTATTTTTGAGCAATTTCCAGGCATAGATAAATGATTTTCTGACAGAAAAAAGTTTCTGGAATGATGCAATGACAAAACAAGGCTAAAACTTTAGAAGTTCTAAGACACTCTAACATGCAAGCAAGTAACAACAGAAAAGTAAACTAAACGAAAACAAAAACTAAAATGGATAGAATAGAAGTGAGCGAAGATAATCATGGTGAAAACATTGTTTTGCTCAATGAAATCATTTTGTTAACAAGGTTGATCAGGTCTTGTTACCAAAACAATTTTATATGAAACACAAACTTGTATTCCACTAATGATTATGTTACCTCAACTTTGATAGCAATGGTCCCAATCATAATAGTTTCATATTTTTCTCTTGGTATGGGATAATACATCTCTCCAACTTGAATGCCCTCAACATGTTCAATTAAATTTAAACCATAATTCCTATCAATCTTCTTGGGGAAATAGACAGTATGCGCCTTGTCATTAACATTGAAGGTCACCTTTCCTTGATTACAATTAATAACAGCTCCTGCAGTATTAAGAAAAGGTCTCCCAAGAATAATAGACATATTATCATCTTCAGGCATTTCAAGCACAACAAAATCAGTTAATATCAAGCAATTATGAGCCACTTGAACAGGTACATCCTCACATATACCAACAAGAATAGTGGTAGATTTATCAGCCATTTGCAAAGATATATCAGTTGGTATCAGTTTTTCCAGTTGAAGTCTCTTGTAGAGAGACAAAGGCATGACACTAACTCCTGCTCCCAAATCACACAAAGCAGTTCTAACATATCTATTCTTAATAGAGCAAGGAATAGTTGGAATCCCTGGGTCTCCAAGTTTCTTTGGAACCTTACCATTAAAGGAATAATTAGCAAGCAAAGTAGAAATTTCTTCATTAGGGATCTTCCTTTTATTCGAGACAATATCCTTCATATACTTTGAATAAGGAGGCAATTTAATAGCATCAGTCAAAGGAATTTGTAAGAATAAAGGTTTCATCCACTCACAAAACTTATTATAGTGTTCATCTTCCTTTGACTTGTGTTTCTTATCAGGGAAAGGCATAGGTTTTTGAACCCAAGGCTCTCTTTCACTACCATGTTTCTTAGAAACAAAATCTTCTTTAGTGTATTTAGTATTCTTAGTGTGACTTTCAGGTTCTTCTTCAACTTTTTCTTTATCAGGAACATCATTTTCTTCATTACCACTTTCAGTTTCAGCATCAGAGACAGATATACTATTAGGATCTTTAGCAGGTTTAGAGGGTTCTACAATAGTTTTATGTTTCTTTTTTCTTTTGTTACGAGTAGTACCACTATTTTCAGCTTGTTGAGAATCCTGCTCGATTCTTTTGGGATGCCCCTCAGGATATAGAGGATCCTGGGTTGCAGCACCACTTCTAGTTCTAATTTCATAAGCATGTTTTTCTTTAGCAGCATTAACTAGCAAGTATTTTTGTACCTTAATAAGTTGATCAATTTGAGTTTGAACCATTTGAAAATGTTTAACAAGCATTTTAACATCATTAGAGGTTCTTTCCACAATATCCTTCAACTCAACAATAGCTCTAGAGTTTTCCATTAGATGATTTTGCACCCTTTTATTAAAATTATCTTGCTTAACAATAAAAATACCGTATTCTTCTAAGCATTGATCAGGAGGTTTAGAGTAAGGGATATCACCTTCATAAAAGTGTTGGAGAGAGTGTACCTCAATAGTGGATGAGTGGGGAATTGGCTTACATAATTCTTCTATAGGAGGTAAATTCTTGACATCTGCAGCTTTAATTCCCTTCTCCTTAAGACATTTCTTAGCTTCCTTCATCACTTCATCATTTAGTTCAATAACTCCCCTCTTCTTAGATGTTGGCATAGGCGCAGGAATAGCTGGTTCGGGTATAATTGTTTCAGGTATAGCTGGTTTAGGAGGAGTCTAATCTTCATAATTCTTGCTTATTTTAGCCATTAATTCCTCAGCTTCCTTGGGAGTCCTATTCCTGAAAACACAATCAGCACAATGATGGCCCAAAATATATCGAGCTCGTTGGGGAACCCCAAGAGGACGGTATGATGAGCACATCAGTAAGTTTTCCCTCAGTAAGAAACCAAGGTTATCAATCCAGTAGGAAAAAGGAAACACCCCAAAGGTGTTGCTAGCTGAGCCTTGGCAGGGCGCACTACCGGTGCTAGTAGCAACGTGGAGACTTGCACAACACAACCACAAAACTTTGCCCCAACTTACGATGAGGTTGTCAATCTCACCGGTTTCGCTGAAAACAAAGGATTAAACATATCGAATGGAAGAAAGTAATAGTTTGCAGAAAGTAAACACAAAGCAGTAAACGGTTTGTAGATTGTATGTAAAAGAAAGGACCGGGGTCCATAGTTCACTAGAGGTGGCTCTCCTTAAGATAGATAACATGCTGGGTGAACAAATTACAGCGGGGCAATTGACAAACATCGAGAAAGCATACAAGCATATACTAATCATCTTGATTCCTTTGAGACTTGATTGGGCATTACAACATTTTACATAGACCGTCATCCAACTGCATCTATGACTAATAATCCACCTTCAGGTTATCATCCGACCCCCTCCAGTATTAAGTTGCAAGCAACAGATTATTGCTTCTGGTGCGTGTAAAGTAAACAATACGATTGTTCTATGAACAAAGGATTGTTGTTTTCTCCCTAGTAGCAACAACACATCTAGTACCTTAGAGATTTGTCACTTCCCAGTTACGGAGGCATGAACCCACTATCGAGCATAAATACTAACTCTTGGAGTTGCTAGCATCCACCTGGCCAAGATAGCTACTAACAACGGAAAGCATGCAAGATCACAAATAACAAAGACATGATAGAATCAATAATCAATCTGAAATAGCATCTCAATATCCATCGGATCCCCGCAAACACAACATGCAGAATTACAAATAGATGATCTTGATCATGAACGGAGCTCACAAGATCTAGACATGAAAGCACAAAGGAGGAGAACCAGCCATCTAGCTACAACATGGACCCGTAGTCTAGAGAAGAACTACTCACGCATCACACCGAAGGCTTGCATGGTGATGAAGAAGGCCTCCAGGGTGAATTCCCCTCTCCGGCAGGGTGTCGAGAAGAGCTTCAGATCCCTCCCGATCTAGGGATGGAGATGACGGTGGCTACAGACTCTTTCATGGATTTTTGATCGGGTACTTAGGGTTTTGGTATCGGAGGCAATATATAGGCAGAAGGAGAGGCCGAGGGTGGGGTCGGCCAGACCACCTGGCGTGGGCGAGCCCCGCGTGGGCAGTGGTGTGGCTGGGCCCCACCCTTCTCCGTCTCGTATTCTGCTCAGATGACTTCGGTAAAATAGCAACTTTGGCTTTTGTCCGTCAATTTGAGAATATTCATTTCGACTTTCTGGACCAAAAACAGTGAAAAGCAGTAGCTTTGTGGCTCTTGTTAATAGGTTAGTCCAAGAAATCATATGAAAAATACTCCAAAGTGTGGACAAAACACAAGAAAGTAGATAAAACCAAGCATGGAACATCAAATTATAGATACATTTGCAATGTATCACACAACTATCCATGTATGTCCTAGATTCTTCAGTTAGTCCATTATAAAATATATCAAGAAGCTCATTCTTAGGTAATGGACATCCAGACTGTGCATGAATCAAAGCACAAAACCTTGCCCATGATTCAGGCAATATCTCTTTTTCTCCCTGTTTAAAATCAAAAAGTTCCTGCAAAATAGCATGTCTAGCACTAGGAGGAAAATATTTCTGCAGGAAAGTACTAATCAAGCAATCAGGGCTATCAATAGATTCAGGAGTTAAGTTACTAAACCAAGTTTTAGCTTCTCCTTTCAGTGAAAAAGGGAAAATCTTAGCAACAAAGTAGGTGCGCATCTTAATATCATCAGAAAACAAGCCACTCATGGTAGACAGCTCAGTCATATGTGCTACCACACTTTCATTCTTAGTCCCACAAAAAGGTTCTTTCTCAACAATAGCTATATAGGATAGATCAAGAGAGAAATCATAATCTTTATCTTTAATGTTTATGGGAGAAGGGACAAACTTAGCATTAGGAGACAATTTGGATTTTATATTACGCCTCTCAAGGAGACTCTTAGCAGCACTCGTATCATGGGTGTTTTGACATTCTTTAATAAATTCATCGGTCATCTCAATATAACCATCTTCAATATCATAGTTTTCTCTATACTCAGGTGAACTAACAGGTGTAGTAGTGTCTTCACTAGGAGTTTCAGTATTTCCAGCAATAGTTCTAGCAATCGTAGCATCTAGGAAAGGACCTAATGAACCACTCTTATCAAGCACAGTAGAAGCAGCATCATAAGATTCAGAAGTTTCAGATTCAGCAGTAGTAGCAGTGTGTGTAGCATGTGTATGTGGTGGTGTAAGGAACTTACTCATAATAGACGGTGAATCAAGAGCAACAGAGGTGTTTAGAACTGTACCTCTTCTTGTAGTGGATGGTAAAATAGGAACCTTGCCATCACGAGACTTACCCATGATGGATGGATGGCAGCGAACAATAATGATTCCAAGTGTACTTGATAAATAAAGCTATGCTCCCTGGAAACGGTGCCAGAAAATAGTCTTGATGACCCACAAGTATAGGGGGTGTATCACAGTATTTTCGAGGGAAGTGAAACCCAATTTATTGATTCGACACAAGGGGATCCAAAGAATATTTATAAGACTTAACAACCGAGTTGTCAATTCAGCTGCAGTAGAAACAATCTTGCTCACAGTAGTTTATCAGTAGCAATAGTTTTGTAGTAGCAATAGCAAAGAAACAACAGTAGTAAAAGTAAAGACAGTAGTAACAATTGCAGCAAACAGTAGGATTAGAGCGCGGTAGGCATAGGGATGGATGGACGGGCGTTGCATGGACAAGACAATTCACATGGCAATCAGAACATATGGCATTTGCAGATAAATAAGATAAAGCATCCAAGTACTAAATAATCCTAGGCATGTGTTCCATATATAGTCATACGTGCTCGCAATGAGAACTTGCACAACATCTTTTGTCCTGCCAGCCCATTTGCAGCGGGGCCTCAAGGGAACTACTGGCAATTAAGGTGCTCCTTTTAATAGAGCACCGGAGCAAAGTGATGTCTACACACTTCTATTCTTGTAGACAGTTATTGGGCCTCCAAGTGCAGAGGTTTGTAGAACAGCAGCAAGTTTTCCCTTAAGTGGATCACCCAAGGTTTATCGAACTCAGGAAGGAAGTGGTCGAAGGTATCCCCTCTCAAGCAACCCTGCAATCAAGATACAAGAAGTCTCTTGTGTCCCCAACACACCCAATACACTTGTCAGGTGTATAGGTGCACTAGTTCGGCGAAGAGATAGTGAAATACAAGTGGTATAGATAATTATAAGTGGTAATGGTGATAGAAAATAGCTTGCTGGCGTGTGGTTGACGTGGGAAAAGACTAAAGGCAAACTGACATAAAGATGGAAGCAAGCAAACATGTAACGGATCTAATTGCAAACGGTGTTTCAATGCTAAGAAACAAGGCCTCGAGCTCATACTTTCACTAGTGAACACTCTCATATAAATATCTTCTCTTCATGATACTACTCTTAACTACTCTCCGGTTGAACACTCTAATCGATGGTAGGGCTATAACAGCACACCTCAAAGTTCATCTTTCCCATCTAGAAAACCCCACACTGTCACCTTGAGTACTAGATGGTTCCAACAAACACCACAATTTCATAAAGACATCCAACTCCAAATATAAATCATAATAAGTATTTGTAATCTCTAGCCTAAGTACCACCATGGTGTGCACACTGTCAACTTCACACACATGGGAGAGCAGAGATCTATTAAAGCATTTGAGTAGCAATGTAGATCTATAGATTACAAGCTCATGATCTCAATAAGGTCATGCATAGAGAGAGATGAACACATAGCTATCGGTAGAACCCTTAACCTCGAGGAAGAACTACTCCCTCCTCATCATGGGAATCAGCAACGGTGATGGAGATGGTGGTGGAGATTGATGGAGATGGCTCCGGGGGCACTTCCCCGTCCCGAGTCTTGCGAACAGACACTTCATCCCTCGAATCTCCCCTTCGGTGGCGGCGGCGCTGTGGAACTTTTCGTGGCTAGAGGCAGGACGATCTAGGGTTTATGCATCGGGAGGCTCTTATAGGCGAGAGGGGAGACCGAGGGGGTGACGGAGGGCCCCACACCACCCCCTGGCGTGGCCTGGCCCGCGCCACCAGGTGGTGTGGCCACCCTCTGGCCCTTCTCTGTCTCGTATTCTGGCTCCAAGTGTCCCCCGGTAAAATAATAACTTTGGCTTTTGTCCCGTCCAATTCTGAGAATATTAATTTTCTGACTTCCTGGAACCAAAAAATAGCAGAAAACAGGTAGCTAGCACTTTGGCTCTTGTTAATAAGTTAGTCCAAGAAATCATATGAAAAGTACTCCAAAGTGTGGACAAAACACAAGAAAGTAGATAAAACCAAGCATGGAACACCAAAAATTATAGATACATTTGCAATGTATCAACATCCCTAAGCTTAACTCCTGCTCGTCCTCGAGTAGGTAAGTGATAAAAAGAAAGAATAATTTTTGAGGTGACATGCACCATCATAAACTTGATCAAAGTATTTGTAAAACATTGATAGCTGGGATCATAGTACTTCAATCATAACATGTAAGACAAGGTTCTAGCAATAAGACAAAGAAACTATGTTGCAACATGAAAAGACACAAACAAAAGATCATGAATAACAATGCTTTGCAAGACGTTCGTTTGTTTCACATAAAGAAAACATAGCATAATAGTATTCAGCTTGTCCCTCATAGAGTAGCAAATATAAATGCATAGGACACCTTCAAGGTTCATAAGAGTGACTAGATACAAATAGTTTAAAACAAGCAATATCAAGATATGCATCAATCAACTAGTCTTGGGACAATGCACATAGAACTAAGAGTGGCCACTATGCTCTTGTCACATCCCAAGATTTTCCAAATCTTGTAATGTGAACAATAAAATAACAAAATAAATTTTTGTTGAAAATCAGGGAGAAAAGAAACTTTTGTTTCTAAAAGGAGACTTAAAATCCCATCTTGAACAAACTTTGGTTAAAGTTTGAATTCAACAAAAATCCAAATCAAGGGAAATGCATTCCTCAATGAATGTATCTGGAAATTTGAACATTTGGAAAGTAATCCAAAACCCTAAACCCTAATGGAAGGAAATTATTTTCCAAAGTTACCCCAAGATCTATGGATTTGATCCATACCAAAGTTGATCAACAAATATTCTCAAAGGATCAAGAAAAGACCTTAGAGATTGGTTTCACTTAGTTTGGAACCATAGACAAAATCTTGTGAATAATATAAGATAAGGAAATTGAATTTCCAAAGCCAATAAAGCCCTTACCAAAAGCCATACCAACTGGTGATCAATAATCCTAAAGGGATTTATAAAGATAAAACATTTATCAAAGGAAAATAAATTGTTTTGGAAACACAAATTTAGATCTTTTAATAAAAGACTTTGGTTTCAAATGAAAAGATAAGCCAAATTAATTTTGGCCAAACTTTTGAAATAAAATATTTTGTTTTGATAAAGTGAGTAAAGGTTTATTTAAATAAAATAAAGGATTTAAATATCCAATTTTATTTAAGTAAAAGCTTTTCCCATTTTAAATGAACACCAAGTATTTTATTACTACTTTGAAATCTTTTATTAAAAGGTTTTGCTTTGATTAAAATGAGTAAAGGATTATTTAAATAAAATAATAAGGATTTAAATATCCAATTTTATTTAAGTAAAGGCTTTCCCATTTTAATTAAAACACCAAAACTTATTTATTTATTTAAATAAGTTTCCAAGTATTCCTTTATTTTTCAAATTAAACCTTCTGGTTTGGTTTTGAAAATAATTGGATTTCAAATGGAAATTTTGTTAAATAAATCAAACCCTAATAACTAAAGATCCACTTTATTTAAATAATAAATGGATCCTAAAATAAATAAAAATAATATTTCATTTTGAGATTTGGATTATGTTGCCAAACAGAACCAAATTCAAAGTGAAGTTGAGTGATTGTTTGAAATTGTTTGAATGTATGAATAATTATTTGAAATTCAAAACAGAAAAAGAATTAGAAAAAGAAAAAGATTTAGACAGAAAAAAAAATAGAGGCCCAACAGTTCAAAGACCATTGCCCAAATTTTCACCGCTCAAGAAGACTTTTTCGTACCAAATAACAGACTAATCGAGTCAATGACAGCCCGGACCCTCTTCTCTCTCTCACTCACTCGCTGACGAGACGATCCCACCTCCTCTTATTTCCCCCGAACCGTTTTTCTTCACCACTTAAACAACCCACTGAGACACCGACTGGTGGACCTCCTCCTCACCCTTTTTCCCACTGACGCGCCGGTCCCACTTCTCTAGCCATCGTCTTCACCGCGACTAGTTCCTCCTCAGACAGCGTCGCCGTTCTCTGTAAATCAATCCGCGCGTTCAATTCGTCTTAATTCCGCGCCATTACCTCGCCTTGATCACGCAGATTGAAACGCCTGTGTCTCCTCTATAAATCCCCTCCGATACCTCCCGCTGGCACGCCTTAGACCGCCCCTAATTTCTTCCCGAGCTCCTCTGTCTCCGGTGAGCTCCGCGAGCGATTCCGGCCAGCCAACGCTACCCCTTACCTCCTCGACCATGCTCTCGTGATCCCCACCTCCTGGCGATCATCCCCGTAGCAACATCTTGCCCCGAGCGACCAGAGCGTCGACAACCACCTCGACCACCATCGCCACCGTCTGCCTCTTTCTCCGACGAGCCCCACAGGTAGAATCCGGTCACCCCTCTCCTCCCTGAGAACACGATGATGATCTCCAAGCTCAGACGAACCTAACAGCACTTTCCGTTTGTCTTAGGGCGCCCCCAATCTTCGCCTTCGTCAAAGCACAGAGCGCCAGGTTCCGCTTCTTCTCCGGCGACTCTTCTGGTAAGCACAAGACCACCCCGACCCCTTTCGTTCACGCACACGACTCCGTCTCGATCTTGCGCATCTAACCGTATCACCATTTCTCTTTGAGGTGATCCACAGCATCGTCTTCAACCACGGACAGAGCCGTCCGACGTTGTTCTCTACTCCGGCGAGCAACTACGCCTGACCCCGTGCGCCCCTCGTCGAGCCATCAGCACGTCGAGCTTCACCGCAACCTTCTGAGCACGGTGAGCAACTTCCCTTTCTCCCTCACCCCCTGTAGCACCAGCACCGTCGACGACCGACCGCTCCGCCGCCAGCAATGGCCGCCAGTCATCGTCTATGACCAAGCACCCCACAGCCGTTCGATCTAGATCGGACGCACTAGACAGAACCACTTAACAGCGAAGGGGTACTAGCTCTGTGCCGTGCGATCAAACTTGATCCAACGCTCCATGTTGCCGATCCACACCAAACCGGTACGGGCGAATATTATTAAGACGCGTGGCACTAGATCTGTTTAAAAACAGATTTGAAAACAGAAACTTTTGTCATTTTCAAACCCTTGTATCTTTTGATCCACACGTCCAAATTTTACAAATTTGATGTTGTTGGAATCAGCAAGACAAGATCTAGCCAACCCTGCCCTTAGTTTAGCAAATAGTATTTGTTAGCTTGTTTGATTTTGCAGATTCTTTTGTGTGCTTGCTAACATTAGAAAAATCATTTAAAAAATGATATTTAGGTTAAAACCTTTGCAATTTAGTTTGTTGTGACCTTACTGACCCTAGGAACCAACCCATAGTTTGGAAAGTGATTTTGAAAATGAATAGGATGGATTAATTAGTTTAGTCCATTTCTAGCTAATTAAAAACTATTTGTTTTGTTTATGAAAATGCTTTCATAAAGAAAACTTTGGAGAAAATGTTTTGAACCAAACCTACTGACCCAAAACACCAAGTTTTGCAATAACAACTCATTTGGTGAAACCTATAGGTTAATACCCTAGTAGAAATGTTTCTACACCACATAGAATGACACTTTGTTTTGCAAATGGTTTTATAGTGAAACCTTTTGCAAATGACTTAGCCACTTCACAAAATGACCAATAGGTGTTCCCAAAAGTCTATGACCCATTAGGAACCCCTTTTTCAAAACAAAACAAAGCTTGGCATGCTTGCATGCATTTCTTTAACTTTGCCACTTTGGTAAATGACCAATTTGGATCTTACAAAGTTTAGGAATCTAATGAAACCCCTTTTACAAATGACTTTGCCATTTTGGCAAATGACCAATTTGGAACTTACAAAGTTTAGAAGCCTAGTGGAGACCACCTTTACAATTAGAACCATCCTTGCATGCTTGCATGCATTTCTTGATTTTGTTATCTTGTGCGTGTTGTTTTGCTTGATTGGTAGATTAAGTTTGTGCCTTGCTTGATTGACTGTAGTGACTTGAAGAGTGTGAGTGTTGCAAGGACAAGGAGTGAACCTATACCTCTACCAAAAAGGCAAGTGATGCTTCATATCTTATGTCCCATTATTTTCACTATGCATTAGTGTTTTTGCTAAGTAAAACTTGCATGGTTTTTATTTAGCTAAGTATAGACCTTACTATAGGAAAACTAGTAGATAAATCCTTAGAAGGATTTTCCTAAGATAAGAATCCTATTACTACCAAGCTTAGCCTAGCTAATAGAAAACTTGGGTGGTATATATTCACTATGGAAAAATCTCTAAGTCTGAGGACTTATGTTTTTGATTAATAAAATAACTAAGTTAATGAATCACCTGGGTGGAAATGGAAGGAATGGTTTATGTTGAGTGGTTCACAAGGCCATGGACTTGGCTTGTGTATCTCACTTGTGGATGGCCACCCAGGAAACAAAGAGATTTGAGATGTCAAATGTTGAGAAGCTTCAAGTGCAACCACTTGGCAATATGGGCTCTGCCATGATCTTAGGATGCTGGAACTTAGTCACTTGGACAGTGGGTGGTAGTGTATGATAGGTTGGAGCGCGTCCATTTGACTAAGGAAAGGCTACTGAAGGATCATGTCTTGGGAAACCAAGGCTTGTGGGGAAAGTGCACCACCTCTGCAGAGTGTAAAACCTAAGTACTTAGCCATGTCCCTGGTAAAGGACAATTTGAGCATCAAGACATGGAAACTTCAAGAATCTCATCACTCCAATTTCTAAATAAAATTTGTGGGTGAACAAGGGTTGTGTGAAATTCTTCAATCTTTGATGGAGAGATGGCTTGGTACAAGGATCTTGAAATCATTGATTGAGGAAAATTGTTTTTGCCAAGCAAATCTTTAGTCTTTGATTGGTAGATGCCCTGAGTGGATCTCCAGTCTTTGATTAGTAGACGTCTTGGAAAGTTTTTGCCAAACAAAACTTAGTATTTTCAAAATGATAGGAAAAATCTATTTTGAGCAATGCAAGCCTCAGCTCCACTTAGCCAAATGCATATAGATGATAGACTCCACTATACTACCAAAGTATCACTTGCCAATACAATTCAAATGTATTGACCCTTGTGGCTGTAACTTATGATGTTGCAGGTTTGATTGATTTTAGTGAAGATTGATTGATTAGGATTACAAAGTCTACAACCAACATCTGCCTGTGGCACTTTGAAGATGAAGGACCCATGACTATAGTTATTCCGCTGCAATGTAATGTAAATAGCCAATGAGCTATGTTTGATGTAATAAAACTATTTTATTCCTGGTTATAAAGTTGTATTATGACCTTTGTTTCTTGATATTACATCTGAACTGTGGATGCTAGCTATTGATCCAGGGACTAGCATTGTAAACACAAGGGACTCAATCTTATTAAAGGTTGGGGACGCCATGTAATGGTATCGAGCATTGTGTTGCTGTAGGATTTGTAACCCTAGGATTGGACAAAAACCCTTAGACAATAGGAGTTGTCTTATTCCAAAACTTATTTACAAAACAATCTTGTAAACTCTTTCCTCAACCATTTTGGTTTCAATTCTACTTCTCTTCTACTTCAAAACTTGATGGAAAAGCCTACCCCATGACCAAAGACTTCATCATGAGCAAAAGACTTCTTCAACACTTCCAACTCTAATGACTTCAACTTCTTTAACTCCAATGACTTTAACATCTTCAACATGTACACCAAGGACTTCAACTTGGATATCACTAAAGACTACAAGTCTTGAGTAACATTTCACTTGAAGACTAGGGAAACACAACTTAGAAGAAGCCATCACCACCTTTGAAGATTTGTGAACAAGAGACAAGAATTCTCCAAGGATACAAAGATCTCATTCAAGAAGAATCAACCAAGAAGAATGGAAAGATCACAAGTGAACCATATAGATGGACCACCATATTTTAGTTAAGTCAAACCCACCAACTTATGTGGTGTAACAAAAATATTTTGTTGCCTAAGTATGTGCCTGAAACTGTTGTTTGAGTGGAGTGTTTGTTTGTGATTGCTTGCACATTGCTTGTGTGAATTGTGATGTGTGTGATTAGGATTGATTCCCTTAGAAATCTTTTGCCTATTCTAATCCCCTCCAACCCAAACAGATGACTTCTCCAAGAGACTCCAGCATCAAGGATGATGACAACAACAACAACCAAGAGGACAACATGAGAGAACTCCTAGCAACCCAACACCAGTTGAACCAACTAACAACTCAGTTCATAGCTAACAATAGTGATAAAGACCCTACCTTGCAAAAGTTTTTGGAAGAACAATCCCAACTGATGCTTAAGGTGACTAATCAAATGATCAGCATGGAAGAAAACTATCCCAAAAGAGTGTATGATAACAAGGATGACAAGAATATTATTCTAGATGGAGCCCCAGCTTGCATTATTTGTGGAGACAAGGATCACACTTCCAAGGAGCATGAAGATCAATGCCCCAATTGTGAAGAGGAACATCCAGTTGGCCAATGCCCCACATCTCAAGTTACTTGTTACCTTTGTGAAGGAAACGACCATGTACCTACTCAATGCCCCATCTATGCCATTGTTGAACAAAGGAAACAAGAAGAATCCAAGTATGCCAAGAATGTTGATGACAAAGGAAAAGGACCACTTATACCTCCAAACAAGACAACCCAATTCAAAGGATCAAAGAAGCCCAAGAAACCAAAGCAAGACATGAGCCTAGTGCAATGTCGTAAATGTAAGGAAATGGGACACTACCCCAGTGGATGCCCAGAGAACCCAAAGAATAAAGAGATCGGCCAAGTAGTGTGCAACAACTGCAAAGAGCTAGGCCACTATGTAGCCACTTGTCCACAAGAGCAACGTAAAGAACTCCAAGATATCCACTGTTTCAATTGCAAGGAACCAGGACACTATGTAAGCAACTGCCCAGAAAAGATGAAGAACAAGATAAACAAGTCTATGGAGAAACCCAACCTTAGCCCATGAGTCAAGCATGGAAACAAAGGACACTAAGCAGAAGTTTTCCAAGAAGAAGTTTTCCAAGATTCCAAGCAAGCCAAGATGTAGTTTAGTTTGAAATTTTAAGGGTGGTAGTACCCTAGTTGTTTTGAACCTGCTTGTAACCCTAGCCTCCCCAAATCTCGGGACGAGATTTATTTTAAGGAAATTGTCACATCCCAAGATTTTCCAAATCTTGTAATGTGAACAATAAAATAACAAAATAAATTTTTGTTGAAAATCAGGGAGAAAAGAAACTTTTGTTTCTAAAAGGAGACTTAAAATCCCATCTTGAACAAACTTTGGTTAAAGTTTGAATTCAACAAAAATCCAAATCAAGGGAAATGCATTCCTCAATGAATGTATCTGGAAATTTGAACATTTGGAAAGTAATCCAAAACCCTAAACCCTAATGGAAGGAAATTATTTTCCAAAGTTACCCCAAGATCTATGGATTTGATCCATACCAAAGTTGATCAACAAATATTCTCAAAGGATCAAGAAAAGACCTTAGAGATTGGTTTCACTTAGTTTGGAACCATAGACAAAATCTTGTGAATAATATAAGATAAGGAAATTGAATTTCCAAAGCCAATAAAGCCCTTACCAAAAGCCATACCAACTGGTGATCAATAATCCTAAAGGGATTTATAAAGATAAAACATTTATCAAAGGAAAATAAATTGTTTTGGAAACACAAATTTAGATCTTTTAATAAAAGACTTTGGTTTCAAATGAAAATATAAGCCAAATTAATTTTGGCCAAACTTTTGAAATAAAATATTTTGTTTTGATAAACTGAGTAAAGGTTTATTTAAATAAAATAAAGGATTTAAATATCCAATTTTATTTAAGTAAAAGCTTTTCCCATTTTAAATGAACACCAAGTATTTTATTACTACTTTGAAATCTTTTATTAAAAGGTTTTGCTTTGCTTAAAATGAGTAAAGGATTATTTAAATAAAATAATAAGGATTTAAATATCCAATTTTATTTAAGTAAAGGCTTTCCCATTTTAATTAAAACACCAAAACTTATTTATTTATTTAAATAAGTTTCCAAGTATTCCTTTATTTTTCAAATTAAACCTTCTGGTTTGGTTTTGAAAATAATTGGATTTCAAATGGAAATTTTGTTAAATAAATCAAACCCTAATAACTAAAGATCCACTTTATTTAAATAATAAATGGATCCTAAAATAAATAAAAATAATATTTCATTTTGAGATTTGGATTATGTTGCCAAACAGAACCAAATTCAAAGTGAAGTTGAGTGATTGTTTGAAATTGTTTGAATGTGTGAATAATTATTTGAAATTCAAAACAGAAAAAGAATTAGAAAAAGAAAAAGATTTAGACAGAAAAAAAATAGAGGCCCAACAAGATCAAATTTCAGCCTTTTTCACGCCTCAAGAAGACTTTTCGTACCAAATAATGAGACCTAATCGAGTCAATGACGGCCGGACCCTCTTCTCTCTCTCACTCACTACCGACGAGACGATCCCACCTCCTCTTATTTCCCCGAACCGCTTTTTCTTCACCGCTTAAACAACCCATCGAGACACCTTGGTGGACCTCCTCCTCACCTTTTTCCCATCGACGCGTCGGTCCAACTTCTCTATCCATCGTATTCACATGACTAGTTCCTCCTCGCACATGTCGCCGTTTCTCAGAATCAATCCGCTGCTCAATTCGCCTTAATTCCGCGCCATTACCGCCTTTGATCACGCAGATTGAAACGCTGTGTCTCCTCTATAAATCCTCCGATACCTGTACGGCACGCCTTAGACCGCCCCTAATTTCTTCCCGAGCTCCTCTGTCTCCGGTGAGCTCATGAGCGATTCCGCCAGCCAACGCTACCCTTACCTTCGACCATGCTCGTGATCCCCACCTCCGGCGATCATCCCCAGAGCAACATCTTGCCCCGAGCGACAGAGGCCGACAACCACCTCGACCACCGCCGCCACTGCCTTTTTTCTCCGACGAGCCCCACAGGTAGAATTCGGTCACCCCTCTCCTCCCCGAGAACACGATGATGATCTCAAGCTCAATTTAACCTAAAGCACTTTTCGTTTGTCTTAGGGCGCCCCCAATCTTCGCCTTCGTCAAAGCACAGAGCGCCGCCGTGTCTGCTTCTTCTCCGGCGACTCTTCTGGTAAGCACAAGACCACCCCGACCCCTTTCGTTCACGCACACGACCGCCTCGATCTTGCGATCTAACCGTATCACCATTTCTCTTTGAGGTGATCCACAGATCGCCTTTCAACCACGGACAGAGCCGTCCGACGCCGTTTCTACTCCGGCGAGCAATTACGCCGACTTCGCGCCTCGCCGAGCCATCAACACGCCGAGCTTCACCGCAACCTTCCGAGCACGGTGAGCAACTTCCCTTTCTCCTCACCCCTGTAGCACCAGCACGACCGACCGCCCGGCCGCAAAGGGCCGCATTACGCCCGTTTATGACCAAGCACCCCTACAGCTCGATCTAGATCGGACGCACTAGATGTAACCACTTAACAGCGAAGGGGTACTAGCTCTGCCGCGGCGATCAAACTTGATCCAACGCTCCACGTTGCCGATCCACACCAAACCGGTACGGGCGAATATTATTAAGACGCGTGGCACTAGATCTGTTTAAAAACAGATTTGAAAACAGAAACTTTTGCCATTTTCAAACCCTTGTATCTTTTGATCCACACGTCCAAATTTTACAAATTTGATGTCGTTGGAATCAGCAAGACAAGATCTAGCCAACCCTGCCCTTAGTTTAGCAAATAGTATTTGTTAGCTTGTTTGATTTTGCAGATTCTTTTGCTTGCTAACATTAGAAAAATCATTTAAAAATGATATTTAGGTTAAAACCTTTGCAATTTAGTTTGTTGTGACCTTACTGACCCTAGGAACCAACCCATAGTTTGGAAAGTGATTTTGGAAAAGAATAGGATGGATTAATTAGTTTAGTCCATTTCTAGCTAATTAAAAACTATTTGTTTTGTTTATGAAAATGCTTTCATAAAGAAAACTTTGGAGAAAATGTTTTGAACCAAACCTACTGACCCAAAACACCAAGTTTTGCAATAACAAATCATTTGGTGAAACCTATAGGTTAATACCCTAGTAGAAATGTTTCTACACCACATAGAATGACACTTTGTTTTGCAAATGGTTTTATAGTGAAACCTTTTGCAAATGACTTAGCCACTTCACAAAATGACCAATAGGTGTTCCCAAAAGTCTATGACCCATTAGGAACCCCTTTTTCAAAACAAAACAAAGCTTGGCATGCTTGCATGCATTTCTTTAACTTTGCCACTTTGGTAAATGACCAATTTGGATCTTACAAAGTTTAGGAATCTAATGAAACCCTTTTACAAATGACTTTGCCATTTTGGCAAATGACCAATTTGGAACTTACAAAGTTTAGAAGCCTAGTGGAGACCACCTTTACAATTAGAACCATCCTTGCATGCTTGCATGCATTTCTTGATTTTGTTATCTTGTGCGTGTTGTTTTGCTTGATTGGTAGATTAAGTTTGTGCCTTGCTTGATTGACTGTAGTGACTTGAAGAGTGTGAGTGTTGCAAGGACAAGGAGTGAACCTATACCTCTACCAAAAGGCAAGTGATGCTTCATATCTTATGTCCCATTATTTTCACTATGCATTAGTGTTTTGCTAAGTAAAACTTGCATGGTTTTTATTTAGCTAAGTATAGACCTTACTATAGGAAAACTAGTAGATAAATCCTTAGAAGGATTTTCCTAAGATAAGAATCCTATTACTACCAAGCTTAGCCTAGCTAATAGAAAACTTGGGTGGTATATATTCACTATGGAAAAATCTCTAAGTCTGAGGACTTATGTTTTTGATTAATAAAATAACTAAGTTAATGAATCACCGGTGGAAATGGAAGGAATGGTTTATGTTGAGTGGTTCACAAGGCCATGGACTTGGCTTGTGTATCTCACTTGTGGATGGCCACCCAGGAAACAAAGAGATTTGAGATGTCAAATGTTGAGAAGCTTCAAGTGCAACCACTTGGCAATATGGGCTCTGCCATGATCTTAGGATGCTGGAACTTAGTCACTTGGACAGTGGGTGGTAGTGTATGATAGGTTGGAGCGTCCATTTGACTAAGGAAAGGCTACTGAAGGATCATGTCTTGGGAAACCAAGGCTTGTGGGAAAGTGCACCACCTGTAGAGTGTAAAACCTAAGTACTTAGCCATGTCCCTGGTAAAGGACAATTTGAGCATCAAGACATGGAAACTTCAAGAATCTCATCACTCCAATTTCTAAATAAAATTTGTGGGTGAACAAGGGTTGTGTGAAATTCTTCAATCTTTGATGGAGAGATGGCTTGGTACAAGGATCTTGAAATCATTGATTGAGGAAAATTGTTTTTGCCAAGCAAATCTTCAGTCTTTGATTGGTAGATGCCCTGAGTGGATCTCCAGTCTTTGATTAGTAGACGTCTTGGAAAGTTTTTGCCAAACAAAACTTAGTATTTTCAAAATGATAGGAAAAATCTATTTTGAGCAATGCAAGCCTCAGCTCCACTTAGCCAAATGCATATAGATGATAGACTCCACTATACTACCAAAGTATCACTTGCCAATACAATTCAAATGTATTGACCCTTGTGGCTGTAACTTATGATGTTGCAGGTTTGATTGATTTTAGTGAAGATTGATTGATTAGGATTACAAAGTCTACAACCAACATCTGCCTGTGGCACTTTGAAGATGAAGGACCCATGACTATAGTTATTCCGCTGCAATGTAATGTAAATAGCCAATGAGCTATGTTTGATGTAATAAAACTATTTTATTCCTGGTTATAAAGTTGTATTATGACCTTTGTTTCTTGATATTACATCTGAACTGTGGATGCTAGCTATTGATCCAGGGACTAGCATTGTAAACACAGGGGACTCAATCTTATTAAAGGTTGGGGACGCTACAGCTCTCAAAGTAAGTGCATAAAGATAGAAGGTGGAGACTCAATATAATGGTGGAAGAAAGGCCTTCATAGAAGGAAGTAGGGATTCAAGTTTCATAAAGAGCTTCCAAAAATTATGGTACTTATTAGCTTTCAGCTCTCATTGCCCCTATCATAAGCATCTTGAAGTGATTAAGGTTAAAGTGAACAAACTATGGTGTACATGCTTGACGAAGTATAAGTTAGAAATCTCATGTCCCTTGTATACGAGGGTCGCTCCTCATGCTACTCAAGTTTAGTCACCGGTAAGTTCTTGTCATCGTAAGTACATGTGTATCATAGAGAACCGCCAACGGGGTACCCCTTGCCCGATGATACGGAAGAATCCCCATATCAAAATGACAAGGCAAGTAGACAACGAGCATCTTAGCAATCTTCTTATTTACCATGGGAATATGGTGCTTTTTTCTCTCTTTCCTCTTTTCATAATCTTTTTTTTTCTTTTCTCTTTTTTTTCTCAATATAGGACTCTTTTTTTTGTAAGAAGAATGCTTCATAGACAACTCATTATGGTTACGCTTCAGGTTTCCACCATGTCAGCATGGATTAGACCAGCGGCCCATGCGTTTCTCTGACACATATACATAACTCCATGGACTTACAAGCTCCCCTTTCATTTCACACCGATGACATCCATATACAAAAGAGCATGATATCAACTAGGTACAAGTACCAAGTGCAATGTTGAAAGCGTTCCCCATGAAAGCATGGTTCTGCTAATTCCCAACAAATAAGTGCAAGCATATACAACATAGACGACACAATGGTTCAAGTTTATTAAGGGCAAGAAAAGTAAAGTGTGCCATCAAGTTCGTGAGAGCTTTAATCACTAGTTTTATCATAACAAGTTTAATTCGGAAGGTAAACAAAAGCATGAATATACTTGGAATAGCATAAGCTAATAGGTAGGTATGGTGGAATCTTTGGAATAACTTGGTTTAGGGAGTTGGATGCATGAGTGGAACTCATACTTGGTTGTGAAGGCTAGCAAAAGACTGGGAGCGACAAACTAAGAGAGCAATAATGGCCATACTCATGCAGAGCGACAAAACATCATTGATCAAAGCATAAAGTGATACTACAAGTTGAAAACTAAAGGATCATAGAGGCTTATGGTGACTTGAGATAGTCATAACATGGTGTGATCATGCGCCAAGTCAACCCAAATAAAGCATCAAAGGAGAATACCACTATACTATGCTTTAATATGCTAAAACAACGCATGATTCATCCAAGGCACATTAAGCAATCTCAATTGTTTATAACAAGTCATGCTACAGCAAAGAATACTAAGCATAAAGCCAAAACAATATCAAGCATGGCATGATAGAGCATATGCCACAGTCAAAAACAAGCTCTTTTTACCACATAAGCATGAACATTCCTACTCTTTTCCAAACCAAACCAAACTATTTGCAAACCAATGTATGAAAGAGGGGGTCCAACCAATTTATTTAGAAAACAAAAGCAAACGAAAACCAAAACGAAAAACGAAAAAGAAGACGCTCCAAGAGCAACACAACTGTGCATGAAACAATAAAAATGAAGCGTTTGGAAGAAACCTGGGATTTTTATTGATGAAGAGGGGATGCCTTGGGCATCCCCAAGCTTTGACGCTTGTACTTCTTGGATATTTCTTGGGGTGACACGCATGGAATCCTCAAGCTTGAGCTTTAGTCCATCCTTCATCTCATTACTCATTCCTTCCATACACCTGAAATTTTTCCTTCATACAAAACTTCACACAATCTTTATTAGCAATAATAGTGCACTCAAGATAATAGGTCTTAAGGTTCAGTTCTAATACCAAATAAACTTCCATTAGAACACTAGCTACTTTAGCACTTCCCTCAAAAAGCTTAATTCCCCAAAAGAACTCAAAAAGGAACCAACAAGAAGCAAATGTAGGAAATGGCAGAAATCTGTCAAAACAGACCAGCAGGTAAATACGATTTTTTTCGAAGACCTTCTGTTGCTCAAATCAAAAAGTGTTGAGCTAACGAAAGTTAGATAACAACCTGGGGCAGAAGCACAAAACTTCACGCCTCAAAAGACGTTCATAGATTTTACACGAATTTTTACGGTGAAGCACAGAAATCTGTTTCAGGACAGCAACTTTCCCAATCATTACTTCTCTATCATTAGAGATTACTCTTGGCACAAAAAGCAAATAAAAAAGGATAAGGAGCGGTTATTACTAAAGTAATAACTTCCAAGACTCATGTAAAACTTTTGGGTTATCTCCCAATAAGTACTTTTCTTTAACGCCTTTAAGTTAGGCATTATCGTTTGAGAACATGCTCACATAAGAAATATGAATTGAAGTAAAAGAGAGAATCAAAAAGCAAATTAAAAACACATTTAAGTCTAACCCACTTCCTATGCATAGGAATCTTGTAAAGAAACAAGTCATGAAAGCACAAAGCAACAAGCATAGGAAAGCAAAATAAGTGCAACTTCAAAATTTTCAACAGAAAGAGGGGAAATTTAATATTGTTGAGATACATAAAACCATGTTTCCCTCTCTCATAATAACTTTCAGTAGCAACATGAATAAAATTAACAATATAACTATCACAAGAAACATTCTTATCATGAGCCACATGCATAAAATAATTAATACTCCCCACATAAACATAGTCATTCTTATTGATTGTAGTGGGAGCAAATTCAACAAAATAGCTATCATTATTATTTTCATCACCATAATAATCAAATATAGGAGGCATATTGTAATCATACCTAATTTCCTCCTCAATAGTAGGTGGACTGAAAATATCATATTCATCATTGCAATCATCATAAGCAATAGAATAGTTATATTCCAAAGTGTGTTCATTTGTAAACATATCATCATTGGAAGGATCATGGATAGCACTAATAGTATAGCAATTATTAATATCATCATTTTTAGAATTGGTACCGAAGAGATTTTCAATATCAAAGGTAGTGTGCTTTTCCCAATCATGATCACTACTATAGGTAATAGGCATAGGAACATCATCGAATTCAGACTCATCAAAAACTATAATAGGAGCAACATGCTTAAGGGGAAATACCATTTCCTCTCTCCTTTTACTCCTCCTTTTCTTCTTTTTCTTCTCCTCTTTAGGAGGGAGAGGCTTGAAAGGAAACTTCTCCATATACCCTGGTTCATTGTTAGAGACAATAGAAGAAACTTTGTAGGATTCCTCCTTTTCATTAATAAGACCAAAACACATATTAGTCATGTCATATTTTGGTAAGATCTCATCTTTTATAATATTTTGTATGTAAGTATTTGTGTGGCAATTATCAACACAATAAAGATGACAACCATGCATGACACTATTCATATCAAAAGCACCCATATCTACCAAAGAGGTTTTTCTTGATAACTCTTCACACCCCAAAAATAATGTAAGTTCATCATGCTGATTAGGAGTGATCATGTCATCACAATACAAACTTGCAGTACTCATTGGATTAGAAGGGCTATTATTATGGCCTGAGCATTGAAAATTGAAATGACCCACTTCAAAGCAAAGTTCACAAATAAAAGGATAGAGGGCACAAACTTTTTACCAAGATCATTTAGAGCCCTATACCACATTCTAGTTTTTTCATTCATGTGGGTGATACAATATTCTTCTTCAATTTGATTATTCTCACAAGGTTTATGTATTCCACAAAAATTAACATGCTTATAAGAAGTAGTACTTTTAGAGGTTTGAGCATGTTTATTGCTATCATTAATAACAATTTCATTTTCCATGCAAGTGTCTTTATAAGGCTCATGATACATGTACCATTTTTCTTTAGGAGCATTAATATGAGAAGCAAAGGTTCTATAACAATCAACAAGAATTTGAGGATCAAGACCATATTTAGCACTAAGCTCTAGAAAATCAATAGTTTCAGCAAAATACTTAATGCAATCATACTCATAGTTTATACCTGGTTCTTTACCTTTGTTGTTATCCCAATATTCGGTATTGCTTTGAATTGTTTCAAGAAGATCCCACTTAGCTTTGACCTCCTTACTTGTGAAGGATCCCTCTAAACAAGTATCTAGATAGTCCTTGTAATGTTCTGAAAGCCTTGCATAGAAATTATTAATAACAATATTACTGGGGAGCTCATGAATGGGACATTTGAGCATTAGTGACTTCAATCTCTCCCATGCTTGGGAAATACTTTCTCCATCATGTGGATGAAAATTATAAATGTAATTCCTATCTTTATGAATTTCATGAGGAGGATAAAATTTAGAGTAAAAGAGAGATTCAAGTTCCTTCCACTCCAAATGATGAGGATCATCTAGTAGCTCATACCACTCCCTTGCTTTGCCCTTAAGTGAAATAGGGAATAGCTTCCTCTTAACTTGGTTCATTAAAATACCTGCACACTTGAAAACCTTGCATAATTCATGTATAAGTAGTAAATGATCACCGGGATGGACAGTTCCATCTCCAAAATAGCAGTTATTCATAACACGTTCAACAATTTTTATAGGTATTTTAAAAGGGATGCTTTCAGTATGTGGATTTAAAATATCACAAGTATCATCAGAATTACCACATAAGGGAGATAAAGTATCATCAGAGCAAATTTTCTTCTTTAAAGCTGGGGAACTAAAAAGATCATTTTCATAAAAACTAACTTCCCCAAGCTTAGACGTTTCCATAGCATTAGTAACAAAGGTGTTCAAAAGATTCATACTAATAACATTGTTATTAGCATGCAAAGAAAGTTCCATGGGTTTTTTAATTTTCTTTTCAGATAATTCAAGTTCTATCTTAGGAAAAATACTAAAAAGCTCTCTAATTTTGTTGTTGTTTTCCATTAAGCCTAACTAGTGAAAACAAGAAACAAAAAGACAAAATTATAGAATCTAAAGGAAATAACTTCGACCACTCACACCAGAGGATGTGAGTACCTTTTACCTTACCTCCCCGGCAACGGTGCCAGAAAATAGGCGTTTGCCGTGGGAGGTTCTTCTTCTTTAATCCTCCGGTGTGAATACGTTTTACCTTACCTCCCTGACAACGGCGCTAGAAAATAGCTTGATGTCTACGCACTTCTATTCTTGTAGACAGTTGTTGGGCCTCCAAGTGCAGAGGTTTGTAGAACAGCAACAAGTTTTCCCTTAAGTGGATCACCCAAGGTTTATCAAACTCACGGAGAAAGTGGTCAAAGGTATCCCCTCTCAAGCAACCCTGCGATCAAGATACAAGAAGTCTCTTGTGTCCCCAACACACCCAATACACTTGTCAGGTGTATAGGTGCACTAGTTCAGCGAAGAGATAGTGAAATACAAGTGGTATAGATAATTATAAGTGGTAATGGTGATAGAAAATAGCTTGCTGGTGTGTGGTTGACGTGGGAAAAGACTAAAGGCAAACTGAAATAAAGATGGAAGCAAGCAAACATGTAACAGATCTAATTGCAAACGGTGTTTCAATGCTAAGAAACAAGGCCTTGAGCTCATACTTTCACTAGTGAACACTCTCATATAAATATCTTCTCTTCATGATACTACTCTTAACTACTCTCTCCAGTTGAACACTCTAATCGATGGTAGGGCTATAACAGCACACCTCAAAGTTCATCTTTCCCATCTAGAAAACCCCACACTATCACCTTGAGTACTAGATGGTTCCAACAAACACCACAATTTCATAAAGACATCCAACTCCAAATATAACTCATAACAAGTATTTGTAATCTCTAGCCTAAGTGCCACCATGGTGTACTGCTGTCAACTTCACACACATGGGGAGAGCAGAGATCTATTAAAGCACTTGAGTAGCAAGGTAGATCTATAGATTACAAGCTCATGATCTCAACAAGATCATGCATAGAGAGAGATGAACACATAGCTACCGGTAGAACCCTTAACCTCGAGGAAGAACTACTCCCTCCTCATCATGGGAATCAGCAACGGTGATGGATATGGTGGTGGAGATCGATGGAGACGGATCTAGGGGCACTTCCCCATCCCGGCAGGGTGCCGAAATAGAGACTTTCTGTCCCCCGAATCTCCCCTTCGGTGGTGGTGGCGCTGCGGAACTTTCCGTGGATGGAGGCAGGATGATCTAGGGTTTATGCATCGGGAGGCTCTTATAGGCGAGAGGGGAGACCGAGGGGGTGCCGGAGGGGCCCACACCACCCCCTGGCGCGGCTGGCATGGCCCGCGCCACCAGGTGGTGTGGCCACCCTCTGGCCCTTCTCCGTCTCGTATTCTGGCTCCAAGTGTCCCCCGGTAAAATAATAACTTTGGCTTTGGTCCCGTCCAATTCCGAGAATATTCATTTTCTAACTTCCTAGAACCAAAAAAAGCAGAAAACAGGCAGCTGGCACTGTGGCTCTTGTTAATAGGTTAGTCCAAGAAATCATATGAAACGTACTCCAAAGTGTGGACAAAACACAAGAAAGTAGATAAAACAAAGCATGGAACACCAAAAATTATAGATACATTTGCAATGTATCACAAAGCATTAACACTCCGTGAACACATGTGATCCTCACATCAAAGCCATTCCCTCCGGTTATCCCGATTTCTGTCACTTCGGGGCCTTTGGTTCCGGACAACAACGTGTGTATACAACTTGCAGGTAAGACCATAAACAATACTATCATAATGAATCAATAACATGTTCAGATCTGAAATCATGGCACTCGGGCCCTAGTGACAAGCATTAAGCATAACAAGTCGCAACAAAGTCAAAAAGCACTAATAGTAGATACTAGGTACCATGCCCTAATAATCTGATGCCATTACATGAACAATCTCATCCAATCCCTACCATCCCCATAGCCTACAGCGGGGGATTACTCACTCATAGATGGGGGAAACATGGATGGTCGATGGAGAAGTGATGGTGATGATGATGGCGATGATCTCCTCCAATTCCCCGTCCCGTCAGGGTGCTAGAACGGAGTTTCTGGTTCCGAATCGTGGAATCTGGTGGTGGCGGCGGAGCGGAACTCTTTTTGGAAAAACATCGAAACCCCTTGAGTTTTTAGGTCAGAGGGCAACTTATAGGCGAAGAAGGAGACCGAGGGGGTGTCTGGGGCGGCCAGACCACCCCTTGGCGCGGCCAGGACCAACCCGCGTGGCCAGGTGGTGTGGCCAGGCCCCAACCCCACTCCGTCTCGTATTCTGGCTCCGTGAGTCTTCTGGCGAAATAGGATTTTTGGCATATTTTCCTGGATTTTTCCTGATAGTTGATTTTCTGCATAAAAACTAGACACCAAGGTAAGTCTGCTAAAAACAACGTCAGTCCATGTTAGTTGCATCCAATTCACACAAGTTTAGAGGAAAAACAATAGCAAAAGTGTCCAAGGAAAGTAGATACGTTTTGGACGTATCAACTCCCCCCAAGCTTAGCTTATTGCTTGTCCTCAAGCAATTCAGTTGAAAACTGAGTGCGATAAAAGAAACTTTCACGAATGCATTTGCTTCATATGATGTATATATTATCAGCATGTGATCAACTACTTAGGCAATTCATAATAAGGAGTATGCAACTAAGTTTACTTAATAATCAATGCAAGCTATAAAGAGATCCCAACTCAAAAATAATAAGTAGCAAGAAACATAAACATAAGCAACATTGCAATGCTCATAAAAAGGAATGATAGAGTGGTATCTCGCTTGCCTTTGATTGTAGAGCAAACATAAATGCCAAGGCACCTCTGAAGTTCAAGTGAAGACTAGAAGTAAAGATATCAAAGATACAAGCATCAAAGGCATAACACAATTAATTAAGTTTTGAGACAAGCACATTACACTAAGAATGATTTTTGGCGAAATAGGATTTTTGGCATATTTTCTGAGATTTTTCCTGATAGTTGATTTTCTACACAAAAACTAGACACCAAGATAATTCTGCTGAAAACAGCGCCAGTCCGTGTTAGTTGCATCCAATCCACACAAGTTTAGAGGAAAAACAATAACAAAAGTGTTCGGGAAAGTAGATACATTTTGGACGTATCAATAGCTTCAATGAAAGTTTCACAAACTCGTCATTGCCATGTCTTAACACATGCCCCTATGCAATAATAAAAATAGACGCCTCTATATTATCTATTGCAAGTTTTGCGCGGCTTTAGGGCTTTCACGGTAGAACCCCTTCCCACCTACGAACGTGGAACCACAACATGGATTCAATGATTGCCATTCTTCATCCCTTTTCAGGGCCCTCCAATGTTGATGCCATATCAACTACTATAGAGAGACAGACACCCCCTAAGCCACTTTGATTCATGGACCAGTCTCGTGAATCACCACGCGAGGTTGGTTGGGGGCCGCTTCACCAAACAATGCCGCGATATGAACAAGAACATAAAAGAGGGTAGCAACTAGATAATCAATGCCCACATATTGCTATGTGTTCTATCCGTATGACATGTCTACCCATAGACCCGCTTTGATACCACTGTAGGGTTCCGTAGAAGAAAATAAAAAATTTCTAACTATGCGAACACTAATACCAGGATCTATACTATGTATACATAAGTAACGGTAAGAGAGAGACGGTATTCATACCCTTGAAGACCGAGGCACGCCTTACACGAGAAGGAGTATGTTGATGAAGACGAGAATAACCCCAAGTGTGGTGCCTCCGAAGTTCGTCACATGTCCAGTGTAGGCGACGTCTCCCGGGCTCCGATCCATCCGAGCAACGGAAGAAGAAGATGGCGGATCGAACATCACACGACGGTGGTGTGAAGGTGGAGAACTCACACCCTGAGGTTCTCTCCAAAATTATGGAGAAATCCTCAAGGAGATATCAGAGAGAGAGAGAATGAGAGGAATGGGTGAATTCCAAGGGGGAGGGGTCACCCCTATATATATTAGGAGGGGGTGCACCACCCAGGGGCCAGGCGGTGTGGGACTAAACCCCACACCCGCCGGCCACCTAGGGGATGCCGCCGGCCCTAGGTGGGCCCCACTTGGGCAGCCCACCAAGCCAAGGCCGGCCGGCCCCTTCTCCCTAGGCGCCTTGCCCTATTGGGCCTCCCTTCGGGTGAGGCCCATTAGCATTAAGAAGCCTTTAATAATAAAATAAAATATATATTTACTATTAATTCTCCAATTAACATTCAAATACATATAATATTATATTCCTTTACTCTGGAACTCCTTCCGAACCCCTTCGATCAACATCGGATGTTATCCGAAACTATTCATGTTTCTCTCTCTCTCTATTTCTCCTTCGATCCGCACCTATCCCTAAGCGTCCCCACCCTTAAGTGTGTCATCCTTCGGTTCGGGAACACTCTGGACATGATTGAGATTACTCTCACATCAATGGTAATCAGCGGGACCTGGATGCCCATGATGACCCCCGTGCATTCCGTGAATCTTATCGCTCAAACCGTGAATAGTCGTTTCCCGTTCCCTTTGCCACTTGATACCTAGTTCATCCGAGACTTGATATTTGGTATCTCCATACCTTAGTTCGGTCTCGTTACTGATGAACTTGTTTACTCGTTCCTATGTCGTTGCATTCCGTGACCTAGTCACACGCTTGCAAGCTTTGTTAATGCAACGTCACCAAGATGGCCACATATGTATCTATCCGTTACATGGACTAGCAAATCTTGGTCTTGATATGTACTCCTCTATGCGCTCCTTTTGGAAACCTGAGTGGCACTTTTCGATCATCCAGTCACGGTATGATACTTGATGACCATCTAAGATCCCTCCTGAACGGTGATTTGCATTATCTCAAAGTCCAAGTATCAGGTTGCGAGGTTTCATGCATTTTATCATCAATGGTAAACTTTGTAACTAGATATCATTGAGATACAACTATCGGATGTTTGTCTATCATATCATTCAACCAATGACGTGACCTCATTGTCAATTGGCATAAATGCCCATGATCTTGAAACCCAGATTATCCTCATGACCAATGAACTAGTTCGCTAGAGGTAACTAGAGACACGGTTTGTTTACATACCACACATGTATTAACATTTCCTATTAACACAGTTATAGCACAATATGAAACATATTATGAACATATAAGAGATATATCAAACAATACACTTTATTATTTGCCTCTAGGGCATAACCCCTTCATGGACATCCTTCGAACTTACTGAAACTCTTCCGGTTTTATCTCTTCTCTTCTTCAGTGATTCTACCAATCCTGTAAACACTCTCTAAGCATCACCACGCCCTTAAGCGTGATACCAAACGGTTCGGGAACACTCCAGACATGGTCGGGACACTCCCGGACTAATGATCGACAAAGGGACCAAGATGGCCATGTGACCCCTGTGCATTCCACGAAAACCTTTCGTCGTTTGAACCATGACTGCCGCGTCTTATTCCTTTTGTCTCTCAATACTTGCATTGCCCAAGATCTGATCAATGACATCACCTTGTCTTGTTCAATCTCGTTACCAAACAATGCTACTTGACTCGTTTCGACAAGTGATATCCCTATGATTAAATCACACGTTGCGCAGCTATTGGATATAACTTCTCCGAGTGGGCCCTCGAGTATCTTTCCATCACGCGGATGGACAAATCTCGCTCTTGACATATATTGCCTCTACGGTTTCTCTGAATACCTGAACACACCTTTATGATCATTGTATTACCAAGTGACGTTTGATGCTATCTAAGCACTCTTGAGAGATAGTGATTGATATAACCTCACGGTCTAAGAAATAGTCTACTAGGTCTATTCTAATCATCGTAACTTGAACTTCATGACATGATCGGGTCACGATGTTTAGGTTGGGTATTGGTTCATCATCTCATTCATAGAATGAGATGACTCCATTTCCAATTGGCATAAATGCCACATGATCAGGAAACCTTGATCATCTGTTGACCAATGAACTGGTGACTAGAGTTTCACCGGGAACCCCTAGTTGTTTATATATCACATGTGTATTAACGTTTCCTTTCAATACAGTTATAGCATGATATAAAACTTAATCATAAACTTTATGAAATATGATAATAATCTTTATTATTATTTATCTCTAGGGCATATTTCCAACACGACTATCCATGGTAACATTCTTCCCCACCCACGGAACAAGCTTGGCAGCGAATTTTTCCTCCAAAGGTTGAAAGTGTATTATCTTTAGGCAGGTCATCGAAAGGGGTAGGCGGGAAAGCTTGTAGGATGTCATCAAGGTCCAAGCCTTGACATCTTATGGCCACCACTTGCCTTTTCTCGCAATTTGTAACAAGCCCGGTAGTATATCCAAATTTTTCCAAGGTGGAAGCAAGGAAAATAATGTCATTTTTTATTTGCTTGACAAAGATGGCCTCGTCATTGGCATACAAGTATGTACAGACCACGGGAGCTCTCCCCCGGAGCTTGTGAAGTTGTCCTTGTTCAGTGGCTTTGCGGAGAATGTGGTGGAGACGGTCAGTGGCCAACACAAATAGTAGATGGGGAAGCGGGTCAACTTGCCTAAGCCCATGCTTGGTAGGCTCTCAGGCAACACCATTAAGAAGCGCCCTTGAAGAAGAGGTGGATAGAAGGGATGAGATCCAATCACAGAATCTTGTAGGAAATCCCAAATGTTGCAACATGTCCAATAGGTAATTCCACCTAACCAAATCAAAGTCTTTCTTGATATCGAGTTTGAAAAGAAGGGTGTCCACTTTTGTCAGTGTTTCTAATTCTACAACTACAAGCTGGGCTCTTCTCTTCACGGAATAGTTCGTTTCAAGCTCCTGTGCACCCTAAATGACCACTCAGTGATAAAGGAGGTGGGGGTGCAAAGACAGCCAGGAGATTTGCCTAGAAGCAGCCACCATTTAAAGTGTGCGTAATAGCTCACTGATCGAGCGTCAGTTGTAGGCCAGACTTGTCATCGGTAGTTCTACTTTTTTTGTAGATTTAAGCTTTTATAAGGCAGGAATGAGAGCTGCAAAGCCAGAATAAGCTCCCGCCTAAGGTACTGTGCGGACCAGGCCACCGGGGTTGTTAGCGTAGAGCAGTTCTTCAAGGATCGCCTCTCCCGCACGGTCTGTCTCCCAGACTGCTTCAACGGCATCCAGAAGGTCGAGGCACTTCCAGACATCACGAGCTCGTCAGTAGCTAATTCCAGCAGTAATAAATAGGAGTAAATAAAATAAAGTATTGATATAATTGGAATCCTGGAGTTCACTTGTCTATGAGTGTCCGAACAGCTTCAGATCCTTCCAAGGCTTGCGAGGTTTCTCACATATAGGAAATTATCGTGTATCCTTCTTGATTTGATGAAGGCTCTTTTGGAGTTGGACACAAGCTTGTCCATGAAGGGGGTAAGTCGGGCCGCCATCATCTTCGAAATGATCTTGGCAATGGCGTCGATGAGACTAATGGGGCAGAAGTCGGTCACCTCCTCCGCCCAATCCTTTTTGGGGATGAGGGCAATGTTAGCCGAATTTAGCCAATGGAGATTGTTGCATCGAAGGCCTGAGAAGTTGTTAATCACCGCCATGATATCAATCGAAAGGCCTCGAGAAGACATCTAGTCTTGTCACTAGCGGTCTTGTTAATCGCCTCTTTGACCTCTTCTTCCGTGAAAGGCTCGCCAAGCCCACTAAGATTGCAAGGAGGGACGGGGATATTGGTCCAATAAAAATTGGCGGAGAAGGGTGGGCCTTTTCTCATGATCTTTTTGAAGTGGGAGTGGATGATACTATTCTTTTGAACATGCTCCGTGACCCAAGCATTGTTGCGCTTTAGGTGGTGAATGTGGTTCTTTCTTCTTCTAGAGTTAATGCTAAGGTGGAAGTATCTTGTGTTTGTGTCACCCTCTTTTAAGTTGGTGACTCTTGATTCTTATCTTTTCCTTGTCCTCTTGATGACCGCCAAGCCAATTATTCTCCTCTTTAGTCTTGTTCTTAAATCTCTTTCGCATGTGCTAAGCTCTCTATTCTATTGAGCGACATCAAGAAGTAGACTAATCTCAAGTTCCATATGGAGCTCGAGCTTTGCCTTGGAGAAGAGGGTCTTGCTCCATTTACACAAGCATTTATCGGTGTTCTTGAGCTTGTAGAATAGGCGTTGACTCAGCTCAAGGTGGTTCAAGTTGCCACTCCAAGCTTGTTGAACCACCTCCTTGAAGTCTAGCATTTCAGTCCAAAAAATTTCGAAGCGGAAGGATTTTGGTCTATTTGGACCACTATCATTTGCAAGGAGAAGCGGACAATGGTCAGATAGGGATGACGAGAGGGCTCTGAGAATGTGGTTGGAGAAGGAAAAGTCCATTCTTCATTGTGAAAATAAACCATCAAGCTTACTCAAGGTGGGATCTTGTTGTTCGTTGCTCCACATGAATTTTCTATTTTATACGTGCAGTTCCTTTAGGACACAAGCATTTACCGGAATCGTGAGACTTCGGTTGAAGCTGGCCCGGTTCTTGTCTCTTGAACGATACACTTGGTTGAAATCACCCATGATTATCCATCTTGTTCCAACAGGGGCCTTGGTAGCAACAAGCTGGCGAAAAAGGCATATTTCAAGTTCCCACGTGTCGGCTCATACCGTCGTTAGCCTGTAGGAGATGTCTAGTTTACAATAGACATGTTGGACGAAAGGGTGTATGTTGTTGCAACAGTGTTGGAGGCGTTAACCTTTTTTCATCCCATAGCAAAAGAATTTCTCCTCTGGTTCCATCAGCTGGCCTTTGAGAGAATTGCCAAAGCCGAAAACCTCCTAGGTGCGCGGCAGCGTATTGGTCAACATGCTCAAGCTTAGTTTCCTATAAGCAAACAATCTGGCATGATGTGTAGCTCACCAAGTCACAAACCATATCTCTACGTCTCGGACATAAATATGTGTGTAGCGATGAATCGATCTGGGTGTCATGTGCATCCAGCGGATTGTCCATACTATTTTTGTGCTTAGGCCGTTTGAGTCGTTGGTTGCGTTTTTGTTTGTGCTCGTGACCGGAGACTAATCAGATTTTTTTTACGAAATTTCACCGATTTATTAATAATCATCAACAGTAGTACAAAGAATTTTAAAAGTAATAACTATTATAAATAGGTCCATGGACCACCTAGCGACGACTACAAACAGTAGGACGAGACGAAGGTGCGCCTCCATCCTCGCCTCTCCATCATCAGAGCCGGGCAAAGCTTGTCGTGGTAGAGATTGTTGTAGTAGACAAACGAGAAGTCGTCATGCTAATGCCCCAAAGAACCAGCGCACTAGATCAACAACCATCGCCAATGGTGACATCCATAAATCGGAAGAGACTAACCTGAATTCACACCAACAAACATGAAAATGAACCAGATCTTAGGAGATCCACCAAACACACGATTCCACGCGTCCTCTGCCGGCACTAGATGCACCACCGAAGCGAGGATATGGTGGGTAGGATCTTATTCTGACTTCGAGATGTAGCCGTCGCTTCAACATCCCGAGAAAGACACTGAAAAAAGACCTACACAAAGAACGATAAACCTCCCGCCGGCGAGAGGTCGTGGTCTACCACACCCCCGAGGCCCCGAGGCCACCGGAGGTGGAGCGGACCTACGACCTCGCCGGCAGGAGTACATAACCCTAGATTGGTTCTGGGCCACCTCCTAATCGCCTTAGATGGGCAATCACTATGAAACTGAATATGCCTATTAGCATCCTCCGGAAGGAGACTAATCAGAATTAAGCTGGATGTAGTCACTATTTCTGCTGCAAATCTATAGTGACGGCCAATCATAGGAGGGAGGGTCTCACTAATAATGCGTGTTAGCAGGACCGGCTCATAGGACGGAGCAGAGAGGCGCTTGTCTAGGATCCTACGAGGTAGGGCTACCCAAGGCTTGTCTGCGTACCTATATTAGTTTTCAATTATCGAGAGCCAACAGTGTAGAATAATTATGGAATATATAGATAGCCCAAGCTATAGTTTAGCTTGTCTATGTTGTGACTCCTCTTTTCCGAAAAAATATTTCAATATTTTTGCATTTTTAAATATTTTTCTGGCCACTCCAAATGTGTGAAACATCACCAACCCATATGTGCCTTTATAAGGTTGTAAGTATTTATTAGTGAAGACTAACAACACAATTATATAACTATATCATTGCTTTGGTAGACTATTCCATCTTCTTATTAAATCGGTGCTTAACATGTATGCATATGAATCTGCTACTCTTATAACTTTGTTATGTGATTAATTCTAAAATATATATGTATATACTTGTTGTACACAATGAGTAATTCGTAAAAATAAGTATCATGGTATATAGTTTGCTCAGTCAGTAAAAGTAAGTAGTTTTGAATATCTTCGCCAAGATTTCAAAGACCATCAATTCATCAAATGTACTGATTATTTAAATTGCCACTGAATGTTTCTCTTATGAAATACTAATATTTTTTAAGTCTTTCGTTTGGGAACAAAACGTGGAGCTCGACAGACATAGTTAAGAGGCCTAAAAATATGAATCTAGCTTAAACTTGAATAATATTTAAAAATATAAATATTAAAGATATCTTTAAAAAAAATCTGGAGTAGGAGGCATTGCCCCCTTATTCCAAACAATTGGTGTCATGTTGGCCCTCGAACTCCGTGGACCGGCCGTGCGTGATCGTGCTCTGGTGGACGGCTGTGTTCATGGCAAACACGCTAGAAACTGGCGACCGATGCACGTCGCGCGCGTAGGCCTCCAGCCGATGGAAACCTACTCGGACCCGGAGTATGAGCTGAGTTCGTTTCCTTTTTGGACTCCGAGTATACGTAGAACAGTTCAACTCCCATAATAAATCACTATATGTGTGCAACCCTACGCCACAGCGGAAGTTGCAACACGGTACATACGTACGCACGCCTCGATCTTCTAGCAGGCCAAGAAAACAAAGCGAGCAAGTAACACGTACCCGAGGCCGTGATCCAGCTCTTCCAATGGCGGTCACGTACCATGCGCCGCGTAGAGAGCCACCTCGTCTTCATCCGACGGCAGACTCGGACGTCGTCATGGACGACGGCACCGTGATCCGCACCACCGTCACGTCGTCCGCCGACGACGTAGTCAAGTTCCTCGGGGAGGTCCAGGAGCGCTTCCGCCTGGAGGTGCGCGAGTACGAGAGCCTCAGGGAGGGCCGAGAGCAGCAAGGCCGGGAGGAGGAGGACCACCATTGCCTCATCGTCGGCCTCGACACGGAGTGGCGCCGATACTTCCAGAACGGGAAGCCACGGTACCAGGTCGCCGTCCTCCAGCTCTGCGTCGCCGACCACTGCCTCGTCTACCAGATTTGCCACGCCGAGTGCAATATCCCCGCCCAGCTCAAGGACTTCCTCGCCAACCCGGACATCTGCTTCGTCGCCGTCGGGGTCGGCGGCGACGTCAAGCGGCTGCAGGACGACTGCGACCTACAGGTTGCCTGCACGATGGACCTGCCTCAGGTCGCGGCGGTTGTTCTCGGCCGGCCGGAGCTCCGGAAGGCGGGGCTCCAGACCCTGGCTCACGAGGTGATGGACACGCTCATCGACAAACCCAAGAACGTGACCATGAGCAACTGGGCCGCGCCACTCCTCTCCACGGAGCAGATCAACTACGCCTGCATCGACGCCTTCGTGTCCTTCGACGTTGGCCGCCGCCTACTCTGCAAACCTTGTGTTTGATTTCATCAAGTTTTCAAGATGCTTGGCGTCAGCACTACTACCAGTGTTGGTGCGGCGTGATTGTTCGGAGTTCCGATTGCGAACTGCAAGCTTGTTGCCAAGAGACAAATGTGAAAAACTTAGATCCATATGGTTTTGTTAGCAACTAAACGTGTTATACTGGGACATATATAGTCAAGAGTTAAAGGCTTCGGTGGTCTATGAAGTTGCCTCGTACGAACAGATTAGTCATGAACTGGGAAAATGCAAACTATAAGTCACCAAGTTGTGTAGATGTGGCACATTAGTCATTCCGTCTCAATGGCCGTTAAATTCTTTTTAAAATCCCTTAAATTTTTTTCTTTTAATTGTTTGGTCCTCATGTACCATTGTGTGTGATAGCAAAAAGTCACTACGGCCTTGCCGCGCGGCTCCTCATTGTTCTAGTAGGCGGCGCACCACGACTCCAAATGTCAGCCCCAAAGCTCAACACTTTCCTGTGTTCAGATAGAGGTAGGTTCGGTTTGGGTTTAACCTAATAATCCTATCGTATATGGTTTAGTGCATCACGTGTACGTTTCACAAGAAAATAAAGTATATACAAACGTACAACTCGATTCCAGAGTATGGATTAGATCCGCTTGTATCGTGATTTCTCACGCGCTAAGCCCATGCGCGTCCTATGTTGGTGGCCCCCACCGCGTGCAGCAGCATCATGATCAGCTAGAACACGCGCTTCACGGTCCGCACCTGAAAGTCCTTGCGTTTGATTGACGTGGGTTGCAGGACAGGATATCCGTCACCTGTTTGATAAAATGTCTAGCCTAGATTTCATCCATATGGACCAATAGATGAGAGAAAACAAAAACATAGGATGTATTTTGTAAAGAAAAAAAACTGCCACGCCAGGGACATAATGGCTGCCGTGACGGAGTGACTAACGGGACCCATCTACACAACTTGGTGACCTATAGTTTGCATTTTTCCAGTACATGACTAATCCACTCACGCGTGGCAACTTCATAGACCGCCGAAGTGTCTAACTCTATAGTCAAAGATGACATCCTGGCTGCTGTGTCAAAATTCACTTCGACGGATCCCCAAAATCTAAACTCCCTCGATCAGGCTACAATGATCCTGATCCCACGCCAAAACCCCAGGAGCAGCAACGCCCTCGGAGTTCAGACCGATAAGTCTTGTGCATACTAAACATGACGCGACAAGTCTAAAACAAAAAATTGGCGCTCTAATCTCCCAATGCCAAAATGCTTTCATCAAACGACGATGCATTCAATATGACCGCATTTGGTAGTATGCCACACGCGACAAAAATGGGCCGTTTAGATGCCGCATGGGAGGTTGGGCTGTGCTAGGAACTGTAAAGCAGCCCGCAGACAGACCCATCGACAACACTCGAATCGAGCGTTTCCAACGAGCCAGGCTCATCATGCTCCCACCTGATGCAAAAGCGGGGCTCTCCCGCATTAGTGCGGCCGACGATGGTGCAGGCGGGAGTTTGCTCCCGCGGAATAGGGGGCGGGAGATATTCACTCACCTCCTACTGAAACGCTCCCTCCCCGCTCACCGCTAAAACCAAAACCACCCCATGCATCGAGCTATCTTCCCTGGTCAGTTAGCTGCAGGTTGCTCCCTCATCTTCGGTCATCGGCGGCGGCAGCGACGATGATCCCATGAAAACTACTGCCCCCGCTTCGTCGATTCATCTCTCCGGTCGCCATGCGAGTTGGAATGACGGCGAGATCTCGAACCAATCATATCTAGGGGTAAGCTCAATTTCCCCGAATTCCTCCCTAGGGATAGGGGTTGGTAGTAATTTGGAAATTTCCGATTAGGCCTCGGATGAAGTCGATTTGGTCTGTTAGAACCTTACAGACATGGACTATGCTCCTGACTGCATCGAAAATCCCATATTCTACAGCATAGCAGTAGATTATCCTGATGTGTGCCGCGTCCACAAGCTTCATACTGTCAAGTGTGTTGCATTTCAGGAAGCAACATTGGCCGCAGATTCTATATGTGCCAAGTTTAAAATGTAAGTTCTTAGCTTGTGATCTACCCTTTACTAGCTCATCCACTATGTTTAAGCATGTAATTCTATTTTGTAGGAAGTCGCAAACTATGGGGTTGTGGTTTTGTTCAGTAAGGAATAGCCATAACCAGCGAAAAATGCATTAGGTCAACTCTGGGACATGTATCATGACAACAACAGTGCAAGAATCGACGTGATGATTGAAAATGCAAAGTTAGTGAAGGGACTGGCTAATGAGAAGAACAATATTGAGAAGAAATACTCAAGTTTGTAGTTCATGTCAATAAATTGATGGATGAGACTGACAAAAAGATGTTAGAGGAGAACTTGTCTAGGATTAGGGGCACCACTATTATTGTTAGACTGGCGCGTTGAAAAATAAAGTGGATATACTAAAGAAGGTGCAAAAAACCAAGCAGAGATGATGAAAGCGAAGCAGAAGAAATGGGATGAGGAAACACAAATTTTGAATGAGGAAAAGAAAAAGGGCATGTATAACGCTCAGCTGACCGTGACATAGGCTAGGTCGGGAGATCTCGTGAGCACCCTTGAGCGGGTGAGCCCTTTCCCCTCTCTCCCCTGCTATAGTACCCTGGTGTTCTTGAGTGAGCCGGGCCGATTCGAGGCTAACCTCGTCGGCGCCGCCGATTGAGGGAAGCTAAGGAGAGGCCTAGGTGTTTCTCGTGTACATACTAGGTTTAGGTTGCGGCCATGTGCCGGTAGTTGGCTTTATGCCGTGTGGGTTCCGGCGGATCCTTCGAGCCAGATCTGGTGGAGGCTGTGATGCCTCTCCGTTGTCGTCCTGGCGGTGGTGCTGGGATGCTGGGGTTGTCGCCGACCCCCTCAATAAGGCTTCTTTAGGGCCGAGATTTGATTGGTGTCGTGGTTCCCACCTATCTCCTCAGCCGGCCATGGCGGCGAGGGAGGAGTGGAGTGCAGAGCTTGGCTGCTTCAACCTCCCTCTGGGCTTCATCCCTTTGGTGTCTCCGTGCGATGGTAGAGGGTCGTTCATGCCTTTCCCTCACGATCTCCTCCAGTGGGAGGTCGGTGTGGTGGAGGGTGTCAACGAAAGCCCTTTTCAATAAGTGTGGTGATTTTTCTATCATGGGCTTCTCACTGTTGCTTCTCTCTTGTTGGCTGGCCAAGGCAGCGAGGGGCTAGGGGATAGGAGCAGCGATGATGCCTTGATTTGCAAACATGATTCTGCTGCCACTTCTTTGGTCGGCCATGGTGGCAAGGGGAGGGGTGGAGCTGAGTCCCTGTTTTGTAGCTTAGATGATTAGAAGGTTCTTGCCTAAGAGGTGCTATGGTGCTATGTTGATCTGGAGCTTTTCTCCGACGTGTTTTGGTGGACTTGCTCCATCACCGCATCGGACTTTATGGCAGTAAGGGTTGCTGCTCCGCCGCTTCTCTTCCTCTATGTCATTGCTCGTCAACTCCTCTTCTCTAAGTGATCCGTCCCGGAGTTTTGGAGGTGGCCGGATGTGGAGGTCTTCTCGCCGGTTTGAGTTTGGTCGATCTCTCTGCTCAGACCTCAACGCTGGCTTCGCCTCCGAGGTCGCCGGCGATGGTGGGAGAGACACCTTGGGCTTGATTGCTTTTCTTTCTTTGTGTTTAGGGTGTTTTCCATAAATGTAGAGGTATTTTCTTGAATTTTAGGTCCTTTGAGCGAGTGTTGTTCTGGGCCTCTTTGTATTTGTTCATGCCACGTGTTCTTTATGCGGCATTATATTTTAGGTGCGTTTGCACTCTTGGATGTTAAAAAAATACTTAGGCTAGGTCGCAGTCAGTTGACGTTACCCCCGACGGGTCCGCATGCATGTGGTGTTGGTACAGTTGCATGATGATTTTCCTCACAGATAAACTGCATGCACCTTGTAGTCCCATATAATATGCATGCACTTGGCCATCCCCTATAATAGTTCGTGTGGCAGAGATAATGTGTCTAGTACTCCTCGAGTTTCTACTAATACTTTTGCTTCTAAATCATTGCTAAAAGCTTCAATGTTGTGACCCACTCGCATATACAAATATTCGATTATAACTGGTTTGCAATTAGAAATCCACCTGTAACTGAAAACTTACGGTTCCAACACCATTTGCAACTGCAAAAATATAACTTGCAATCTTGCAACTGACAAATGTTTGTTGCAAACTCACTTGCAACCAAAGAAAATCTTAGTTACAACAACATCTGCAATTGGAAAAACATTTCAGTTGCAATTATACTTGCAACTAAAAAATCTCAATTGCAACTCTACTTGCAACTTAGGAAAAAAAATCTCTATTGCAATTCTATTTGCAACTCAAAAAGTTCCTAGTTGCAACACCACGTGCAACTCAAAATCATCCCAGTTGCAACCCCACTTGCAACTGAGAAAATTCACGCTTGCAACTCGGTAAGATCTACATAAAAAATAAAAAACATACTTAAATGGATATATATACCTAAAAAGAAGCGCGCACACACAAAAACCCACATGAATAAAAGTCAACTCGCCTTGTTACAAGAAAACAATTAGCAAAATTGTAAATTAAAAAAATATAGAAAACAATTAAGTTTCAGTTGCCTAATTCTCTCTTAGAAACTGTAACCCTTCTGTGTACATTTTTCAAGCAATTTTTCATTGTCCATTACGTACAAACACTAGTAGGCTAAAAGTCAAAAAGAATGTTGCAACCAGCTAGCCCACACGGTTGTACATATATGGCAGCATGTTGGGCATGTGTTTCCGCCAACTCACGCTCCCAGGAGGAGGCGCGCATCATGCTAGAATAAATCTTGACCATGATTAATCGAATGGCCAAAAACGTGACTACGACCTAAGCTATGTCACAGCTAGCTATGACTTAGCAAAATTAAAAGAAAAATCTTGAGTACATCATCTTTGAGTATGCTCAGAGCTAATGAGGCTAACAAAGATAAGATGAAAAAGATCAAAAAAAATCTGTGATGGATGACTTCTACTTGCATTGATGTTGTAACTATATCCTAAAAACTTCTATTGATCGACACTTGTCATGATGTGGTATATAGTAACCCCTCGTGTGATGGTGAACTAGTCCCCTTTTGGCAACAATCATGCATGAACATGTTAGTGTAATATGTTGCTTGTTATGACTAGTACACGATGGTGTCCTACCTATTCTTCTGATGTGATGTTCGTGTTGTTATGCTTCTGTTCTTCCTGGTGTTCTGATTGTGTTCTTCATGTTGTTCTGATTGTGTTATTCCAGTTGTTCTGGTCGTGTTGTTCCTGATGCTCTACTTGTGTTGTTCCCGTTGTTTCGGCTTTGTTATTTTTGTTTTTATGCATGTGTCCTTCGTGTTGTTATGCTTGTGTTCTTCGTGTTTTGTATGTGATACTACTTTCTTCATGAAAAGTTCACCACAAGGTAGAGGAAGGTGAATTGTAGCAAGCATCCAATGGGGAACCATACAAGAATAATTTGTATGAGATGGACCAAAAGATTATTGCACAGTCAACCAAACTTCTAGGTATGGTATATCAACCCATGCAACCACCCCTCATGCAGGATAACAAACTGAATGCACAAAATGGCCCAAAGGTTGTTTATGCATAGCACTGCCAACATTAGTCATGCCCGGCTGGACCAAAAAACCAATGCAACTTACCAAATGCGTCCAATGACTTCATCTATGTTCCTAGCCTAGCTAAAATGCCGAGGAAAAAAAAACACATCCCTGCAATTTTGTTGCGTGTTAATTGGATCTATGTCATTGCAATTTTTACACAGTTGGAGATATGTTATTACAAAAACCAAACATGAGGGTTCGCTTGATTCGTAGGAATTCTAAAGTATTTTCATGGGATTGTGATCCTATGCATTTTTTCCTATAATCGTTGTTTGATTCGTAGGAATAAATCTCGTAGGATTCTTTTCTATGGACCTTTCCCTAGTGTATTCCGTAGGTGATTTTTCAATAGGTCCGAGCACTATTTTTTTGTCTAAACTTTTATTTAAATATGCACAATTTTAAAATTAAAATTTCTAAAATCTGAACATTTTTAGAATCTAAACATATTTCAAAATATGAAGATTTTCAAATTTTATAAATTTTGAATCTATTTTTCAAAAATCTTAACTTTTAAAAAATAAAAGTTAATGTGAAAAGAAAAAAGAAAATATAGATAAACATAAAAAGAAGAAACAAAAATAAAATAGGATAAAAATGAAATAAAAGGCACTACTACAACTTTTAAATTTTGAAAGATACCACTACAATTCTATGTACCTCTCACGTATGCCATTACATTCATTTAAACACACGTATTCATGTGGTACATGTGTTTATACGGCGGGCTCCAAGGGCCAGCGGTGACCAAGGGTTAGTCAACGTCCCAAGTTCGGGTTAGCTCCGATACCTACCTGTTGTTCGCTTAAGAGCTGATTTTAAATCTCTATTGAATGTTCTCGATATATATACATTTATGATATCCATTTGCATCCTGGATCAATATTGAATGGCTTTGATATACATGTCAAATGTTTCTGTATGCATATTACGATTTAATGAACATTGTCGAACCTAGAGCTATATAAAAAAAATCCAACTTTATCCAAAATAAATTCATGCTCTTTTTTCTGCTTGAGCCAGACAACACCGGCCTGTTTTAGGTGGGGCTCACATTGTATACGTATATACGATTAAACTACAAGTGTATATGGTCTGATAAATGTGTTTAAGTGGACGTAATGGCATATATAAGATGTACATAGAATTTTAATGACGTTTTTCAAAAGTTAGTTAAAAATTACGATGGCGTTTTTTAAATGACTGAAAATTGCAGTGGTCTTTATGCAATTCACACAAAGATCAAAGCTAAGGGAGGCCGACCCAATGCAGCGACAAGGTATACGGCACTTACTTGTGGTATCGCATTGGGCGGTCTATGGGATTTTCGCGCGCACACACACGAGGGTATGGTTGAAAACGGAACAGAAACGGATATAAACATATGTTATCATTTTCGTTTCCTCTTGTGTTGCCGGAATCGAAAACGAAACGAAAAACTCCGAAAATGAACACGGAATCGGAAATCATCGGAAATGAATATGGTACGGATATGGGACGGATACGATACGAAAACAGACATTTATCGAAATATAATAATCGTGTAATATCATGATGTGTAAATTGAAAATAATGTATAATAGATAAAGAATATCGCACAACTTCGAAAAGCGACAATTGAATTAAAATAACACAGATAATTCAATATATCGACAAGCATATAAGTTCACATAATTAGTTTCACATCAATGCTAAGACACTCACTTGATTAGTATGTCGCCTGAGCCGGTTGCATGTATTACGTACATAGACCCTTGATACGTCGTAAACGTATCTATAATTTTTGATGTTTCATGCTTGTTTAGTATCTATTTTTCTTATGTTTTTTCCATCCTTTGGAGTATTTTTATATATTTTTTGGAACTAATCTATTAACAAGATGCCACAGTGTCAGTTGCATGTTTCTGCGGTTTTTGGTTTTAGAAAAGCTAGTAAGAAAATGTTCTCGTAATTGGACCGGACAAAAGCCAAAGTCAATATTTTATCCGAAACAACACGGAGTCCGGAGAGGAGACGAAGAGGAACACTAGGGCGGCCACACCCTAGGGTGGCGCGGCCAGCCCTAGGCACGCCGCCACCTGGTGTGGGCCCCCTGGTGCTCCACCGACCATGCACTTCCGCCTATAAAAGCCCTCAGGACGAAAATCCTATTTATCCGATCAAAATTCCACGAAAGAGTCTATAGCCGCCTTCATCTCTATTCCTAGATCAGTAGGGATCTAAAGCTCTTTCCGGCACCCTGACAGAAGGGAGAGATCACCCTAAAGGCATTCTTCATCATCATGACTGCCTCCGGTGTGATGCGTGAGTAGTTCATCCTTAGACTACGGGTCCATGTAGTAGCTAGATGGTTGGTTCTCCTCCTTTGTGCTATCATGTTTAGATCTTGTGAGCTCCGTTCATGATCAAAATCATCTATTTGTAACCTTACATGTTGTGTTTGCGGGGATCCGATGGATATTGAGATATTATTTCAGATTGATTATTGATTCTATCATGTCTATGTTATTTGTGATCTTAAATGCTTTTTGTTATTAGTAGCTATCTTGACCAAGTAGATGCTAGCAACTCCAAGAGGGAGTATTTATGCTTGATAGTGGGTTCATGCTTCTAGTAATCTGGGGAAGTGACAGAAATCTCTAAGGTACTAGATGTGTTGTTGCTACTAGGGAGAAAACATCAATCCTTTGTTCATGGAATAATCGTATTGTTTACTTTACACACTTTGCTTAATGCAATTATCTGTTGCTTGTAACTTAATACTGGAGGGGGTTCGGATGATAACCTAAAAGTGGATTATTAGTTATAGATGCAATTGGATTACGGTCTATGTATAATGTTGTAATGCCCAATCAAATCTCATAGGAGTCCAGATGATTAGTATATGCATGTATGCTTTCTCGGTGTCTATCAATTGCCCCGCTGTAATTTGTTCACCTAGCATGTTATCTATCTTAAGGAGAATCACACTAGTGAACTATGGACTCCGGTCCATTCTTTTACTATCAATCTACCATCTATTTATTGTTTACTATTTAATTTCTGCAAGCAATTACTATTTTCTATACAATACGTTTAATTCTTTGTTTTCAGCAAAACCGGTGAGATTGATAACCTCACTGTAAGTTGGGGCAAAGTTTTGTAGTTGTGTTGTACAGGATTCCAAGTTGGAAACAACACATTGGGGTTGTTTCTTTGCTCCTACTGGTTCGATAACCTTGATTTCATAACTGAGGGAAAACTTGTTGTTGTGTTTATTATACCTTCCTCTTGGGGTTCCAACGAGCTTGATATATTTTGAGCCATCAACCCTTCATATATTTATGGCTCAACAATCGCAAGAGAAATCACTAGCGCAGAGTACTATCTCGTACATGGGCTTGACCGGTTATATTTCCGGAAAGTTTCCATACTTGTTAATCCGGAATTTCCTTACTGTTTCCGTTTCTGCCAGAAATTTCTCCACCATTTGCTTTTCCGTTTCCATTTAGAATATTCTGTTTCCGTTCTTTTTTACGCAAAATACCGTTTTCGTTTCCTTTTTAGCTATCTATTTCCTTTTTTTTGAAAACGGATGAAAAGTTTCCTTACCGTTTTCAACCCTACACGAGGGTCTTACACCTGTTGAGCGAGTCCGGGATGGGGTTCCGTGTGCTTGACTAGCCTAATCACTGAAGTGGAGGTCTTTGCGCAAGCATCATCAAGAAAATTGGCATGACAGTGAAGGAATTGGCTTCGTGTTCTTTCATACATGAAGGCAGAAGATCAAACTCAGAAGCACATTTAGCAAAACATGCTTTAGGTTTATCTACCTGCATGTTAAAATTATTATAGTTTTTATCTTCTCTCCTTCTTAAAATATTCAAATTGTCCCCAACAAGCAAAAGAAATGTCTCGTTTTCATAAACTCGCACTAATTCTGCAAGGAACTCATGTTTCAAACTATCTTGAGTCGACCCATAAACCAGAACCAGGATCCATTAAATACCATCATGGCGACATTTCATATGAATTTTTATATAAAAATCACCTGAGTCAACCTTGTTAACTTGAAGTGTTTTAGTATTATTTCCTACGAGAATACCACCGGAGCGCCCATGGGGAGGTAAGCAGAACCATGCAAAGTCCATCCCGGTTTCAGGTGTTTCAGAAAAGGAATCGTAAAATTGAATCGCCCCGTTTCCAGCAAGGCAACAAAATCTAGTTTCCGTTCCGTAATAGTCTTGGAAATAAAAAAAGTTTGCCTAGATCACGAAAACCTTCACTATTCTAAAACATTTCTCGTAAACCCTGCATCTCAGTATGTTTTCTTTATTCTAACTCTAATACCTCAACGAACTATGGAAGGGGCATATTTTTTCCTTGCGCCCACGGCGCCTGATGAGGTTCTTTAATTAGATTCTCGTCAAGATCATCTTGTTCAGTGACCTCCTCCTCAACTAGATCATCACATATATTTGAAAACTTAGACACTACTAAACTTTCTTCCCCGCGGTTGTTAGTATCTTGCTTAGTAGCACAATGTTCAAGTAGTGTCAAAGTTCTGTTTAATTTGTTATCCTTAATTAAATTAGCCGCTGCAATTCTTTGTGACGACGATACTACCAGAGAAACCCTAACTGATTTTGCTCTTTCTATAATATCAATATTTGAAAAAGACATAATTAAAAAAGTTGGATTTGAATTTTTACCTTTGAGGCCATCACGCCGCTGCACCAAATCCACCGCACGCTTCAGCTGCGTGGCGTCAGCATTGGGTTGAGCCCTAACATGGTCACTTGACCGTACCTCATGAGCAACAGTCTCCGAGATATCACCAAAGACAATCACCTCAGCTAAAGATGGCTTTTGTCTTGCAAGAATACCACGAGTTGTCGCCGCAGAAGGATTCTCGAGACCAGCCTCAAGGCCCAAAGATTCCTTATTGTTTTTAGGAGTAAAAGGTGTTGCCATATTCAGCTTTGGAAAAACATCTCTAGAAATTCTTCCCTTTCCCATGGCTTCCACGACCATCTTCTCCCCGTCATCAAAGGAAGGTTGATTAGCTGCAACCTCGCCCACTTGGTCCTTAATAATCTCCACTGATTTGTGAAACTTTTTTTTTGCAAATACCAAGTACTCCCTTCATCCTGAATAGGATGTTGCAAATTTGTCTAACTTCGAATACATTTATATACTAAATAGTGTCTAGATACATTCGGATTTAGAAAAATATGCGACATCTTCTTCGAAACGGAGGGAGATGTTGCCAACCAGGCCCGACGCATGAATAATTAGCTCTGATTATAGAAAGACTTGGCGATCTCTTCCAGTCGTTCAGAAGGACTCTTTGTCAAATTTGGTAAAAATATGTTAAAAATTCCCTAATGGCGTGAAATATTAGGTATTAAGCAAAACGGGGAAGAGCATGGCTCAGGATTGTTCTCGCTAAGCCACGCCACCGTGTGTCTAACAGCTATATTTTTCTTGGTTTTCAACGCAATTTATAAGGAGAAAACTTGTCCTCCCTAGTTGTAACACCCTCGAATCGGCCTATGCAAGTTTTAGCGTTTCCCTCCAAACCCGCATAAAAACGAATCAAGGACGCCCACCAGGCACTTTCGTGCGGGTGAAAAACGAAGTAATATCATTACACAATAGTCCACGATAGACCCCAAAAAACAGATATATATAGCAACGATTTACTGAGTCAAGAATACAGATATAGAGTACAAAGATCCAAATCACCTTGAAAACGATATAGCATCCGAGTACGGATAAGAAGCAAATTGAGTTAAGAGCACTGAAAAATAACCAATGGCGTTCATAACCCTGCCCAGGCTAAGCCGGAAGGGTAACCCTGCTAACAACGTCGATCTCAAACCTGCTAAAATAAAAGGGGTGCCGGCAAAGGGCAAAGGAAAAAAAAGAGCGTCAGTATTGAGGCCAGTACACGGCGAGTCTAGAATTCGGCGGTCCTCGCCTACATAGGTATGGTGGACTGAAGCGGCAGCACAACAGCACTAAACAACCTATAGAGACTCAATAAAACTGGCGGCTATCAGAGAGGGATAAAAAAAAACTATTCGGATCCAACCTGATACTAACACCAAACATACCCATCCTGGCATTTCCCCTCTCGAGACCAAACGAGAAAGTCAAGCCGAGGAACTCACATTGTTGGCAGTTTTATTCATTCCATTATAGTTGAAGCACTTACTAGTCAGATATAGATAGCATGAATCATCCTGATATCATAAGTAGTGGGCAGTTTTAGTTAACCATTCAGTTGTAGTTGCAGTACTTACTAGTCCGATATAATTAGCATGTGACATCCCAAACCCAGCAGTTGTTGGCACTTTTATTTCATTCCATTGGAGTTGCGATACTTACTAGGCAGGTATAACATACACGATACACCCCAGTTCCACCAGTTGTTGGCACTTTTATTATCCATTCTATTATAGTGAAGCTGATTACTAGTCACATATTAAGTTAAATTTATAGCACTACTTTAGTTATGCTTGTCTATGATCGAGATACTATGCTCCAAGTCGTTCATAACCACGGACACGGCTTTCAGAAAGATTTACCCTGCAGGGGTGCACAAATAACAACACACACACAATCAACCTCGGAAAAACAAATCAAAAACCAACGAGGCTTTCACTACAAAGCAATCACATGATTCATAAAATATTTTAGGGGGTCATCCCATTAAGCTACCCGCAACAAAGTTGGCCGGCTCTAAGACGGACCCAAGGTTTACGTCAATGGTTGTAAACGACTAGGAACCCGAAAGTGTGACTGGGCTTGTCGATACCGCGAAAATAGTCCGTATCCAAAACAGTACAGGTTCTCCACGCACAATCGTAAATAAAGCAGTAAAGCATGGCATAAGTACAGGATAGTAATAAAGCCCTAAACTAGTTTGTGGCCCTAAGAAATAAGAAATGAATCAAGCTCAGGCTAAGAGGGGTCCATAGGGTCTCCCGGATGTGGATAGTGCGAATAATCAAGGAACAGGTATCAAGTACTCGGAGCCTACGGGACACAAGTGGACATGAAAAACCAAATAGCATATATTGTCTACCGGTGCCTCTTTTATTAGTTATCCCAGCAATTTAATAGTTGTATTTAAAGTCATGATCCTCTCCACTGTAAAGCATATGACAATATTCCAACAACTGTGTGATACTTCACGACACGGGATCACACCTGAGCAAGCGTCTATGACTCGCAAGACCATCTATCTACCAAACAACAGGTAATAGGAGGTGTCCAAGGCAATATAAAGGCTGCACGGAATATATCTGGTACGGAACATTAAAGCATCGCGACACGGATAGCAATAGATCAACAGGAGGAAATAAAGACTATAAATGCAAAATAGGTAGAAAGGGGGAATGCTCACCTGAGAAACATAACCGAAGGTTCATTATCCGAAGAACTTGTCGATACTCGCATCCACTCAACGGCCTAATCCACGAAGAATCAAAGCACTGAAAGAAACACCGAATGCACTATTTAATACTATGGCAGAAGATCGGGCATGATGCATGTATGATTTATGACATGGCAAAGATGTGGTGTGACTAGACAAAATTAAGCGGAACCGGGGTCCCGACAATTAATTAGATGGTTCATGTTGTATAGATACCCTGCAATTTAAATGTTGTGTTAACAAGGCAAAATATGTCACTGGTTCGCTACACAAATTTAAATAGAGTCAATATAAGCCTAAAATAGCCCGCATATGTTCTCCATATTTACTTTAGATGAATCGTCGAAATAGCCCCAAACACCCACAATATGCATGCAAGTATAACCAATTTAATATGCAACAATTTATATAGATGGCATTTATAAAATAGGGGCTCGGATCGGGGTCGCACATTGGGGTTTCGGAAATCTTGGTTCAATGTGGTTCAGCTTTGGTCTTGGCGGGATCGGTCTTCGCATCCGAGAACAGGGCCTTGGAGTCCGTGAAGAAGATCATGTCGTTCCGTGACGGTCTTGTCGACGGGACCGAGATGGCAACGAACACCTTGTCATAGACATGGTTCTGGACAGTATCCTTCGGTGGCACCACACTACATCCACCGCAACTTCACAACATATCGCAGCACCACTAGCACCAGAGAGGACCAAAGGCAGGAGCAAGGTATATATCATCAAACAGATATGTGCAAGTGGACTTGGACCTACAGATACCCATGCGAGCAGAGAAGTGTCAGAGGATACGCTGCCTACGCACTTGAATCAGGCAGAGAAGGAACTCTGGGGCAATGCCAAGCGTGCGGTTGCAGCCATGGCGAGGTGGCAGCGTCCGTGACGGGCTCACAGGGGCGCGACCGGCGCTGCAGGAGGTCGTGAACGACCTTGGAGGGGCGGGACAGAGGCGAGCAGAGGCGACGCGCGCTGGGGAGATGACGCGGCAGGGATGCGGGCCTAGGGCGGCTGGAGATCCTGGTGGCGAGGGAGACGAGAAGAGGCCTGGTGGCAGCACGCACAAGCGAGGAGACGGGGCGACGACGCTCGGATAGAAGGCGAGGGGATGCAGAGACATGCACGGGACGACGCCAGCTTGGGGTGGAGCTCCTGGTGGCGCGGGGCAGCGAGGAGGCCGACGACGGCGAACTAGGGCCATGGCGCTCGCGGGTCCTGCTCATGGGTGGTCGATCTTGGCAGAGCTCCTGCTGCCGACGGAGATGAGGCTCGGCGGCGCTCGATGTACGGCTAGAGAGGAAGGTTGGCGAGGTGGGGCTTCGGGGTGATGCCAGGGGTGGAAGGGCGCAGAGGGTCACCGAGGTAAGCAGGGCGCTGCACCGATGGTGGTGGATCTCGCGAGAGGCCGGGCGACGCTCGTGGGGCAGAGGAGGGTCGCGCGACAGCGACCGCTTCTTCACTTGCGGGCGGCTTCTTGCGGCCAACGCGTAGCAGGGTCGAGCAGCGGGGAAGGCTCACAAGGGGCAGCCTACAGGGCTCCGGCGGCGGCGCTTGCTTGGGATCTAGGGGCGCACGGGGTTAGGTAGGTGTCGGGTTCGCGTTAGGTGGGCGAGCGGGAAAACGGGACGGGGCCGCGTGCTGGTACGGGCGACACGAGGTGGTCTGGTCGGTCGGATGTGCAGCGCACGCTGCTGTGTGAGTGTGTTGTGTGTATGTGTGTTCGAGTGGCGGCGGCTGTGTAGCTAGGTGAGTGCGGCGGCGGTGGATGGATAGGATAGGCTTTTAGGGTTAGGTGGGTTTAGGGTTAGGTTTTAGACTAGGGTTTCTTTTGGGCCGGGTGGTTGGCGGTTTGGCTAGTTGGGCCTCTGGGCTGACCGGCTGGACTGCCTCTTCGGACAAAACATTTTTATTTCTTTTATTTTTAAAAGACATTTGCAAATAGTTTTTAGACAAACCAAAGATCCAAAAAAGATGAGGGTTTTATAGTTTGAAATAAAGAAGGGGTATATCTAGAAAATAAAAATAGTCTTTTAAAAATAGTTTTAGGCAAACATATGCATGATGATGATGATGCTCAAATGCAATGTGGCATGATGACATGAGCATGTTGTCATGATGCACAAAACAAAAACACCAAGAGATTTTCTAGTAGTGGTTTTACCGGGGTGCTACAATTCGACACCACTAACAATGGATCTCGCCCTCATGGTACGGGGAAGAAGGCTGATGATCGGGTTCTTCTTGCTTCGTGTGGATCCTCGTGACACCACTAACAAAGATTCTTATTCCATGTTGAAATCGGCGACACCACCAACAAGGGTCATTGCTCACGTTCATCGAGAGAACACTCCGGAGAAACAAAGACGAAGATAAAGGTATCAAAAGGTAAGGCCATCTCTAACTTCCGTGGAAGGAGTAAGATTACATTGATCCACCATTCAACGTACAAAAACGAATGATAAGAGTAGTGGTATGTTCATGACTCCATCCCGCACTCAAAGCATTGCTCTGTACATGAATAGAAGAATTATGCAATCAACTCTCAGAATTAGACTGAAGATCTTGACAAACAGCGTTTGGTAAACAAAGGATTGATGTAGGCTCTTCATCAGATCTAACACAGATGATATGAAAAACCGGAGGATACAAAGATAATTCTTAGTGAATTTTAGATCCACTGAAAGATACAATAGAGGAAAATTCCTCAGATAACATGAAGACCGGATATCGAAGCACCGTTAAACCCTGAAGGTACGACGGGAACCCAACCACGAGAAATCCTAGACTCGAAGAAAAGATAAGAAAGTAGATTCAAAACACACAAAGGTAAGAGGAGAATAGCATAGGGGTAAGGAGTAAAAGCAGAACTAATTAGATATATCCAACCGATTTTTCAAAATAGTTTTGACACTCTACAACGTCCGTTAGCTAGGTTGTCCTACAGGCTGGACCGGTGGGGTATTGCAACTGCTGAGATCTGATACCACTCTGTAACACCCTCGAATCGGCCCTATGCAAGTTTTAGCGCTTCCCCCCAAACCCGCATAGAAACGATTCAAGGACACCCACCAGGCACTTTCGTGCGGGTGGAAAACGAAGTAATATCATTACACAATAGTCCATGACGGAACCCACAGAACATATATATATATATACAACAACGACTCACCGAGTAAAGAATACATATATACAGTACAAAGATCCAAATCACCTTGAAAACGATACAGCATCCGAGTACGGATAAGAAGCAAATTGAGCTAAGAGCCCTGAAGAATAACCAATGGCGTCCATAACCTGCCGTGCCAAGCCGGAAGGGTAACCACGCTAACGACATCGATCTCAAACCTGCTAAAACAAAAGGGTGCCGACAAAGGGCAAAGGAAAAGAGGAGCGTCGATCGAGGCGATGCAGCGAGTCTAGAATTCGGCGGTCCTCGCCTACATAGGTATGGTGGACTGAAGCGGCAGCACAACAACACTAAACAACCTATAGAGACTCAGTAAAACTGGCAGCTATCAGAGAGGGATAAGAAAGACCTATTCGGATCCAACCTGATACTAACACCAAATATATCCATCCTGGCATTTCCCCCCTCGAGACCAAACGAGGAAGTCAAGCCGAGGAACTCACACCGTTGGCAGTTTTATTCATTCTATTATAGTTGAAGCACTTACTAGTCAGATATAGATAGCATGAGTCATCCTGATAGCATAAGTAGTGGACAGTTTTAGTTAACCATTCAGTTGTAGTTGCAGTACTTACTAGTCAGATACAATTAGCATGTGACATCCTAAACCCAGCAGTTGTTGGCACTTTTATTTCATTCCATTGGAGTTGCGATACTTACTAGGCAGGTATAACATGACACGATACACCCCAGTTCCACTAGTTGTTGGCAATTTTATTATCCATTCCATTATAGTGAAGCTGATTACTAGTCACATATTAAGTCAAATTTATAGCACTACTTTAGTTATGCTTGTCTATGATCGAGATACTATGCTCCAAGTCGTCCATAACCATGGACACGGCTTTCGAAGATTTACCACAGAGGGTGCACAAATAGCAACACACACACGATCAACCTTGGAAAAACCAAATCAAAACCCAACGAGGCTTTCACGACAAAGCAATCACAGGATTCATAAAATATTTTAGGGGGCCACCCCATTAAGCTACCCGCAACAAAGTTGGCCGGCTCCGAGACGGATCCAAGGTTTGCGTCAATGGCTGTAAACGACTGGGAACCCGAAAGTGTGACTGGGCTTGTCGATACCGCGAAAACACTCCGCATCCAAAACAGTACAGGTGCTCCACGCACAATCGTAAATAAAGCAGTAAAGCATGACATAAGTACAGGATAGTAATAAAGCCCTAAACTAGTTTGTGGCCCCAAGATCTGGCAGGGTCCCGACAATTAATTAGATGGTTCATGTTGTATAGATACCCCGCAATTTAAATGTTGTGTTAACAAGGCAAAATATGTCACCGGTTCGCTACACAAATTTTGAATAGAGCCAATATAAGCCTATAATAGCCCGCATATGTTCTCCATATTTAGTTTAGGTGAATCGTCGAAATAGCCCCAAACACCCACAATATGCATGCAAGTATGACCAATTTAATATGCAACAATTTATATAGATGACATTTATAAAATAGGGGCTCGGATCGGGGTCGTGATGCGCTCGACGATCGATGTAGAGCTCGTTGGGAACCCCAAGAGGAAGGTATGATGAGCACAGCAGCAAGTTTTCCCTCAGTTATGAAACTAAGTTCAATCGAACCAGTAGGAGCAAGGAAACACCCCAAAGGTGTTACTAGCTGAGCTTTGGCAGGGCGCACTACCGGTGCTAGTAGCAACGTGGAGACCTGCACAACACAACCACAGAACTTTGTCCCCAACTTGCGATAAGGTTGTCAATCTCACCATGTTTTGCGGAAAACAAAGGATTAAACATATCGAATGGAAAGAAGTAAAGTTTGCAGAAAGTAAACACAAAGCAGTAAATAGTTGTAGATTGTATATAAAGAAGAAGGACCGGGATCCATAGTTCACTAGAGGCGGCTCTCATTAGATAGATAACATGCTGGGTGAACAAATTACAGCAGGGCAATTGACAAACACCGAGAAAGCAATACATGCATATACTAATCATCTTGACTCCTTTGAGACTTGATTGGGCAATACAACATAATACATAGACCGCCATCCAACTGCATCTATGACTAATAATCCACCTTCAGGTTATCATCCGAACCCCTCCGATTATTAAGTTGCAAACAGATTATTGCTTCTGAACTGCATGTAAGGTAAACAATACAATTATTCTATGAACAAAGGATTGTTGTTTTCTCCTAGTAGCAACAACACATCTAGTACCTTAGAGATTTCTGTCACTTCCCAGTTACGGAGGCATGAACCCACTATCGAGCATAAATACTAACTCTTGGAGTTGCTAGCATCTACTTGGCCAAGATAGCTACTAACAACGGAAAGCATGCAAGATATCAAATAACAAAGACATGATAGAATCAATAATCAATCTGAAATAGCATCTCAATATCCATCGGATCCCCGCAAACACAACATGTATGAACTACAAATAGATGATCTTGATCATGAACGGAGCTCACACGATCTAAACATGAAAGCACAAAGGAGGAGAAACCAGCCATCTAGCTACTACATGGATCCGTAGTCCAAGGATGAACTACTCACGCATCACACCGGAGGCTTGCATGGTGATGAAGAAGGCCTCCAAGGTGAATTCCCCTCTCCGGCAGGGTGCCGGGAAGAGCTTCAGATCCCTCTCGATCTAGGGATGGAGATGACAGCGGCTACAGACTCTTTCATGGATTTTTGATTGGGTACTTAGGGTTTCCGTCCCGAGGGCAACTTATAGGCAGAAGGAGAGGCTGAGGGGGTGCTGGGGTCGGCCTGACCACCCCCTGGCGCGGGCCAGGCCTGGCCGCACGGCCAGGTGGTGTGGCCGGCCCCCATCCCTGCTCCGTCTCATATTTTGGAACTTGATCCCTTCCGGAAAAATAGGCACTTTGGCTTTCTTCCCGTCCAATTCCGGGAATATTCATTTTCTGACTTTCCTGGAACCAAAAACAGCAGAAAACAGGCAGCTGGCACTGTGGCTCTTGTTAATAGGTTAGTCCAAGAAATCATAATAAAAGTACTCCAAAGTTGGAACAAAACACAAGAAAGTGGATAAAACCAAGCATGGAACATCAAAAATTATAGATACATTTGCAATGTATCAACATCCCCAAGCTTAACTCCTGCTCGTCCTCGAGTAGGTAAGTGATAAAAAGAATAATTTTTTAAGTGACATGCACCATCAAAGACTTGATCAAAGTATTTGCAAAACATTCAAGGCTGGGATCAAAGTACTTTAATCATAACATGAAAGACAAAGTTCTAGCAATAAGCAAAGAAACTATGACGCAACATGAAAAGGCACAAACAAAAGATTCATGAATAACATGCTTTGCAAGACGTTTGTTTGTTTCACATAAAGAAAACATAGCATAAAAGTATTCAGCTTGTCCCTCAATAGAGTAGCAAATATAAATGCATGGGACACCTTCAAAGTTCATAAGAGTGACTAGATACAATAGTTTCAAACAAGCAATAACAAGTTATGCATCAATCAACTAGTCTTGGGACAATGCACATAGAACTAAGAATGGCCACTATGCTCTCAAAGTAGTGCATAAAGATAGAAGGTGGAGACTCAATATAATGGTGGAAGAAGGGCCTTTTGTAAAAGGAAGTAGGGATTCAAGTCTCATAAAGAGCTTCCAAAAATTATGGTACTTGTAGCTTTCTGCTCTCATTGCCCCTATCATAAGCATCTTTAAGTGATTAAGGTTAAAGTGACACAACTAAGAGGATATGCTTGACAAGTTATAAACCGAAATCTCACGCCCCTTACTTACGAAGACCGATCCTCATGCTACTCAACTTCAGTCACGAGTAAGCTCTTGTCATTGTAAGTATATGTGTATCATTAAGAACTGCCAACGGGGTACCCCTTGCACATGATACGAGAGCTTTCCCATAGTCAAAATGACAAGGCAAGCAGACAATAAGCATCTCAGCGATCTTTTTATTTGCTATTTGCATAGGTTTTTATTGAGGATGCTTCATAGAGTGCTCATTATGGTGATGCTGCAAGTTTCCACCATGATTAGGCATGGCTTAGGCTAGTGGCCCAGGCGTTTCTCTAACACACATACAAACTCCATGATCATACAAGTTCCACATTTATTTCACACCACCGGGATCCGTAAGCAAAAGAACATAATATCAACGGGGTACAAAGTACAAGTGCAATGTTGAAAGCGTTCCCCATGAAACATGGTTCTGCTAATTTCAACTTATAAAGCGCAAGCATATACGCAACAAAGAAGGACCCAATGGTTCAAGTTTATTAGAGGCAAAAAAGTAAACTGTGCCATCAAGTTCGTGAGAGCTTTAATCACTAGTTTTCTCATAACAAGTGAAAGGTAGACAAAAGCATGAATATACTTGGAATAGCATAAGCTAGTAGGTAGGTATGGTGGACTCTTTGGAATAACTTGGTTTAGGGAGTTGGATGCATGAGTGGAACTCATACTTTGTGGTGGAGGCTAGCAAAAGACTGGGAGCGACAAACTGAGAGAGCAATAATGGCCATAATCATGTAGAGCGACAAAACATCATTGATCAAAGTATAAAGTGATACTACAAGTTGAAAACTAAAGGATCATAAAGGCTATGGTGACTTGAGATAGTCATAACATGGTGTGAGCATGTGCCAAGTCAACCCAAATAAAGCATCAAAGGAGAATACCACTATACTATGCTTTAATATGCTAAAACAACGCATGATTCATCCAAGGCACATTAAGCAATCTCAATTATTTATAACAAGTCATGCTACAGAAAAGAATACTAAGCATAAAGCCGAAACAATATCAAGCATATCATGACAAAGCATAGCCACAGTCAAAAACGAGCTCTTTTTACCACAAAAGTATGCACTCTCCTACTATTTTCCAAACCAAACCAAACTATTTGCAAACCAAAGTATGGAAGAGGGGGTCCAACCAACTTATTCAGACAACTAAGCAAACCAATCAAACTAAAAACCAAAACAAAAACGAAAAAGAAGACGCTCCAAGAAAAACACAACTGTGCATGAAACAATAAAAATGAAGCGTTTGGAAGAAACCTGGAATTTTTATTGATGAAGAAGGGGAATGCCTTGGGCATCCCCAAGCTTTGACGCTTGTACTTCTTGGATATTTCTTGGGGTGACACGCGTGGCATCCCCAAGCTTGAGCTTTAGTTCATCATTCATCTCATTACTCATTCCTTCCATACACCTGAAAATTTTCCTTCATACAAAACTTCACACAATCTTTATTAGCAACATTAGTGCACTCAAGATAAATAAGTCTTAAGGTTCAGTTCTAACACCAAATAAACTTTCATTAGAACACTAGATACTGTAGCACTTCCCTCAAAAAGCTCAATTCCCCAAAAGAACTCAAAAAGAAACCAACAAGAAGCAAATGCAGAAAATGGCAGAAATCTGTCAAAACAGACCAGCAGGTAAAGACGAATTTTTTCGAAGACCTTATGTTGCTCAAATCAAAAAGTGTTGAACTAACGAAAGTTAGATAACAACCTGGGTCAGAAGCACAAAAAATTACAGCTCAATCCGACGTACAGAGCTCTCTCAGGAATTTTTACGGTGAAGCACAAGAATCTGTTTCGGAACAGCAACTTTTTCAATCATTACTTCACTCTCATTAGAGGTTACTCTTGGCACAAAAAGCAAATAAAAAGGATAATGAGAGGTCATTACAGAGATAATAACTTCCAAGAATCAACTAAAACTTTTGGCTTATCTCCCAACAAGTACTTTTCTTTAACGCCTTTAAGTTAGGCATGAAAATTTGAGAAGATGCTCTCATAGGAAATATGAATTGAAGTAAAAGAGAGCATCAAGAAGCAAATTCAAAACACATTTAAGTCTAACCCACTTTCTATGTATAGGAATCTTGTATGCAAATAAATGCACAAAGAACAAAGTGACAGGCATAGGAAGATAAAACAAGAGTAACTTCAAAACTTTCAGCACATAGAGAGGTGTTTCATTAGCATAAAAACTTCTACAACCATATTTTCCTCTCTCATAATAATTTTCAGTAGCCTCATGAATAAACTCAATAATATAACTATCACATAAGGCATGATTTTCATGATCTACAAGCACTAGAGCTTTATTATAAGCATTTTCAAAAGAATCCTCGGGAACATAACAATCACCCTCCTTTGATAAGCATGGGGGACAATCAAATAATGTAAGGGATAAATAGTTACTCTCATTAGAAGGTAGGCATGTGTAAATCCATTCTTCCTCCTTTTGTACATCACTCTCCTCCTCTTTTTCATCTAATGAGCTTTCAGGTTCAGTAATTTCTTCTTCCATGGAGGTTCTAGCAGGCGGTGGTTCATCTATTACCTTAGCAGTCATAAAACTGTTCCCAAATAGGAAACTGAGTGAGCTATCCATAATGAAACAGTGATTGGAGCAGAGCTAGTCATAAAGGCAACTTAAGAAAGGAACTAATTTTTTGTGTTTTTCAAATAAGAAAGCAAACAAGTAAAACTAATTTATTTATTTTTGTGTTTTTTGAAGAACAAAACAAGCAAACAAAGCAAAAAGAAACTAAGCAAAACAAAAACAACAAAGTAAAGAGATTGGTTATGAGGGACTCCCCTTGTGAAGATGTCCTTGACTCCCCAGCAACGGCGCCAGAAAATAGCTTGATGCGATCGACGATCGACGTAGAGCTCGTTGGGAACCCCAAGAGGAAGGTATGATGAGCACAGCAGCAAGTTTTCCCTCAGTTATGAAACCAAGGTTTAATCGAACCAGTAGGAGCAAGGAAACACCCCAAAGGTGTTACTAGCTGAGCTTTGGCAGGACGCACTGCCGGTGCTAGTAGCAACGTAGGGACCTGCACAACACAACCACATAACTTTGTCCCCAACTTGCGATGAGGTTGTCAATCTCACCGTGTTTTTCGGAAAACAAAGGATTAAACGTATCGAATGGAAAGAAGTAAAAGTTTGCAAAAAATAAACAAAAGTAGTAAACAGTTGTAGATTGTATGTAAAGAAGAAGGACCGGGATCCATAGTTCACTAGAGGTGGCTCTCCTTAGATAGATAACATGTTGGGTGAAAAAATTACAGCGGGGCAATTGACAAACACCGAGAAAGCAATACATGCATATACTAATCATCTTGACTCCTTTGAGACTTGATTGGGCAATACAACATAATACATAGACCGCCATCCAACTGCATCTATGACTAATAATCCACCTTCAGGTTATCATCCGAACCCCCTCCAGTATTAAGTTGCAAGCAACAGATTATTGCTTTACGAACTGCGTGTAAGGTAAACAATACAATTGTTCTAAGAATAAAGGATTGTTGTTTTCTCCCTAGTAGCAACAACATATCTAGTACCTTAGAGATTTCTGTCACTTCCCCAGATTACCAAAGGCATGAACCCACTATCGAGCATAAATACTAACTCTTGGAGTTGCTAGCATCTACTTGGCCAAGATAGCTACTAACAACGGAAAGCATGCAAGATCTCAAATAACAAAGACATGATAGAATCAATAATTAATCTGAAATAGCATCTCAATATCCATCGGATCCCATAAACACAACATGTATGAATTACAAATAGATGATCTTGATCATGAGCAGCTCACAAGATCTACACATGAAAGCACAAAGGAGGAGAAACCAGCCATCTAGCTACTACATGGATCCGTAGTCAAGGATGAACTACTCACGCATCACACGGAGGCTTGCATGGTCATGAAGAAGGCCTCGGTGAATTCCTCTCCGGCGGTCTTGGGAAGAGCTCAGATCCTCCCGATCTAGGGATGGAGATGACGGCGACTGAGACTCTTCGTGGATTTTGATCGGGTACTTAGGGTTTCCGTCCGAGGGCAACTTATAGGCGGAAGGAGAGGCCGAGGGTCTTTGGTCGGCTGACCACCACTGGCGCGGGCCAGGCCTGGCCACGCGGCCAGGTGGTATGGCCGGCCCCTAGCCCTTCTCCGTCTCGTATTCTGGCACTTGATCCCTTCCGGAAAAATAGGCACTTTGGCTTTTGTCCCGTCCAATTCCGAGAATATTCATTTTCTGACTTTCCTGGAACCAAAAACAGCAGAAAACAGGCAATTGGCACTGTGGCTCTTGTTAATAGGTTAGTCCAAGAAATCATAATAAAATTACTCCAAAGTTGGAACAAAACTCAAGAAAGTGGATAAAACCAAGCATGGAACATCAAAAAATATAGATACATTTGCAATGTATCAGGTCACACATTGGGGTTTCAGAAATCTTGGTTCAATGTGGTTCGGGTTTGGTCTTGGCGGGATCGATCTTCGCATCCGAGAACAGGGCCTTGGAGTCCGTGAAGAAGATCATGTCGTTCCGTGACGGTCTTGTCGACGGGACCGAGATGGCAACGAACACCTTGTCATAGACACGGTTCTGGACAATATCCTTCGGTGGCACCACACTACATCCACCGCAACTTCACCACATATCGCAACACCACTAGCACCAGAGAGGACCAAAGGCAGGAGCAAGGTATATATCATCAAACAGATACGTGCAAGTGGACTTGGACCTGCAGATACCCATGCGAGCGGAGAAGTGTCAGAGGATACGCTGCCTACGCACTTGAATCAAGCAGAGAAGGAACTCTAGGGCAGCGCCGAGCGTGCAGTCGCAGCCATGGCGAGGTGGCAGCGTCCGTGACGGGCTCACAGGGGCGCGACCGGCGCTGCATGAGGTCGTGGACGACCTTGGAGGCGCGGGACAGAGGCGAGCAGAGGCGACGCGCGCTGGGGAGACGACGCGGCAGGGATGCGGGCCCGGGACGGCCGGAGATCCTGGCGGTAAGGGCGACGAGAAGAGGCCTGGCGGCAGCGCACACAAGCGAGGAGACGGGGCGACGACGCTCAGATAGAAGGAGAGGGGATGCAGAGACGTGCACGGGACGGCGCTGACTTGGGGCGGAGCTCCTGGTGGCGCGGGGCAGCGAGGAGGACGACGACGGCGAACTGGGGCCATGGCACTCGCGGGGTCCTGCTCATGGGTGGCCGAGCTTGGCGGAGCTCCTGCTGCCGACGGAGATGAGGCTCGGCGGCGCTCGAGGTGCGGCGAGAGAGGAAGGTCGGTGAGGTGGAGCTTCGGGGTGACGCCAGGGGTGGAAGGGCGCAGAGGGTTGCCGGGGTAGGCAGGGCGCTGCACCGACGGTGGTGGATCTCGCGAGAGGCCGGGCAACGCTCGTGGGGCAGAGAAGGGTCGCGTGACGGCGACCGCTTCTTCACTTGCGGGCGGCTTCTTGCGGAGCGGGGTCGAGCAGCGGGGGAGGCTCGCGAGGGGCAGCCTACAGGGCTCCGGCGGCGGTGCTTGCTTGGGATCTGGGGGCGCACGGGGTTAGGTGGGGGTCGGGTTCAAGGTGGTGGCGGGAAAGCAGAGGCGGGGCCGCGTCTGGTCTGGCGACACGAGGTGGTCGGGTCGGTCGGATGTGTGGCGCGCGCTGCTGTGTGAGTGTGTTGTGTGTATGTGTGTTCGAGTGGCGGCGACTGTGTAGCTAGGTGAGTGAGGCGGCGGTGGATGGATAGGATAGGGTTTTAGGGTTAGGTTTTAGACTAGGGTTTCTTTTGGGCCAGGTGGTAGGCGGTTTGGCTAGTTGGGCCTCTGGCCTGACCGGCTGGACTGCCTCTCTGGACAAAACATTTTTATTTTTTTATTTTTAAAATACATTTGCAAATAGTTTTTAAGACAAACCAAAGATCCAAAAAGACGGGGGGTTTATAGTTTAAAATAAAGAAGGGGTATATCTAAAAAATAAAAATAGTCTTTTCTAAATAGTTTTAGGCAAACATATGCATGATGATGATGTTCAAATGGTATGTGGCATGATGACATGAACATGCTGTCATGATACACAAAACAAAAACACTAAGCGATTTTCTAGTAATGGTTTTACCAGGTGCTACACTAGTCCCTCAGCGCACACACAAACATACATTGCTATGGTTTTTTTCCTTTTTTGATTTTTTCTGGTTTTATTGGGTTTTCCTGCATCACAGGATCTTCATCGGACGGCTTGGTGGGAAGCACGTTCGCGTGTTAGTACTGTTCCTTTTCAAAACAGATGCAATATTTATATGATATATACAAAACTCATGCAATTTCATGTGGCCTAAGGAGACAATTTATGTTATTGTTTCCTACTTTTCCTATTTCAGCATTATTCATAAATTTAATTTTTTTTTGCAAAAAATTAGTCGAAATGAACATTGTTCAAATGTTATCAAGCTATACGATCCTTTTGGTACCACTAAATGCTACTACCTCCGGTCCATATTATTGCGTATCTAGACAAAGTTGAGAACACTAATTTAAATCGGAGAGAGTATTAAGGTAGTTGGGTACCGTCTAAATAGTAGGTCAGGCGTGGTACATCGAAGGAGCTGCTGGCGATACCACCTCTGTTAGAGCATTTGGTGGTACAAGAAAGAAGAAGAGATGTTTTGAAATTTTAGAAAAGGTTAATTCTAGGCTGAAGTTTTGCAAAAAAAAGTTACATTTGCCTGACTTGCCTCCGATTTCGGCAGGACTTGACGTGTCAAAGAATCCCTATAGAGTTACCGCTACACAGATTGGTTTTCATGGAGAGTGCTGATGAGCAGTAGATTAAAGTCGCAGACCCGCGGATTAGAAAAAAAGAAGCCGACCAAGATCGTGCGGCCGCATCCAGATGCAGGCATGCCCAGTTCAGCTGGGAGAAGAAGCCAGGCAGCCACCGGGACATGACTCGATCGGCTCAGGAGTCAGGATCCACACCGCCCGCCATCGACACGGCATTTTCAGTTTTCCTTTTCCAGCGGAAAGGGGATTAAAAAAGACACGGAAGGCACGCGGGCATGCAGATGCAGGGTATCCTCGGCGCGATGCCCGTACCTTGTTGTTCCCCGTGCTCCCTAATCTTTAATTAGCTATCTGACCCAGTGATTTGGCCTCGTCGTCGTCCAGACTGAACTTTTTTTCTGGTCTGACAAACGGCCGCATCTAAATCTTGATCGTGTTCTCGTTCTCGACGACTATTTTGATCGGAAAAGTACTAGTAACATTTAGGATACGGTCCATGCGTACCCGTCTTCGACTTCGGCATGCTACTTGTATCAGACATTCTGACTGTCGATCGTGGAGTTGTAACGTGGTTGGTGGGTAAGGAGTTAGGACAACCTGTGTACCTGACTCGTGCCAGATGCCACTAAGCTATACTCACTCGGTTCACAATATAAGACATTTTAGATTTGTAAAACGAATGTATCTAGACGTTTTTAGTTTATAGGTCTACTTTAAACCTTTATGAATCTATACACTAAAAAATGTCCAGATATATTTGATTCACAAAACTAAAACGTCTTATATTTTAGAACGGAGGAAGTATGTGCCATCATTCATTTTTTCAGAGGCGTCATACATTTACATGGTGATAACTGGAGCAAGTGCCTGCTCATCCTGTGGGCCCCGCTTACATGGCACCAGAGACTAAACCCTAGCTGCTTTCAGGCGCGTCCCTCCACCTAGCTCTCTCCCTTCGCCTCTGTCGGAAAACGCGGCCGGATGAATAGAAGCCAATGCCGCCGATTATGGAGGCATGGCCACTATCTCCCGAGGTGTCTCGCCGTGAGGGCCGTCAACCTAGGCGGATACGGTGGTCCAAGACGGCGACGGTGCAAGTCGAATCATGGTGGTGAGCGCTGATCTCCTGGTGTGGTGTGCTCTCGTCCTAGTATAGTGCTTGGTAGGTCGGGTCCTCTATGGTTGTGGACTGAACTGCGAAGGGCGTCAGCTACGCGCCGGTTGCATTGTCGCCCCCAACAGTGGTGCAATGTTTTTCTACGGGGCTTGGCGGTGGATCCAAACGACTGTGCTATCCGGCCTTGTCCCGAGGTAGGCCCTGCGGGGCGGCCGACGTTCTGGTGATCTAGAGAACATGGAGTTTCAGGAGGTGTGACTGTCGGTCAAAAACCGCGCCGAATTCGGTCATGGCGGACGTCGCGGCATCTTCCCGTGTCGTTACCTTGTCAAAGACATCGTCGTTGCAACTCTCATATCCTTGCTCGAACTTCTCTAGGGCAAACCCAAGATCTAGGTCTCCCGGGTCGGATGATGGCGACACTTGGCACTGCACTCCCTCATGAGGGCATTGTTTTTTGAGTAGGTGATGGCTAGAGGGGTTTGAAGGTGGAGCGGCTTGACTTCTACCGCTTCGACGTCGTTGAGTTTTGGCGACATGGTGCAACGGGGTCTTGGTGACGAATACGTCTTATTTGACGTGTGCGAAGGGTGGTGGCGTTGGCTGGCGTCGACGGAAGGTCTGACAAGGTAGACCACTGTCGTAAAGATGGGTTCGCGGAGGACGACAACGATGACCTCTATAACGCGCGCATCCGATGCACGCTTAGGGTCTGCTGGACCGGTGCACCTGTTTTAGATGTGTCGTTGTTGGGAGATCAGGAGTCTACACGGTCCTGATCATGGCCACCCTTCATCAAGCTTGGTGGAAGGTGGATGTACTATCTTGGAAGGTTTTGATGCATAATTTAATAAAAGAAGTTGTGTGTATCATTTTGCTACAGATGCCTATATATCCTTGGTTTAGAAAAAACTGGAGCAAGTAAAGCAAGAAAGAAATGAACAAATTTTCTCCCCCCAAAAAAGCCATTGGATAGAAAAGGCTAAAATTTCGCTTCCGGATATATAGCGATGACGTGTAAATTTTGGCTTAGCCACCTCACCTCAGCCTGCCTACGCAAGACAGTAAAAGCGTTTCGTGTGGTTGGCCCACTTCACACGTACCGGTAGTCGGGCCCGGAAACACGACAGCACCAAGAAAGAAAGACCGACCGAAAAGAGGCCCGTTAAGAAGAGAGAGAGAGAAAAAGGAGGGGTAACTCTAGGGGGAGGCACCCTCTCATCTCAAAAAGAAAGAAAAAAAATAAGAAAACATGGCACAGCCGAGGCGAAGCGAGGAGCACGCACCTCACTCCCCCACTCAAGTACACACTCCTCGCCCTCCTCCTCTCTGACGGCACAGTGGGGAGGAAGAACTGAGGAAGAAACGGGAGTGGAGAGAGAGGCGCCAGCAGCAAGAAGAGAGAGAGAGAGAGAGGAGGGAGATCTGCCGCGAGGGGAGGAGGAGGAGAGGGAGGCAGCTAAGCGATGGGGTGCGCGGCGTCCAAGGTGGAGCAGGAGGACACGGTGCGGCGCTGCAAGGAGCGGCGGCGGAACATCAAGGACGCCGTCGCCGCGCGCCAGCAGCTCGCCTCCGCGCACGCTGACTACCTCCGCTCCCTCCGCCTCACGGCTGCCGCGCTCTCCCGCTTCGCGCAGGGACACCCGTCCCTCGCCGTCTCCCACAACACCGCGCCCGTCCTCCTCACCACCGCCGCGCCGCCGGCCCTCCACGCGCCCGCCGCCGCTTCCTCCGTCGCCTCGTCCTCGCTGCCGCCCCCCACGCCGCTCCCTCGCCACCACCACCCGCCGCCGCCGCAGCAGCAGCAGCAGCACCAGCAGCAGACGCAGCCTCCTCCTCCTCCTGCTTCGGTCAGGCTCGACAGGGATCCCAGGATGCGCCGCCTCAAGGTGCCGCACATCCTGTCCGACTCGAGCGTCGCGAGCCCGGCGCAGTCCTCGTTCCGCAAGCCGCCGGTGGCGGGGACCCCGTCCTCGTCCTCGGCCTGGGACTGGGAGAACTTCTACCCGCCGTCGCCGCCGGACTCCGAGTTCTTCGACCGCCGCAAGACCGACCTCGAGGAGGCCAACCGCCTCCGCGAGCTCGACGAGGAGGCCAAGGCCAGGGGCTACCTCCAGCACCGCCACGAACACCTCAAAGAAGAGGAGGAGGAGGAGGAGGACGACGACGACGAGGAGAGGGAAGATGCGCATTGCGGCGGATGGGAGGACGAGGAGGACCACTACGCGTCCACGACCACGTCAGAGACCAGATCAGAGGACGGGGAGGTGGGAAACAGATCGGAGTGCGGCTTCGCGGCCAGATCGGAGTACGGTGGGACGGCGCCGTCGGAGTACGCCGCCATGCCGATGCAGCTCAGGAGGGCTGAGAGGTCAGAGGCCGGGGACTCCTCGTCCACGGTCACGGCGGCGACCGAGATGCGGATGGTGGTTCGCCACCGCACGCTCTCGGAGATCGTCGCCGCCATCGAGGAGTACTTCGTCAAGGCGGCCGACGCCGGCGACGGCGTGTCGGAGCTCCTGGAGGCCAGCCGTGCCCAACTCGACCGAAACTTCCGGCAGCTCAAAAGTAAGTAATCGACATTCCACAAATTGCTCCCCAAAGTGCGATTCAAATGCTCCTAGTGCTTTACGATTATTCTACTACCATGATGCAAACCTTTATCGCTCAAATGTTCATAATGCTTTATTGCTCAAATGTTGACTCATTTTTTTACCTTATAATTCGATTTCTCCTTCTATAGAGACGGTGTACCACTCCAACAGCGTGCTATCAGCACTGTCATCGACGTGGACGTCAAAGCCGCCATTGGCGGTACGCTATAAGCTCGATGCTAATGCACTGGAGGTCGGGTCAATGGAAGGGAAGAGTCATGGGTCAACATTGGAACGACTTTTGGCCTGGGAAAAGAAGCTCTATGAGGAGGTCAAGGTAATTTTTTCTATCCATGGCCATGACCATTTGTGTCTGTTAGTCACAAGGTAATTTGTGACTGTTCGTGCCGATGTACCACTCGAACAGCATGGTACAATGCTAGAATAAGTTGTGCATCGTTTGTATATTTTTTCCTTGAAAAAACCCGTGATCAAGGTGAAGTGAAACTAGCTGAAACACTTACATGAAGAAGAGAGCTCTATCTATCTCTTGGCTTTATTAGGATTGTGGTAGGTACACTTATAGTAAACAGATGACTAGACATTGTGTCTTTTTTGCTTGATTAGGTGATGCCTCTCTAGATTTGAAGTTGGGGTCTTAATACAATTTTAATGTGTAGGAGTCCCCCCTTTTGTTCAGCAATCGTGGAAGAAGAATCTGATCCTGTTGCAGAAAGCTTCTTTTAGAGAGGCCCTGCAGCTTCCTCCTTTCTAACAGCTGGAGCATTGGTTTGATATATTAGCTGCTTTCAGTAAAGGCAGCAACGATATATAGTGATAGATCTAACCGCACATTCAAATTTTTCCTGCCTTTATGCTCTAAATTTTCTAAACTACGCTTGTCCTTTGAGATTCTTCATTCTACAGTGTATAAAGGTATCGATCCTCGATAGGTTATCTTCAATGTACATAGCATATCTGGTAATGCCGAAGCTAGATTTAACATATCAGTGTCCTGAGCACCAGAAACTTCTTATGCTGGGGCATTTTCTTTTGCAGGTATCACTAAAACATTTATGTTAGATAAGTTTAGTGAAGCCAACAAGTGTTCATTTGGTTTCCTCAATTTGGGATAGAATGTGTTATTACCTTTCAAGTTATTGCACTGTGCTTGATTTTTTGTTTTTGGTTCACTCTGTATTCCAGCTCAGGCATATACTACGTATTAACTTTAACTGCTGCAGGCTAGAGAGAGCGTGAAGATTGAGCATCAAAAGAAGCTTTCTACCCTGCAAAGCTTGGAATACCGCGGGAGGGATAGTGCCAAGCTGGACAAGACCAAGGTGTCCATAAACAAGCTGCAGTCACTGATAGTTGTTACATCCGAAGCTGCCACAACCACATCCTCAGCCATCGTCAGAGTCCGTGACAACGAGCTTGCACCACAGCTCGTCGAGCTTTGTTTTGCGTAAGCCTTGTTCCGTAATCCTTGATTCCAGATATATTGTGATGCCGTGTGGAAGTACTTAATTAATTGTTTCTGCATTTTGACATGCAGGTTGTTGAGCATGTGGAGATCAATGAATTACTTCCATGAGACCCAGAACGAGATTGTTCAGCAGGTGCGCGGTCTGGTGGACAACTCCATGGCGGAGTCAACGTCCGACCTCCACAGGCTTGCAACCCGTGACCTGGAGGCCGCTGTCTCAGCGTGGCACTCGAACTTCAACCGGCTCATCAAGTACCAACGTGACTACATCCGTTCTCTCTACGGGTGGCTGAATCTCACACTCTTCCAGGTGGACAGCATTGCTCCCCAAGGAGCCCACGCGTCGCTCATCTCACACGAGCTCACTACCTTCTGCGACGAGTGGAAGCAAGCGTTGGACCGGCTCCCTGACGCGGTAGCCTCAGAGGCCATCAAGAGCTTCGTGAACGTCGTCCGCGTCATCTACACGAAGCAGGCGGAGGAGATGAAGATCAAGAAGCGTACGGAGACGTACTCAAAGGAGCTAGAGAAGAAGACCAACTCCCTCAGGGCCATCGAGAAGAAGTACTACCAGTCGTACTCGATCGTTGGCCTCGGCCTTCCTGGCAGCGGGCGCGACGGCATCGATGGCCACAGCTTTGACGCCCGCGACCCTCTCTCCGAGAAGAAGGCCGAGATCGCCCAGTGCCGCCGGAAGGTGGAGGACGAGATAACGAGGCACGCCAAGGCTGTGGAGGTGACCAGGTCGATGACGCTGAACAACATCCAGACCGGCCTCCCGGGAATGTTCCAGGCCATTGCTGGTTTCTCGGGCACGGTCGTGGAGGCCCTCGACGTCGTCTGCCAGCGAGCCGGATCGGTGCGGTAGAATCTCAAGCGCCATCAGTATGATCAATCTCTCGGTTTGGGTGGTCCAGTAATCTATATAGGAAAGATGCAACATATATATGTAGTTAAAATTTAGGGATGAAATATGGGGAGAAGGCTGCTCCCTCTGCTGTTTTGCTTTGTTTGGGGATTGGTCATTTTGGTTGTAGATAATGATTTTGCCCAGGATTGCTCATGTTCTTTCTTCCCTTTTGGGGGAGTGCGAAGGAAGATATGTACTACTGTACAGACCCACCGTGTGGTCAACTTGTTGCGCTCTGATGGCGAATTTTACGCTTGCGCTTATCTGCTGCAACTTGATATGTATACTCCGTAGCTAAGCTCCACTGCTTGAAGTGTTTCAGGGTTGTTGGGACAATGAATTCCCAAGCCTGTCGTTTGAACTGAAGCAATTTTGTCGAGCCTGAAGTCTGAACTGAACTGAAGTAGTTCTCTCGATCCTGGAGTGGGGACTGGAACAGCTGCTGTGTTTTCTCCCAGTGGTGGGCGGGCGCTGCCCCTGCATCTCTTCTGCTGTCTCATTGCGTGCCTGGACGCACGACACCTATGGTTGATTTTTGCCGCCCCCAGGCAATTAAGCGCCGCAGTGCTGTGCTGCCATCGTGCAAAACGGACATGTCCTCTACTGGAACATGTGCCCTGTCCAGTACACGCGCTGTGTCGAAGGATATTGTTGTCTCTTGACTTCTGGGCGTCTCCAGCTCCCAATCCAGGCACACCGCTCTAATGAGGCACTGGGAGGCATTTCCCGCGTTCCAAACATTTCACCACGAACCACATCACATGGCATTTGGACTTATCCCGTGAGTTGGGCACGACACGGCAGTAGAAAGGACGCACGCCCCCACGTTGGCAGACAACCTTTCCTCTCCGAAAGGGGCGTGGAAAAAAAGTGGTTGGCGCCATGTTCATCTCCAGGAGAAGGGAGAGGCCGGCGCCATGATTTTCACACTCCAGGAGATGGAGGAAAATTAGGGCATTGGCATTAGAATCATCAACACATGGATGCTCATGCCCCTGCCTGTCGTCCAAGTTGGAGATGATATGCGGTGGACTAAGCTAGGTTCCAAAAACCCTTGGTGCTGGTGTAGAGAATCTGGGAATAAAGAGCCCTAGTTTGTAGGTGGTAGAGCTGTTGTCGTGTGGTGTGTGTGTGTGGATGGACCAGACAACGGCTAGGCACCTATAGGGGCCGGGAGCTTCTATTCTTGGCCGGGCAGGGATAAGACCCTGGCAGACTGTCGGTAGTGCCGTCGTGGCGACCTCCTTTTATTTAGGGCCTAGCTCTAGGACGGTGGCTGCTTCACTAGGCATAGCGATAAAAGTAGACTGATGATGGGCTCTGTCTTCCTCTCTGCGCCAGTGCCAAGGAGCGAGCATTAGCTCCAGCACAGGCTGTAAAACAGCCACGCGTGCTAAAAACCGGTTTTTAGAGCGCGGCGGGCAATAATCCGTGCTCTGGCGGAGGCTGCAAAAAGGAACGCGTCCAGAAAAAAATTGCACCGCGTGGTTGGAAACGCTATCTAAAACGATATATTTGACGCGTGCGCTTCAGCGCGCTGCAAAACTAAGGACGCAAAATAGTCTCCGGCAGAGGACATATCGGAGACGCGCGCTGCAAACAACTGCCAAATTATAGAGCGACTGCTGGAGATGTTGTTATCTAGGGTTCAGCAACCCACCGGCTTCTTAGACCACCTCTAGAACATCCCGTGAGCATGCAAAAAGCTTTTGTGCTGAATTGTATCTCATCTCTATGGTTCGAAAAATGACGGGGCGGAACAGATGCCGCATAAGTGTACCATAAATCTGAATATTCTCGTTTATGGCTCATCTACGTGGCATCTGTTCTGCCCCATCACGTGTACCGCAAAATAGAGTTTACCGTAACCTGCACACAATTTAGTGTTTCACAAGATATACTGAAATAGCATAGATTTTTTCAAAGTTTGAACAGTACAAACATAGATTAGCATCATTGTTCCACCGAGGAATGAAAGTACGACACATACAATTCTTCGAAGTTTCAACAATACAAATGAAACCGAACAATCGTTTTAAATGCAAACAACATACTAGGCGCCGTCAAGACCATGAACACCTCCACCGTTCGCAGCAGCGATTGCGGCAGCACCACTTGCAGCAGTAGCAACAGCTTTGCGAGATTTCCTTGCTTCGAGGATCTCTAGCCCTCTATCATCCCACCACTCCCTCCTGATCGGATCCATATTTTCATGATTCATCATCATCACTCGTGTCTTGTAGGCAATGATGGCTTCCCTAGCCTTGTCCTCTTCGAGACGGAGCATCCACTCCTCAAACTTAGCCTTAAGCTTCTCATCTTCATGAGTTGCGAGCCATATTTTATCTTGTCATCTTCTCTCTTCCCGCTAACTTGATCTTGGCTTCCAATTGTTGCCACGCTACAACCACCTTGTGCTCCATCATCTTGTCGATATTGTCCCTCAATTTTTCATGATCAGCCTTTCTCTTCATCTAAGCCTTCACCTTCTTGGTGCCATCTTGTCTTCCTATTTTGGCTTTCAGTTCATCGTCACACTCTTCATCTTCTTCATCTAAATTTATTGCCGACCATGTTCTTGGAGGAGGTGCCTCTTGATCCCTCAACCTCCACTTCGTACTATGCTCAAGCAAATGCCCGACAATTCTAGAGTTGGAAGGTTTTGTTCTTAGATGCGGCCATGTCCATGTACCTCATTTGTGCTACCCCATCCTACATATCAAAAAGATGGAAAGACAAGTTGCGGCGACCCAGCATACTGATGACCCACAAGTATAGGGGGTGTATCGCAATATTTTCGAGGGAAGCGAAACCCAATTTATTGATTCGACACAAGGAGAGTCAAAGAATATTTATAAGCCTTAACAACTGAGTTGTCAATTCATTACTGAAACAATCTTGCTCACAGAGTTTATCAAGGTATGAGTTTTGTAGTAGGAATAGCAAAATGTAATGATAACAATAGCGATGGCAGTGGGATTGAGTCACGGTAGGCATAGGGATGGATGGACGGGCGTTGCATGGACAAGACAATTCATATAGCAATCAGAACATAGGGCAATTGCAGATAAATAATATAAAGCATCCAAGTACTAGTTAATCCTAGGCATGTGATCCATATATAGTCATACATGTCGCAATGAGAACTTGCACAACATCTTTTGTCATGCCAGCCCGTTTGCAGCGGGGCCTCAAGGGAACTACTGGCAATTAAGGTGCTCCTTTTAATAGAGCACCGGAGCAAAGCATTAACACTCCATGAACACATGTGATCCTCACATCAAAGCCATTCCTTCCGTTATCCGATTTACATCGCCGGGCCATTGGTTCCGGACAACAACGTGTGTAAACAATTTGTAGATAAGACCAAAAACAATACTATCATAATGAATCAATAACATGTTCAGATCTGAAATCATGGAACTTGGGCCCTAGTGACAAGCATTAAGCACAACAAGTCGCAACAAAGTCATAAAGCACTAATAAAAGATACTAGGCACCATGCCCTAACAATCTGATGCCATTACATGAACAATCTCATCCAATCCCTACCATAGATGTGGAAAACATGGATGGTCGATGGAGAAGCGATGGTGATGATGATGGCGATGATCTCCTCCAATTCCCCGTCCCGGCAGGGTGCCAGAACAGAGTTTCTGGTGCTATTTCGTGGAATCTGGTGGTGGCGTGAAGGAACTCCTACGGAAAAACGTCGAACCCCTCAAGTTTTAGGTCGGAAGGCTCCTTATAGGCGAAGAGAGAGGCCGAGGGGTGCCTAGGGGCCCACACCACCCTGGCGTGGCTTCAGCTCGCGCCACCAGGTGGTGTGGCCACCCCCTGGCTCTTCTCCGTCTCGTATTCTGGCTCCTGGAGTCTTTGGGTGAAATAGGATTTTCGGCATATTTTCCGGGATTTTTCCTGATAGTTGATTTTCTGCACAAAAAGTAGGTACAAAGGCAATTCTGTTGAAAACAACGTCAGTCCGCGTTAGTTGTATCCAAATCACACAAGTTTAGAGAAGAAACAATAGCAAAAGTGTTCGGGAAAGTAGATACGTTTTGGACGTATCAACTCCCCCAAGCTTAGCTTATTGCCTGTCCTCAAGCAATTCAGTTGAAAACTGAGTGCGATAAAAGAACTTTCGCGAACACATTTGCTTCATATGATGTAAATATTCTCAGCAATGTGATCAACTACTTAGACAATTCATAATAAAGAGTATGCAACCGAGTCTACTTAATAGTCATTGCAAGTTATGAAGAGATTCCAACTCAAAAATAATAAGTAGCATGAAGTATAAACGTAAGCAACATTAAAATGCTCATAAAAAGGTATGATAGAGTGGTATCTTGCTTGCCTTTGATTATAAATATCAAGGCACCTCTGAAGTTCAAGTGATGACTAGAAGTAAAGATATCAAGGATACAAGCATCAAAGTCATAACACAAGTAATCAAGTAGTGAGGCAAACACAAAGAATGACAACTATGCTCTCAAGAAGGTGCTGAAAGAATAAATGGAGACTCAACAAGTAAATGAAAAGGTTTTGAATAATTTGAAAGGCTTCCAAATGCTGAAAGTATGGTACTCATTAGCTTTGAGCTCTCATTGCCCCTATCATAAGCATCTTTAATGTGGTTAAGGTGAAAGTGAGGTCCAATCTGAGTTATATGCTTGACAGACTATAAACTGAAAATCCCAAGTCCCTTGAGTACGAGGGCCGCTCCTCATGCTACTCAACTTTAGTTACCGGTAAGTTCTTGTCATCGTAAGTATGTGCGTATCATAGAGGACCGCCAACGAGGTACCCCTTGCCCGATGATACGGAAGAATCCCCATATCATAATGACAAGGCAAGCAGACAATGAGTATCTCAGCAGTCTTCTTATTTACCATGGGAAAATGGTGCTTTTTTCTCTCTTTTCTCTTTTCATAAATCTCTTTTTTTTCCTTTTCTCAATAGCTATCTCTATTTTTTTATATAAGAAGAATGCTTCATAGATATCATTATGGTTACGCTGCAGGTTTCCACCATGTCAGCATGGATTAGACCAACGGCCCAGGCGTTTCTCTAACACACATACATAACTCCATGGACTTACAAGCTCCCTTTTTACTTCACACCGATGGCATCCGCAAACAAAAGAGCAAGGTATCAACTGGGTATATATTTACAAGTGTTGAAAGCGTTCCTTGTGACAGCACAGTTCTGCTAATCCCCAGCCTATAATTTGCAAGCATGTAACTTTTCATGGAGAGTTCACAATGGTTCAGGTTTATTAAGTGCAGGAAATAAAGTGTGCCATCAAGTTCGTGAGAGCTTTACTAACTTACTTTCTCATAACAAGCAAACATTTTATTCGGAAGAAAACAAGGCATATTGAATATGCATGGAAGTAGCGAATGATGCTAATAGGTAGGTATGGTGGACACTTTGGCAATATTTGGTTTAAGGGAGTTGGAAACATGAGTAAAACACTCAGTGAAAGTGAAGGGTAGCAATAGTAAGGGAGCGACAAGAGAGAGCAATAGTTTTCATTATCATGCTTGCAACAAAACATGACTACTCATGGCATGAAAGTGATTCAAGATCCTCAAGGCAAAATAATTCATCGAGACTTAACTGATTATTACAGCCATGAGCATGCGTGAGCATGTGCGAAGTCAATCAAATGAAACACTCAGAGGAGGATACCACGGTGTCATACCAATTTATGAATAGAGCAATGCAAGCAAACATTCATAAGACATGCTACAAACTATTAGTGAGCTGGAGCTAATCATAAGAAAGCAAGAACTACTAAGCATCCAAAGAAAACATACACTCTACATGAACGGACTAAGCATGCCCATAGTGATGAGTATATGTACAAAAAATGAAAACAAATAGAGTTCGTTACCAGCCTCTTACCACGCCTCAAGTTGTCATTAATCCTCATTATTGCTCTTCACTTGCGTGGCTTGAATAATAATATCAGACCAATAATCCACTGAGGACTGCCGAACCCTGTAGCAAACTCACAAAAACCAAAGAAGAACGACAAATATTTTTGTTGTTTTTGATTTTTTTAAACAAGAACCAAAAGAGGAACAACAAGCAAAGCAAAATCTTTTTGGGTTTTTCAAATAGTTCAAACAAAGCAAAAAGGAAAAAGCAAACCAAGGCAAAAAGAAAAAGCAAACCAAAGAGAAACAACAGAAATATTTTTGGTCTTTTTGTGTTTTAGAAAGCAAAAGCAAAATAAGAACGAAAACTAAAAAGAGAACGAAAACATGAATATACAAAGTACCGATACAACATGATATGGAGATGAGTGCGGTGTCGGCGTACCTCCCCCCAAGCTTAGGCTTTTGGCCTAAGTGGGTATCAATCCCAAGCTGGCCAGGATGAAGTGTCACCGTGGTACAACGAGGAAGTACCCTCGTCCTGGTGCGAGCTCGAGTACGTCCCTCCATAATGTGCGGAGTAATCATAGGAGGGCACATCCTCCTGGTGCTGCTTGTGGAAACCCAGCAAGCGGAGCTGCTCGTCCACCTCCTCCTTGGAGCGCGACCACGGTCTCCTGTGAACACTAAACAAAGAAGGTTGTGGCAAAAGGATCTCCCTTTCGTCCCCATCAGTGAAAAGCATCCTATATACTAGACTGTCCAAATCAGAAGTAGCAGTGACAAAGTGATGAGTTTTCATAGCAACAAGGTCAAGCCTCTGTGGTGCCAGCATAACATCATTGGGATCCACTAAAAGACCTAATGCATTGACTATACGCGAGGCAATGATGCCCCCATAGATAGGCCCCCTAGCAGCTAGGCGGCGAGCAATAAGCGAGCCAAGATTGTACCGAGTTTCATTGTTAAGCGCAGCAGCAAGGAATGCTAAATGATAGTTGGAGATATTACTGGTGTTCTCCCTACTAAGCACACTAGTAGCAAGATAATATACAAAGTATCTAAGAGCGGGGAGTTGGATATTTCTTATCTTTCCGCGTTGCGCCACGCGGTCATCATCATTGGTCACCCCTCGGTAAAGCTCCAACAAATCAGCAGGTCGCCCTTGAATTTTCTTCACGGTCCCTGTCATGCGTACACCTACAATACTACAAAATCTCTCCAAAGGCATGGTGAAGGGCAGATTATAGATTTTAAAAGAGACAGTCGACTGATAGGATGTGTTAGTAAACATGAAGCTCTCAACAAAAGTTTTGGTGAGCATAGCGTATTGCGCATTCTCATCTTGCATATATGGGGTCAAACCAACCCTCTCAATCAGTAGCAAGAAATCATCAAGAATACCTACAGCTTGTAAGAAAGTAAAACAAGGAAAATAGGATGAGTGAGCATCCCCATCATCCCTTTCACTACCAATACAAGTTGCAATGAGATCTTCGTTGTAGGATGGCCTATCCTGAGAGGCTGATCTTGAGGGCTTCGACCTCTTAGTGCATCACTCTCAAATATCTCTCCAAAAGTATGGTTGTTCATGCTTGGTATTCTGAAATTTAAACACCTATTAAACAAGTGATAGCAAAGTGAATATAATGAAGGATTCTACTCAAAGGGACTTGCAAGAGGCCTAAACATGCATCAAAACTATATCTCTAAGCATTAAACAAGCTTACAAGCTCTCATAACCAGTCACCTATAGCAGCAAAATACTCAAGATATAATCCACTAAACACAAATCTACTTGGACAAGGGGAGGAGTCACATACCAGGGAACAAATGCTCCAAATTTCAGCAAGAAAGATGGGCTGAGCAAGGAGATCGAAAAAATCGAGAGCAAGCATAGCAGGAACGCGATTTTGAGCAATGAACTGGAGCTTACTCGGGAGAGAGAAGAAAGTGGCAGGTGAGAGAGTTAGTGGGGAGGGGGGGCAGGGGTGGCCCACACCAGGGCATGGCGCCACCCAAGGCTGGCCGCGCCACCATGTGGTGTGCCGGCCTGGTGGGCCCCCTGGTACCTCCCGGGTACTCCTCTGCCCTTTTTTCACGTAAAAATTTAATATGAATTTTCTGGAATTTTTCGAGACACTTTATTTTTGGGCAATTTTCAAAAATAGAAGAATGATTTTCTGACAGACAGTTTTTTTTTGGAAATGATGCAAGGACAAAACAAGGCTAGAACTACAGAAGTTCTAAGACACTCTAACATGCAAGCAACTAACAACAAAAAGAAAACTAAACGAAAGCAAAACTAAAATGCAAATGATAGAAATAAACGGAGATAATCATAGTGAAAACATTGTTTTGTTCAATGAAATCCTTTTGTTAACAAGGTTGATCAAGTCTTGCTACCAAAACAATTCCATATGAGACAAAACTTTGTATTCCACTAATGATTATGTTACCTCAACCTTGATAGCAATGGTCCCAATCATAATAGTTTCAAATTTTTCTCTTGGTATGGGACAATATATTTCTCCAACTTGAATGCCTTCAACATGTTCAATTGAATTCAAACCATAAGTCCTTTCAATCTTCTTGGGGAAATGGACAATATGTTCCTTGTCATTAACATTGAAAGTCACCTTTCCTTGATTACAATTAATAACAGCTCCTGCAGTATTAAGAAAAGGTCTCCCAAGAATAATAGACATATTATCATCTTCAGGCATTTCAAGCACAACAAAATTAGTTAATATCAAGCAATTGTGGGCCACCTGAACAGGTACATCCTCACATATACCCACATGAATAGTGGTAGATTTATCAGCCATTTGCAAAGATATATCAGTTGGTATTAATTTTTCAAGTTGAAGCCTCTTATAGAGAGAGAAAGGCATAACACTAACTCCAGCTCCCAAATCACACAAAGCAGTTCTAACATAACTGTTCTTAATAGAGCAAGGGATAGTTGGAATCCCAGGGTCTCCAAGTTTCTTAGGAACCTTACCATTGAAGGAATAATTAGCAAGTAAAGTAGAAATTTCTTCATTAGGGATCTTCCTTTTATTCAAGACAATATCCTTCATATACTTTGAGTAAGGAGGCAATTTAATAGCATTAGTCAAAGGAATTTGCAAGAATAAAGGATTCATCAACTCACAAAACTTATTATAATGTTCATCCTCCTTTGACTTGTGTTTCTTATCAGGGAATGGCATAGGTTTTTGGACCCAAGGCTCTCTTTCACTACCATGTTTCTTAGCAATAAAATCCTCTTTAGTGTATTTAGTATTCTTAGTGTGGTTTTCAGGTTCTTCTTCAACTTTTTCTTCATTAGGAACTTCATTTCCTTCATTACCACTTTCAGTTTCAGCATCAGAGATAGATATACTATTAGGATCTATAGTAGGTTCAGAGGGTTCTACAATAGTTTTATGCTTATTTTTCCTTTTCTTACGAGTAGAACCACTATTTTCAGCTTGTTGAGAATCCTGCTCAATTCTTTTGGGACGCCCCTCAGGATATAGAGGATCCTGGGTAGCAGCTCCACTTCTAGTTCTAATTTCATAAGCATGTTTTTCTTTAGCAGCATTAACTAGCAAGTCATTTTGCACTTTAACGAGTTGATCTATTTGAGTTTGAACCATTTGAAAGTGTTTAACAATCATTTTAACATCATTAGAGGTTCTTTCCACAATATCTTTCAACTCAACAATAGCTCTAGTGTTCTCCATTAGATGATTTTGCACCCTTTTATTAAAGTTATCTTGCTTAACAATAAAGATATCAAATTCTTCTAAGAATTCATCAGGAGGTTTAGAGTAAGCGATATCACCTTCATCAAAGTGTTGGGGAGAGTGTACCTCAATAGTGGATGAGTAGGGAATAGGCTTACATAATTCTTCTATAGGAGATAAATTCTTGACATCTACAGCTTTAATTCCCTTCTCCTTAAGACATTTCTTAGCTTCCTTCATCACTTCATCATTTAATTCAATAACTCCCCTCTTCTTTGATGTTGGAATAGGCACCGAAATAGATGGTTCAGGTACAATTACTTCAGGTATAGCTTGTTTAGGAGGGGTCCAGTCTTCATAATTCTTGCTTATTTTAGCCATTAATTCCTCAGCTTCCTTAGGAGTCCTATTCCTGAAAACACAATTAGCACAACTATCTAGGTATGTCCTAGATTCTTCGGTTAGTCCATTATAAAATATATCAAGAAGCTCATTCTTAGGTAATGGACTTCCAGCCTGTGCATTAATCAAAGCACAAAACCTTGCCCAAGATTCAGGTAATACCTCTTTTTCTCCCTGTTTAAAATCAAAAAGTTCCTGCAAAATAGCATGTCTAGCACTAGGAGGAAAATATTTCTGCACGAAAGTACTAATCAAGCACTCAGGGCTATCAATAGATCCAGGAGGCAAATTACTAAACCAAGTTTTAGCTTCTCCTTTTAGTGAAAAGGGGAAAATCTTAGCAACAAAGTAAGTACGCATCTTAATATCATCAGAAAACAAGCCACTCATGGTAGAAAGTTCATTCATATGTGCTACTGCACTTTCATTCTTAGTCCCACAAAAAGGTTCTTTCTCGACAATAGCTATGTAAGATAGATCGAGAGAGAAATCATAATCTTCATCTATAATGTTAATGGGAGAAGCAGCAAACTTAGCAATAGGAGACAATTTGGGTCTAATAGTACGCCTCTCAAGGAGACTCTTAGCAGCGCTCCTATCATGGCTGTTTTTACATTCTTTAATAAATTCATCGGTCATCTCAACATAACCATCTTCAATATCATAACTCTCACTAGACTCAGGTGAACTAACAGGTGTGGTAGTGTCTTCATTAGGAGTTTTGGTATTTCCAGCTATAGTTTGAGCAATCATAGCATCTAGGAAAGGACCTAATGAACCACTCTTATCAAGCACAGTAGAAGCAGCATCATAAGCATCAAAAGTTTTAGATTTAGCAGTAGTAGCAGTGTGTGTAGCATGTGTATGTGGTGGTGTAACGAGCTTACTTATAACAGATGGTGAATCAAGAGCAGCAGAGGTGTTCAGAACCGTACCTCTTCTTGTAGTGGATGGTAAAATAGGAAACTTGCCATCACGAGACTTACCCATGATGGATGGATAGCAGTGAACAATAGAGAATCCAAGTGAACTTAATAAATAAAGCTATGCTCCCCGGCAACGGTGCCAGAAAATAGTCTTGATGACCCACAAGTATATGGGGTGTATCGTAGTATTTTCGAGGGAAGTGAAACCCAATTTATTGATTCGACACAAGGGGAGAAAAAGAATATTTATAAGCCTTAACAACTGACTTGTCAATTCATCTGCACCTGGAAACAATCTTGCTCACAGCAGTTTATCAGTAGCAACAGTTTTGTAGTAGGAATAGCAAAGTAACAGCAGTAGTAAAGTAAAAACAGCAGTAACAATAGCAGTAAACAGTGGGATTCGAGTGCGGTAGGCATAGGGATGGATGGACGGATGTTGCATGGACAAGACATTTCACATAGCAATCAAAACATAGGGCAATTGCAGATAAATAAGATAAAGCATCCAAGTACTAGATAATCCTAGGCATGTGTTCCATATATAGTCATACGTGCTCGCAATGAGAACTTGCACAACATCTTTTGTCCTGCCAGCCCGTTTGCAGCGGGGCCTCAAGGGAACTACTGGCAATTAAGGTGCTCCTTTTAATAGAGCACCGGAGCAAAGCATTAACACTCCATGAACACATGTGATCCTCACATCAAAGCCATTCCCTCCGGTTATCCTGATTTCTGTCACTTCGGGGCCATTGGTTCCGGACAACAACGTTTGTAAAGAACTTGTAGATAAGACCAAAAACAATACTATCATAATGAATCAATAACATGTTCAGATCTGAAATCATGGCACTCGGGCCCTAGTGACAAGCATTAAGCACAACAAGTCGCAACAAAGTCATAAAGCACTAATAAAAGATACTAGGCACCATGCCCTAACAATCTGATGCCATTACATGAACAATCTCATCCAATCCCTACCATCCCCATGGCCTACAGTGGGGGATTACTCACTCATAGATGGGGGAAACATGGATGGTCGATGGAGAAGCGATGGTGGTGATGATGGCGATGATCTCCTCCAATTCCCCGTCCCGGCAGGATGCTAGAATGAAGTTTCTGGTGCTGTTTCGTGGAATCTGGTGGTAGTGGCGGAGCGGAACTCCTTCTGGAAAAACGTCGAACCCCCTCAAGTTTTTAGGTCAGAAGGCTCCTTATAGGCGAAGAGAGAGGCCAAGGGGTGCACAGGGGCCCACACCACCTGGCGTGGCACAGCTTGGCAGCCACCAGGTGGTTTGGCCGCCCCTGGCTCTTCTCCGTCTTGTATTCTGGCTCCTGGAGTCTTCGGGTGAAATAGGATTTTCGGCATATTTTCCAGGATTTTTCCTGATAGTTGATTTTCTGCACAAAAAGTAGACACAAAGGCAATTCTACTGAAAAAGCGTCAGTCCGCGTTAGTTGTATCCAAATCACACAAGTTTAGAGGAGAAACAATAGCAAAAGTGTTCGGGAAAGTAGATACGTTTTGGACGTATCACATACCACTGCATGATGTAGTACACTATAGTCGTTGACATAACACCAATGAAACACCGTTCACTAGTATTACATCCCTCAGAGTGGTACAACAGAAACACAGCAGGTCCAAGACATGACTATAGATTACAACTCGACTCTTTACAAAAGATCCAGAGAACACTCTAGGTTAAAAGAGAGAAAGAAACTTCTTACAAAGAAGAACCATAAATATTAACTCAGAACTATCTAGTAACTAAGACTGGCAACTAAACTAATTGGTTTGCAATTGCTGCTAATGCAATGCCCTACAGAAGTAGGTTTTATGGCTAGAGAATCTACTCCTATCTACACAGACACTTTATCTTCACTTTAGCTGATGTATATGTTGAATTCATTGACTTTATTGAAGAACTTGAGCTATCGATGATGGTTTCTTGAGCAGAAATTGACGTTGACGTCATCTTCAGTGACTTAGAACCTAGCAAGGGTTAAGAAGGTACAGTTGAGTACGAGCGTACTCAGCAAGTTCACTAAAAAGGAGTGTATGATGCACTATCTCTACAGCCACAGACCAAAGGTCGTAGGCAATGCAGGTTTTCGTAAACATTTCTTCAAAGGTTGCTTTTATTATGAAAACTATGTCTGACAGCCTTCACAGGTTGACCAGAACCTTCATGGGGTTCCTTTCATGTCGCGTTCGTAGCTCCTTCCCAGAACAGGGAGTAACATGTCACAATTCTTACACTCTAGAGAGGTGCATTACTTTACCCACAAGAGACCTTAAGCTTTGTTACATGGCCGGGAGTGTGTCCCCGTTCAAACTTCCATGGTTTGAGGCCCAACCTAAGATCCAAGCCAATCACTGCCCTCTCCGTGACCCCATATGTCTGCACAATCCTTCGGGGCTGACTACACCCCCGTTAAGCCCCCTTTCAGCCAAGCTACAACCCTGGTGAGTTCACAAAGACTCTATGAGCCGGTTATGCCCCTGACAAGCTCCATAAAGGTCCGACTATACCTCTGACAGCCACTCATAGATAATCTAGATACCAAAATTGTGGGGCCTAAGGGTGCCCACCCATATTTTGGATCCGCACAAGGAATCACAGCGTCACGTTAAGGTCATCTTTCCTACATATGAAAGGAAGAAGATACAGATGACTTCTCTTTCCCATTCCAAATCTCATGGTTAACACGTAATATACGGCGCTAGAATCACTAGCGACATTGGTTGTTAAGTCCTAGATATTATGTTTCTTTACCACTAGAACTGTACCAATAAATTATTACCATTTGGTAAATAATCCATAATCAAATTATTATGAAAATAGTGTTTTCTGACCTTTTTGAAATGCAGGTGATGACAACATTTGAGTTAGAAGCATTTGATAGAAAATAACCAAAGGACATGAGCAAGTTGTGAACTTGCCTTTTGTGATTGCAAGATTATTGTGGCATCCCGCTAAAACCACTACTAGAAAATCGCAGTGTTTTTGTGTGGCGCATCATCATGACTGCATGCTCATGTCATCATGCCACATTGCATTTGAGCATCGTCATCATCACGCATCTGTTTGTCTGAAACTATTTTTGAAAAGGCTAGTTTTGTTTTCTAGATACCCCGTCTTTATTCAAATACAAAACCCGGATCTCCGGAATATTTATTTCGTCTTCAAACAAATTGCAAAAGCCTTGCTTTAATAAATAAAATATTAAAAAAAATTTAGGAGGCAGCCAGCCAGGTCCAAAAGACCAGCCGGCCACCTCCAAAATAAGCCCTATCTGTCTAAACCCCATCTAACCAAACCCTATTTCTACCCACCACCAAACCAACCCACACCCAACCACCACACGCCAGCTACCGCCACCTCACTCCAGCCTACCCCAGCCTGCCACCTCAGCCGCCTGGCCCCACTCCCTCTCCAATTCCTTCCAGACCACTTTGCACCCAAGCGCCACTGGCGCGCCTCCTTGTCGCCCAGGGCCAACCGCCCGGTCCACCCTAGTGGACACGCACGCCGCCCACCATGCATGCAATGCCACCCAGCCCCACCACCTGCCCCGCCTGGCATCGATCCCCACGCGACCCACCTCCCCACGCGCCTCCCTCACGCGTCGCATGCCACCCTCGCGGTCTCCACCTACCTCGTCTCCCCTCTCCTCTCGCTAATCCCCCTCTGTCGCCCCGCCGCCTAGAGCTCTAGCGCCGGCCATCCGCCCCGCTTAGCTCTCTCCCTCGTGGCTACCCTTGCCCCTCGCCCCCTCTCTCCTCTCTCCCTCTCTCGGGCGCCGCAGCGCCACCTCTGCCAAGCTCCCGCCTCGCGCCCTCCCCCTCTCTCTTTGGCAACCGCCGCTGCCCACCGCATCTTCGCCTCCACCTGGCCGCCCTCGTCCTCTCTGGCCGCCGCCTTGTGGGATCCCTCCGAGCAGCCGTCGGGGCCTCGCCTCTCCCCGCCACCTCCTCTCCGTCCGCCTCGAAGCCCGTCCTTGTCCACGTCCATTGCCCCCGGGCCCTCGCTCCTCGCCGCTTGGGCCGCGTCCGACCTCGGCCACCTCCACCACCCTCGTGCCCCTCACCAGCCCCACGCGCCTCTACTTCGCCACCGCCAAGAGCTCCCCTCGCCGCCGCCTCTCCCGCCGCTCCTCCCAGCAGAGTGCCGCCCCCTCTGTTCCTGGCGCGTGGAGCCCGCGTCACCGAGCCGCTGCAGGCCTGCAGCCTTCCTCACCCATCCTCTGTCTACCTCTCCCTACACGGAACTACCACCATCCACGTCGCCTCTCTGTCGCGCGTCCATGCCCAGCTCCCTATGACCTCGTCGTGCCTCCCGTCGCCGACCTGCTCCCGTCCCCTGCCAACCTCGCTTGTGCTCTGCCTCATCAACGTGCTCCTGTCCCGGTGGCCTGCCTCTGCCCATACGTGCTCATGCTTGATGGTGTTTCAAAGTGGTGTTGTGAAGCTACAGAAGATGGCATGTACGATGGTGGTGTACAGGGATGTGAAGATGGTGTAGAGCCGGTTGGCTTTGGCTATTCGGTTATGATCGACACCTGTCCGGAAGAACCCGATGTACCGTCGACGCCAGGTGGCAACGACAAGAACTTCCTCGAATCTACCCCGACAAGTTCTTCACGGAACACTGAGATCTGCTGCGTGAACCCTCGGCACGCTAAGATCTCCTTCACAGATCTGATGACCGAGACCCTGAAGACCGATCCGTCGGATGTGACAAGGCCTCCTTCTCGGAAACCCCAAGTACTTCACCCCGGATGCCAAGACCGACCCGATACCCAGACCCGACAAGATCTTCGCCATGCCAAGATCGACACCGACTAGGGCGAATCCGATGTGCCCCCGACGCCAACCAAGTCCTTCTTCCTGGATGCCAAGCTCTCCTTTCGTTGTCCGAGAACGATCCCGTTGAGCCGAACCCCAGATCCGGACCCTGTCGAACCCCAGACCACCGGGACTCAAGATCTTCCGAACCCAGATGTGTGACCCTAAGCCTCTATTTTTATAATATGACATATACCTGTCGCATCATTAAATCATCATGCTTGCATACATGTCATCTGGTGGGTTGGGTTAAATAGTCGATTCACCTAAATTAAATATGGAGTGTTTATGCGGGATATCTTTGTCTTATTCCGGACTTTATTTAAATTTGTGTAACGAACCGATGCCCTGTTTCGCCTTGTTAATACAACGTTTAAATTGCGGGGGTTCTAAACAACATGGACCTATTAATTAATTGTTGGGACCCCGGTTCCGCTTAATATTGCCTAGTTGCACCGCATCTATGCCATGCCATGCATCATATCATAAGCATGCCGGATCTTCTGCCGTAGTATTAAATATTGCATTCGGTGCTTCTTCTAGTGTTTGCTTCTTCGCGGATTAGGCCGATGAGTTGATGCGAGTATCGACAAGTTCTCCGGATATGAACCTTCGGCAGTGTTTCCCAGGAGAGCATCTCTCCCCCTTCTATCTATTTTGCATTTATAGTCTTTATTTCCTCCTGTTGTTCTATTGCTATCCGTGTCACGATGCTTTAGTCTCTGTACACCAGTTATATCCCGTGCAGCCTCTATATTGCCTTGGACACCTCCTATTACCTGTGTTTGGTAGATAGCTGGCCTTGCGAGTCATAGTTGCTTGCTCAGGTGCGATCTCGTGTTGTCGACTACCACAGTTGTTGGTATGCTGTCAGATGTTTATGGTGGAGATGCTTATTGGTGGAGATGATCATGTCTTTAATTACAACTATTAAAATGCTAGATATAACTAATGCAGAGGCATCGGTGAGTAATATATGTTATTTGGTTCTTCCACGCTTACTTGTGTCCCGTAGGACCCCGAGTACTTGATACCTGTTCCTTGATTATTTGCACTATCCACATCCGGGAGGCCTTATGGACCCCACAGGCGAGCTTGATTCATTTCTATTTCTTGGGGCCACAAAGTAGTTTGGGGCTTTATTACTATCCTGTACCTATGCCATGCTTTACTGCTTTATTTAAGATTGTGCGTGGAGCACCTGTACTGTTTAGGATTGCGGAGTGTTTTCACGGTATCGACAAGCCCAGTCACATTTTCGGGTTCCCAGTCGTTTACAGCCATTGGCGCAAACCTTGGGTCCATCTCGGAGTCGGCTAACTTCGTTGCGGGTAGCTTAATAGGGTGGCCCCCTGAAATATTTCTGAATCCTGTGATCGCTTTGTCGTGAATGCCTCGTTGGGTTTTGAGTTGGTTTTTCCAAGGTTGATCGAGTGTGTGTTGCTATTTGTGCACCCTATGGGTAAAACTTTCTGAAAGCCGTGTCCGCGGTTATGGACGACTTGGAGCACAGTATCTCGATCATAGACAAGCATAACTAAAGTAGTGCTATAAATTTGACTTAATATATCTGACTAGTAATCAGCTTCACTATAACGGAATGGATATTAAAAATGCCAACCACTGGTGGACCCGTGTTGTTTTGTTATATCTGCCTAGTAAGTATTGCAACTCCAATGGAATGTGATAAAAGTGCCAACAAATGGTGGGTTTTGGGATTCCTCGGGACAATTATATCTGACTAGTAAATGTTCCAACTACCACAGAATGGTTAATTAAACTGCCCACTACTTATGTTTAGGATGACTCATGCTATCTATATCTGATTAGTAAGTGCTGCAACTATAACGGAATGAGTAAAATTGCCAACTGTGTGAGTTCCTTGGTCCGACTTCCTCGTTTGGTCTCGAGGGGGAAATACCAGGATGGGCATGTCTGGTGTTAGCTTCGGGTTGGATTCGAATAGGTCTTTCTTACCCCTCTATAATAGCCGCCAGTGATACCGAGTCTCTATAGGTTGTTTAGTGCCGCTGCGCTGTCGCTTCAGCCCACCATACCTATGTAGGCGAGAGCCGCCGAATTCTAGCCTCAGTGTCTTGGCCTCGATCTTGACGCTCCTCTTTTTCCTTTGCCCTTTGTCGGCACCCCTTTTGTTTTAGCAGGTTTAAGATCGACGTCGTTAGCAGGGTTACCCTTCCGGCTTGGCCTAGGCAGGTTTATGGACGCCATTGGTTATTCTTCAGGGCTCTTAGCCCCATTTGCATCTTGTCCTTAGTCGGACGCTCTATCGTTTTCAAGGTGATTTGGATCTTTGTATAGTATATCTGTATTCTGGACTCATGGATTCGTTGTTGTATATATTTGTTCTGTAGGTCCCATCGAGGACTGTTGTGTAACGGTATTACTTCGTTTTCCACCCGCACGAAAGTGCCTAGTGGGCGTCCTTGAATCGTTTCTATGCGGGTTTGGCCGAAAGGGCTAAAACTTGCATAGGGCTGATTCGAGGGTGTTACAATTATGCACTCACGGTCTTCAAGATCAATAAAAGATTCAAATTCTGTAAATAGCATCATTGGTCCGGTAAGGACTAATGTTTAAAGAAGCAAGATGTAATTATGCATAAGTAATGTAATGATGTTTGATAAACACGAATCCCCGGACTAATCATATCTGATCTAGGGTTTGGAGTTTGTGATGAGTTCTTAGGAATGTGTTGCACTTTTATATCAGTTTCACACTTGTTTTTCTTATTAAGGCTTGTGAGAGTGTGTGAAACAATATGTAAATATAACAAATAGTATGCAATACTAAAGCATTCAAATGGAGCATGGTATGTGAAATATTTCTTAAACAAGATTAAGATTTGATTAGAGCTTTTAGAGAAGTGTTCAAGGATCACTTTTAATGTTTCTTAAAAGAATAACTTTTGAGGAAAATATTACTTTACAAAGTAAAAAGTATGTAAATTTAAGGCTAACACTTTAAGGTTTTCTTATTAGCTAAGATTATTAAAGAGGAAGACATTACTACATTAAGCAATCATAGCATAAGTGGTGGAGATTTGCATGTGTTGAATAAGGCATCACATTGTAGATAGTTTACTTCTTAAAATTCCACCAAGTTAGAATTTAAGTATTATTACTTGAATGAGGTGGTGTTTTATTAAAGTTATAAGTGGATGCATTTACCTTTCTATCTTTAAAATCAATGGTTATACTTCCTAAGTAAAGAATAGGTATTACTTCAATTACTTTAGAACTTGGTTTAAATCTTTAAGTGGTTTTCTCACACTTGTGAAAGAATTAATAAATAAGAGTTTGGTGATTTTATAAGTGCATAGGATTCTTGTCATAAAAAATATACTATTTTAGTTGAGTTTATAATTGGTAAACATATTTTTAGGAAAATTAATATAACCCTTAATTTGAGATGATAGTTTTAGTAGATACATTTTAAAATGGTTTGACCTATTTTAACTTCACTTAAACATCAATTGACTTATTATTACATTTTTAGACTTTAAACAAATAATGCTAAAGATAATAGTAAATATTTATATATGTTGAAGGAATTAAATTAAAAGAAAAGGGTTTAAACAAGATTTATTAGACCTTTACCTTTTATTTAAACTCAATTATGAATGATGATATTTTTAAAGTATAGATTATATTTTTGTGAGCATTTTGGTATATTATAAATATTTTTATGACTTATAAATAATAAGATATGATTTTTATAAGTTTATTCACTTTATAAATACTTACTAAATAATAAATATTAGTTAAGTAGTTCAAAAATCTATAAAACAAGTTTATAAGTCTTTATTTTGTTTTCCTAAGATTTTTGATATATTATTTATATTTTTCTCATTTACCAATATTAAGATATGAATTTTTAAAGTACTATTACTTATAAAATATTTATTAAATAATAATTATTTAAATAATTAACACATTAATGTTTGTTGATAAAGTTAAATTATAGATTTTATTTTTTTGAGTATTTTGATATATTGTATACATTTTTATGAATTATAAAAGAGAAGATATTGAATTTACAAGTTTTTTCTTTTTCTAATTGAATTTTATATTATTAAATCCTTTTATTAGGTCATGCTGACATCAGCATGACACACATATGCAGGTTAGAACTTTTTACACCGGTACTGACTCTAGCCACAGACACTGACATGTGGGGTCTATGCCACATCGGTGACCACGTCGGCAAAGTGGATTTTTATTCAATACAGAAATTATTACAAAAAAAATAAAATGATAATTCATATATGGCATCACCATGATGTCATGGTGATGTCATCAATGGGAATTTCCTCCCAGTCAAGGACGAAACCATTGATTTGGAGCTCGCGGGGCCAAACGGAGGGTGCTACGCGATAGAGGAGACCAAGGCGAACTTGGGAGTGGTGTCGCCGCCCCGTTTTGGTCACTAGAGGTACTCCGGCGACCAACCTCTGCGGCGGCCGACGATGGTACACAACGCGGTGACGTTCTAGGGCGAAAGGAAGAGATTCAAGAGGTGCTTGAGCATCGTTGGCTCACCAGGATGCTATCGGTGGGGTTGATTTGGCCAGAGGAGCATTGTAGCGGTGATAATCGACGGTGAGGTTGCGACGGCTGGCGAGATGCGAGGCTCAATTCCGCCCGACATGGTGCATGCCTGCTTGCTAGACTTGCTGGAGACAAACGAGTAAGGATGGCAATGGAGCGGGTTTGGACGGATATACCAAAACCAAATCCATATCCAAATCCATGAACCTCGCTCAAGCCCGCCCACAAAGATATCCATGGGCATGAATGTAGCCCCAGATCCAAACCCGTCGGATATCCAGGTATCCATGGATATCCATTGGTTACATGCTATGTACATAAACATAACAACATTCAACATAACAACGACACTATAGGAACATTTCGACAGTATTTAAGGAACAATTTGACAACACTTGAGCAATTATTATATGGATCGCCACCATTGGGTCACCATGTGGCAGGAGGACTGGAGGAGGAAGAGGAGTGGAAGGGATAGTAGCGGTGCCGCATAGGTGATGTTGCTAGGTCACCGCCTGCAAGGAGCTGAGGAGGGAGACGTCGATGGTGCCTATCAGCTGCCTGTTTAGTGGGTGCATAGCAGTCAGGGATAGGGATTAGCAATTAAGAGAAATTAGCTAGGGTTAGCGATAGCCAGTTAGTTAGGTGGGCCTTTAGGTGGTTTGGTCTTGGAAGTGGGAGCTTGGGCCTTTAATGAGTATGGCATATGTAACAGTTATTGTTTAGAAAAGAAAGTCTCGCTAACTCGTGGGTCCCGCATGTCAAACAGGTATCCGTTGGATATCCATGGAGCGAAACCTCTATCCATGCCTGCTCCATGATTTTGCGGATATCCGCCCCATGAAATCCGTGGGTGTAATTATCACTCCATATCCTTACCCATAGGGCTAGATATCCATGGATATCCGGATCCGTGGATAAAATTGTCATCCTTACGAACGAGGAGATAGATGTGAGCTATGTGGTGTGCTCAGATAGGCCAGGGGAGCTATGGAGCGACGGTGTTGAGCGGCTCCGGTGAGGTAGGGTTTCGACACAGAGAGAGAAAGAGAGATCTCTAGAGGGGGAAATGGATGAGGATGGGCAGAGGGACTCCGTGGCGTTCTTATCCTCCTCCCAGGAGATGACGGCCATCGCGGCGGTCGATTTCTACTGACAGCGGCGGACGGTCATCAGCGAGGACACGCAGATTCCTGTGTGCGTGAGGATGACGACGATGATCACTTTGCAGAAAACCCCCCAAGTTTCCTTGAAATGAACATGCGGTCCTTCCTTCGGTCCCACTTGTCAGCCAAAGAGAGAAGGTGAGACAGGCTGCTGTTGGGCTTCTCCTGGGTTGCGGCTGAGTGAGCAATGCTGCTCGTGGGCATTGAATAGGGCTGGGCTGCGGCCTATTTCTTTTTTATTTCCTGATTTGTTTTCTCTTTCTATTATCTGTTTTCTTTTTCCAATTCAAATTTCCTCAATGATTTAAATATTCAGAGAAATTGTAGGTCAAGAATATTATTTTCTAAAGCAAGTAGGACCCTCTTTAGTATTTTTATTTTTCTACTCATGATTATATAAGGGATTATTTTCACTAGAAACTATTAATAGGAATTAGGGTTTTAGAGATTGTTTCTTATATAAAGACCTTATAAAATGATCTTTACTTTCACTTAATGAATGTACTGGTAATGGTTGAAGATGGATATTTATATGTATGGAATCTTATTAATACTTAACCTCATAAAGGAATGATACATATATATTTATTATAAGGTAGTAAACCTTGTGGTTTATAAAGTGGTGATTTGAATTTCATGATTCTCAATATTTGGTTATTCCTCTTGTTCAAACTCTACTTAGTTTGTGGGGTTTGTAACTAGCATAAGACAATCTTGGTTGAGTATTTATGCACAATCAACAATCACTGGTGGAGAAAGGAAGATACTCATTTAACAAGTGGTTATCCTAAGTTTGGAGAATATTGAATAGACTCACATTTTATTATTGCTATGGATGAAGATTAAGAGATAATATAATTTGCCTTCATGTCTCATGGCCACAGATGATAACTTAACTCAGAGTGAGTTATTGAGATTACTTCTTAATGTGGTCGTGATGGTTCATGGGTCTAGGTTTCTATTAGGGTTTAAGATAATAAAGCAGACAAGACTTTCATCCATAAACACTCATATGGTTCTCTAATTATCTCTTGGAAGCTTCATTTGTCCAAGATATAATATTCAAATGTTACTTACGAATAGGAAATGGTTCCACTATCAATTTGATTCTAGTGCTTTGGACAAAGAGGTAGACATGGGTCTTGTCATGGCTTGATATAATGTTGATTAAAGGTTTCTCAACCACTCCCACCTTAATACCTCACCAAGGTTATCTTTAGATAAGGAATTCCTTTCCTAAATATACTCTATATCTCTCTCTTATCTTATTCATAAAGATCACATCTTCTTGAATAAGTCAATCATCTCACTCCACCATATCCATCATCCCATGATGACATGGTCATGCCACTTCAACATTACTCCTTCATTCTTCTAGTATATATAACTTCCATTTCTAAACTACTCTTGAGGAAGTCATTCATCTGATTAGTGCTAACTTCTAACTCCATCTATTAATTCCTTTAATTCCATCTTGCAACTGCCACCAAGGGTTGCAAGACTACAATCCTCCAAAGGATATCAATCCTCTGGAATAGGTATGGTGCTACTCTCCATAATACAAGTTTGTTCTTGTATTAGCTTGGTTAAGCTACTATACCTTCAACCACTCCATAACACTCCTATTACATACTTCACCATACTCTAGCTGGACTTCTCAGGATCAAGCTAGATGATTCAGCTTATTAAGGTTTTGCCTAATTTGGTAAACTCACCACTCTTCTTTATCACTGGTCATCTATTCTCAGATGACTGGAGATAATGACCACTATCCTTTGATCATGCTAAGCTTAAGCTTCTAATTGTCTGATCAAGATCTATACTCAACTAAGTAGTAATCTTGTACTAGTCTTTCTATAAGGCTTATATTGCTAAGGAAACTTACTTGAAGTTTATACCCACTTGGCTTAACAAGATTATTATTTGATACACAAATACTACTAGCTTTCTCATGGCTCCTCAATTACTATCTTAACTCTTGGGTTTAGGTAGTGCTTCTAGTTAACTCATGAGTGAGTTAACTCCTCCAACATCAAATGGTTTTGATCACCATTAAAGATCTCATTACATTGATGATGGCATACTTCACCATAGCTAGTTCCTCCTTCTGATTAATTTACTTAAAATCTTTGAAAGGTCAATATAATAGGCCAAAGGCTATGAGTTCATAAGTTCTAGGTCAAGAATTGATATCACACATTGATGATCAATAGACACTAGGACTTGGTTAAATAGGATTGTCATCTCTTAACATGACACTAAGGGTATGTGATGAATGGTCTTGGCTTGACTTACCTTCTATTTTATTTGTGGTAAGAGTTAATGTTTAAGAACTACCATGGTACCCATGGTAGGAATAACTATGTCAAACAAGTGTTTCAAGATTTGGTTATGAGTTTCTTTTACTTAAGTTATATACTTGACTTGGGATTCAGGATTTGTTGTAGATAATACCTTGATATCATCTTTAGAATATTAAGTATTCATCCTTGAGTTGTGGTATGGAATACCATGTAATGATCTCTAGAAGATCTAGTACTCCTTATTAAGTAGTGTGTTGTGACTTAATTTTATTATATTTGATCTACCCTTATATCAAATCATATTACCCAAAGTAATGTTTTAGCAAAGGTCATATTGAAACTTATCATAGTCAACTTGATGATCTACTTCAGTTCCACCAAGTTAAGAGAAGCTTCAATCTCTTTGACAAGTTTTATTCAAAAGCGTGAAAATTATTCAGATTTTCTATGCAGGAATGCAATGCACACACCTTATCTCAGCTTATTTTTAAGCTCTAATGCTGGGGTGTTACACAAGTTAACACAAGTGAAAATGCAATGTGAAAAGTGAGCATAATATCGCAAGATAACTCACATATTCATCAATGTTGATGCAACTTGGGGGATGATTCTTCACTTGTTCATAAGCAACACTCCAACAGCTACAAGATTTCTTGATTGTATCCCATCGGCCTTGGAGAGATCTCAATGTGCGAATGCTTACTTTGGACACAATCTTGTAAAAGTAGTCCCCAATTCGTTGCCAATACTTCTTCTAGGATTGATCACTCCCGGTAACAACATCCATGGAAGCAGCCTCCCAAGCCTGGATCAATGCCTCGTCTTCGTCCACGGTGTAGTTGGATGATTGATACTTGCATTTTGCATCATCATTTTTTAGGAACTTTATGCACTATTTAGAATCATATTGACCTCGATCCTTCATTATTTATGCATATTTAGATGGTTTACGGGACTTTCCTACAAAGTCCCTTTTATTGGTATTTAATTTCTAGGAGGCAGAAAACCTCATTTTCATGTTTTTGTTGTTTCAGGACCTTCTGGACTTTAATAAATCAAAGGAAAAAAATACCTGACAAGTTTTTCACCAGGAGAACCAACTTGGGCCAAAGAATAAAGCGAGAGGAGCCACGAGGCCCGAAAGAGGCCAGGTGGCGCGATCACCCCCTAGGCGCGCCACACAGGCTCTTTCGGCCCTTGAGCATCGTCTCGACTCCTCCTTTTTAGAGACGTCTTCGTATCACCAGAAAACCTACACCATATTTTTCCCACGACTTACAGAGGCGACGGCGGAGGCGAAAGTCATCTCCTACTCCGAGAGGGGGCAGATACTGCCGCACCAGAGCCTTAGATGAGGGAGAAATCGATGCCATTGTCATCACCACTCCTCCTAGGCATAGGGGGAGGCCTCTCCATCAACATCTCCATCAACACCATCATCATAACCATCTCCAAGATCCATCTCGTCCCCCTCATAGTTTGTGATTGATTGAACCCCGGATATTATTTTAAAGGCTATTTACATGTTTGTGATTGGCATCTTATCTTTATTTGGTGGAGAGATTATATTTTCAGGTTGTGTTGTAATACATATGCTACTGGTCCATATCATGTTTGGCACGTGTGAGTAGATCCCCATGTTCCTGAGGGCATATGATGAATTGGCTATGATTTCTATATAATATGCAATGAGTATGTGGTCTAGTTTTGTATCTTTTATATTGTTCTATGATGGTTTTATGTGAACGTCGACTGCATATTACTTACCTACATGGGCTCATAGGAGAATACTTTGATGCAATGATAGGGGTTGGAAGGGATGGAATTGATAGAAACCATTTTCCAATTCTTTAAGTTGCATTGGAGGGATTATATGTCAGGGACCAATGAACCTATTGCTATGGTGGGACATCTATGTATTAATGATTCCTAGATGTTCATGGAAATGGATCTAGGACCCATCATAAGTGGTGTATTTAGTCCATACCTATAGCTGCACCTAATTAGGCTCCGCCATAAGGGAATAAAACTTGACAACATATTCACCATATTGTGTAGAAATCTTCATGCTAACACTACAAGCAATGTGCTAACTAGAGACCCCAAATATTGGTCACTGAAAGGTCATAATAATCCGTCTATGACCTTTCTATGACCAAAAGCAGTAGGTCACATACCGAGGGTCACTATAGACAACTCACGACCTTTTTTTTTGAATTGGCCATGGATAGTTATGACCAAAATTGATGGTTATAAAGGCTATGACCAAACAAAATGGTCATGGGCTATCTTTCCAGTCCATGTAAGATCCTACGTGGCCAGTCCTATGTGTCAAATCCATGACCAAATCAGATGGTCGTTGATCAAATTTAGACCGGTCCAATTTGGCAAACTATATGGGCCAAGCCCAACAATTCAGCCTTTTAACTAACCATTTCTTTTTGGGCCTTTTGGCCTTTTAGGGTCCAATTCTTTTTCAATTTCCAAAATTTAATAAACTATTTTTTAAAATATATCAACTATTTGGTTGGGCCTTGGCCTCTTTATAGCCCAATTACTTAATGCAGTACAGATATCTATTTGGGCCATAGCCTTGTCTAGTGATGTTTCCCCCAAGGACTGTAATGTCAAATACACATGCTGGAAGCACAAATCAATAACAGTAATTACCGTGGCACACATATCATCTCATAAGATTATCTCACAGGTTCATAGCATAACATTATCTCATAGGTTCATGGAATAAATATTGCTCTCGGATTAACAAGTCAGAGCACATTACATCACAGGCCCCAGCAAACACACTTGCTCCTCGAGTGAACCTTGTAGAATCAACTCGGTTCCAGAAGCATGACCACCAATCCATCAAGTGAGCATACCTCACATCATGTTCTCCCGTCTTCTTGTCACGTGCAGCTTCAAATTCTCTAGACTTGGGTTCACGTCCTCAACGATTTGATTTCCTGACATAAATCGATGACATTAAGACAAGAAAGTGAGTGAAATGGCAGGGAGCTAATTCACCACAAACTTGAGGCAAAAACAGGAAAAGGCCAAATGGTAGTAGTATGTTTTTCTTTCTGCATTTTTTTCTGAATTTAACAATAATCTCAGCATGCAACATGGCAGAATAGTATAGCAGGGAAAATAACATAAAGAAGATGCATGCAAATATACGACACTTTTTCACCAAAGAGTAAAAAAGAAAACACACGACACTTGCTCAACCTTACAAAAGACCACCAAAGATAGAAGTGTGAAGGTTCAAGATTAACAAATTCACCATAACCGTTCAAAAAAGTCATCGTAGCTGTTTCTCTAATGGACCTACTGCCTGCAGTTGATTGAATAATCACTTAACTAATAACGAACCCGGACTTCTCATTCATGTAGTAAATATATATAATGTCATATTCCAGCTCGCTACCCTCCATGTCATCTACTCCTAGTTATCCTCCAACAACAACATGGAACAAATATGTATATACATGGCAACTCTAGATCTGATTTACAAAGAACAATTTACAAATCTCAATCGATTTGTACATCATCGTAAATGCTCTAGATTGGTCACACAACAAAGCACGTACATGACAAGATGGGATCCTCACAATAACCACCGAGATAGATGTAAATCAAGCGAACGATAGGACAAAATATTTTTGATACACAAGATCACATCCATTATGCATCTACTCTGTTGTAGAAGACATACTGCATATATGACAAATACAAAGGAGGATAGGGATGGGATGGCCTCACCAGACTTCAGCAGATTCTTGGCAACAGAATATCTGTGGCTCCAGCGGCCGGTCATCCCTAGCTTCGTCGTGTCCGTCAGAGGCAAGCAACCGCTGCTAGATGCCATCCCTGAGACATAAAATAAATTCACACCAGCCCTGGCAAGTAACTAATTAATATACAAGACATGTTTTTATCCACCTGAATGGATCAACCAAACAAAAACAACAGCCTAAAAGACAACAGCCTAAATTCGTAGACTAGCAACAGTATCACTGGTTACTAACATCATAACTGCACTAAGGTCAGTAGTGAAAACTATGAGTTCAATTATGAATAGCAGAGAATCAAGACATCCAAGTGACCAAGTGAAAAAGTTCCAGGGAAGCAAGATTACTATAACTGATCGAGCATATAAAACTTAGTAGGAGTAAAGGAAATGCAATAGGGAGCCTACTGAACAATTGCAAGGCAAGGTACATCTACATACTCGATGAAAACTAGTGACAAGAATCTTGAAATTTAGTAGAGATAAGGTAATTGTATGACATGACAACATAGGATTTATAGTGCAGACCAAGAACCATCCATATCATTCAAGAAAAATTAAATGTAAGTAAGTTTACAGTAGCGAAGTTAACAGAATATTACTCCTAGTGGCAATCATTTTCTATTTCATATCTCAATGTCATATGAAGTACAACCCTAATATACGGCAAATAGATGTGTATATTCCGCAATTAATCGCGTCCAGCTATACGCTCTCTGGAATCCCAGATTCCGAAACAGCTCCAATCATAATCCAAAGGAATTCCAGCCACCACACAAGATTCACTACCCGTCATGATTCTGCATCAGAAGCCAAGCATGTGTAAACTACATTATGAATGAACTACAACCTTGACTTTTTTGAAGAACAGAAAAGAAACCTGCTAATTCCACCCAAAATATTAATCTATTGCAATATTCTTCCTACTACATAGTACCTTCCTACATCAAAGTGAGAATAATTTAAAATTCAAAGTTGTGTATGCTGAATTTGCTTGGCATTAGTAAAGTGGCCAGGACAAGATATGATGCTTTTGAATAAAGCATTTTAAGGATAAGTCATTTAAGAAATAAATATAGGTGTCAGCCAAGACATATTATGCTTGGATATAATGGAACGTCAGCAAGGGATGATATACATGGGCAAGATATATAAAATGGATAGGATAATGCATGATAGAATTTACCTCTCACAAAAGTGGAGTGTTATCTCCACAAGAAAATCTAACTTAAATTTATTCCTGAAACAGATACTTCACAAGCAGTACACTGAACCGAGGTATACTGCTAATTGTCGTTCTAAATTGTTTAAAGTATATTGCATTCTATCCTTGCCTAACACACCTAGAAGGTTTTGTCTTCCAACATAGAATTGGAAGCCGGTGAGACTTGGAAGCCTCCACTACAACTACTACTGGCAAAGCAGATGCTTGGAATCCCCCATTTGATGTTATCATGCCGACAACACTATTGGTGCTCTAAATTTCAGCTCATGTGGAATACTAGTGCGTGTGTGGTTGCTTACTATGTTCCAACAACGCGATCGGTGTTCCTCGCTTTCCTCTTTTTAAGTGGCGTGGTACCTTTGATGACAGTTCAACTTGCCCGACAACTAGAGTACATATGATTTTGCCACAACTAATAGTCAAATGAACAAAGTAACAAGCAAGCAGAACTAACAAGTAGGTCACCGATTTTACAAGACCGGAACAAGCAATCAAAAGTAAAAAACTGAAATCAGGTTATGAAAGAATCTAACTGATGTCTAAGATTTTGACAGAACAAACCATGTTCAGAAGGTTCAGAGCTGTCCCGAGCAGTACACCTGCTGGGCAAGGTGAGCGACTTCCTGGAGGATGTGAGAAGGTTCGTGGGAGAGCTAGTGAGGCTGCTGCCTCCTGGCACACGGAAGGACGTGAGAAATACTATGGCGGAGCAGATCAAGGCGGAGAACAGCGGAAGGCGCGACGCATCCTGGCCTGGGTGGAGGTCATCTGCCGAGCTGTAGCGTGGTGAAGAGGAGAGGTTGCCGGCCAGGATTGAGGAGAGGGGATCTTGGAATTGATGTTTATGAGTGGATCCCGTTGTCGGCGTAGTCGTCCTTGAACATGTGGCAGATGTCCACCGCCTCCTTGACCTCGAACTACTCCCTGTATGTCATCCATGCAGAATCGATCAGGACGGGTCGAGACAACCACCAAGTGACCACCTCGCATCAGGTGGTGTCAACTGAGAGATAGAGACCCGGTCACCGCCGCTCGTGGTCGCCCATGCGGAGGAGCTGGTGGGTATGGGGGGAGGGTGCTTCCGGTGGATCTTGTGGGGCACCTTTTGTGTGTGCAGAGGATCTGGTGTAGATGGGCGGAGGAGATGGTGGAGATGGATTCAGTGTTATTCGTGTGGGTCGAGGGGTAGGCCATGGTGGTTCGATAGAGGTGTTGAGAGGGTCGGCAGCGGCGTAGGGTTCGGTGAGGCCAGAACAGTGTGGGTGGCGGTGGGGAAGAAATGGGTTGGGTCAGAGAGTGGGTGGCGGCGGAGGTCTAGGGGAGGAGGGAGGCTGGGAACTAGGGTTCTGTTTGATGGGGCTCGGCACCAAATTTGTCCCCCGTGTGGTGGCCTAGGCCCAGTTTCAGATTCAGTTGGCGCCTCACTCAAAATCAACACGGGAGCAAAATTTCGAGCGTTGGATGTTGGTCGCATGGGCGGCAGATATCTTCTTTGGTGGGTGATCCGTCTGTTGTCTGGTTCTCTCATTCGATTGGCTAGGTCTATTTTAGCAAGTTATTTTTCATTTTCTCAGTGCTAAAAACGGGATGTTTTGTGAAGCAACAACCAAATAAGAGTCGGAGGATTGAGTTCATAGGTTCGAATCCTCTTGATATGTTGCTAACGTATCTGTAATTTTTGATGTTCCATGCTTGTTCTATATCTACTTTCTTATGTTTTGTCCATACTTTGGAGTATTTTTATACACTTTCTTGGACTAATCTATTAACAAGATGCCACAGTGCCAGCTGCCTGTTTTTCTGCTATTTTTGGTTCCAGGAAGTCAAAAAAATAATATTCTCGGAATTCGACGGGACAAAAGCCAAAGTCAATATTTCACCGAGGGGGACACAGAGCCAGAAGACGAGACGGAGAGGGGCCAGGGGCCGGCCATACCACCTGGCGACGCGGCTAGGCCTAGCTCGTGCCAGGGGGTGGTGCGGCCGCCTAGGGCACCCCCTCGGCCTCCCCTTTCACCTATATATTGCCTCCGATACAGAAACCCTAAGTACCCGATCAAAATTCCACGAAAGAGTCTATAGCCGTCGTCATCTCCATCCCTAGATTGGGAGGGATCTGAAGCTCTTCCCGGCACCCTGCCAGAGGGGAGAATTCACCCTGGAGGCCTTCTTCATCACCATGTCTGCCTCCGGTGTGATGCGTGAGTAGTTCATCCCTAGAGTATGGGTCCATGTAGTAGCTAGATGGTTGGTTCTTCTCCTTTGTGCTACCATGTCTAGATCTTGTGAGCTCCGTTCATGATCAAGATCATCTATTTGTAATCATACATGTTGTGTTTGCGGGGATCCGATGGATATTGAGATGTTATTTCAGATTGATTATTGATTCTATCATGTCTTTGTTATTTGTGATCTTGCATGCTCTCCGTTGTTAGTAGATATCTTAGCCGAGTAGATGCTAGCAACTCCAAGAGGGAGTATTTATGCTTGATAGTGGGTTCATGCCTCTAGTAATCTGGGGAAGTGACAGAAATCTCTAATGTACTAGATGTGTTGTTGCTACTAGGGAGAAAACAACAATCCTTTGTTCGTAGAACAATCATATTATTTACTTTACACACAATGCTTAATGCAATTATCTGTTGCTTGCAACTTAATACTGGAGGGGGTTCGGATGATAACCTGAAGGTGGATTATTATTCATATATGCAGTTGGATTACGGTCTATGTATAATGTTGTAATGCCCAATCAAATCTCATAGGAGTCAAGATGATTAGTATATGTATGTATGCTTTCTCGATGTTTGTCAATTTCCCTGCTGTAATTTATTCACCCAACATGTCATCTATCTTAAGGAGAATCACCACTAGTGAACTATGGATCACAGACCTTTCTTTTACCATCAATCTACAACTATTTACTGTTTTCTGTTTACTTTCTGCAAGCTATTACTATCTTCCACACAATACGTTTAATCCTTTGTTTTCAGCAAAACTGGTGAGAGTGACAACCTCACTGTAAGTTGGGGGCAAAGTTCTATGGTTGTGTTGTGCAGGATTCCAAGTTGGAAACAACACCTTGGAGGTGTTTCCTTGCTCCTAATGGTTCGATAACCTTGGTTTCATAACTGAGGGACTACTTGCTGCTGTGCTCATCATACCTTCCTCTTGGGGTTCCCCAACGAGCTCGATATATTTTGGGCCATCAAGGTATTTTCTGGCGCTGTTGCCAGAGAGTCAAGGACATCTTCACAAGGGGAGTCCCTTATAGCCAATCTCTTTACTTTGTTTTATTTGTTTTGCTTAGGTTATTTTTTCTTTGTTTGCTTGTTTCTTTATCAAAAACACAAAAAAATAGTTGTACTAGTTTGCTTTCTTTATCAAAAACACAAAAAATGACTACTCTTGAAAACACTAAGTTGTGTGACTTCACTAGCACCAACAACAATGATTTCATGTGCACACCTATTGCTCCACCTGTTCTTGAAGCTACTTTCTTTGAAATTAAACCTGCTTTACTCAATCTTTTTATGAGAGAACAATTTTCTAGAATCGGTACTAAAGATGTTGCTGCTCATCTAAATAACTTTGTTGAACTTTGTGAGATGCAAAAGCATAGGGATATAGATATAGATATTATTAAGCTTAAATTGTTTCCTTTCTCTTTGAGAGGAAAAACTAAAGAATGGTTGCAATCCCTAACTAGAAATAATATTGATTCTTGGACTAAATGCAAACATGTTTTCATTGGAAAATACTATCCTCCTGCTAAGATTATATCTATGAGAAGTGAAATAATAAAGTTTAAACAATTTGATAATGAACATGTTGCTCAAGCTTGGGAAAGAATGAAATATTTGGCAAAGAATTGTCCCACTCATGGACTGACTGCTTGGATGATTATCCAAACCTTTTATGCAGGATTGAATTATTCTTCAAGAAATCTACTGGATTCTGCTGCTGGAGGTACCTTTATGACCATTACTTTGGGTGCTGCAACAAAAATTCTGGATAATATGATGGTTAACTATTCTGAATGGCATACTGAGAGAGCTCCACAAGGTAAGAAGGTAATTTATGTTGAAGATACCTCTTCCTTGAGTGATAAAATTGATGTTATTATGTCTATGCTTGTTAATGGGAGAGCTCATATTGATTCAAATCATGTTCCCTTAGCTTCTTTGGTTGCTCAAGAAGAGCAAGTTGATGTGAACTTGAAATTTTTTTTGGTAACAATGCTTATGGTAATAACAATTATAGGCCTTACCCTCCTAATAATGCTTATGGTTATCATGGCAAACCTGGAATACCTAGTGGAGGAAGAATTTTGGAAGTTGAAAGAGCCACTAAAAAATCATGCAAATGCAATATGAGCAGAATAAATTATTTACTAAAATCATGGAGGAACAATCTACTATCTTGAAAAATATTAGCCATCAACTTGAGAGTTTAAATAGGGAAATTCCTAGTTTGCAATTAAAACTTTCTAACGCTAAAAGAAATATATCATCCTTGTCTGAAGCACAATCCTCTTTGATTAATAAAATGGCTGCTAAACCTGAAACTATTGAAAATCCCTTTGCTGCTACTAATGCAATACAAGTTAGAATTGATGAAATGTTAGACTACTAGCTGAATTGCATGCTAAGTGGGAAAGAGAAGATGAGATTGCTAGAAATATTAGTATTTCTACTATCACTACCAATAATGTTGAAGCTAGTAAACCCAATGGAACCTTTTCTAATAAAAATGCTGAAATTCTTCGAAATATGGGAAACAATAGCTCTACTATTATAGATGATAATTATGATTTTGATCTTGATGGTTGCAACATCTCTGAAGTTATTATGTTCCTACAAAAGCTTGCTAAAAGTCCTAATGCTAGTGCTATGAATATGGCCTTTACAAAACACATTACTGATGCTCTCATAAAAATTAAAGAAGAAAAGATGAAACATAAAGCTTCTATTCCTATAAAATTGGAAGATGGTTGGGAACCCATGATTAATATAAAGTGAATGATTTTGATCTCAAAGCTTTATGTGATCTTGATAGTAGTGTTTCTATTATGCCTAAAAAGATTTATGAAATGCTTGATTTGCCACCATTGGAAGATTGTTATTTAAATGTCCCACTTGATGATAATGCTAAAAAGAAACTCATGGGGAGTATTAATGATTTTCTTATTATGGTTAACAATGCCTATGTCCCCATTGATTTCTATGTTTTTTATGTTGAATGCAATGCTTCTTGTCCTATTACTTTGGGAAGACCTTTTCTTAGAACTGTTGGTGCCATTATTGATATGAAAGAAGGCACCATTAAATATCAACTCCCACTCAAGAAAGGTATATAACACTTACCTAAGAAGAGAGAGAAGATTCCTTTAGCCTCTCCTATTAAAACAAAATTTTCTCTTAATGCTTCTTCATTTGAGAATACTTGATTCTTTTCTTGCTTCTTATGCCTAACTTAAAGGCGTTAAAGAAAAGTACTTATTGGAAGATAACCCAAAAGTTTTAGTTGAGTATTGGAAATTATTACCTCTGTAATAACCTCTCCTTATACTTTTTATTTGCTTTTTGTGCCAAGAGTAACCTCTAATGAGAGAGAAGTAATGCTTGGGAAAGTTGTTGTCCCGAGACAGATTTTTGTGCTTCGCTGTAAAAATTCGTGTAAAACAATGTACGTCGGTTTGAACTGTGATTTTTTATGCTTATGCCCTAGGTTGTTATCCAACTTTCGTTAGTTCAACACTTTTCGATTTTAGCAACAGAAGGTCTTCAAAAAAATTGGTTTTGACCTGCTGGTCTATTTTGACAGATTTCTGCCATTATTTGCATTTGCTTCTTATTGATTCCTTTTTGGGTTCTTTTTGGGGAATTGAGTTTTTTGAGGGAAGTGCTACATTAGCTTGTGTTTTAATGGAAGTTTTACTTGTGTTGGAACTGAACCAAAAGACTTATTATCTTGAGTACAGTAATGTTGCTAATAAATATTGTGTGAAGTTTTGTATGAAGGAAAAAATTTAGGTGTTAGGAAAGAATGATGTAATGAGACGACGAATGGACTAAAGCGCAAGCTTAGGGACGCCACCCGTGTCACCCCAAGAAATATCCAAGAAGTACAAGCGTCAAAGCTTGGGGATGCCCAAGGCATCCCCTTCTTAAATAAAAATCTCAGGTTTCTTCTAAATACTTCATTTTTATTATTTCATGCACAATTGTGTTGTTCTTGGAGCGTCTTTCTTTTTGGTTTTGGTTTTCATTTTCTTGGTTTGCTTAGTTTGCTTAAATAAATTGGTTTGACCCCCTAATTCATATATTAGTTTTCAAATAGATTGGTTTGGATTGGAAAAGAGTAGGAAAAGTTCATGCTTAAGTGGTAAAAAGGAGCTTGTTTTTGACTGTGGCCTATGCTTTGTCATGTCATGCTTGGTATTGTTTTGGCTTTATGCTTAGTGATTTTTGCTGTAGCATGACATGTTATAAACAATTGATATTTCTTAATGTGCCTTGAAAGAATCATGCATTGTTGTAGAATATTAAAGCATAGTATTGTGGTATTCTCCTTTGATGCTTTATTTGGGTTGACTTGGCGCATGCTCACACCATGTTATGACTATCCCAAGTCACCATCGCCTCTATGATCCTTTAGTTTTTGACTTGTAATATCACTTTATGCTTTAATTAATGATGTTTTGTCGCTTTGCATGATTATGGCCATTATTGCTCTCTTAGTTGGTCGCTCCTAGTCTTTTGCTAGCCTCCATAACCAAGTATGAATTCCACTCATGCATCCAACTCCAAATAAAACCAAGTTATTCAAAAGAGTCCACCATACCTACCTATTAGCATTTGCTATTCCAAGTATATTCATATTTTTATCTATCTTCCGAATTAAACTTGTTATGAGAAAACTAGTGATTAAAGCTCTCACGAACTTGATGGCACACTTTACTTTTCTTGCCCCTAATGAACTTGAACCATTGTGTCATCTATGTTGTATATGCTTGCACTTATATGTTGGGGATTAGTAGAACCATGCTGTCATGGGGAGCACTTTCAACATTGCACTTGTACATTGTACCCAATTGATATCATGTTATTTTGTCTATGGATGTCGTCGATGTGAAATAAAGGGGAGCTTGTAAGTCCATGGAGTTATGTATGTGTGTTAGAGAAACGCCTGGGCCGCTAGTCTAACCCATGCCTAATCATGGTGGAAACCTGCAGCGTAACCATAATGAGCTATCTATGAAGCATTCTTCTTATAAAAAAAGAGACAGAGATTGAGAAAAAGAGAAAAAAGATGAGAAAAGAGGAAAGAGAGAAAAAAGCACCATTTTCCCATGGTAAATAAGAAGATTGTTGAGATGCTTATTGTCTGCTTGCCTTGTCATTTTGATATGGGGATTCTTCCGTATCATCGGGCAAGGGGTACCCCATTGGCGGTTCTCTATGATACACATGTACTTACTATGACAAGAACTTACCGGTAACTAAGCTTGAGTAGCATGAGGAGCGGCCCTCGTATTCAAGGGACATGAGATTGCCAACTTATACTTTGTCAAGCATATAATCCATAGTTTGTTCACTTTAACCTTAATCACTTCAAGATGCTTATGATAGGGGCAATGAGAGCTGAAAGCTAATAAGTACCATAATTTTTGGAAGCTCTTTATGAGACTTGAATCCCTGCTTGCTTCTATGAAGGCCTTTCCTTTACTTTTATGTTGAGTCTCCACCTTCTATCTTTATGCACCTATTGAGAGAGCATAGTAGCCATTCTTAGTTTAATGTGCATTGTCCCAAGACTTGTTGATTGATGCATAACTTTGATATTGCTTGTTCTTAAACTATTTGTATCTAGTCACCCTTATAAACTTTGAAGGTGTCCTATGCATTTATGTTTTGCTACTCTATGAGGGACAAGCTGAATACCATTCTTATTATGCTTTCTATATGTAAAACAAACAAACAAACGTCTTGCAAAGCATTGTTATTCATGAATCTTTTGTCTGTGCCTTTTCATGTTACAACATAGTTGCTATATCTTATTGTTAGAACTATATCTTTCATGCTATGTTAAAGTACTATGATCCCAGCTATCAATGTTCTACAAATACTTTGATCAAGTTTATGATGGTGCATGCCACCTAAAAAATTATTCTTTCTTTTTATCACTTACCTACTCGAGGACGAGCAGGAGTTAAGCTTGGGGATGTTGATACGTTGCTAACGTATCTATAATTTTTGATGTTCCATGCTTGTTTTATATCTACTTTCTTATGTTTTATCCACACTTTAGAGTATTTTTATACACTTTCTTGGACTAACCTATTAAGAAGATGCCACAGTGCCAGCTGCCTATTTTCTGCTGTTTTTGGTTCCAGGAAAGTCAGAAAATGAATATTCTCAGAATTGGACGGGACAAAAGCCAAAGTCAATATTTCACTGAGGGGGACACGAAGCCAGAAGACGAGACGGTGAGGGGCCAGGGGCCAGGGGCCAGCCACACCACCTGGCCGCGTGACCAGGCCTGACCCGCGCCAGGGGGTGGTGCGGCCACCTAGGGCACCCCCTCGGCCTCCCGTTTCGCCTATATATTGCCTCCGATACAGAAACCCTAAGTACCCGATCAAAATTCCACGAAAGAGTCTGTAGCCTCCGTCATCTCCATCCCTAGATCGGGAGGGATCTGAAGCTCTTCCCGGCACCCTGCCGGAGGGGAGAATTCACCCTAGAGGCCTTCTTCATCACCATGCCTGCCTCCGATGTGATGCGTGAGTAGTTCATCCATGGACTACGGGTCCATGTAGTAGCTAGATGGTTGGTTCTTCTCCTTTGTGCTACCATGTCTAGATCTTGTGAGCTCCGTTCATGATCAAGATCATCTATTTGTAATCATACATGTTGTGTTTGCGGGGATCCGATGGATATTGAGATGCTATTTCAGATTGATTATTGATTCTATCATGTCTTTGTTATTTGTGATCTTGCATGCTCTCTGTTGTTAGTAGCTATCTTGGCCGAGTAGATGCGAGCAACTCCAAGAGGGCGTATTTATGCTCGATAGTGGGTTCATGCCTCTAGTAATCTGGGGAAGTGATAGAAATATCTAAGGTACTAGATGTGTTGTTGCTACTAGGGATAAAACAACAATCCTTTGTTCATAGAACAATCGTATTGTTTACTTTACACATAATGCTTAATGCAATTATTTGTTGCTTGCAACTTAATACTGGAGGGGGTTCGGATGATAACCTGAAGGTGGATTATTAGTCATAGATGCAGTTGGATTACGGTCTATGTATAATGTTGTAATGCCCAATCAAATGTCATAGGAGTCAAGATTATTAGTATATGCATGTATGCTTTCTCGATGTTTGTCAATTGCCCCGCTGTAATTTGTTCACCCAACATGTCATCTATCTTAAGGAGAATCACCACTAGTAAACTATGGACCCCGGTCCTTTCTTTTACCATCAATCTACAACTATTTACTCTTTTGTGTTTACTTTCTGCAAGCTATTACTATCTTCCACACAATACGTTTAATCCTTTGTTTTCAGCAAAATTGGTGAGATTGACAACCTCACTGTAAGTTGGGGGCAAAGTTCTGTGGTTGTGTTATGCAAAATTCCAAGTTGGAAACAACACCTTGGAGGTGTTTCCTTGCTCCAACTGGTTCGATAACCTTGGTTTCATAACTAAGGGAAAACTTGTTGTTGTACTCATCATACCTTCCTCTTGGGGTTCCCCAACAAGCTCGATATATTTTGGGCCATCACCTCTCTGCCCCTCATTTTTTGCTCAAATAAGAGTCAGTTTAGTGGACCCACGTGCCAGGTCAACATGGTGTAAAAATTGGCACGTGTGAACGATAAATATACGGACACGTTGATGGAAGTTGACACATGGACATAACGCATCGACAAAATTTCCCAATCATTTTAAGGCATCACGAGTCAATGATCATGACCATTTAAATTGGGCGTAGTTGTGACACGTGTTAACGACACATATGCAAACACACTGACGGAAGTTGACACATGGACATGACACATAGACAAAATTGCCCAGTCATTTTAAGTCATCATGAGTCAACCATCATGACCATCTAAATTGGTCATAGTTGTCTAAAATTAAAGTTATAGACTGACACTGTCCATATTATGACCAATCGGCGTAAGGAAGTTATGACCTTCTTGATAAAAAAAAGGTCATAGTTTTTCAGGGTTTTGACCCTCTCAAATGGCCTACGATTATTTGCTTCGAAATGGTCATAGATCTATGGCCAAAAAATATGGTCGTTAAGAAAAGGTCACTAGTCAACACATTTCTTGTAGTGTAAGTAAATCCATGCAGCCCTTGGGAACACTTGTCACATATAAGTACACACACACTTGAGCTTGTCCTCTTGCTTCATAGAGGATTGGGATTTCTCTCATTGAGAGCATTCACTTATTGCTATTTACTTTCAGTATTTTACATTCTTACAAAACTACAAACCCAAAATACCAAATCTACTCCATTTACTATTATTTCTTTTGTCAAATTTGCTAACCAATACCTTCAGCTCCTCGTGGGTTCGACAACCTTTTCTTTATTGAAAAATACTATAATTGATCTCCTGCACTTGGGAGGCATTAGTGATCTCCTCGATTTGGCTTTTTCTTGGGCAACATCGAACGTATCCTCGTACACCTCTTCCAGTTTATCATCCCCTTCATCTTTCTCTTCATCCCTTCATCACCACATTTGTCAACGACATCCACAGTGTATTCTTTCTCCTTAGGTAGGACCAGTGTAAGGGTAGTTGTCCCTATGCATGGTTTTGGTAACTAATGACAATCCCTATGGTATAATGTTTTCATTTGATTTTTATATGTAGGAATATTTCATAAGTCATGCTTGTAGTCCATGTGTTGGATTCGAGTATGGATGCCATGAGGATAAAGATATACCTTGAATATTAGCATCAAGATCATTGAGTTGAAGAGAAGAATATGATATGATCAAGACCTTGAGAGTTTGATCTCCATATAAGAATTCAAGTTAGGCTCTAAGTTGGTGTCATGATAGTCTCATGAGTTGAGTTATGGTTGAATAATATTTAGAGCATGTAATCAAATCAAGAGTTCTTTATGTACCTCAATATATTGAGATAGATAATGAGAAGGTACATGGTTGACCAATACAAAGATTGAAGAGTGAAGTCAAGTTGGTCAACATATGAAGCATAAAGAATGTACCATATGGATCTGATGGTATGATAAGAGTTGTCAATTTTGCTTCATCAACTAACCCATTATATATGTGCCTTTGCATTTACTATATGGGCTAGGTATCTTTCCATGGGCATGCATCAAAAGTGAAGATTACATATAACCCATGAGAGGATGACATCAAGTGGTGATGGTCATCAAGGTTGAGAAGTGCAAGTTCAATATAAGCATCTCAAGAAGATCATATGGTTGAAGCTTGCTATCCATATTGGTGATAATGGGCATGTGAAAATGTGCCTTAATGAAGCTATCCCATTGTGGTGTATGGGGAAGCAAATTATGAGTCTTCACGAAGTAACAATGATCAAGTGAAGCATTCCGGCATGGATGGAGCTTGAAGCATTGTCATCAAGATCAAGTGGGTTATGCAATACAAAGGTATGACCTTACTAGGTTTTCCTTTTATCGGTCTCAAGGTGGTTGTTGGGAGACCGGGTTATAAGATAGATAGCCGCACTATCAAGAGAGCTTTTGGTTGTGTAACTTGATCACATCATCTTAGGGAGCTAAATACTTTGCATACCTTGCATCCCATATTCTTGTTTATTCTTGGTGTTTCTCTGTGTGAAGTTCTTGAGCTTGTTGCTATCTCTTCAACAAGCCTAAGTTTATCATAAACTTAAATTATATGCATCTTCTATTGTGTTTTCGAGTTTGGAGGTTTCACCGGCTCTTCTTTAGGGAGGTTTCATACCTCTCCTTATTTGGTACTTTACCTCTTGCTCTTTATTGGGTTTTATAGCGTCTACTAGATAGGTTCTTATCTCCAAAAACGCCAAATTTTGCTAAAATCAGAGTCCAGACGCAAAAGTTATCGCTATTTTTATCCGCCATGTTTTCATCTCAGCGGGCAATTTTGGTCAATGAGGTCTGGGGCTGACTCTGTTGGCATGGAGGCCAGTCCACCGAGTTTGGCATTGAAACAATATATAGATGGACAAATTGGTGGGGCACCGACTCAGTTGCATGGCACCGAACCAAGTTGGTGTGGGGTCCGGTTCGCTGAATCTACGATTGATTCGTCTAGTCTAGGGTCTGGTTCACTTATTTTCACACAGATTTTTCCCAACTATTAGATTTACCTTCTCCTATAAAAGGGACTTGTTCCCCAATGTTTTCTAGGGTTCCTGAGCACTAAATTGACCTCCATTGTTGACTCTCTTGAGTGTGCATCCTCTCCCTTCCCTTCTATGATTATTGCATCTTTTTGAGGGCTTTGAAAGAGGAGATCTAGATCTACAATCCTCACTAATCACTACAACAAAAGTTGGTTTCTACAATAGACGATTTTCGTGGTTGAAGACCCTTTTTCGTGGCTAAAAAGTCTGCTGCGATGGATGGCCTTCATGGTAAAAGCCTCGTCACAAATGAATCAACCACGATTTTTTCCGATCATGGCGGATCGCACCCTTCGGCCACGAAAACTTGTTCTGCCGTAGATCTGTTTGCCATACGGCCATCTGACGTCGCCATACAGCGCCCATGGTAGCCGCCGTTTAATGGCGATACCAAAACTAGGCCCAGTCAAGGCATGCTAATTATTAACTGGGCTGGCCCATGAGGAGAGCCCAATAGGAATATGGTACTTTACTGTTTTGTCCTGCACTGTTTGGAATCGGCCTGGTACTGCAGCCAGGCACGACCCGTATACTTTCGGGTCCGATACTCTTTTGGCCTACATGAGGCCCAAGTTAGCCTAACACCGTGCATCCACTTGAGGCTTGCACCAAGACGACCCGTTACTGTTCACGCCCGGTGACAATCTAGTCTTTTACTGTTCAGGCCTATTACTGTTCCAGCCTTTTAGGATTTTCGCCCTGTTACTGTTTAGGCCTTTTAGTGTTTGGGCTTTTGGATATTCAGGCCGGTACAGTTTGGCATGTTACCGTAGTGGTCTACCACTGTATTGGTCTTTTAATGTTCTGGCCTTCTACTGTTCTAGCCTTTTAATGTTCTGGCCTTTAAAAGTTCCGGCCTTCTATTGTTCTGCGCTTATGAGTTCCGGCCTTCTACTAATGAGGCCATTCACTATTATTACAACAGATTATACAACAAGATCGACATTCGTAAAGATTACAAAGTGTTGGTATTATCAATAAGAGATCCGTACATGGCGATTCTCTTAATTGTATCATCTGTCCTCTTCTTCAACATTTCAGCTACAGATCTGAGAGCAGCTACACCTTTTCTTTCTGCATGCAATACATCCTTTATATATTTATCACATGCAACTGTTGTTCTAGGTGGACTGTTAAGTAAGTTGTTTGCTTCAGAAAAGCAATGTGAGGATGAATGGGAGGTGGGATCACAACTTTTAGTCCTACCTTCCGAGGACTCGTGCTTGGTTTTAACTGCAGCCTGCTAAAATATGGTGAAATAGGTTAAACAAAGAATAAGGGAAACAATTAGTATTATATAAATTTGATATTATTTAAAGTAAGTATGAATTTACAATAGCACGTTCAGACTGACAGTAGCTCCTTCTCAAGCGGGTGTGACTCCTGGTAAATCTCCGAGAAGAATCTGAGCCAAGCAGCTAGAACTTTGGTCCTTGTAGTCCATTGTCATTTCTTTGCATTAAGGCATAACATTAAAAACCCATTTAGCTGATTTGGAAGGATGAAAACTCTTGAAAAACACCAAAAACATAGCATTAAAAATTACCATATGTATGATTCAAACTAGATAGTAGGTTTGGAAGGATGAAAGCAAGTGAAAACACCAAAATAATAGCATTAAAAACGACCAGGTATATGATTCAAACTAGATGGACTTTTCTGAATTAAGCATTCGCAGATAGAAACACAACAGAACATGAATGCAAATGTCATGACAAGGTTTTAGGTAGAATGGCTAATTAACTTATTAGACATGCAGGTTATATAACTTATTAACATGACAAGAAATTGGTCTAAGTAACATAAAGAAACCTCGCACTTCAGCCTTGCTTGGCGTCAGATTGTCAGTGTTGGATCCTCTATGAGCAGTTTGCATGACCTGTTCGAGTGCTCGGAGAGAATAGCATCTAGTATGAGTTAGTGTTGTAGGATTATACCGATAGCGTGAGAATGTAAGAAAGGAAATAAAAACGAGAAGCTAATGATGTGGATATGACCTACCAGATGTGGGATGCAAACGAAATAGAAATAGCATGCGGGATATACGAGACTCGGCAAAATCACAGATATATGAGAAAGAGTTCACCTAGGCTTCCGTAATATTTAGAAACTTGGCAAAATCACAGATATATAAGAAAGATACTCGAATTTATATATGTAATCGCAACTGGTATACATAGATATCCGTCTATGACTTCAAATGATACATGTAATCGTAGTGTCAAAATTAACCTGTGAGAGGGTGAATGTGAAAATCTTGATATGTTAAGCAGGTTAGGAAGGGAATCAGGGAACAAATTTATGTACACACTTTGTGTTTTCATATGAAACTAAGGAAAGCTTAGATGCACAAATTGCCGCACAAGTGATGCTATTGCAGACCGTAAGTACTTCACACGATGTTTCCTGGCCGACTTGTGTACAACGCCGCATCAGGCGGCAAAGCTGGCCGGTTGCATGCGTGCGCAGCTACAGTAACGTGGGAGCGGCCGCGTCGCAAGATGCAGTAGGGAAATCGTCGTGTGTATAGTAGTGTCCATTGCAGACCATGAAAGACACTTACTTGTGAGAAAAATGCAAAAAAACAATATTTTACACAAAAGAAGTAAAGAAACAATGCCAATTGTTTCGGAACAAATCATTGTAGACATCTCTACAATTGGCTATTTACTAAAACATGTGCTGGAATATTACATACTCTGGAAACTTCTATTAAGATATTTGTTAAATTGTTGGAGTATATATACCTAATAGAGCCCAATATGCAAGATATATAACAATACTAAAGTGACTAGTGGCACATATCAATAATTAAATTATAAGTCTAAGTGGTATAAACTAATCCATGGAGACATATGATTTTTCCCTTTTGGTCTTTTCTTCGAACCAAGATGATTCAGTTAATAACATTTATTAAAGGGTACGTGCATCCACATAAATGAAAACACTAATTAATTCAAGTATCCTTGAAAATATAAGTCAAATTGCAAAAGCACATGTGCAACGATGACGCCAAATTATATGATAAACATATCTTAGCTTAAGAGTTTGACGAAGTGAGCTATAAAAATAGTTTAATGTGATTAATTTTGCTAAGTGTAAACAAGGAGCGGATTGATTATGACCCCGTGTACACAAAATGAGTTATACATAAGTAAAAAATGTAATTAATTTTGCTAAGTGTAATGGGATCATATATTAGTCTTAATAGTATATTGATAGAATAAGTTATAATGAAGTAAAAAATATGATATTTTTTGCTAAGTGTAGAATTGATTTGTATTGTTTTAAATGGTATATTGATCGAATTATATATAAATAAACATGTGTTTAATTTTGCTAAGTGGAACCTATATATATGTATCTAATAAAAATGATAGAGAAGATCAATTTGATGCACATCATGTCGGGATACACACAACTTGAGCAAGTGTGGTGCCTTAGCTAAAAGATAGAGCGGGCAAACTTATCCGGTGACAATGACTTAATGTGACTGGCTATTTAATAATGAATGTTTTTCATATTAATTAAATAAATAAGATAGTTTACTAGAGTTTTTAAAGACCATAACATCGACATCAAAAAGAAGAGCCTAGGCTTGCAATCAAAGCTCCTTACTCCTTTGCACTAGACGTCACCCAATGGCGTGTTTGGTTACTCGGACGATTATTTCTCGTTGTTGCCACTTGGCCTACTAGATGCTACATGCGGTGAGATTTGGTTTGGGTCAACTTTTACATCTTAATTGGCTGTCCACGAAGTGCTAGATGCAAGAAAGTCCATGTCATTTTGTTACCGTGTGTAACAGGAGACAATAGAGTGTTTTGTGTTTAACTAACGTGTTTTTCTCAATGCCCTTATAATTTACCCAACCATGCTTCTATTCAAGTTAATGTCTACATGAATAAGATGTTCCTCGGTGTTATGATGACATCTCCGCGGTAGGAAAAACAAGAGCTTCCGCCTAAGATCGCCTTGTGTCACTTCCTTTCCGTACCGGTTCGGGTGGTTCAACCATTGGACATAGCATCATGGTTCCTACACACGATGTGGTATGTAATGATGGTTTCTAATTTCAGCACATATTTTCTAATATTTTATACTAATGTGTGCATCGCTATAGTACATGCTACATATTGAATACCCAATTTTCATGATATGCAACTTTTCAACTTTCAGTAGTCTACAATTCTTTTGGGCATGTTTGACTCATGGGATTTTCTTAGAACACGAAATGTAAAAAGTGATTAAAATGTCACATAGTTTTGAATTTTGTAGATTGAATAACTTTAGGGATTAGTATCGATGATGTTGACACACCATGAGTAAACATATGGTGGCTATAGCTTTGAGTGGATAAAAAATCATCTTCAAGTAGCACAAATGAACACAAGAAAAAAATCCTTAGGGTTCAAATTTTGCAAGGGCGTCTTTGGATCGTAAGATTGAGAAAACACAAGAATGAGGCAAATTTGCTGGTGCAAAATAGAATATTACAAAGTACAAGAAACCTATAGGAATATGATGTAACATGGAAAAATTGCCTCGATGTATGCCATTGAGTCTTACAAGGAAGTCGCAATGGATGTTCCTATTCCAGTGGTAGGAATTTGGGTAATATTATTCCTTTGATCTAAATGCGATTCATAGAAAAAATTAATTCTAAGATGGGAATCCTATTCAAATCTTCTTAAATTTCTACAATCCACATATGGACTAGAAATTCCATGGGATTTCTCTGATCAAAAGCCCTTAGAATTACTTTAAACTTCATCATGCTATCACGATCATTCTATCTCCATTTACCCTGCTATATCTAGGTTGCAAGTAGGAGCCAGCATAAACCCGCACATAGGTATGTTCTAAAAATTAACCTGGTGAATTTTTTTTGTGATTTGTATATACTTGACTTTTGATATACCTATACTCGCGGCACATCAGTTTCTCAACCCTAGCTACATCCACCATGTCGCTATGGTGGGTGAACCGGCGGTGGTGCAACTTGCAGTGTTGGTGGTGTACTGCACGTATAGCCCCCGCTGGTCTAATTATTGTTGTGTTATCAAGGAAGTGCTAGGATCCGTCATCGTGGAGGTGGTAGCATCGCCAGGATTCCACCAACATCTCTAGTCTATAGCTATAATGTTCTTCTACATCATGCATTATGCGAAAATAAGAAGACGACTAGTTCTAAACCTATGCATAAAACAAAAATGAGCCATAGAAATAAGGACTTACAATGACAAACAAAAACATATGTGTTAGTTGCAAACACGGCCTGAAAATGGCAAGAATTTAAAGTATGACTGTTATATGGAGAGTGAGATTTTAAAGTATGTGCTAGTTGCAAACACGTCCAGTCCATTGCATGAGCATCACTAGCCGCACTCCAATGGACTGGACCCTATCCGAAAAAAAAATTAGTAACTTTCTTGCAATACTGTTAGCTCTTTTCTTCTTATCTCAGCTATTTTTATTGCTATTTAGTAGTTTTGAGCACATAAATATTATAAGAAATTAAAAGTACATAATTACCTAGCCATAAAATCAAGTTTGGTTGTCGCATACATCGTTCAATCCAAACACTTTACATATGCATGGAAATCAATTGGTGCGAGAAAAGATCCATGTAGGAGCTTGATCAAACCAAACCTTCATCTTCGCATCCATGCTGCTTGTGTCGATTGTCAGGATCCTTGGCCGTGTGTGAACTATGCCTTGCTTGGTCTGGGGTTCCACCTTGAGTTTTCCCAATTCTGTAGCGCCCGAGTCTCAGTGAGCTTCTCGTTCTTCTCTATGAGCAGCAGCGGAGGATTGGTGGACAACGACAAAGGACGGGCCCTGGTGATGCATGCATGATAGCAGGATGCGGGGGCAAATGAGATGCGGTGTCGTCGGCTAGAACGAGAGCGGATGTCAGTATCGTGGGAGGGATAGAAGGACTTCTGCTTCAGTGCTCCCCCTAAACTCTATCAACAACTGAGGTTAAACCGTACCCTTCGTAATAAAGGGTAGGATTGTCTTTAATATTTTGTAACACAAAATTAGTCTCCATATATATTGGTGTGATATATACGTACGCTTGCCTGCGGCCACTTTGTGCGACAATCTACCCTATCCAGCTCGCATCGCAGACTCTCTCCAGAGTCCAGTTAGAGAAAAAAATTCTCACTGGAGAGCCAGGGGAAGACAGAGGCTGGGGCACCGAGGCCGCAAGGAGAAGATTGACGTGATACAAGATCTGGATAGCCGAGCTGGAACTTGTGGCGATTCTGCGGGAGCACGCCCCCGGACGCGCTCTGCTCAGCCAGCGACACGCGACCAACGGCTCCATCTCATGAGGCATGTGCATCCTGCGAGTCCCCACGGCGAGGAGGACATAAGTAACGAGCACGAGAAGGAGGAGGAAATTCAAAATTGTTTTTTCTAGATAAAGAGGAGTGCTCCTGTGCTTTCCGTCTTTTTTTTTGGCACGTTTTCCAAAACAGCCTGACGGCTGAGATTAAGGGTGCTAATCACACCTGGTTTGAGTTTGGACCATGCGGGTCAGGATCTGATGTCAGTTCCCTTAATCTCAACCGTCAGACTGCTTTGGAAAGCGTGCCAAAAAGCAGACAGAAAGCACAGGAGCACTCCACGTAAATCAACTAACTAAGATAAAAAAGATCATGTTGCCCTTATGAACTTTTGGGAGGGGGGCGCATGGAAGTAGGCCTGATAGAGTTTGGGTTATATCATTGCCGGGTGGACAAACTGGACCCGTGTCCGACATGTCAGATTGTCAGGCATTTTGGTATGTACACCCTTTGCCAGCCCCGATTGTTGGAAGAGGGGAGGGAAGGGGTGTCCACAAATGGAACTACTATACATAAGACGAATAGCTATCCGATTTGTGTATAACGGTCGATCCAATGGTGTTGCTGTATGCAGCGAGCCTGATGGATGGCTCCCTTGCTTTGTCGTATAGACATCGGACAATGTATGTCGTGTGTATAGCACGGTTCGTTCACAAAACAGACGCATATTTTGTTCTGTCGGAGGGCTGGATCCTATTTTGTGTCCATACCCTAATCGGGCAGATGTGATCATGTGAAGTGCTATCAGGGTTAGGCTGCCAGGGAGAGGTGGCACAAGGAGAGAATACCCATCTAGGGTTCCGCATCCCTCGTCGGCAACATCGTTGGTCTGCTCCGCCTTTGATGCACTAGGGCCTTGGAGGTGTGGCGGACCGGCCTCTCGCCGGCGGGAGGTTTTTCGTTCTTTGTTTCGTCTATTTTCCAGTGTCTTCTTCGGGACGTTGAGGCGGTGGCTACATCCTGAAGTCAGAATAAGGTCCTCCCCGCTTTATCCTTACTCCAGTGGTGCATCTAGCGCTTACGAAGGGCGCGTGGAGTCGTTTGTCCGGCGCTATCTCCTGGGATTCTATCCGTTTTTGTGTTCGTTGGTTTGTTTTCATGTCAGTCTTCTCCAATCTACGGATATCATCATTGGCGATGGTTGCTACTCTAGTGCGCTGGTTATTTGGGGCCTTAGCACGATGACTTCTCGTCTGTCTACTACAAGAAGCTCTACTACGAAAAGTTTTGCCCGGTTCCGGTGATGGAGGGGCCAGGATGGCGGCACGCCTTCGGCTCGCGCTAGTGTTTGTAGTTATCGCTAGGTGGTTCAGTGATATATTTATAATTTTTATTAATTTTAGGTCTTTCTGTATTTATGATTATTAATAGACCGGTGAAATTTCAAAAAGAAAAATGTGCTATCGGGGTTGCCGCTGATGATCTGAAATTAAGCGATCTGGCACTTAGCTATTTCCTCTCCACTTGCTCCTTCATCTCCAAGGGCTGCTGCAGCGGGGTCCGTATTCCTCCCTCCCTCAGCCCCTCCAACATGAACTGCTTTCACATGGGCTGGTATTTCTAACAGTTTGTTGCCGCAAAGACTCACACGCCGTCTTCACCATCGGCCCTTTGAAGAAACAAGGCCGGGCCATTATGAACGAGCGCCGGGCCACGGAACACGACCCATCCCAATCCCAGCACTGAAGTCTGAACACACCAAGCTGAAACTGTACCCTGACAGGCTGAAAGCATATCAAGATATCAACCCATACCAAAGCTTGAACGGATGAAGCATCTTACTAACTTCCAAGCGCCTGGTCAGATGCGACAAGTGTTTTCGGCCTTGCTAAGCCTGCAAAATGCAAGGCTCTGTCAGTGCTCATTTCATTCAGGGCCCAGTTCCTCGTCGTCCTCGTGAGTTTCTCAGGTGGAACGTGAAGCGAGGTGGCCAGCAGCAGCACATGCTTCCTCCTCGCCTGCCATAAGGCAGCAGCATGCCGATCGAGTGGAAGAAGTTAAACCTTATACTACTACTGTAGCTAGTAGAGGTTAAATCATGCCGATCGAGCATGATCCGCCATGATGGATGGCGAGAATTCGAGATCGTGCATGTGAGACGTGTGACCTTCCTACTCCTCGTCGCCTTCCTTTTACAGCTCACAAAGGCAGAGCCTGCCCCTTTCTCGCAATCAAGAAGTAAAATATTGGATCTCGTGCTCGGAAAAGGTGGCGCCAGTGGTGGTGGCCATGGCGCTCGTCGCGGGGACAGCCCCCGGGAATCTTCGCCTTAGCCTCATCAATCATGCCGCTGGAGTGGCCTCGCCTTCACCTTCTTGGAAGCTTTACAACAACCCTCACTACTCCTCACCGCGCGGCGAGATCTCCTTCTCCCCCTCTCGCAGTACACGCCCTTCTCCGCGGAAGGACCCGACATCTATGATCGTTGCGGACTTCGAGGACGGCGACGGCATGGAGCGGCGGCTGCGACGGCTGGGAAGCGGGTACGGAGTAGGTGGTGTGGAGTCGGTGTCGGAGCTCGTGGCGCGGGTCGAGGAGCTCGAGGCGGAGCTTGAGTTCGAGAGGCGCATGCGGCGGAAGGTGGAGGCGCTCAACGACGCGCTCGCCGCGGAGCTCACCGAGGAGCGGCGCCGGGTCGAGGCGGAGCGCGCGAGGATGCGGGAGGAGGTGGATGAGGAGCGGCAGATGCTGCGCGTCGCGGAGCTGTGGCGGGAGGAGCGGGTGCGGATGAAGCTCGACGACGCCCGGGCCGCCGTCGAGGAGAAGCTGCGGGAGGTCGCCGACGCCGGACACCGTGCTGCCGATGCCGCTGTCCAAGGCTGCAGATGCTGCAGGAGCAGCGGCGGGGCCAGCCCGATCGGCGGCAAGGCAAGCCCGGCTAGTGGCCAACGGAGCCCCGTGAGTGGTCAGAACGGCCAACAGAGTCCGACGGGTGGCCAGCACGTCCAATCGCACCGGCGAGAAGCCACCGGCGAGAACCCGCACATCAGGAGGGGGATCAAGGGGTCCGTGGAGTACCCGAGGGCGGTCCGTGTGCGGCCGCGCGGCGGGGACGAGCGGGTGGATCTTGTGTCCAACCTCGAGTGCCAGCGCGCGCAGCTGCGTGTCCTCATGCGGCACCGGAGCCCGGCCACCGACGCCATGGGCCTCGTCGACGCGGCGCCAGACAATCTGGTCGTGTAACAGCGTAATGTAGCTTCGTTAGTCGCTGACAGAGAAAACTTTGTGCTGTAATTCCTTGTCTCAGAAACGCAAGATCTGATGCCATTGACATCTTCGTCAACCTTACTGAAGATTTTGGGGGGAAATATTCTAACAACCCATTGGCAATTGCTACGTCCATCTGTTAACTTCAGAAGAGTGCACGGGTGCTTTTGTTTGATCAAAATCTGCCCCGCAAAAAAAATAAAAATCTCCTCCCGTGTTAGCGTCCACTTGGTCTCTTCTCGGATTCATAGGCGCATAAACGTGGGCGAAACGTGGCGTGGCAAGTGGACGCTAACATCCCGTCTTATATGAAGTTGCAGCCGTATCCCTGGTTCAGTTAACTTCAACGTCCCCGTACCGTACGTGCCCATCTCCCCCAGCTCGTTCGATCGAGCGCCGCCGCCGCTGCCGCTGCTAGGGCTTCTCCAACGGCATCGCCAGATGGAGGCGCGTATCCCGATCATTATCGAGGACAACTGCAAGCCCACGAACGGCGTGCCGCCAGTCGTACAAGAAGAGCTGCCCCGTCGTCAAGACCGGGACCGACCGGCCGGTGAGGACCCAGCGTTCCGCACTTCCGTCGTGTATAAAGAGTCCTACTAAAATCTGTTCTTCACGGGCGAATTGGGCGTGGCCTCCGTTTCTAGCAACCCATTGTGCTTGCAAATCAACCTGTTGACGGCTCGACGACTCCAGAACTGGGTTCTCCACGACCACCAGACGACATATCTTCTTACGCGTATCTCCCTTTCAGATATGACCACCCGTCGCAGTCCTGCACCCGTTCTAGGCTTCCTCTCAGTATAACAAGCTTCTCATGCACTGTGCTCTCTACAACCTTTGCTTCAGAAATGCCCATTTGATGAGATTCAGATCATCAGAAAAGAACATCGCTACTATTTAGCTTTCAGTTATCTTTCGTGTGGAGAATCCGCCTGATTGGCAAGAAATCCTTACATACTTCCGGGGGGTTTGACACGTTTGTTGGAGGATAACCTCAAGCTGTTATTTTACTCAACTAGCGGTGTGGCCCTCGCAAATGCGAGGACATCATCTTTAATGTTTTGAAATTGGTATAATGCAGCTCCATAGTACGTAACCCATATGTGTTGTAGTTTGTTAATAAATGTGTTGAGCATATCAACATTTGATCTGGAGCCCAAATCTATCTGAAAGAAGCAATACGAACGTTCACTTTTACTAAGGTTGAAATTGTAAAGATCTTAACTTTCTCGCTTCTGTTATGAAAGATTCAAAATATTTTGCTAGTATAAGACGTACACCAGATCCAGCATTGCCGCCAGCTCTTCTCTACTACCTTATAATGTATACAAAGGTGTTGGGAGGCAAGGTAACCACCTCACATTTGTATTTTAGGTATTTGTTATCGGGACCATGCATAGTTGAGATAGTGTTGTACCAATGAAATCGCCTCGATCACTATAGTGGTGTGACCTTGGCTCTTTGCTACATGGAGCCTATTCATATGACATGTATTTTTTCCAATTTTGATTTTCTCCTAGATGATTAAGGGACATGGTAAAAATTTGCCATCTTGCTTTTGGACAAGTGTCCCTAGAAAAGTTGTGACCAAGGATCCTAGTTCAAACGATCTACTTTTGATCAACCGGTGATCCGCAAGGGATCAATTTTGTGCAAAATCAGAATTTCATCATATCATTGTATTGACATGTTACATATATACATTTAATTTGGTTCATCTCACAACTATATATTTGACATTTGCAAATGTGCTTTCTTAGAAAATAAGTTTTTAAATGGACATAGAAAAATAAGTAAATTGTTATACATATATTGTCCAATGATTTTGCTCCCTAGCAAGGTAATATATTGAAATTTTAAATACATGGTTCTGAACACTACATACACATGCTTCAAATAAACCACCAAACACTTCACAACTACTCCCTCCGATCCATATTAATTATCGCAGAAATAGATGTATCTCTAGACATGTTTTAGTGCTGGATAAATCTAATCCAATGACAATTAATATGGCTCGCAGGGAGTACCATATTCTCAAGCGGTTAGTTTGCCGTTCACTCTTCACCATATCCATTGTGCTCTCTCTCTCTCTCTCTCTCTCTCCACACTTCATCCATGCTTTGCTAGCCGCACTCGCTCATGAATACCCTTTGGTAGTGAGGGCACATGCCTTGAACATGCACCCGAAAGGAGAGTTCCTACAACATGACCTCCCTCCCAATTTGCGACAGTGCAAGAGTGCGAGTTCTTGCCATTTTTGGTGCAACACAAATATTTCTAAAAGTCATGATCAAATTATTTTGAGTTTGTTCGTAAATTTTGGGAAGTTTAGATTTTTGTTTGGAAAATCCCTAAAAAATATTGAAAACAATTAAACTTGTGGAATAATTTCTTTGTTTTCCCTATTATGTTCTAAACTTGGATCATAAATTTTTCAAAGCCATCCATCTCCATTTAATAGTCAGTACATCATTTTTTGGAACTTTGGTGAACATTTTCTGACCAACCCTTAAATTTTTCCTTGTATCGTTTGAATATTCTCCTAAATTGTTGATATCTACCTATATTACTCGTGTTTCAAGAACTTGTTGATGATTTTTTAAGACCGACTTTATATTTTGTAAGACGGGTTTGTAGATCATAGGACGATCATTTATTGAAACCTCCTAGTTTTCTGAGGTCTAACCATTTCTCGGACTTTCGGGAATCCATCCGAGTTTTGAACACTCTACCAACAACCTAGTTGAACTACCGAAAATTAATTGTTGGCCATTAGTTTGGATATTGACCAGCTATAGTATTGTTTATAGTATTGTTCAGACGGCCGGGCCTATACATCCGTTTGACTACTATCGGTCTAATACTGATTGCATGTCACATACAGGTTTCAAAGTATATATGCAAGTGTTACACACAGAAGAGATTCGTACAGTATCCATTAGTTCATGTGCACCTAAATGTTCACACAACACACTTCTTTACAGATTTTTAACAAAGACAAAGCATTAGTCCCTTGATATATTGCTAGCTAGCTAGCTTCGTCACACATGGTTAGTTATTAGTACGTCTGCAAAAATATCTAGGCTGTTAGATTATTTCACTTTGCACGTTACTACGTTAGCTATTGTACGTGTACGGACTCATTTTTTCTTTGCGAATCAACACGTCTAGCCTCAGCTGACCGATTGGCATAAAAAATCTACCCTGTTAGGTTATTTCACTTTGCACGTTGGATATTGTAACGTGTACGGACTCATTTTTTGGATGTACGAACTCTTTTTCTTTTGTGAATCAACACGTGCAGACTTGAACCGATTGACGTATGAACACTTTGGTCGTTGACACGATACTACGTGATTACGTGACTTGCTTTCTCTTGTAAAATCTTAGCCATAAATTTCAGATCCAACTGTCTAAATAATCTTGATGATGTGGATCAACCTGGTGTCTCGTAAAACATTTTTATATTGCTTTTAGTATATAATAGAAGATTGTGTTTGTTGTTCATTCAGGGTGGATGTTGGTATGTAATCTTTGACAAGGTGCTCTTCATATCCTCTTCACCTTCACAGCACGCTTCCTGTTTTTCTCTTGTCTACTCATATGTGATGTCGTGCATTGTTGTAAAGCATCTGCAGTTACCCCAATGATCAATGGAAATGTAGTACTCCTTCCGTTCACTAACGTAAAACATTTTAAACATTTTAGATATTTCAAATTGGACTAGATACATTTCAAAATAAGTGAATGTATACAATAAGAATGTATACAATAAAACATGTCTACGTACATGTGTTTTACAAAAAGGCTAGAATATCTTACGTTAGTGAATGGAGGGAGTAGCAATGATCCCTTGGACCTAGCGTAGTCTTAATATTACTCAAGTTTTGGAGTTGTGTTTCTGTACACTTAGCTACCAAATGACATATCTTATATATGGCATATGACAACAGTCTGTTGTAGTATAGAAGCATCGCCTCTCTTTTTCTACTGTTGAATACTTCTCACTTTGTATCCGTCTCTAGGCAATCGTAAAACGTCAAGACGATTGAAACCATTCTAGAAAAAGTTGAACGAATGTGGGGCAACTATTTGACAAGTTAGACCAGAGGGTTATGAAAGCTTCTGGCGTTGAGCTGCAGAGATTTGATATGGAAATATGCATGTTTGATGAACCATCAGTGTATCTCGATGTTAAGCAGATTGACGCCTAGGCCACGACTCTCCAGTCGATTGACTGTGGCAGATTTACTGGAGTCACCACTTCGTTTTATTCGTTCTTCCGCTGTTCAGTTTGGTCTACGAGTATTTATGTAAATAATTGACTATGTATTCAGATTTGATATGATGTAATAATGATATGGCTGTGGTATTCATCTCGTGAATGTACGAGAATTCTAACCACATTGCTCTTCTCTTAATGAATGCATCTGTATCTCCTGATATTGCTGGTGCACTTCCTAAAAAGGACACTGCTAAGGAATTTCTAGCAGATGTTGAGGAGCAATTCAAGGGCTCCGGGAAGATTTATGCTCATGAGCTTTTCTATAAGCTCCTTGAGAAATATACCGTAACTGGGAAAAATGAGGTTAGAACTCACATACTGAGGAAAGCGAATGCTTATCAAAATCTTAAAACTCTGAATTGTGAACTCAGTGAGAACCTACTCATAGTCATGATATTGGAATCACTACCGGCTGAATTTGAGCAATTCAAGATAAACTAAAACTCTCTAAAGGAAAAATGGCCACTGGACGAGATGACTCCTAAAATTGTCCAGGAGGAAGAGAGGATTATCAAGCAAATCAAAGATCAAGCCTTACAAGTTGGCACCTCAAAGAGAAAGAGTGTTTGGAATGGCCCTCCCAAGAAGAAGCAATTTCAAGGCAAAACACCTCCAAACAGGAAGGGCACTAGTTCCACAAGTTTTGATCCTGACATTTTTGCTGGTGTTGGGTCGAACGTGTGCAACTTCTGCAAGAATGAAGGACATTACATGAAGGATTACCCAAAATGGCTAAAGTGGCTAGCCAAGAGAGGTAACGATGAAATTACATTTATAGATGAATCTCTTTATGTTGATTTTTCTAGAAATACATGGTGGATTGACTCAGGTGCAACTGTTTATGTTGCAAATTCCATGCAGAGATTCCATACAACCCACACCATAAGTTCGGGGGAAAGAAGGCTTAAGGTGGCAAATGGGAAGGAAGAAGACGTTGAAGCTTTGGGTTCTCTCGATCTCGAGCTAGACACCGGATTTTTCCTTCGTTTGAATAATGTTATCTATGTTCCTACCTTAAGTAGGAATCTTATTTTAGTTTCATGTTTAGACAATGACATGTTTGAATGTCTATTTGGGAACAATCAATGTGTTTTAAAGTGTTGTAATAAAGATATTGGCCTCAGTGTCAGACAAAGCAAACTATATATATTATCGGTCAATGATTCTGTTTTGCATGTGAATGATGCGAATGTGAATGATGTGAATGTGAATGAAAAATGTAGCACTGATAACAAATGGAAAGACATAAGCACTTCTTCGAAATTGTGGCATCGTCGTTTAGGCCACATTTCGAGGAGAATTGAAAGTTTGATTAAAAATGAAATACTTCTTCCATTAGACTTCTCAGATGCTGATAAATGCATCGATTGCATTAAAGGAAAATATGTTGATGGGGGAATACCAGTCAGGGTATACCCACGAAGCGGAGTCGCCAGCTGGATCGAGATGACTAAAGCCAAGCCCAAGTTGGATCGACTCGCCGAATACGGCGTCTGGCGTATATTGAACCTAGACGTCTTGCCGACTGGAGGCCTAATATAGCGACTCCAATAAAAAGCCTATTAGCACTTGTAAACCCTAACTGGCTAGATATATAAAGCCACCAAGGGGCACCCCGGTGGGACACATCATATTAGATCTAGTCTCTCCCACCGCCTCTGCTGACTTCATTGTAATCCAATCTATGAACATATACTGGATTGACAGCAGGACGTAGCGATCCTCCATCGAGGGGACGTGAACCTGGGTACATCGTGTGCCAATATCGCTTCCGGATTCTCCTACGTCACCTTGCCTCCTCTACGTGAGCTACCCCGTAGCATCTGCTTTGGTCAATACCACGATAGTTGGCGCCCATCATGGGGCAAGCGATGCTTGGAGGTGATAATCCGAGCGGGATCCATCATCAGCGACGGCTGGCCAGATTGCATCTGGTTGTTCGTATGCGCGGCACGGACACAGGCTACTTCTTCCTCACCGATCGTAGACTAGGGGCTCACCCCTCGCGCGAGAGTTGTCTTCTAGCGACTCGAGAGTTAGGGAGCCGATCGAATCTGATCTGGCTACCACCCAGCATGGCCAAGACACGTGCCGGCACCGACTTGAAAGAATCTCCCACATGCAAACATACATGACCGGACATGAAAACATGCACGATCACTGTATATGGCAGCTGCAGTGACCCAGCATACCACTTCATGATGTAGTACACTATAATCATTGACATAACACCAATAAAACACCGTTTCACCAGTATTATATCCCTCAGAGGGGTACAACAGAAACATCGCGGGTCCAAGACATGACTTTAGATTACATACATCACATTACAAAAGATCCAGGAAACTTCCTCGGAACATTGAGGAATATTATGCAGAAGAAAACCAGAATGAACAACTCGAAGTCTACCCTAGGAGTACTACTACTAAGATATATATATATATATCTGGTTTTCCATTGCTGCTATAGCAATGTTCTACAGAAGTAGGTCCTAGTTTTCTAGGAATTTATTTATATTCTACGCTTCAACTTGACCTCCATAGCTTCTGATATGGTCATTGACTCCATTGAACTCCACTTGGTATCTTTAACTCTTCAGAGTAGACCATTTCTTGGGAACGCCATTGCTTGCTCTGAGATCTAGAAAGGGTTAAAAAGATACGGTTGAGTATGAACATACTCAGCAAGTTCACTAAAAAGGAGTGTATGATGCACTATCTCTACAGCTACAGACCATAGGTCGTAGATAATGTAGGTTTTCATAAATATTTCTTCAAAGGTTGATTTTATTCTAAAAACTATGTCCGACAGCCTTCACAGGTGGACTAGAACTTTCGTGGAGTTCCTTTCCTGCCGCATTCGTAGCTCCTTCCCAGAACAGGGAGTAACATGTCACAGTTCTTACACTTTGTAGAGGTGCGTTGCTTTACCCATGAGAGACCTTAGCCTTGTTGCACATCCAAGTCATGAGCTTGTCCGTACTTCCTTGGTATGGGGCCCAGTCTAAGATCCAAGCCAATCACTACCCTTCTCTGCAACCCCGTATGAAGACACAATCACCCAAGAGCTCTACGACGAGTACAGTCCAGGTAGCCCCTCGAAGACTCTGTAAGTAGCGTTGCCTAGCAGCCACCATCAGCTACGGTGAACCTCCACCAAGACAGCTATGCACAGATAATCTAGACACCTATATCGTGGGGCACTAAGGGGTCCCACCCATGTGCTAGATTCTCTGGACTCTCCACAAGAAATCTGCAGCTTCACGATAACGTCATCCATCCATGCGAAAGGAAGAAGATCCAGCTGACTTCTTTGTCCCATTCCAAATCTCATGGTTAACGCGTAATATACGGCGCTAGAATCACTGGAGACATGGTTGTTAAGTCCTAGATATTATGTTCCTTTACCACTAGAACTGTATCAATAGATTATTACCATTTGGTAAATAATCCATAATCATATTGTTATGAAAATAGTGTTTTCTGACCCTTTTGAAATGCAGGTGATGACAACATTTGAGTTACAAGAATTTGATAGAAAATAATCAAAGGACATGATCAAGTTGTGAACTTGCCTTTTGTGATTGCAAGATTATGCACTCACGGTCTTCAAGATACTAGAAGATCCAAAATCTAGAAATAGAATCATTGGTCCGGTAAGGACTAATGTTTAAAGAAGCAAGATGCAATTATGCATAAGTAATGTAGTTTGATAAACGTGAATCCCTGGAATAGTCATATCTAATCTAGGGTTTGGAAACTGGGAATAGTTTCTTTAGAATGTGTTTCACCTTTATACCAGCTTTACACTTGTGCTTCTTATTAAGGCTTGTGAGAGTGTGTGAAACAATAAATAAATATAACAAGTAGCATACAATACTAAAGCACTCAAATGGGTCATGGTATCTAAAAGATTTCTTAAGCAAGATTATTAATCAATTAGGGATTTTAGAAAAGTATTCAATGATTACTTTTAATACTTCTTAAAATAGTTACACCTATGTTAACTTCACTTAAACATCAATTGAATTTGTTTGTTCCCTTCTTAGACTTTAAACAAATAATGCCAAAGGCAAAGTAAAGATTTATATATTTTTAATGAATTAAAATAAAAGAAAAGGGTTTGAATAAGATTTATTAGACCCTTACCTTTTATTTTACTTCAATTATGAAAGAGGATATTTTTAATGTGTAGAATTTATTTTTGGTATATTATAAGTATTTTTGTGATTTTTAAATAATAAGATATGATTTTTATAAGTTTTATCATTTTATAAAGACTAAATAAATAATAATATTTATTTAAGTGACACAATAATATATGAAACAAGTTTATAAATATATATTTTGTTTTTCTAAGAATTTTAACACCTTATACTTATTTTTAAGAATTTTCAATAATAAAATATACATTTTAAAAGATTAATCTTTAATAGGTTATTTACTAATAATAATAATTAGCTTATATAAGTTGGAAAATAAAATGTGACAATAGGTTTAGAATATAGAATTTATTTTTCTGGATATTTTGATATATAATATATATTTTTCTAAGGTATAAAACAAAAGTTATTGATTTAACAAGATTTAATCATTTTCTTTATAATTTCTAAAAGAAAATATCTAAATGTTTTTTATTGCGTCACTACTGACGTCAGCATGACACACACATGCAGGTTAGACCTTTTTACGCTGATACTGACTCTAGCCTGAGTCACAGACAAGTGGGCCACATGCCTCATCATATACTAGCAGGGAAAGATTGAGGAGCTCTAGAAGGACCAGTAGCTCACCCTGAGGCTGTCACGGTGGTTGCCGACGATGATGGCGTCCCGATATGAGCTAATTGCCATGATTTTCGGTGATCACCGACGAAAGGGAATGATTTAATTACATCGATTTGGAGCTCCCCAGACTCGATTGAGGATACTAGGTTGAAGAGGATGACACGTCGCTTCTCCTCGATCACTCCACGGACTCTAGGGCAACCTCTACCGACGACTCGCCGCAGACCAACGAACTAGGGTTAGGATTCCTAGGCGTGTGGAGAAGAAAGAGAGGACGGGGTCGCATGTAGGGCTTCTCTATGCAGCGTCGGGCCTTCTTATAGGGTTTCTGAAGCGGTGGCGCGTATCTTGGCGCTCGTCGGCGCGGCGGAGCTCGATAGCGAGCTACTTCTCGCATCCGTTGACGGAGACAACGACAAACAAATGGACCGAAGGGGTACGGGCTGGTAGCGGGATGTGCATGGGCCAGGTGGGCTGCAACAAAGTTTGTGAGACGGTCTGTTGCTGTGGCTCGCGAGCGACAAATAGGCGCGAGGAGGATTGGGCTACGGGCCAGAAGCTTCCTTTCCTGTTTTCCTTTTTCTTTTATCTATTTCTATATTCTATTTTTGTAAATCTTTTTCAAATATGGTTTTCTCAAGGTTTAAAATATCCATAAAATTTTTAGGTCATGAAGAATATTATGAAGATTAATTGTAGTCAATTCTTTCTACATTTCTAGTTGTGTTTACAAATTGTATAATTATATGAAGGGTCCTCTTTATTAGGAAATATTAATAGAAATTAGGGTTTTAGGAATTACTTCTTACCTAAAGACCCCTTTAAGATGATTTTGTTTTCACTTAATAATTTTAATGGTAATGACTTGAAATGGTTTAGGATATATATATATAAAATCCTATGCACAGTTAGCATTATATAAGAATTCAAATATATATATATATATCCATTCTAATACATTAAACCTTGGGGTTAATATTGTGGTGATTTGAATTTCATGATTCTCCATAGTTGGTGATTTCTCTATTCAAACTCTACTTAATTTGTGGGGTTTATAACTAGCATAAAACAATCTTGGTTGAGTATTTATGAACAAACAACAATCACTAGTGGAGAAAGGAAGATACTCATTTAACAAGTGGTTATCCTAAGTTTGGAGAATATTAAATAGACTCACATTCTATTATGGACATAGGTAAAGATTAAGAGCTAGGTTATTTTGCCTTCATGATTTATGACCATAAATAATAACTCAACCTGGAGTGAGCTATTGGGATTGCTTTCCTAATGTGACCTGGATGGTATATAAGACTAAGTCTTTATTAGGTTTAAGACAATAAGGTGGCAAGGCTTTCAGTAATACACTCTCTCAACTGGGATTCTAATTATATCTTAGAAGTTTCATTTGACTAAGAGGTATGGTTCTTTGGCTGCCTAGGAATAGGAATTACTCCCACTGCTAGCTTCATTCTGGGGTTTTGGACAAAGATGTAGACATGGTTCTATTCATGGCTTGATAAGACCTTGTTTCAAGGTTTCTCAAGAATTTCTATCCTCACACTTCACTAAGCTTGGGTCATGGTTAAGGAATTCCTTTCCTAAATGTATTATGTATATAACCCTTATCTTATTCACAAGGATCATATCCTTCTGAATAAGCTTAATCATCTGACTCCACCATATCCATCATCATATGATGACATGGTCATGTCACTTCTACAATATTCCTTCATTCTGCTCCTAGTATATATATACAGCTTCCATTTACAAACTACCCTTAAGTAAGTCATTCATCTAGTTAGTTATAACTTCACTATTCCATTCTCCTAGTATGCCCACGTGGAGTCTTCACGCTTGGGGACTTCCTGCCCTCACGGAGTCTTCATGCTCGGGGACTCACCACCCTCGCGGGCTCGCCCATCGCAGAATTGCCTGCACCGACTCGGTGACTTCGTCATCAATGACTTAGTGGCTTCCATGTCTGCTATTCATCAGCCTCTACGATGTCAAGTTGACAAGGCGCTAGTCAAACTTATCAAAGGGGCGACTCCACCCAATGGACACTCACCTGGCGCACCGACTCGCCCAGGCGAATTGACTACTTCATGAACTATTTCTCTGTTTCAGGAGCTCACCAACGAATCTCCATCAACTCCACCCTGAAATCGGCTGCACCGATTCGACGACTTGAAGTCATCGATGAGTCTCTGACGCGCTCGGGGACTACTGATGGGAGAATACCAATCGGGTATACCCACGAATCAGAGTCGCCAGCTGGATCGAGCTGACTGAAGCCAAGCCCAAGTTGGGTCGACTCGCCTAATATGGTGACTGACGTATACTGGACCTAGACGTCTCGCCAACTGGAGGCACAATATAGTGACTCCAATAAAAAACCATTAGCACTTGTAAACCCTAACTGGATGGATATATAAAGCCACCAAGTGGCACCCCCACGGGACACGTCATATTAGATCTAGTCTCTCCCATCACCTCCGGTGACTCCATTGTAATCCAATCTATGAACATATACTGGATTGACAGCAGGACGTAGCGATCCTCCATCGACGGGACGTGAACCTGGGTACATCGTGTGTCAATCTCACTCCCGGATTCTCCTATATCGCCTTACCTCCTCTATGTAAGCTACCCCGTAGCATCTGTCATGGTCAATAGCACGACATATGCTAAAACTATTAAGAAAGGAGTAGTAAGATCCACAAGGGTCGTTGAACTTATTCATACTGACATTTGTGGTCCTCTTAATGTAAATTCTGTGGATGTTTTCGATTAATTCATAACATTCACGGATGACTTTTCCCAATATGGGTATATTTACCCTATTCATGATCAATCGGAAGCTTTGGACAAATTCAAAGTGTTCAAAGCCGAAGTTGAGAACTGACTGAATGAGAAAATTAAAGTTGTATGGTGTCGTGGTATTTCCGACGAGTACGCCATGGAGGGGTCCTCACAGTGCGTGTTTAGAGATGTGGGGTAAGGCGGAGAGTTGGCGGGTACGAGGTAACACAGCTTACCCAGGTTCAAGTCCCACAATGGTGGCAGAACTCTACTCCTGCTATAAATCACTATAATGGCAATACGCTGAGTTACACAGATAGGTTCGCTATGCGAGGTGTTGCGTGTTGTATGCTGCAATCTATCGTGTTCTTCCCTAAAGGCTCCCGCAGGCCGGCTTATAAAGGCGCCAAGACCTAGGGTTTACAGGGAAAGGTCCTTGTCGGACAAGGTAAAGAGTCCTACACCTCACGAACTAGTCTTCCGTGTCTTGTACTCCAAGGCTCCGAGTATGTCGGTGACTCCTGTGTAGACTTCCTTTATCCGGCATGGGCCTCCCTTCAGGATCCATCTAACTGGGCCTCCCAACAGGCCATGGCCCTTGCTACCAACTATGGGCCACCCGGGTTAGGCGGATTGGTGACATGCTATGGGGATACCCATATAGCATATCCCCAACAATAGCCCTGGAGGACTTTGAAATCTTGCGCCGTCTTGCTCATTGATCTCTGAATATCATGTCTAAGTGATGCCGACAATTCGTCAAGCAATATCCTTAAGTCTTCCAAAGAACCCTGCAATCCTCTCCGGCTTCACAATGTTGCTGGAGATTCCTTGAGTCTTTGTTTCTAGAGTCGGACGATCTCCGTCTTTGATGGAATCTTCGGACGTGACCCTTCTCTGCAACTGTCAGGAGGATGACATAGGGTACAATCTACGCTACCTCGAAACTCACAGAAGCAAAGAATTAATCATTAGCTATTTTTATGCGTGTGAAATCCGAAACAGCAGAGTGGCAAAAGACGGAGGACATGGCGAAATTACCGCGCACGTTCACTTCCACATCGGCAACGTTCCATCCATTAGATCTTTTTGCATGAATCTTGACGTGAGGCTTATATATTTCCACCGCAATCAATTTATTTCTTTTTACCTGCATTTGCTCCCAGTCTTCCTCCAGCCGCACGACCGTTCGAGCTCCTCTGCAAAAACCCTAGCCAGAAACCTTTCTTCCTCCACATGCTCCACGTCGTAATTGCTTCCAGCAGCTCTACTCCTTCCACGGTGGTGATTCCCGAGGCTACGACGAAGCCATCATAGGGAGTTATTGTTCCGCCCGAGGGGGTGGTCATCCCCGTCTCCGCCTTGATGGAATCCGCCGGCGATGACCAAGAACGAGCGGCACCCAAAGCCGCTGAAGAAGAAAGCGACTCCCATAAGGGGGTGTGGAGAGGTTCTGATCTCTCCGCTGAAGATCTCCAAGAACTGATCGATGAGGGCTATCTCTCTGCGGCAGAGAAGTTCGTCTGGCGGGTGACACCGGCCGGCGAGGTGGTCCCTTCTCCCCAAGCCGGAGAGAAAGTGTACCTCAAATCTCAACTGGTACGTGGCGTAAGCCTGCCAGTCTCCGACTTCTTCCTGGATGTCCTTCGATACTTCCGGATACTTCCCCACAACCTCTCTCCCAACAGCATCCTAGTCCTTAGCAACTTTGTAGCTTTGTGTGAAGGATATCTAGGAATCAAACCTAGATTAGATCTGTTTGTGTATTTTTTTCACCATCAAGAGAGAGTCCGTACAGTCCAAGGATGAACTACGGATCTGCGAAACCATTAGCTTCAAGATCCGACCTAGCCGGCGCTTCCCCGACATCGTGGGGCATGAGTCTTGCAAGAACTGGAAGCGCACGTATTTCTACGAGCCAGATATCCCTCTGCCAGACCGTCTTGAGACTTACCCCGACTTTGTCGACGGAGCCGCCACTGAAGTGCCGGCATGGCGGACCCCAGCCTCTCTTCCCTCCGACGATGAAGCCAATCGCGCCGTAAGGCAGATCGAATGGCTCGTAGATGGAGGTCTGACGGGCTTGAATCTTGCCATGTGCTGGTACGTTAGGCGGATCCAGCCTCTGCAGCACTGTGTTGAGCTGATTGATGTGCTCGTCGTTCGACGTAGAGCTCGTTGGGAACCCCAAGAGGAAGGTATGATGAGCACAACAGTAAGTTTTCCCTCAGTTATGAAACCAAGGTTTAATCGAACCAGTAGGAGCAAGGAAACACCCCAAAGGTGTTACTAGCTGAGCTTTGGCAGGGCGCACAACCGGTGCTAGTAGCAACGTGGAGACCTGCACAACACAACCACAGAACTTTGTCCCAACTTGCGATGAGGTTGTCAATCTCACCGTGTTTTGCGGAAAACAAAGGATTAAATGTATCGAATGGAAAGAAGTAAAAGTTTGCAGAAAGTAAACACAAAGCAGTGAAAGATTGTAGATTGTATGTAAAGAGAAAGGACCGGGATCCATAGTTCACTAGAGGTGGCTCTCCTTAGATAGATAACATGTTGGGTGAACAAATTACAGCGGGGCAATTGACAAACACCGAGAAAGCAATACATGCATATACTAATCATCTTGACTCCTTTGAGACTTGATTGGGCATTACAACATAATACATAGACCGCCATCCAACTGCATCTATGACTAATAATCCACCTTCAGGTTATCATCCGAACCCCTCCAAAGATTAAGTTGCAAGCAACAGATTATTGCTTTACGAACTGCGTGTAAAGTAAACAATACGATTGTTCTATGAACAAAGGATTGTTGTTTTCTCCCTAGTAGCAACAACACATCTAGTACCTTAGAGATTTCGGTCACTTCCCCAGATTACCAGAGGCATGGACCCACTATCGAGCATAAATACTAACTCTTGGAGTTGCTAGCATCTACTTGGCCAAGATACCTACTAACAACGGAAAGCATGCAAGATCACAAATAACAAAGACATGATAGAATCAATAATCAATCTGAAATAGCATCTCAATATCCATCGGATCCCCGCAAACACAACATGTATGAATTACAAATAGATGATCTTGATCATGAACGGAGCTCACAAGATCTAAACATGAAAGCACAAAGGAGGAGAACCATCCATCTAGCTACTACATGGATCCGTAGTCCAAGGATGAACTACTCACGCATCACACCAGAGGCTTGCATGGTGATGAAGAATTCCCCTCTCCAGCAGGGTGCCGGGAAGAGCTTCAGATCCCTCCCGATCTAGGGATGGAGATGACGTCGGCTACAGACTCTTTCGTGGATTTTTGATCGGGTGCTTAGGGTTTTCGTCCCGAGGGCAATATATAGGCGGAAGGAGAGGCCGAGCGGGTGCCGGGAGCGGCCACACCACATCCTGGCGTGGGCCAGGCCTGGCCGCGCGGCCAGGTGGTGTTGTGGCTCCCTGACCCTTCTTCGTCTTGTATTCTGGTACTTGATCCGTTCCGAAAAAATAGGCACTTTGGCTTTTGTCCTGTCCAATTCCGAGAATATTCATTTTCTGACTTTCCTGGAACCAAAAACAGCAGAAAACAGGCAACTGGCACTGTGGCTCTTGTTAATAGGTTAGTCCAAGAAATCATATGAAAAGTACTCCAAAGTTGGAACAAAACACAAGAAAGTGGATAAAACCAAGCATGGAACATCAAAAATTATAGATACATTTGCAATGTATCAACATCCCCAAGCTTAACTCCTGCTCGTCCTCGAGTAGGTAAGTGATAAAAAGAAAGAATAATTTTTGAGGTGACATGCACCATCAAAGACTTGATCAAAGTATTTGTAAAACATTCAAAGCTGGGATCATAGTACTTCAATCATAACATAAAAGACAAAGTTCTAGGAATAAGCAAAGAAACTATGATGCAACATGAAAAGGCACAAACAAAAGATTCATGAATAACAATGCTTTACAAGACGTTTGTTTGTTTCACATAAAGAAAACATAGCATAATAGTATTCAGCTTGTCCCTCATAGAGTAGTAAATATAAATGCATAGGACACCTTCAAAGTTCATTAGAGTGACTAGATACAAATAGTTTAAAACAAGCAATATCAAGTTATGCATCAATCAACTAGTCTTGGGACAATGCACAAAGAACTAAGAATGGCCACTATGCTCTCAAAGTAGGTGCATAAAGGTCGAAGGTGGAGACTCAATATAATGGTGGAAGAAAGGCCTTCATAGAAGGAAGTAGGGATTCAAGTCTCATAAAGAGCTTCCAAAAATTATGGTACTTATAGCTTTCAGCTCTCATTGCCCCTATCATAAGCATCTTGAAGGTGATTAAGGTTAAAGTGACACAACTAAGAGGATATGCTTGACAAGTTATAAACCGAAATCTCATGCCGCTTACTTACGAAGACCGATCCTCATGCTACTCAACTTCAGGCACGAGTAAGCTCTTGTCATTGTAAGTATATGTGTATCATTAAGAACCGCCAACGGGGTACCCCTTGCACATGATACGACAGCTTTCCCATAATCAAAATGACAAGGCAAGCAGACAATGAGCATCTCTGTGATCTTTTTATTTGCTATTTGCATAGGTTTTTATTGAGGATGCTTCATAGAGTGCTCATTATGGTGATGCTGCAAGTTTCCACCATGATTAGGCATGGCTTAGGCTAGCGGCCCAGGCTTTCTCTAACACATACAAACTCCATGATCTTACAAGTTCCACTTTTATTTCACACCGGGATCCAAGCAAAAGAACATGATATCAACGGGGTACAAAGTACAAGTGCAATGTTGAAAGCATTCCCCATGAAACATGGTTCTGCTAATTTCAACTTATAAAGCGCAAGCATATACGCAACAAAGAAGGACCCAATGGTTCAAGTTTATTAGAGGCAAAAAGTAAAGTGTGCCATCAAGTTCGTGAGAGCTTTAATCACTAGTTTTCTCATAACAAGTTTAATTTGGAAGGTAAACAAAAGCATGAATATACTTGGAATAGCATAAGCTAATAGGTAGGTATGGTGGACTCTTTGGAAATAACTTGGTTTAGGGAGTTGGATGCATGAGTGGAACTCATACTTGGTTGTGGAGGCTAGCAAAAGACTAGGAGCGAGAAACTAAGAGAGCAATAATGGCCATAATCATGCAGAGGGACAAAACAACAATGATAAAAGCATAAAGTGATATTACAAGTTGAAAAATAAAGGATCATAAAGGCTATGGTGACTTGAGACAGTCATAACATGGTGTGAGCATGCGCCAAGTCAACCCAAATAAAGCATCAAAGGAGAATACCACTATACTATGCTTTAATATGCTAAAACAACGCATGATTCATCCAAGGCACATTAAGCAATCTCCATTGTTTATAACAAGTCATGCTACAACAAAGAATACTAAGCATAAAGCCAAAACAATATCAAGCATGGCATGACAAAGCACAGGCCACTGTCAAAAACAAGCTCTTTTACCACATAAGTATGAACTTTCCTACTCTTTTCCAAACCAAACCAAACCATTTGCAAACCAATGTATGAAAGAGGGGGTCCAACCAATTTATTCAGAAAACTAAACGAACCAAGCAAACTAAAAACCAAAACGAAAACAAAAAAGAGGACGCTCCAAGAACAACACAACTGTGCATGAAACAATAAAAATGAAGCGTTTGGAAGAAACCTGGGATTTTTATTGATGAAGAAGGGGATGCCTTGGGCATCTCCAAGCTTTAACACTTGTACTTCTTGGATATTTCTTGGGGTGACACGCGTGGCATCCCCAAGCTTGAGCTTTAGTCCATCCTTCATCTCATTACTCATTCCTCCCATGCACCTGAAAATTTTCCTTCATACAAAACTTCACACAATCTTTATTAGCAACATTAGTGCACTCAAGATAAATAAGTCTTAAGGTTCAGTTATAACACCAAATAAACTTCCATTAGAACACTATCTACTGTAGCACTTCCTTCAAAAAGCTCAATTCCCCAAAAGAACTCAAAAAGGAACCCACAAAAAGCAATTGCAGAAAATGGCAGAAATCTGTCAAAACAGACCAGCAGGTAAAGACGATTTTTTTTGAAGATCTTCTGTTGCTCAAATCAAAAAGTGTTGAACTAACTAAAGTTAGATAACAACCCGGGGCAGAAGCACAAACAATTACAGCTCAATCCGACATACCGAGCTCTCTCACGATTTTTTACGGTGAAGCACAAAAATCTGTTTCGGGACAGCAACTTTCCCAATCATTACTTCACTCTCATTAGAGGTTACTCTTGGCACAAAAAGCAAATAAAAAGGATAATAAGAGGTTATTACTGAATAACTTCCAAGACTCATCTAAAACTTTTGGGTTATCTCCCAATAAGTACTTTTCTTTAACGCCTTTAAGTTAGGCATAAGGAGCAAAGAAAGAATCAAGTGTTCTCAAATGAAGAAGCATTAAGATCAATACCAGAAATATTTTCAACAAGGCAAGGTATATCATCCAAATAAGTTCTAGAGGATCCTCTCTCAATGCTCTTAGGTTCACTATTCTCATCAAAAGGGTTTGCAGGAATAATCCAATCAAGATTCTTTTCTATGGCATCATGTATTGCTATTAGTTTAAAGGGTGTTGGTATCTTAGGTTCCTCCCCATTAGGTTTGGTTTTGTTCATCTTTTTCTCGTGTACCAACAACATCTACACATGATCCTAGCATATTGAAACGTTCAAAGACTTTCCTAGCTTCCTTGGCAACATCATAGAACTCCTTAAACAAAGTTTCTAAAATGAAATCCCTCTTTTCAGGATCCTCAATTTCTTTAAGCTTAAGAAACATTACTTGCATTAAGGGGTTGAGGTTAACAAACCTAGCTTATAACATGTGAATTAAAGAAGCTTCAGCAATCTCATAGTTTGGAGCAAGTTCTACAAGGGATCTATCCTCAGTATCTTCATGCTTACTAACATGATTAAAGAATTCTTCAATGTTATCTTTCCCAATTATAGAACCACTACCAATTGGAAGGTCTTTCAGGGTGAATGTAGGGATCAACATGGTGAGCGAAGGAAGAGGTGAAAATTAAAGGAGACTTAATTTTTTTGTGTTTTTGGTAAAAAAAGCAAACTAGTAAAACTATTTTTTTGTGTGTTTTTGATAATAAAACAAGCAAACAAAGCAAAAAGAAACTAAGCAAAACAAAAACAACAAAGTAAAGATATTGGTTATGAGGGACTCCCCTTGTGAAGATGTCCTTGACTCTCGGCAACAGAAAAGATCTTGATGTGCTCGTCGTTCAACGTAGAGCTTGTTGGGAACCCCAAGAGGAAGGTATGATGAGCACAGCAGCAAGTTTTCCCTCAGTTATGAAACCAAGGTTTAATCGAACCAGTAGGAGCAAGGAAACACCCCAAAGGTGTTACTAGCTGAGCTTTGGCAGGGCGCACTACCGGTGCTAGTAGCAACATGGAGACCTGCACAACACAACCACATAACTTTGTCCCCAACTTGCGATGAGGTTGTCAATCTCACCGTGATTTGCGGAAATTAAAGGATTAAACGTATCGAATGGAAAGAAGTAAAAGTTTGCAGAAAGTAAACACAAAGTAGTGAAAGATTGTAGATTGTATGTAAAGAGAAAGGACCAGGATCCATAGTTCACTAGAGGTGGCTCTCCTTAGAGAGATAACATGCTGGGTGTACAAATTACAGCGGGGCAATTGACAAACACCGAGAAAGCAATACATGCATATACTAATCATCTTGACTCCTTTGAGACTTGATTGGGCATTACAACATAATACATAGACCGCCATCCAACTGCATCTATGACTAATAATCCACCTTCGGTTATCATCGAACCCCTCCAAAGATTAAGTTACAAACAACAGATTATTGCTTTACGAATTGCGTGTAAAGTAAACAATACGATTGTTCTATGAACAAAGGATTGTTGTTTTCTCCCTAGTAGCAACAACACATCTAGTACCTTAGAGATTTCTGTCACTTCCCTAGATTACCAGAGGCATGAACCCACTATCGAGCATAAATACTAACTCTTGGAGTTGCTAGCATCTACTTGGCCAAGATAGCTACTAACAACGGAAAGCATGCAAGATCACAAATAACAAAGACATGATAGAATCAATAATCAATCTGAAATAACATCTCAATATCCATCGGATCCCCGCAAACACAACATGTATGAATTACAAATAGATGATCTTGATCATGAACGGAGCTCACAAGATCTAAATATGAAAGCACAAAGGAGGAGAACGAGCCATCTAGCTACTACATGGATCCGTAGTCCAAGGATGAACTACTCACGCATCACACCGGAGGCTTGCATGGTGATGAAGAAGGCCTCCAGGGTGAATTCCCTCTCGGCAGGTGCCAGAAGAGCAGATCCCTCCCGATCTAGGGATGGAGATGACGGCGGCTATAGACTCTTTCGTGGATTTTTGATCGGGTGCTTAGGGTTTTCGTCCCGAGGGAAATATATAGGCGGAAGGAGAGGCCGAGGGGGTGCCAGGAGCGGCCACACCACCCCCTGGCATGGGCCAGGCCTGGCCGCACGGACAGGTAGTGTGGTGGCTCCCTGGCCCTTCTGCGTCTCGTATTCTGGCACTTGATCCCTTCCGGAAAAATAGGCACTTTGGCTTTTGTCCCGTACAATTCCGAGAATATTCATTTTCTGACTTTCCTGGAACCAAAAACAGTAGAAAATAGGTAGCCGGCACTATGGCTCTTGTTAATAGGTTAGTCCAAGAAATCATATGAAAAGTACTCCAAAGTTGGAACAAAACACAAGAAAGTGGATAAAACCAAGCATGGAACATCAAAAATTATAGATACATTTGCAATGTATCACTGATGTGCAAGTATAGCTAAGACAGGAGGGATCCCATGCGAATTTCGCGGGATAACTTCTCTACCGACTCCATCAAGCTCCGGCTAAAGGACATCATCAAGGTGAAGGACAAGAAGCATGGCTTCAAGATCAGCTTCGATATATTCAATTGCAGCACATGCCTAGAGGTAGCTTATGTTTCCTTTGTTGCTCGTTATATACTCTAAGGATTTTCCGGCTTGAAGTTGTGCATCTAACATTGCCATGTATCCCAGCTGGCGACCTTGGCGGCAGATCAAATGTCCTCCTAGGTCTATGATCCTAAGCTGAAGGATATCCAGGTGGTGTCTGACGATGACGCCTCCAAGGATCAACCAGCTCCGGCAGCACGAAAGCGGAAGAGCTCCACCTCTAACGCTGCTGCCGAGGCCAAGAAGAAGAAGAAAACAGAGAGTGAAGTCTCCAAACAATCCACTTCCGCCTTAGAGGCGGATAAGAAGGATAAGTACACCGACATTCCCCTCACTAAGGATCCTACCGTGGAGTAAGTATCTTCATTCTCCGGCTTGTGGTTTTTCAGCCTATACCTTTTTTCAACTCTTGTACTTATACCTTGTATGTTTTAGGAGGAAAGCCGGTGTTAGTTTGAAGCGATCCTCCAAAGATGTTGGAGGGTCAAAAAACATTCATGACATGCTGACCAAGGGTCCGCCCGCCAAGCCCTCCCGCCACCGCTCCCCTACTCCTGTCGCCATTCCCTCTGCTGGCCCTGCATCTCCCGCCATTCCTGAGACCTCCGCCATGGAGATAGATATCAATCCAGACCTTGATGTCTCAAGCTCTGTCGAAGCAGACATTGCTCCCAGCGGTCAGGCGACGCAGGAGAGCACCTCTTCTAAAGTGGCTGAAGCTCTTAGCTAAGGATGCCACCGAGAAGGGGAAGGAAGTGGAAGGGGTGGACGTGGAAGCTACGATTGAGGTGGGAGCCTCCGTGCCATCTACTGCCTTGTAGGTGCAGGAGGAAGCTAGGCCTTCATCCATGCCTCCGGCTTCGACCTCTCCATTGGCTGCGACTCCTCCAACATTGAGCCTAGATGATCTCATCAAGCAGGCCGACACAATCTATAAGAATGCTCGTACCTTTCATGATTCCTACGCTATCTAGCCAACAATCTCAGGATCATTGCCATCGTAAGTTTTTTGAACTTCATTTGCTTTACTTTGTGTAGTATATCCTACTGTATCCCCCGAGTTCTTAGGCGGATAAGTCAATAGTTATTGGCCTGAGTGCTCCAGAGAACTAAGCGTAAAACTTGTCCGTGTAGCCCCCGAGCGTTTAGTTGAAACTGTAAAGTTCTGACTAGATGCTCTTAAAGAAACTAGCTTACTTTAAAATTGTGTACTGTAGCCCCCGAGCGTTTAGTTGAAACTTAATAGTTCCGACTAGAAGCTCTAGAGAAACTAAGCATGCTTATATCATGTGCATAATGAGAATAAATAGAGGATAGCCGCCAATGAGAGATTTGTTGCTCTTTGGAAGGAGATGGACCTTGAACAGGGTAAAACCAAATTCCTGAAGGAACATATCAAAAATAGCCAGAGTCTGTTTCCTACGACAGCTCCTTGCTTTCCCATTGAATTATTTTTCCCGTCTTCTAATAGCACTTTCTGATTTCCGTCTTATAGAAGCCATTGCTAAGGCCAAGAGCATCGTCGAGCAATCCAAGCATATCCAGGAGCTCGATGATGAAAATAAGATCTTGAAGAAGGACCGAGCCGATGTCGTCAAGGGCCATGAGGCAACGATAAAGGCTATGCAAGAGTCTATGGATGTCGAGATGCAGTGCCTGAAGGATGAGATTGCATAGCTCAAAGACCAGAACCAATCTGCCAAAGAGCAAAATGCTAGGAGTCTTGAGATGTTCAAGTCAGTCCAGAAGGAGCACCATGTCTTGGCAGAGACATGCATGCAAGCGAAAACGAGCATCTTTAGTAACATTTCTCCATCTTGTTCTTTTTTGTAAGTTGGACAACCACTTTACTTGATTGTACTCATGGTCCTTGTGTTTTGTGCAAACCACAACTCCCATTGGCTTTGCCAACTTGGGTGAGGGTGCTCCAAGTTCCAAGGAACGCATGAAACTCGCCGGCAACTTCATCAACACCGCCATCACCCAAGCCAAGGAAATAGCTCAACCTCTGGGTATTAATATCAAGGCGGCAGACTCAGCAGCCAAGTTCGTGGAAATCCTGCAGCGAGCCCCCGAGAATGTCAAGGACTGGAAAGCCTCTTGCTCCGGGCTGGTGCAAGGATGACCTTGTCCTTAGTCAAGGTGCACTATGATAATGCCTGTTGGAAATATGCCCTAGAGACAAATAGTAATAAGGACTATTATCATATTTCATATAGTTTATGATTAAGTTTTATATCATGCTATAGCTGTGTTGAGTGGAAACATCAATACATGTGTGATATACAAACAACTAGGGGTTCCCAGTGAAACTCTAGTCACTGGTTCATTGGTCAACAGATGATCATGTTTCCTGATCATGTGGCATTTATGCCAGTTGGAAATGGAGTTAACTCATTCTGAGAATTAGATGATGAACTAATACCCAACCTAAACATCATGACCCGATCATGTCACGAAGTTCAAGTTACGATGATTAGAAATGGATCCTTGTAGACTATTCCTTAGACCGTGAGGCTATATCAATCACTGTCTCCCGAGAGTGCTTAGATAGCATCAAGCGCCACTTGGTAATATAGTGGTTATAAAGGTGTGTTCAGGTACTCGGAGAAAACCGTAGAGGCAATATATGTCAAGAGCGGGATTTGTCCATCCATGTGATAGAAAGATACTCAAGGGCCCACTCGGAGAAGTTATATCCAATAGCTGCGCAGCGTGTGATTTGATCAAAGGGATATCACTTGTCGGAACGAGTCAAGCAGCATTGTTCGGTAACGAGATTGAACACGACATGGTGATGTCATTGATCAGATCTTGGGCAATGCAAGTATCGAGAGACAAAGGGAATAATACACGACTGTCCCGGTTCAAACGACAAAAGATCTTCGTGGAACGCACATGGGTCACATGGCCATCTAGGTCTCTCTGTCGATCATTGGTGCGGGGGGAGTGTCCCGACCATGTCTAGAGTGTTCCCGAACCATGGGGTATCACGCTTAAGGGCTTGATGTTCCTTAGAGAGTGTTTATAGGATCGGTAGAATCACCGAAGAATAGTAGAGAGAAAACCGGAAGGGTTTCGGTAAGTTCGGAGGATGTTCGGAGTGGAGGTGGAAGTGTTCCATAACCATAGAGATTGAATAATATATGAATGAATGTTAAATATTGATTTAATCATTTATTCATAATTATTTAATAAAGACAAAATCAATTTAAAAGGTCAAAAGGCTTAATGGGCCAATTCCTAGAGGGGAGAGGGCCCATTAGGGAAAGGAGAGAGGGAGAAGGGGCAAGGGGGTGGCTGGCTGGGCCAAGACCCCCGCGTGGGGCCCACTAGGGATGTCCAGCGGCCTCCCCTCCCCCTCCTCTCCTTTAGTCCCACCCCGGGACTTTGAGGGAGGTAGTACCTCCCCTCCCCCTATATATAGTGGGGGTATTTGGCCAGATAAATACACACAATAATCAATAAAGGTCTTCTCACTTTTGGGAGGACCTCCAATTGATATTCTCTCTCTCTCTCTCTCTCTCTCTCTCTCGTGACCGTGGTCCCAAGTTCGGACTGCGCGAACGAGAGACATCTTCACCACGGAGCGTTGTCGCGCTGCGGGATTCGGATCTAGGAGCTCTACTTCCACAACTGCTGCTGGATTGGGGAAGCGGGAGTCATCGTCAGGCACCAGACGTGTGTAACTCCCCGCGAGGTGTTACACTTGAGGCACTCGAGTCGTTGGAGCCACAGGAGCACAAGGACTTCATCATGACCTTGAGGTCGGCTTCGGCTCGTCTACATCAACCACGCTCTCCCGAGCGTTGACAACGCTTTTCGGTCTTCAAGGGTAAGTTCGTGAAAAGCCCCTCCCGTTACTATATTACTAATATATAGGTCCTGGCAGCATCAGGGGTTCAGGGGCGTAGGGTAAAATTTATTGTTTTCATACGTGGAACCCCTACAGTGGTATCAGAGCTAGATCTATGCGTAGTAATACTAGTACGGGTAGAACACACGAGATGTAGCGCGTGGGCGTTGATCTTTTAGTTGTTACCCTCCCACGTGTACTTGTGTCTACCACAGTAATGCTTGATGAAGCGGCCCCCAACCGACTTTATGCATTCATTCGTGAGACTGGTCCATGCTTGACATACGGCTTGTACCGTATAAAGTGGCTTAGGGGGGTGTCTGTCTCTCTCGCATTAGTTGGTATACCATTTGCAACAGAGGGCCCCGAAAGGGGTGTAGTAGAGACAACTACTTGATCAGCGTTGTGCTAAAAGTTCATAGGTAAGAACGGTTCTTGTGCGAAAGCCCATTCAGCCACGTAAAACATGCAAAGATAAAGTAGAGGCGTCTAACTTTGTTTTGCAGGGGGCGTTGCTTTGTGATATGGTTGTGGCAAAGGTAAAGTGATTACTGATACGTCCATTTTGCATCACTATTCTATGTTTTAATTCACTATTATTCATTGATATATTTCTTATTGAGAGGTGATACTTATGTTATTTCATCTATTTTTTGCATGGTTGATGACTTTCGGATCATGGACCGCTGCAGTCAGGATTCTGATGGAAAACGTGTTGTTTGGAGGCAAAATTCGCGAAGATCAGAAAATCTGGGAAAATATACGGAAAATTCTATTTTTCCAGAAGACTCAAGGCGCCAGAAGATGGAGTGGAGGTGGGCCACAGCGGGCCCACACCACCCCATGGCGAAGGCAGCGCCCGCCAGGAGTGGTGTGGCCACCCTGGCCCACTCCAGCCTCTCCCCTCTAGCGTATATCTTCCTCCCGAAACACTAAGACTCGGGGAGCGATCACAGAAAGATTCCGCCGCCTCTGCGGGGTGGAAAACACCGAGAGAGAAAGATCTCTCCGGCGGACAGATTTCTGCCAGGGGAATTCCTTCCCGGAGAGGGGAGATCGTCGCCATCAACACCACCATCAAGCTAGACTTCATCGGGATCATCATCATCATCACCACCATCATCACCATCAGCACCCTCATCACCATCTCCATATTGCTGTATCAATTGTGTTGAATCTTGCATAGTTCATAGGGGAAACTTTCCCGGTGTTGATTACTCTTTGTACTTGATGCTATTGAGTGAACCATTGAATTATTGTTTATGTTCAGATTGTTATACATCATTATTCCATCTCTGATCATGATCCATATGATGTCTTGTGAGTAGTTCGTTTTTTTCTTGAGGACATGGGAGAAGTCTTGTTGTTAGTAGTGGAGTTGTGTTGAGAAAGATTCAATAGAATTGTTATTTAAGTTGTGGTGTACTTCTTCTAGTGGTGTCATGTGAACGTCGACTACATGACACTTCACCTATATGGGCCTAGGGGAATGCATTGTGTATTTGGCTACTAATCGTAGGGGTTGCCGGAGTGACAGAAACCTGAACCCCATTAGGAAACCATTGCACAAGGGACGTAAGGGTCTTAGAGTTTAAAGTTGTGGTTAGGTTTTACCTTAATTACTTTCTTGTACTTACGGATTTTTGCAAGGGGGTTTAATCACAACTATGTATTAAGTCTTGGATAGGATGGTACATTAGCACAGGTTCACCCACACAACACTTAGCAAGCTAGAGAAGATTAATCGACTATATGAAGCGAAAGCACTTGACAGTCTTCCCATGTGTCCTCGAGAACGTTTGGTCATCTATAGAAATACAACCGGCTTGTCCTTTGCTGCATAAAGGATTGGGCCACTTGCTGCATTCATTCTTACTGTCTTTTATTTACTCGTACTTTGTTTACTTGCTTTATCAAAAACCCCTAAAAATCCGTTTGCTAAGTATTTGCAGAGAATTCCTGATCCATACCACTAGCCAGCACCTTCTGCTCCTTGTTGGGTTCGACACTCTTACTTATCGAAAATACTGCGATACACCCCCTATACTTGTGGGTCATCAAGACTATTTTTTGGCGCCGTTGCCGGGGAGTGAAGCGCTATTGGAGAGTGGAACTGGTAAAGGAAACTTCTACTGTGAGTATTGTTTACTTCTGCTAGTTGCTTTATTTTCGTTATGGATAATTCGCTGAGTTTCTTATTTGGTAATGCTACTACCACTGCTAAGGTAGTAGATAAGCCACCACCTGCTAAGAAAGATGTTTTCAAAATACCTACAAGAATTATTGATCGTGTTATGGATAACTACTATGTTGGGGATGGAACTGTCCATCCCGGTGATCATCTACTCTTTATACACGAATTATGCGGGTTGTTCAAGTGTGCAGGTATTACTACAGATCTAGTTAAGAAGAAGCTATTCTCATTATCACTAAAAGGAAGAGCTGAGGACTGGTATAAGCTGCTGAAGAATGGCCAAGCTCTGGAATGGGAGGAAATAGTGCCTCTCTTTTAATCAAAGTTTTATCCTCCTAGTGAGATTCATAAAGATCGGAATCAAATATACAACTTTTGGCCTCTTGATGGAGAGAGTACGGCTCAAGCTTGGGGGAGATTGAAGTTAGTAATGCTCAAATGTCCCATTCATGAGCTCCCCAATAATACCATTATCAATAACTTTTATGCAAGGCTCCCTCTACATGACAAGGATTTATTAGATGCTTCTTGTGCTGGATCATTCACTCGTATGGAAGAAGAAGCTAAATGGGATCTTCTGGACCGTATTCAAGACAATGCTGAAGCTTGGGAGAATGACGAAGGTAGAAAGTCAGGTATAAATTATGATTATGAATGCATTGAATCTTTTATGGGAACTGATGACTTTCAAAATATTAGTAATATTTATGGTCTTGATTTGCAAGTTATTACGAATTGCTTTAGAGCTTTTGCTTCCTATATCGAAATTCCAAAAAGGGGATGGAACAAGTACCATGCACCTTACAAAGATATTGTTGACTATGACCCTATTGGAAGTGCTGAGTATTGCATCATCGACCCTATCTTACCTGAACCTTATATCGAGAAGATTCCCTCCCCCGAAAAGGTAAAGGACCATCCAATGATAACTAATGTAATCACCAAAAGTGAAAAAAGAACTATAAAACCTGATGAACAAATAAACATTGAACCTGTGGTAGCAATTGTGAAAGACCTTGTCACTAAAAGCGTAGAAGATGGGCACATAGTCTTTTGTGAGGATGCTTCTAATATTGTTTCACATCCTAATAGAACTAAAAAGGCTAGTGTTCCTGTGCTTTCTGTTAGAATTGGTGATCATTGCTATTATGGTTTATGTGATATTGGTGCAAGTTCCAGTGCTATTCCTATGAGCTTTACAAAGAAATTATGCATGAGATCAGTCCTTGCGAGTTGGAAGAGATTGATGTGGTTATTCACCTTGCTAATAGAGAGACCATCTCTCCAATTGGTATTGTGCGAGACGTGGAAGTTCTTTGTGGTAAGATTAAGTACCCTACTGATTTTCTAGTACTTGGTTCAACTGCTAGTAAAACTTATCCTATCATTTTTGGTAGACCTTTCTTGAGTACTTGTGGAGCTATTATTGATTGCAAGAGGGAGAAAATCTTGACTAAGTTTGATGGGGAATCTTATGGGTTTAATTTTTCAAAATTTCCTAAAGAACCTTGCGAAGAGGAGACCCATAATGAGGATTTTAGGGTTGAACAACTTGCTTCTATTTCTCTTGCTCCTAACAATGCTTTGCAACAATTTATGGAAGAACATGAAAGTGAAATCTTCATGGAAGAACGGAACGAGATTGACATGATTCTCCGAGATCAACCTATGATGCTTAAGCACGACTTGCCTGTAGAAGACTTGGGTACTATGATGCCACCTAAAAAGGATCCGGTTTTCGATCTAAAACCTCTCCCTGATGATCTTAAATATGCTTTTATTGATGATAAAAAGATATATCCTGTTATTATTAGCGCTAAACTTTCAGGGGAGGAAGAAGAAAGATTATTAGAGGTTTTTAGGAAACACCGAGGAGCTATGGGCTATACTCTGGATGATTTGAAAGGGATTTCACCTACTATATGTCAACATTCTATCAACATAGAACCAGATGCGAAGCCAGTAGTGGAGCACCAACGACGTTTAAATCCTAAGATGAAGGAAGTGGTAAGGAATGAGGTATTGAAACTCCTTGATGCTGGTATTATTTACCCTGTTGCTGATAGTGAATGGGTTAGTCCTGTTCATTGTGTTCCTAAAAAGGGACGTATTACCGTTGTCCCTAATGATAATGATGAACTTATCCCTCAAAGAATAGTGGTAGGCTATAGGATGTGCATCGATTTTAGGAAAGTCAATAAAGTTACTAAGAAAGATCACTACCCGCTTCCTTTTATTGATCAAATGTTGGAAAGGTTATCTAAAAGACCCATTTTTGTTTTCTTGATGGTTATTCTGGTTTCTCTCAAATTGCTGTTAAACAACAAGATCAAGAAAAAACTACTTTTACTTGCCCTTATGGAACTTATGCTTATAGAAGTATGCCTTTTGGTTTATGTAATGCTCCTGCTACTTTCCAAAGGTGCATGTCTGCTATCTTGCATGGCTTTTGTGAGGAAATTGTAGAAGTGTTCATGGATGAATTTTTTGTCTATGGAACTTCTTTTGATAATTGTCTGCACAACCTTGATAAAGTTTTGCAGAGATGTGAAGAAACTAATCTTGTTCTTAATTGGGAGAAATGCCACTTCATGGTTAATGAAGGGATTGTTCTTGGTCATAAAGTTTCTGAAAGAGGCATAGAAGTTGATAGAGCTAAGGTTGAGGCAATTGAGAAGATGCCATGCCCAAGAGACATCAAAGGTATTCGTAGTATCCTTGGTCATGTTGGTTTCTATAGAAGGTTCATTAAAGACTTTTCTGGGATATCAAAACCCCTTACTAATCTTCTTCAAAAAGATGTACCCATCGTTTTTGATAATGATTGTAAGGAAGCTTTTGAAACTCTTAAGAAGGCTTTAACTACAACCCCTATTGTTCAACCACCTGATTGGAGTTTACCCTTTGAAATAATGTGTGATGCTAGTGATTTTGCTGTAGGGGCTGTCCTTGGGCAACGTATTGATAAAAAAGTTAAACGTTATCCATTATGCTAGTAAGACTTTAGACGCTGCTCAAAGGAATTATGCCACTACTGAAAAGGAATTTCTAGCTGTTGTTTTTGCTTGTGATAAGTTTAAGCCCTATATTGTGGACTCAAAAGTAACCATTCATACTGATCATGCTGCTATTAAATATCTTATGACAAAGAAGGACGCTAAGCCTAGGCTTATTAGATGGGTACTGCTTTTACAAGAGTTTGATCTACATATAGTAGATAGAAAGGGTGCTGAAAATCCTGTAGCTGATAATTTATCTCGCTTGGAAAACATCTCTTTTGATCCTATGCCTGTTAATGATAGTTTTCCAAATGAGCAATTAGCCGCAGTAGGGGTGAACTCGCGAGGAAGCCCTTGGTATGTTGATTATGCTAACTTTATTGTCTCCAAGTATTTTCCTCCAACTTTTACAGCTCAGCAAAGAAGAAAGTTCTTTTATGATTTGAGGCATTATTTTTGGGATGACCCACACTTATACAAAGAAGGGGTTGATGGTATTATGCAAAGACGTGTTCCAAAGTATGAACAAAAAGAAATATTGCATAAATGTCACGGGAGCACTTATGGAGGACATCATGCAGGAGATAGAACTGCACAAAAGGTACTACAATCAGGTTTCTACTGGCCTACCCTTTTTAAAGATGCAAGAAAATTTGTTTTATCTTGTGATGAATGTCAATGTGTTGGTAATATTTCTAGACGCAATGAAATGCCTATGAATTACTCTCTAGTTATTGAACCTTTTGATTGTTGGGGATTCGACTTTATGGGGCCTTTCCCTCCTTCGAAGGGTTACACTCATATTCTTGTTGCTGTTGATTATGTTACTAAGTGGGTAGAAGCCATTCCTATGAAAAGTGCTGACGGGGAAACCTCTCTAAAAATGCTTAAGGATGTTATGTTTCCTAGGTTTGGAGTGCCTAGGTATCTCATGACTGATGGGGGTTATCATTTCATCCATGGCGGTTTTAGGAAGACCCTCGCTAAGTATGATGTTAATCATAGAATTGCTTCAGCTTATCACCCCCAAACTAGCGGGCAAGTAGAGTTATCAAATAGAGAAATTAAATCTATCTTGCAAAAGACTGTTAATAGGTCTAGAAAAAACTGGGGTAAGAAGTTGAATGATGCGTTATGGGCTTATAGAACTGCTTATAAGAATCCCATGGGAATGTCTCCTTATAAAATGGTTTATGGGAAAGCTTGCCACTTACCCATAGAATTAGAACAAAAAGCTTACTGGGCAGTGAAAGAATTAAATAGAGATTGTAAGCTAGCTGGTGAGAAAAGACTTTTTGATTTAAGCTCTTTAGATGAATGGAGGAGTGAAGCCTATGAGAATGCTAGGCTCTTTAAATAAAAAGTTAAAAGATGGCACATGTTTAATACTTAAGAGAGAATTTCATGTTGGTGAGAAAGTTCTATTGTATAGGTCTCGTCTCAGATTTTTTGCAGGTAAGCTACTATCAAAATGGGAAGGACCTTTCATCATTGAAGAAGTATACCGTTCAGGAGCAATACAAATTTCTTCTCTAAAAGATAATACTACACAAGTAGTAAATGGACAACGACTCAAACACTATATTGCTGGAGATTCTTACAATGAGGATGTTGATGCCTTTCAAGTTATAACTCCAGAGAAATTCATTGAGGACCAAATTCAGAGACCTGCAGAGTCTGTTTCCAACTAGGTAACAGTTCTGGTAAGAAAAGTTCCACGAAAATACAATCCAACTATATTTTTGCAGTTTTCAGTCAATAAGGAAAGCTACAAAAAAGGATCAAGACGAGCTGTGGTGGCCCACACCACCCCATGGCGTGGGTCCACCCCTGGCCGCGCCACCAGGTGGTGAGGCCACTCCGGACTCCGACTTCAACTCGTTTTCTCCCAGTACCTTGCTTTTTGATACGAAACTTCGTAATATATAACCCCCAGGATCCCACGAGGTTCGTATATCATGTTTTCATCGTGTTTTTGTTTCGATCTGTTTCTGCCAGGACATACTCTTTGAGAGCTTAGAAGCACAATGGTGTCCGCCAAGGATAAAGGGAAGGAGCCCATGGAGGAAGACGTCCAAGACCCCAGGAAGGAGAAGGAGATCAAGAGTGAAGGTGAAAAGGAGCAACGCCAACGTCCGCACACCGGCACCACCATTGCAAGCATTGGAGTGGTGAAACCTACCAAGATTAGAAGGACGGCATGGATGTCAACTGGAGGGAAGCCTCCGCGTCACTGTTTGGCACCAAGGACACCCTCTCCAAACACCAAGAGTACCTTCCATACCTTTACCCATAACCATGCAGGAAAAGAAGACTCCAAGTAGGAAGAATGGAAGAAGAATCACAAGAGCTGGGATCCACAAACTGAAATGATTATGGGCCGCATTGAGCAAAACCCGCAGCTTATTCGTAATCCCACCTTTGATATTGAAGACTTGGGGAAACTTATCAGAGAGCTCATTAAGAGGATACCACCACCACCAAAGGAGTAATTTGTCATCAGGTTTGGCATCCCCTTGGTTTGTTCCAAGCTTGGGGGAATGCCGCGGTATCATATCACTATCTTCTATCTTTTTACCTTATTAGTAGAGTCATATCATGAATAGAGGAGTTATTGTGTAGTATGGTTTGCATTATGGAAGTGTCCCCTCTCTCGTTAGATTTGTATCCCTTGGTGTGAGTTTCCGTTATGGAATATTAATGAGAAGTTCTATCATTCACCCTTTTGCATAGCTTATGTTAGTTTTCAATTCGTGGTTATATGATTGATCTTGTTGTTAGTATTGGTAGCACTTTGGGATCATTGAGTTAATTTAGTTGGTTTTGGCAAACCTGGCTCGTCAAGAGTAACACCTTTTGAGAGTTGAAAAGAAAAAGATAGAAGTACTCTAGAGAAAAATAATTTCATCATCTTTCTTTCTTGATTTGCTCATAAGTCTAGTATTCTCTAGTTAAGATCTTTTGTGCTTCCAAGGAAGATTGCATGTTTGCCTTTATCACTTGTATGTTTGTTTGTTTCCTTCAACTCTTATACTTGCTACCCAGCCTTACTAGCCAAAAACCTGTACTGAGAGGGAATTCTTCTCGTGCATCCACCTCCTTTAAACCGAAACCTTTGCCATTTGTGTCCACCATACCTACCTAGTAGCATTATTGTTGTTCCAAGTAAATTCCTGCTTTGTCTACCTCCCAAATTAAACTTGTTATGTGAAAATTAGTGATTAAAGCTCTCACGAACTTGATGACACACTTTACTTTCTTGCATTTAATAAACTTGAACCATTTGGTCCTTCTTTGTTGCGTATATGCTTGCGCTTTATGAGTTGAAGTTAGCCGAACCATGTATCATGGGGACCGCTTTCAACACTTCATTAGTACTTGTACCTAGTTGATATCATGTTATTTTGCTTATGGATCCCGGCGGTGTGAAATAAAAGTGGAACTTGTAAGATCATGGAGTTTATATGTGTGTTAGAGAAACGCCTGGGCCGCTAGCCTAAGCCATGCCTAATCATGGTGGAAACTTGCAGCATAACTATAGTGAGCATTCTATGAAGCATCCTCAATAAAAACCTATGCAAATAGCAAATAAAAAGATCGTTGAGATGCTCACTGTCTACTTGCCTTGTCATTTTGATTATGGGATAGCTCATGTGTCATGTGCAAGGGGTACCCCGTTGGCGGTTGTCAATGATACGCATGTATTTACAATGACAAGAGCTTGCTCGTGACTGAAGTTGAGTAGCATGAGGATCGGTACTCATAAGTAAGGGCCATGAGATTTCAACTTATAACTTGTCAAGCATATCCTCTTAGTTGTGTCACTTTAACCTTAATCACCTAAAGATGCCTATGATAGGGGCAATGAGAGCTGAAAGCTAGTAAGTATCATAATTTTGGGGAGCTCTTTATGAGACTTGCAATCCCTGCTTCCCTCTACGAAGGGCCCTTCTTTTACTTTGTAGTTGAGTCAGTAAACCTACTCCCCTCTACCTCAGCAAGTATCTTGAGTTGATGTGTTTAATTCATTCATATGATGATTTATGCATTCATGTTTCTTATGTTCCTTGTTTTGCACATTGCTCTTATCTTGAAGTTTATTACTTTGAAAGCTTTCATTGAAAAACCAGCTATTTGTGAACTCCAGCAAATTATCAACTATTCTTCGACCAAGAGCTAAGTTTGCCATTACCAATGATGATTTAGTCTATGTATCTTTATTGTGTTTCCTTTACTCATTACAAGTTTAGTTATATAGTAGTGAGTTGTCTTTTATTATGATCTATGTATTTGATGAATGTGATGCTTCTTGTCCGTATTCTTTTATCGACTCTTCACTCCATAAACTTGAGGTCATGTTTATTGAGCTCAGTTTCGCTTGGGGACAAGCGAAGTCTAAGCTTGGGGGGAGTTGATACGTCCATTTTGCATCACTATTCTATGTCTTAATTCACTATTATTCATTGATATATTTCGTATTGAGAGGTGATACTTATGTTATTTCATCTATTTTTGCATGGTTGATGACTTTTGGAGCATGGACCGCTGCAGTCAGGATTCTGATGGAAAAGGTGCTGTTTGGAGGCAAAAATCGCGAAGATTAGAAAATCCGAGAAAATATACGGAAAATTCTATTTTTTCAGAAGACTCAAGATGCCAGAAGATGGAGTGGAGGTGGGACACAGGGGGCCCACACCACCCCATGGCGCGGGTAGGCCTAGGCCGCGCCAGGGAGTGGTGTGGCCACTCTGGCCCACTCCAGCCTCTCCCCTCTAGCGTATATCTTCCTCCCGAAACCCTAAGACTCGGGGAGTGACCACAGAAAGATTTCGCTGCCTCTGCAGGGCAGAAAACACCGAGAGAGAAAGATCTCTCCGGCAGACAGATTTCTGCTGGGGGAATTCCTTCCCGGAGAGGGGAGATCGTCGCCATCAACACCACCATCAAGCTAGACTTCATCGGGATCATCATCATCATCACCACCACCATCATCACCATCAGCACCCTCATCACCATCTCCATATTGCTGTAACAATTGTGTTGAATCTTGCATAGTTCATAGGGGAAACTTTCCCGGTGTTGATTACTCTTTGTAGTTGATGCTGTTGAGTGAACCATTGAATTATTGTTTATGTTCAGATTGTTATACATCATTATTCCATCTCTGATCATGATCCATATGATGTCTTGTTAGTAGTTCGTTTTGTTCTTGAGGACATGGGAGAAGTCTTGTTGTTAGTAGTGGAGTTGTGTTGAGAAAGATTCAATAGATTGTTATTTAAGTTATGGTGTACTTCTTCTAGTGGTGTCATGTGAATGTCGACTACATGACACTTCACCTATATGGGCCTAGGGGAATGCATTGTGTATTTGGCTACTAATCGTAGGGGTTGCCGGAGTGACAGAAACCTGAACCCCCGTTAGGAAACCATTGCACAAGAGACGTAAGGGTCTTAGAGTTTAAAGCTGTGGTTAGGTTTTACCTTAATTACTTTCTTGTACTTACGGATGTTTGCAAGGGGGTTTAATCACAAGTATGTATTAAGTCTTGGATAGGATGGTACATTAGCACTGGTTCACCCACACAACACTTAGCAAGCTAGAGAAGATTAATCGACTATATGAAGCGAAAGCACTTGACAGTCTTCCCATGTGTCCTCGAGAAAGTTCGATCATCTATAGAAATACAACTGTCATGTCCTTTGTTGCATAAAGGATTGGGCCACTTGCTGCATTCATTCTTACTGTATTTTATTTACTCGTACTTTGTTTACTTGCTTTATCGAAAACCCCTAAAAATCCATTTGCTAAGTATTTGCAGAGAATTCCTGATCCATACCACTAGCCAGCACCTTCTGCTCCTCGTTGGGTTCGACACTCTTACTTATCGAAAATACTATGATACACCCCCTATACTTGTGGGTCATCAATTACCTTATGTTAGGTAGTAGTAGATAGTCACGGAGGTGACGGACTACCACGCCAGAAAGACACCGGTACCCTGGTGTCTACGGCGCCGGAACCCTAGCACCGGAATCCGGTGACGACGGATGGAGATCATGATGTGAGGGACCATATCACATCGCATTTACATTCAATGTTATTGTTTGTATATCTTATTGTGTGCTAGTATTATATACTCGATGGTAGCCTAATAAGATGATCCCTGTTAAAATTACCAATGATTGTGTTCCCCCTTAGTGTGCACCACCAATGATTGTGTTCTTTGGTATGAGGCAGGCCGTGATGATCGGGTGTCAGACATATCTACGTTCGCATACAGTGGGTGTAAGCCATGTTGCACAGCAAATACACTAAGGTTGAGTTGGCGAGCCTAGTATGTACAGACATGGCCTCGGAACACGGATGGTCGAAAGATCGAGCACGAGTCGCATGAATGATGTGACCAACATTTAGCGTCCACCCTTGAACCCACATTGATGGCCGTGATGATCGGGGGAGATGTGGCTAATAGGGGTCGTGTTGTCACTAGGAACCCTTATGGGGATAGGTGTTTCTGAGTGGAGTTATTATTAACTCATTTAATTAAAAACTTAGTCTAAATTCCTTTTTGCAATTATAAATGTAGAGATGGCTCACCGTGAAGCTTACTTTGTCATTGAGGAATGGGTAAAGGGTGAGAAACTTAGACTTGATGGATCCAACTTCCCTAGTTGGCTTGTGCGCCTGAATGATCTCCTTACTAGGAATCACGTGGTAGACTACATACGCCACACGATGGATTTGACTGAGCCAGACCCCTATGAGACCCCACAAGAGCTGGCAGACCGCTACTATCATCAAGAGATGTCCACCTACATTCAGATAATAATGCGTTACGGGATGGTGGATGAACTCCATCCGCTCATAGGTGATGTTGATCCATATTCAATGGTGTATCAGCTGAGAGCAGAGTTCATAGGCCATGTGCGCATGTGGAAGCACGAGCTGCTTGGATAGTTCCTTTCCATACAGATGGAGGAGCATACATGTCTGAAGGGTCACTTGGAGCGCATGCTTGATGCACACATGAGACTGGTTCACTTCGTGGATTACTGGATGGATGATCCGTTTGAGATAGGCGTATTGCTTCGATCATTGCCTCCCATCTACAAAGAACATGTCCGGAGTAGCATCATGAGTGGTGATACGGAAACATTGGATTTCTAAGAGTTCATATTACGTTTCAGGAACGTAAAGGTTGAACCAATCACCGGAGAGGTCGTCGATGACAAAGGTATATATTTGATATACAATTTTATAAATGTTATAATCTTGCAAACACATCTGTAGTGTTAAGTATATTTGATACTTGTTCTGTTTTGCTGAAAATAGGTCCTTCTGCATGAGAGGTGCTTGCGGGAGAGGAGGTGACGTTGCGTGCTGATGGCGAGCATGATGATGATGGCCAACGACGCTCTCCCTCGATGTTTATCATTTAGTTTATATTTTGGATAGTTATTGTAATCAAAATATTATGAACTTCTTTAGTGTGTCTCACACTTTGTGAGACGGTTATTCATATGAGTTTGTAACAAACAGTTGTTCTACTTTTATAAATGATTTCGATTTGTGTTCATATATTGTTTGATTATATGTAAATTATCCTTGTTGTTTGAAACTAATTGATAATGCATGAACATTTGTGAAATATTGAAATGCCTTAAAATACCCAACTTAATGATATATTCATTAATGAATGAAACCATTGTTTGAATTCAAAAGTTATGTTGATAATATGTGAAAGACATTCAATTTCTTGTCACATATAAATCATGAATAAGTTTGGCAAAATAACTTGAACACCGTGTATTACTTGAATACAAAGTGGTCAATGAATTGTTGAAAGTAAATACATATTCGATGTATTGTGTTTTAACAAAATGGTAATTATCATTATATGATTGTTTAAATGTGTAAATAAGTTTACCAAAGGAAACATAAGTATGAAACTATTTGATATGATCAAAGTGTTTCATCAACAAAGGGTATAAATATAAAAGAAAATCTAATTACTATTAATAGTAATGAAATTCGACTTTATAAGAATGGCGTAAATAAATTGTGGAATGCAAAGTGTTTTGAAATGTCAAAATGCAAAGCGTCACAATGTGATATTAGATATCAAAATGGGTAAATAGATGGCACCAAATAAATCGTTGTAGTGTAGATGTAGAGACCATTAGTTAGAAATAGTTAACACTCAATTAGAATATATAGTGAACCATCTGGATTTGTGAGAACGGCTCCATATCTAGTATGGATCGTCGTAAAATTTTTGGGGTTATTCGAAATAACCAAAGCAATAGCAAATAAGTCCTTTTAGAGTATTCATTGGAAACTTTGAATACGAAATCCATAGATGAAACCAAAAGACAAGAAAAACTTGTATTGCTTGGTTTTTGGTGCATTCTTGAGAAAGTTCACTTTTAGTGATATTTCTCGATTATGGAGCAAATGGAAGATAGTGAAAAACACGATGAGGATTCAAAACCTTGTATCAGAGTGTTGAGAAGCGCAACAGACAACGTTCCTGAACGATTCTCTTCACAAAGGAAAGAATCAATGATAATGATCATTGTGTTTCCTCACTGGTGTTTTCACTACATGAAGTAGGATTCAAAATGTACCCCATATCTTGTGTGGAGACATTTGTGAATCATTTGTCATGATTACTGGAACATGATATAGCTACGAACTACTAAGGAAATAATGGTAAACTAGAATTATGAGAAATCCTAGAAGCAAAATTCCCTTGAGATTAGAAAGCAATTCATTGCTGAATCTCACAAGTAAAAAGAGGTTACTTGGATTTTCCCAAATGACTACAAAGCCATAGTGGAAAAGTGGGTGAATGACAAAAGCACAATTTGTCAAGTATTGGACGAATTCAAATGAATTTGATTCAAGTGTTCTTAATGTCTAGTGGATTTAAAACTAGTAAAAGTACTAGTATCTCATAGTAAATCTCCAAGTTTGATATTTGATCAAAAGTTTTTGAAGTTGTTCAAAATAGTGAGTAGATATGCAATTTGCATGAAATTGAGTGGGAGCTATGAAAGTCTTCCTAAAAACAATATGTGAATGACATATTTTGAGTGGGAGCAATATAAGTCTCAAATTCAAATATGTAGGAACATAGTTTGAGTAAGAGTACTCACTCATACCCAAATATGTTAAGAACATATTTTGAGTGGGAGCTTATAGGAGTGATTCTTAAGTGTGTATTCGACACATTAAGAATAAAAGTGCGAGTACCACTAAATAATGATTTATGAGGTGTAGAAGTTGATAATAAGTGTATTATTCCTTAAGGGATTCTGAAAAGGGTTTCAGAATAGAAGTTAATTAAGGAACTGGTCCTTAATAACTCAAATTAGGAATAGTATTAAGTTTAAACATCAATGGTTGAAAGAAAGAAAAGGATGATCATCATCAACTATGTTGATACATAGGTTCTATCTTAGAAAACCATGATGATAACTTAACATAATATGTAATCCAAGAAGGAACGTTTAAAAGGTGATTGAGTTTGAATCACAGAATGTTGAGCAAAGTTTGTCCATAGTGTCTAATAGAGAACTGTAGACATATTTTCCAAATCCATAAAGGATGACATATCTTAAAACATAAAGGGTTATGTTATAAGGGAATGTGATGGAAACTCCCGTAATACCGATTAGAGTCAAGTAGGAAGCGAGGTGAACAAAACATCGAAAGTTTCATAGAGTGCACTCATGTTTCGATGAATACATTTATAATAATAGATAAGGGTACCATCTAAATTGTTGTATAATGTTATGGTGGGGCTAGTTTGCTTTTAACGTATAATGATGTGTCCCAGTGCATAGTGCCCATGAGAAAGCCCTCGAGGTTGATCTAAAGTCACTGTAGGCTCCTGGAATCAGGCCTCGTTCTGCTGCCATAGTGATGATGCATACACACAGATGTTATCATATGATGATAAAGTATTAATGTCAATCAAGGTGACATTAGTAAGTTGCAAAGGATTTGGGACTGTAAAGTACAGACCCAAGACTCAACCTCTTCCATGAGCAAGCATGTTCAGGGTACCGGATATATGGTGCCAATGATTAAGAACAAATGTAGCTAGTGTATTTGTACTCTAGTGCAAGTGGGAGACTGTTGGAAATATGCCCTAGAGACAAATAGTAATAGGGACTATTATCATATTTCATATAGTTTATGATTAAGTTTTATATCATGCTATAACTGTGTTGAGTGGAAACATCAATACACGTGTGATATACAAACAACCAGGGGTTCCCAGTGAAACTCTAGTCACTAGTTCATTGGTCAACAGATGATCATGTTTCCTGATCATGTGGCATTTATGCCAGTTGGAAATGGAGTCAACTCATTCTGAGAATGAGATGATGAACTAATACCCGACCTAAACATCGTGACCCGATCATGTCACGAAGTTCAAGTTACGATGATTAGAAATGGATCCTTGTAGACTATTCCTTAGACCATGAGGCTATATCAATCACTGTCTCCCGAGAGTGCTTAGATAGCATCAAGCGCCACTTGGTAATATAGTGGTTATAAAGTTGTATTCAGGTACTCGGAGGAAACCATAGAGGCAATATATGTCAAGAGCGGGATTTGTCTGTCCATGTGACGGAAAGATACTCAAGGGCCCACTCGGAGAAGTTATATCCAATAGCTGCGCAGCGTGTGATTTGATCATAGGGATATCATTTGTCGGAACGAGTCAAGTAGCATTGTTCGGTAACGAGATTGAACATGACATGGTGATGTCATTGATCAGATCTCGGGCAATGCAAGTATCGAGAGACAAAGGGAATAAGACACGACTGTCCCGATTCAAACAACAAAAGATCTTCGTCGAACGCACTGGGGTCACATGGCCATCTAGGTCCCTCTGTCGATCATTGGTGCGAGAGTGTCCCGACCATGTATGGAGTGTTCCCGAACCATGGGGTATCACGCTTAAGGGCTTGATGATGCTTAGAGAGTGTTTATAGGATCAGTAATCACTAAAGAATAGTAGAGAGAAAACCGGAAGGGTTTCGGTAAGTCCGGAGGATGTCCGGAGTGGAGGTGGAAGTTTTCCATAACCATAGAGATTGAATAATATATGAATGAATATTAAATATTGATTTAATCATTTATTCATAATTATTTAATAAAGAGAAAATCAATTTAAAAGGTCAAAAGGCTTAATGGGCCAATTCCCGGAGGGGAGAGGGCCCATTAGGGAAAGGAGAGAGGGAGAAGGGGCAAGGGGGTGGCCGGCTGGGCCAAGCCCCACGCACGGGGCCCACTAGGGCTGGCCGGCGGCCTCCCCTCCCCCTCCTCTCCTTTAGTCCCACCCTGGGACTTTGAGGGAGGTAGTACCTCCCCTCCCCCTATATATAGTGGGGGTATTTGGCCAGATAAATACACACAATAATCAATAAAGGTCTTCTCACTTTTGGGAGGACCTCCAATTGATATTCTCTCTCTATCTCGTGACCATGGTCCCAAGTTTGGACTGCGCGAACAAGAGACATCTTTACCGCGGAGCGTCGTCGCACTAGAGGATTCGGATCCAGGAGCTCTACTTCCGCAACTGCTGCTGGATCAGAGAAGCAAGAGTCATCATCAGGCACCGGACGTGTGTAACTCCCCACGAGGTGTCACACTTGAGGCACTCAAGTCGTTGGAGCCATAAGAGCGCAAGGACTTCATCACGACCTTGAGGTCGGCTTCGGCTCGTCTACATCAACCACGCTCTCCTGAGCGTTGACAACGCTTTTCGGTCTTCAAGGGTAAGTTTGTGAAAAAGCCCCTCTCGTTACTGTATTACTAATAGATAGGTCCTGGCAGCATCAGGGGTTCAGGGGCGTAGGGTAAAATTTATTGTTTTCATACGCGGAACCCCTACAATGTCTACATCGACCTGGTGACCTCTGGCTTTCCCAAGATAGACGAGGAAGGTCGAGATATCGATAGCGATGCTATTTGGAATTCTCTCGCTGGCTTTGACACCAGGGTTGCCAAGATGGTCAAGGCGGATGTCTTTGTGCCTGCCGAGATTCTGGACAATGACGTGACTTCGTCTGAGTCTAGCCCCTCTCCTTCCGAGTTTGACGAGATCTCTCGGCCTGGATCTCCTGATGATGCCACCATGAAGCCCCTATAGCAGAGCCATGAAAAATAATATTTGTATTAAATGTGTCTCTGCAGAATGTATGCGGAAAAACTTATGTTTGTCTAAGGCAGAAAGCTTGTACTCAAGCCTCCTGCAACTTATCTATTTCCAGTATGTGTATATATTTTTTAAGCTAGTGTTGGCTTATCCATTATTCTGGTTCGTATGCTTGACCTTTCGTGAGACGGAAGACTCTCAGCACAGAACTATGCTCTTAGGTGATGATGCTTAATAGCACCGTCCAGAACCTAAGAACAAAATCGCCGGCTTTGAGTGCCAAAAAGTCACTACTCCGGAATCCACATAAAAACTTCAGAAAACATGTAGACCAAAAAACTTAAGCTAACGCCCGTAGGTGGAATTTTCACAAGGGCAAAAGCAACCTTGCGCATAAAGGGTTTATATGATCCAAAAATGAACAACTAAAGGAGGTAAAAGACTCAGAGAATATGAGTGAACCAAATGCTTTGTTTCATTGATCATATAAGAGACTTATTACATAATACAAATGTGCTAAGTGTAAAAGGAACGTAGGTGTGCTATGTTCCATGGCTGATCTGTCTTCGGGTAATCATCGTCGGAGTCACGTTGCTTGCGCTTGCGATTTTTTAACCTATCTTTCAACTCGTGAATATCGACGAGGTAATAGGAACCATTGAGCAATGCTTTGCTTATGACGAACTGTCCTTCCCAAGGCGGGGATAATTTGTGTGATTTTTCCTGCTTGAGTCTAAGCACTAGATCCCCTTCTTTAAACGAGCGATGCTTTACGTGGCGACTATGGTAGCCGCGCAGCTTCTGCTGGTAGACGGGATATCTCTGGCATGCCAGTGCGTGCTCTTCTTCAAGTAGGTCCACAGATAGCCGTCTGGATTCTTCAGCGTCATCCTCCTTGTAGGCGGAAACTCTTGGTGCATCGTGGAGGATGTCGGATGGAAGAACAACTTCTGCTCCATAAACCATGAAGTAAGGAGTCAAGCCGGTAGATCTGTTAGGTGTTGTTCGTAAACTCCACAAAACAGATGGTAGTTCCTCCGCCCAGGCTCCTGCTGCTCTATGTAGCGGTGCCTCCAAGCATGGCTTGATTCTGTGCAGAATTAGTCCATTGACCCTTTCAACTTGCCCATTTGACTATGGATGTGCCACAGATGCTAGGTCAAGGCGGATGCCTTTCTCATGACAGTACTCCTCAACTTCTCCGAGAGATAAATTTCTGCCATTGTCGGTGATGATGCTATGTGGGAGGCCAAATCTCACCACTAGATCCTGGACAAACTTTAGGGTTATTGCCCCATCAAGCTTTCTAATGGGTTTAGCTTCAATCCATTTTGTGAATTTATCCACTGCTACTAGCAAGTGTGTGAATCCACATGGTGCTGTCTGCAAAGGTCCCACCATGTCCAGCCCCTAGACTGCAAACGGCCAAGTTATTGGTATTGTGTGCAATTCTTCAGCTGGAACACTTGGTTGTCTTGCATAAAACTGACACCCAAGGCATGTTTGTACCAGCTTGTCGACGTCCTCCTTGGCAGTTATCCAATAGAATCCTTGTCGGAAGGCCTTGGCCACCAACGACCGGGGAGCGGAGTGATGCCCGCAATCTCCGAGATGTATTTATCTAAGGATTTCAATACCTTACTGCTGGGAGACGCACCGTAGGAAGACTCCTGTGGTACTTATTTTCTATAGCTAGCCGTCAATGATGACGTAACCTTTTGCTCTGCGTACTATTTGCCGGCTTTCGACTTCGTCAGCGGGAAAAGTTCCATCTTATAGATAATCCATGAACGGCTTCGTCCAAGATGGAGAGGTCACTGTTATTGCATTAACAAATGAGTCCACTCTATCCGGGTTGTCGGGGTCTGCTCCTTTCATAGATGGAATCTGTAAATGCTCCAGGAAAACACCTGGCGGAATTGGTCGACGGGCTGATCCAAGCTTTGACAGCCTGCCGCCTCATTATCCTCCCTTTTGACGTACTTGACTTCATAGCCGTTGAAGCACTTGGATATTTTGTCTACTTCATCTCGATATGTCGCCATCATAGGGTTCCGTGCGTTCCAGGTGCCAGCTACTTGCTGGGCAACCAAGTCAGAATCTCCACAACAAACTATGCGCTTGATGCCAATATCCTTGGCTATGCGAATCGTGAATGAGGGCCTCGTACTTCGCCATGTTATTTGTAGTGTTGAAGTGGATCTGCAGGACATATTGCAACTTCTCTCCTGTTGGTGATTGTAATAATACACCAGCCCCCGAGCCATTGAGTAACTTGGATCCGTCAAAGTGCATGACCCAATAGTCTGGTTCTGGCACATGAGTGTCTTTCGGTAGCTCTGTCTAATCTACAAGAAAATCCGCCAATGCCTGTGATTTGATAGCGTCGCATCGCTTGTAGTTGATGTCGAAGGCGGCATGTTCAATGCCCCACTTTGCCACTCTCCCTATAGCGTCGCTATTGTTGATGATGTCGGATAGTGGAGCTTTGCTCACTACTGTGATGGGATGCTCCTGGAAATAATGCCTTAGCTTACGTGAAGCAAGGAAAACTCCATAAGCTATCTTCTGGTAGTGTGGGTAACGTTGCTTGGATTCCGTCAAGACCTCGCTCACATAGTAAACGGGCCGCTGAACTCCGTATTCGTGCATTGGTTCCTTGTGCTCCACCACGATGACGATGCTGATTACTCGGTTGGTCGCCGCCATGTATACCAACATAGGCTCCCTTGGCACCGGTGTTGCAAGAATTGGTGGGGAGGAGAGTATTCTCTTCAACTCCTGAAGTGCTGCATCAGCCTCGTCTGTCCATGTGAATTTGTCCGCCTTCTTGAGCAACTTGTAGAGCGGCATAGCCTTCTCGCCAAGTCGGCTGATGAACCGGCTTACTGCTGCAACGCAACCTGTGAGCCTTTGTATGTTCTTCAGGCATGTCGGGCATTTGATGTCGAGGATGGCCTTGATTTTCCCCGGGTTCACCTCGATTCCGTGATGCAAAATGATGAAGCCCAACAGTTTGCCGGATGGTACCCCGAAGACACACTTCTTTGGGTTCAACATCATGTTGTATTTCTGGAGATTGTCAAAGGTTTCCTGCAAGTCAGCGATAAGATCATTTGATTTCTTTGACATTACCGCGATGTCGTCCATGTAAGCGTGTACGTTGCGACCTATTTGGTCATGTAGGCAATGTTGCATCGTCTGCTGGTACGTAGCACCAGCGTTTTTCAACCCAATGGGCATCGTGACGTAGCAATATGTGCCGTAGGGTGTGGTAAACAAAGTGGCCAATTGGTCCGACTTTCGCATCTGGATCTGGTGGTATCCTGAATAGGCATCGAGAAAACACAAAAGTTCTGAGCCAGCCGTGGAGTCAATGACTTGGTCAAATGCGAGGCAAAGCAAACGGATCCTTCGGACATGCTTTGTTCAAGTCGGTGTAATCAACGCACATTCTTAATTCATTGGTTCCCTTTTTGGGGACAAGTACAGGATTGGCCACCCATCGGGTGTGACTAACTTCTCGGATAAAGCCAGCCTTAAGTAACCTAGCTATTTCTTTGCCTATAGCCCTTCGTCTTTCATCACCAAAGCGTCGTAGAGGTTGTTTCACCGGTTTGGCATTAGGATCAATATTCAAGCTGTGCTCGGCAAGTTCCCTACGTACACCTTTCATGTCGGCAGGTTGCCAGGCAAAGATGTCCCTATTCTCACGGAGGAACTCGACGAGCGCGCTTTCCTATTTGGGATCCAGGTCCGTGCCAATGGCGGTGGTCTTGGAGGAATCACCTTCGACAAGCTCCACCTTCTTGGTCTTGATGGCGGCCTTGAAGGCGGGTTCGGCAGCAGTGATCTGCTTCTTCGAAGCCGGCATCTCCGAGGCATCGACCTAGCTCTGGATCTCCTTCAACTCCTCACCGTAGAGGACTGCTTCGGTGAAGGCGGCTTCGCTGAGCTTGCACTCATGTGCCTTGGTGAAGGTTCCATCGACGGTGATGACGCCATTTGGTCCGAGAATCTTGAGTTTGTTGTAGACAAAGCATGGTCTTGCGAGGAAGGAGTGGGATATGTCGCGTCCGAAGATGACGTGGTACATGCTCTTGAAAGGCACCACTTCAAAGGTCATGCGTTCTTGGCGGTAATTGTTTAGATCGCCAAAAGCGACCAGAAGGGTGATGTAGCCTAGGGAATTTGCTTGTCGGCCAGGGACAACCCCATGGAACACGGTGTTGCTCTTCCTTAGTTGGGTCTCCATCAAGTTCATCTTGTGCAGTGTATCCAGGTACATGATGTTGATGCTGCTTCCACTGTCCACGAGGCACTTGGTTAACTCTGTGTCGTCAATCAAAGGGTTGATGACCATGGCATATTGGTTCTCTGTTGGGATAAGTTCTGTATGATCCTTCCTATCCCAAGTAATTGGAACTTTCAACCACCTGACGTACTGGGGAACTGGAGGGAGGATAGCCATCAGTATCCTCAGAGAAGTTTTCTGGGCCCGAACGGTTGGGGTACCAAGGAAGGTGTGGTAACATGGAGCCTTCTTTTCGAAGGGATTTTTCCCTTTATCCTCTCCCTTGTCGGAAGATTTTGGGTCCACGTCCTCGTCCATATCACTTGATTAATTGGGTTCTTCCTCCTTCTTCTTCTCCTTGCCCTTTCCGCGGGGTTTGTTCTTCCAACTTCACTTGTAGCCGTACTCAGGGTCCTCCTTGAGATCATTGACAAACTTGCACTGGCGATTGGTGTGGGTGGATTTGCCATTAGCGTCGAGATGGATGAAACACGACATATCACGGTACTCTTCGTACGTTTGGGGAACACGGGGCACTGAGGGTGTAGTGTCACTCCTCTGCTGGCCACTGCTGGTTCCTTGGCTAGTGAATGTTGCGGTGACCATTTCAGCTACTTGCTTCTCTTCGGCGGATTCTTCTGCTTGTTATTGTTGTTTTTCTTGGCCTGGGTAGGGATTGCTATTGCCAGCAACAATCCACACGCGTCGTCATCAGCAGCGGCGAACTCGTTAGCCATGGCGATCATTGCGTTGAGGTTGAGGTCATTGTTGTCTTGCTTGCGCTTCAACTTATGCCAGAGAAAAGTACCCTTCTCTAGTCCGTCAATGAAGGCGGCCATAGCGGTCTGTTCATGCACCCCTGCGCAGGAATTTTTCATATCCAGCCAGCGAGAGAGGTAGGCACGGGAGGTTTCATCCTTTTCTTGCACACACCGTTGTAGGTCTCCGACAGTGCAGGGACGTGTGTACGTACCCTCGAAGTTCTTGGTGAACACTTCATGCATGTCCAACCAATTGTATATTGATTTCTCCGGTAAGTCATCGATCCATTGTCGGGCAGTGCCTGTTAGCATGAGTGGGAGGTACTTGACGACGATGTTGGGGTTTCCCCTGCGATGTGAATCGCTTTGTTGTAGTCCTGCAACCACGTTGCTGGTCTGGCGGTGCCGTTGTAGGGCTTGATAGTCTTGTCTATCCGGAGGCCCTTGGGGGTAGGTTGTGGCCCGTATGACTGGTCCAAAACACCATGGACCAAGGTATGGGAGCTCCCGAGCTTCTTGGATCTTGTCCAGCCACGATCGTGCGTCGTATGGCTCTGGCTGCTTCCCTTTTCTGTCATGGGGAGGAGAGTTATGGCGTGATTTGTGAGATCCGCCATGGCCTCCGCCATGATGGCTGCTAGGTGGCGATGGCGGCGGTGGAGGCGGTGGGTTAGCTCTCTTGCTATGCCCCTCCTGCGACTCCTCACGCCTGTCGTGGTTGCTTGTCGGACGTGGCGGTTCCTTGTGGGACCTGCTCCTGTGTCCGTCATGGCCGCTGTGCTCTCCAGCATGCTGAGGCTATTCGCCCTGATTGCGTATAACGATACCAGGTTGCGACCGCCTTGGAGGTGGCATGCTTGTACAATGACGCGGCGCTGGTTCCTCGTGACGTCGAGATGGTGGTGGAGGTCACGAGCGGTGGGGACGAGCCTTTTCTCCGTGGTCGGACGATATGGGGATAGTGTTAGTCCTGTTGCGTGCCTCCCTCCGTCTTCACTCTGTAGAGCCTGTGCGCGATCCTTCGTCACGGGGAGATTTTGGCCTTTTGTGGCTGTTCAGGGTTGACTGGCACAACCTCGGGTTGGACTCGAGCCTCTGTGAGGCGGCCTTTTCCTGTTGCTTTCATGCCTTAGTGACGAGGTCGTACACCTGAGCAACTGCTTCTGGCGACCTGTCCTACTCTAGGAGGGTCTTGGCGACGGCGATGTTGAGAGCGGGAGTTGGCATGACTTGCCTCCCCTCCAAATCTATGTAAGGGGTGGCCTTTGTCGGCTTAGACCCATCAAATCCCAAGCCTCGCCGAACGCCGGGATCTTGGACGACGTGAGCTGGTACCTTCTTTGCCTTATTCTTCAACAACAATTTCTTATATTCGGCCTCCATAGCTCTTGCCGCCTTGATAGATTTCCGCGCCTTAGCGATGTCTTCGTCCAGCTTAGCACCTTGCTCCGTGATGCACTTGGCCTCCGCCAAGATTTCCGCACGCTTCTCATCAAGCTCTGTAATGCTCCGGATATGGGCGATGATGATTGGCTCAACAAGGAGTGTGTCATAGATTGCTTTGTCGGCGGGGGTGGCTAGTGGGTTGCCGGCTGCTGACGTTGACGGTGGCACTGGCAATTGATTCGATTGTCGGGCCGTGTTGGGGCTGTGGTAAGTTCCTGCGCCAGTGGCTGGTAGGTAACCGGAGGAGGGGCGGCCTTGGCCAGAGCCGGGGGCTCGGCGGCCTTTTTAGCTACTGCTGCTCTGGTGACCGCTGGCGTGGGCGAAGCTCTCTCACGTTCTCGTTCCTGCTCAACTTCTTCCATCACGCTCCCAATGGCGACTAGCACCTTGTAGGAAGTGTTGGTCTTATCGGCACGCTCCTACTTCTCGATCTCCTGCTCGATCTCCCTCATAACAACGTCGTATTCCTCCGAGTTAACGTCCGAGCCACTGGCATCCATATTAATGTCGGCGTATAGCGCATCAAGGACGGAGTCGGAGTTGGCTTCGGTGTTGGCGATGGCGGATGTTGAGGGTGATGGAGGCGAGTCGTTGTTGTTGTTACCTCCTACGACTTCGATGGTGATCCCCGCCTTGGCTTCTTCATTTGCATCCACATATTCGTTGACGATGGAAACCATCTCACCAAGGGTGAGAGGGCCCGTGGCCTGCTGCCTTTGGAGGGTATGTCGGAGGAGGGTTCAAGGTGTGAGCCCTTCCACGAAGTGGTACATGAGCTCATCGGCGCGGTCGCCCTCTAGGATTTCCCTCACCCTCATCCATCTGGCAAGGTATTCGTGGGGGGATTCTCCATCCCTTTGAACGCATCTAGCCAGATCGAAGATGGTGACGACATCGACAAAGTGTGACCTACGCATCTCTAACGCTCGGGGAAGCGAAGCGGATTTGCGAGGTCCTTCCACCTTTATATCCTGCACAGGGGCGGTTTGGGTGGGCCTTGAATTTTCCTGATCCGAGCCACCATACTCCAAGGAGAGGTATGGCCCAGATCCTTCCGCGAATGTATCCTGCTCATAGACGGTTTGTGCGGGGCTTGATGAATTTCTGACTTCCTGGGAGCTAGGACCCGAGTCAGTTTCGTTGATGAAGATGTGGATGTCTCCAAAGGGGATGACAGAGCAACGCGTGGGGTTCGTCTTTGCCGGCACCCAGAACTCATCTGGAGGGACGATCGGGACGTTGCCGGAGAAGAGAACGCGACCGATGGCTATGGTGTCGTCGATTCCCGCGAAGAGTTTGGACCTCGCCCGGTGTAGAGCTCGAAGCACCTCTTGCCTCACGGTGGGTGCCAACTATCGTGGTATTGCCGACGAGTACACCATGGAGGGGTCCTCATAGTGCGTGTTTAGAGACATGGGGTAAGGCAGAGAGTTGGCGGGTATGAGGTAACACAGCTTACCCAGGTTCAAGTCCCACAACGGTGGTGGAACTCTACTTCTGTTATAAATCACTATAATGGCAATACGACGAGTTACATAGATAGGTTCTCTGTGTGAGGTGTTGCGCGTTGTATGCTGCAATCTATTGTGTTCTGCCCTAAAGGCTCCCACATGCCGTCTTATAAAGGCGCCAAGACCTAGGGTTTACAGGGAAAGGTCCTTGCTGGACAAGGTAAAGATTCCTACATCTACACGAACTATTCTTCCGTGTCTTGTACTCCAAGGCTCCAAGTATGTCGGTGACTCCTGCGTAGCCTTCCTTTATCCGGCATGGGCCTCCCTTTAGGATCCGTCTAACTGGGCCACCCAGCAGGCCATGGGCCTTGCTACCAACTATGGGCCACCCGGGTTAGGCGGATTGGTGACATGCTATGAGGATACCCATATAGCATATCCCCAACATATGGTCTGATCACGGGGGAGAGTATTATGGTAGGCATGCTCCTTATGGGCAAATTCTCGGACCATTTGCAAAGTTCCTAGCTAAGAATAGAATTGTTGCCCACTATTCAATGCCTGGTGAACCTCAGCAAAATGGTGTAGCTGAGCGCCGCAACCGCACCCTTATGGATATGGTGCGAAGCATGCTTAGTCATGCAAGTTTGCCAGTAAGCCTATGGATGGAGGCTTTAAAACAATCGCACATGTACTAAATATTGCTCCCACTAAATCTGCACCAAGCACACCTTACGAGATGTGGACAGGAAAGAAACCAAGCTTGAATTACCTACGTGTGTGGGGATGTCCTGATGAAGCAAAAGTATTCAATCCACAACTAAAGAAACTGGATCTGAAGACATTAAGTTGTCATTTTATTAGATACCCTCATGGGGGAAGGGATATCACTTTTATTGTCCAGGCCATACCACTAAATTCGTGGAAACCAAACAAGTGGTATTTTTTAGGACAATGAAGTCATGGAAGTAAGGGTTAATGATCTTGAAGAGAAGCAGGAGTGTGCTCCATCCCCGCTATCCAAGAGATTGTTTTCCCATTTCGAAATTTTGACGTGACATCCAATACACATACTGAAAATACTGATGTTCAAAGCAATGTTGATCCTGAACCAAATGGAGATTCACAACCATAAGATGAATCTAAAGAAGAACATGATCCTCAACCAGAAAATGATCCTCTACCACCACCTCCGCTTCGAAGAACACAACATGAAAGAAAGAAAGCCATCCCAGATTATTATATCACTTACATGAGTGAGGATGTCAATGATATGGGAAAGGTGGAGGACCCATCCTCCTACAAGGAAGCTATGAAAAGTGAGAACTCGTCGAAATGGGTAGCTACCATGGAAGATGAATTGACGTCTATGGGAACAAATGATGTTTGAGACTTAGTAGAAATTCCCAATGGGGCTAAAAGAGTAGGCTTCAAGTGGGTCTACAAAACTAAGTATGATTCAAAAGGTAACATTGAAAGGTTCAAAGCAAGACTTGTTGCAAAAGGATTTACACAAAGAGAGGGAATCGATTACAACGATACCTTTTCTCCTGTGTCAAGTAAAGATTCTTTTAGAATCATTGTGGAATTGATAGCTCACTATGACTTAGAGCTGCATCAAATGGATGTTAAGACGACATTCCTAAATGGTGATCTGAATGAAGATGTTTACATGACTCAACCGGAAGTTTTTATTGTAGAATAAAAAGAACACTTGGCATGTCGATTAAACAAGTCTATTTATGCTTTAAATCTAGCTTCAAGACAATGGTACCTGAAGTTCGATAAAGTTATTAGAACTTTTGGTTTTAAGAAAATGTTGTGAACAACTGCATTTATGTCAAGTTTAAAGGCAGTAGGTTGACAATATTAGTCCTGTATGTGGATGACATATTGTTGGCCTATAGCGATAAGGATATGCTGCATCAGACCAAGAATTTTCTGTCCTCTAACTTTGATATGAAAGATCTTGGTGAAGCCTCGTATGTTCTTGGAATAGAGATTCATCAGGATAGGTCTAAAGGTATGTTGGGACTATCACAAAAGGCATACTTTGAGCCAGTGCTAAAGAAATACAATATGCACAGTTGCTCACCCTCACCTGCTCCTATAGTCAAGGGCGATAAATTTGGGACTTCTCAATGTCCAAGGAACCAAATTGAAACTGATCAGATGAAGTCGGTTCCTTATGCTTCAGCTGTCGGAAGCATCATGTATGCGCAAGTCTATATGCGCCCTGACTTAGCTTTTATAACCGGGATGCTTGGCAGATTCCAATCAAATCCAGGACTAGACCACTAGAAGGCCGCAAAAAAAGTCTTGTGATATATGCAAGGAACGAAAGACTACATGCTTACTCATAGAAGGTATGATAACCTAAAAGTTATTGGTTACTCAAATGCTGATTATGCCGGTTGTGTGGATAGTAAGAAATCCACATCAGGTTATATATTCATGTAACATCCCAAAACTTTAATCCAATATATCAAGATCCAAATCACCCAATTTAGGGTAAACAAAAACTTTTTCTCATTTAAATAATTAAGCATGCATATGAGTGTTGCATTAATGTGGAATTGTTTTGAATTGCCATGGTTGTTTGTTCTAATGGATGTAAAATGATTCTAAGATGAATTCCACATTATCTAGATCATTCCCAAGCAAAATCCAAAGAAAAAAATCAAAAAGAATTAATAAATGGAAATGGTCACTTTTGCCATTTTAATCAACTAGGCCACTTTGGGTGTTCCTAGAACTCAATTTCAAACAGAAACAATTATAGATTTTTGCACCCCTTGCTAGTACACGTAAATATGTACGAAGGCCCACCTTGTGATCTTGCAAAAACATTTAAACCCTAATTTAGAATGGCAATTGAAAATGGAATCTATTTCATATGTCTAGATCCCACTTTTTCAAAAACCACTCAAATGAGTTCAACTTGACAAACCCCAGCAACCAGAGATGATCAAGCATAAGACCAACAACTCCACCAAAAATCATTTCAAAATTTAAAACTTTGGTTCATGCGGCCATTGTGTCGAACAGGTGGCATGCACAAAATTTCTGCCTAACTAACACTATTTGTTGATCAATGCATTGTCGAGTAATTGGGCTCCATTTGGTCCCCTTGTCTCCCCTAACTCTAACCGGCACCTAACTAAGCTACTAATTAGCCTAGAGCAGCAGTGCCGCGCCACCCTGATGCCATGCTCGCCGGCCGACCATGCCCACGATGCAGGAGCATGCCCAACCCTCTTCCGCCGCACTAGGGAGGTAGGCGTGGTAGCACCGCCGCCCATGGTCCCTTCCCCAAGTGCAGCCAGCCCCTGGACCACCCCAGATCACCCCCGCACTGAGCCTCTGCGCCGTTCCAGCTCACGCCAGAGCGCCATCCCCGGCAGGCCCGCACACGCCGCCCCTCGACCACAGCCCGCGCGTGCCGCTCTGCCTTGAACCAAGCACACTCCCAGACAACCCCTTCTCCCGCCGCGCGACCCATAGCCACTGCCCGCCGCGTCGAGCACCGCCTCTGTTGCTCAGAGCGCGAGACGCGCCTGACCATTAGCCACCGCCCCTAGCGTCGCCTTTAAGCCGTAGCTGACCGCCAGGGAACCACCCACCATCCGCCTACCCAGCCCATGCCTATAGCGCCCTGTGTCGCCGCCCCCGTCGAGCTCTACCCATGCCTCTCTGTCGCCTCGCCGAGCCTATATAAGGAAGCCTCCCCAACACCATTTCTTCACACCACTCAGCTCCCCTCTCACCACTGATCATTTCCCCTCTCTCGTCGGTGCCGCTTGAGCAGCCAGTCGCCAGAATTGCGTCGGAGTTAGCCGTAGGAGAGGAGGAGAAGCCCCCGTCGATTCCGTCCACCCCAGGAGTTACCGCGACCTCGCCTGAGTCCGCCGTCGTCGCCTCGTTCGATCGTCCCTATCGCTGCACTCGCTGGAGCCCTGGTATGCCCCCACCACACCCCCACCAAGCCGCTAGGGTTCCACCTCGTCGGCAACCTGTCCGTCGTCGACGATGAACGTGAGCCATAGATCCTAGTTCTAATCGTGTGGTTCACGTTGCCCCGTACCGCTTCGCGTTATAAGAGCCACTGACAGGCGGGACCCCCCTGTCAGCTATTCTCAGCGCCGCGGAGTGAAACAGGGCCGGCGCATTAGTGCTCCCGCGCTGGCCCTGTAATTCAAATTTAGATTTATCTATTTAAACTAAAACTAGATTCTGTCCACTAGTTTGAAAATTAATTCAGAAAGATCTACTAAACCAAATTGAGTGATTCCAATTTTGTTGGAAAGATAATGAAAATCCCTATCCAAGCCCGTTGGATTTAAATCAATTAGAGTTAGAGATCTCTCCTAGAAAAAATAACAAGACAGAAGCTTTTTCATATTCAAACATTTTTCTAAAATCAACCATAATAGCTTTTGAGTTGATTCCACCTCTCAAAATCACATTTGAATATACCTATCTGAACATGTAATAATATTAAGGTTTGCATGCAGTGACTTTGGACTAGTACCAAAATAATGCTATATAGGCATTTCTAGTCATTTTAAATCATTAAATATTAAACTTAAACTTATTAAAATGTGATCCAACATTTAAATCACATTCTCATGCATTAGAATATATGGTGATGACATGTGTCCACATGATCCCATATTTTAATTGGAGAATATTAAATCTTTGATATTTTTTCAATGAGTAGAAATTACTTTTCTCAAATAAAATAAATGAAACTAGTTCATTAAAAGTCTTGTGATGAATGTGATGATACTAGATCATCAAATGTGTGCCTTAGTGTGCTAAATAGACTAGTTAAGTATTTTTTGGTGATTGTGTATTCCGTATGTATTTATAGACGATAGTACCGACCAAGTCTACGAGGAGGAGGAATTCTACCCCGAAGAAGAAGAGGAGAATTTCAACCACTGCACCAATCAAGGCAAGCTATTATTGGCAATCTAATACTTGCAAGCCATCATTAACAATACAAGCTAACCCTTACAAGCTAGATAACCTAAGCAAGATGCATTAGGCATGCTTTGGTTATACCCCTTTTTGACTTATACCTACTCCAAGTTTTATTTACAAGCTTTACTTTCCTTTACTTTATCAAAGTTCTTTACTTTGTTTATAGATAGCATAAAGAATATAAAACTTGGCCTATCTTGTTAGACTTAGATGTTATTCTATGGCATGAGATTGATATTAGCATCCCACATTAGTGAACACTCTTAACTTAGTGATTAGAGCTAAACCAAAAACTTGATCACTTTAGATGGGAATACTTGGTGAAAATGACTTGTGAAAACCTTGGAATGATGAGTCATTCTATTGAGATGTTTTGACATGTGTTGAGAAACACAACTAGTTTATGATGATGAAAATGCTGAGGCATGAGCCTTAGCCCCTTTTATAAAAACTGATGGTTGGGTTCGGATGCGATACCATTCCAATTTTACCATACAACAACAGTACCTGAATTGGGTAAGGCTTAGCCGAAAGTTTATATGCATTAGTATTAGTTCCCTCGCGGGAGAGGTCTGAGCTGAGGCTACCTCTCAATGTTGTCCACCTATGCAGTGCCCAGGATGCCAGATGGCCATGGCTGGGAGGCCAAGCTCATAGGAGAGGTGCTTATACTAGAGTGTGTGAAGAAAAGGTTATGTTTGATTATCTGCATACTAAGTATGATGATTCAGGGTTATCCCTGACAGATGTATCAAATTTTATGGTGAAAGTGTACCACCTCTGCAGAGTGTCAAACTATTCGAATAGCCGCGTCCGCGGTTATGGACAGTTGGAGTGGCCATACTGTTCCGTTGTTAGATATTTTCAAAATGACTTATGAAATAAATTGCGACATGATTTGACCACAACAGAGTTGTGACTATGACAACTAAGTCCCACTTAGGTGATTTAGACCTTTATTTTATCTTTCTTTGTTTCTGAACTCAGCTTAGATTTTAAACTTAACTTTACAAATAAACTTAGAACTTAGCATTCCTACTAGAACTACCTTGCTTGTTAGTGATAGTTTGTGAGTACTTAAAGAGTACTCATGGCTTTGTTTCTGGCTATTCCCGTGGCCAGACTATGAGGAGGAATACCAGAGGAAGGATAACAGGACGGCTACGACAATTAGGATCATCTCACATCGTCAGCATTGCCTATGACACTGAAGATGGAGCCCACCGCTACGCTATTTATTTCGCTGCTTGTTTGTACTAAGACTGGATCATGAGATCCTTTATTTGTGTAAGACCTTATTATGGTTTGTAATGGATGATGTATTGTGATATTTAATCTGTTATGTCTCGCAAAAATGGCAATCATGGGATTGCGATGTATAGCATAATAGGCATCTGGGATTAAAAATCCGGGTGTTGACAATTCACACTTGCCGGAGAAGCTATATCGTGGAAAAGCTCCAAGCAAACAATAATTGCTTCATCTACGGCAAGCAGAATTTATAGCATGTTATGAGGCCACTGGGCAGGCTGTATGGTTAAAGAATTTCATACCCGGACTTAAAGTGTTGGACAGCATTTCAAGACCACTTTTATTATACTGCGACAATGAGCTTGTAGTCTTCTATACGAGTAACAACAAGTCAAGTGCTGCTGCCTGGAGGCGGCAATTTGGCTCATAGGTGCAAATGCACCTATTATGAGAAAACATATTTCAAAATGTTAAAAAATTCGAAAAAAAAATTATACATATACATTCAAACATTTTATGGTGGTTCACAAGTTTTTAGGACGAAAGAACATTTTATGTTTCGCGTATAAAAAAGACAAGAAAATATCACGTGAATAGTCGTATTCACGTGACATTTTTTGTCTTTTTTATACACGACAAAAATGTTCTTTCATCTCAAAAACTTGTGAAACAACATAAAATGTTCGAATGTATATGTAGATTTTTTTGAATTTCTTGACATTTCAAATATGTTTTCTCACAATGGATGCATTTGCACCTGCGAGCCGAAGTGAATATCTGCTGCTGCCAAGCATATTGACATTAAGTATCATGTTGTGAAAGATAGGATCCAGGATCAAACAATTAATGTTAAGCATATACGAACGACTCATATGCTTGCGGATCCACTTACCAAAGGCTTATCACCCAGTATTTTTCGTGAGCATGTTGCCGGCATGGGATTCCTGGAAGTCTTATGATTCTGGAATAAAGGGACCACTACAGATAACCACTCCCAATAAGGAAAAAGTTATCCATTTCGAAATGGGCATGTGTACCATAAGTGTTGGCGTTCAACAGCATTTCATTGGCTATTGTAACACTTCACTTTGATATATTATTCCCATGGATAAATGGGCGAATGAAGTTAAACCGTTAAACCTAATGGATCAAGGGGGAGAATGTTGGTTTGACCTATCACGTTTAACAAACATTGTGTCACGTTTAAACAAACAGGAGATAAAGAGATAAAGGGATAAGTCAAAACGATAAGAAGAGAGGCCCACGAACCAACATTTGTGACCTCCCTGTACGCTAACGCCTGCGCCCTGATCGGGGGTGCCTAAACCCAATCGATGGTTCTGGTCCCCTACCGTGCAGCGCTATATATAAAGGGAGTTCCGGCTGCCAACGATCTCTGCCAGTCGTCCTTGAGCACACAAACTCCCGAAAACCCAAAAATCTTACCGATCTAGAGGGGGCACTGAAACGGCAGGAAGACCTGCATCTCGCTAGGCCGTTCCAAGCCAGTGCCGATGGAGACCACAGGGGATCAGGAGGATCTCCACCTCATCTACAACACCTTCATCAACTCGTCCTCAAGCCTGCACCAAGCAGGCAATGACAACCCGTAAGTTCACCCCAATTTCCACCATTAGAGATCCTTGAGTGCAATTGATGGTAATCGGTGCATACATTAGATAAATGATGCACATGTATATGCTAACAGCCACGACTCTCCAGTCGATTGACTGTGGCAGATTTACTGGAGTCACCACTTTGTTTTATTCGTTCTTTCGCTGTTCAGTTTGGCCTACGAGTATTTATGTAAATAATTGACTATGTATTCAGATTTGATACGATATAATAATAATATGGCTGTGGTATTCATCTCGTGAATATACGTACTAGCAATTCTTGGAACTGATACAATGGTTGCACATAGACTCCAGATCTTACCTCCTCCGGGTCTTCATATATAGTCTAAAAAGTATCAGAACAATACATGTATAACCACATACAAAATAGTTCTCCAGTTTCTAGAGCCTAGTATTAACATCCCACGGGGCAAGAATGTAGCATGAATTACTTATTAAGAATCAGCAACACGTCTTTCGATTCAGGAGAGGAACCAACAGATTGCAGATCATCACCACAACAAATAGGAAGCAACCTTTTGTTCTTAAGGAGGAAAACTCGGACCTTTAGGCCAATAGACTGTAAAAAATAGAGCGCTAACACTGATCCTTTAGCGCGATATAGCATCCTATTTCGCAAGTAGAGCCACATGAAGCAAAATTACTAAAATTTAGTGTGGGCTCTTGGATATGCTATAACGCGGCTAGTTTTTCATAGTTCTCAAGCATTATAACATATTACAATTAAGTAATTGGATCCATGAATATGTTGAAATGATAAAATGTGCGGATGTAACAAAATAAGAAGAAATACATATTTGTGCAAAAACTGAAATGTTTCGTCAATCTCAAGACCTGTCGTCTTGTCCGCGTGGACCGTTTCGGATGGGTCAGGACCAGATGGATCGTGCTGCTGGAGATGTCCTTACGCTCCCTAGGAAGACCAGAAGCAGGCTAAACAGTGAAGAAATGCAGAGAAAGGGTAGCGGGAACTGCTGCAAGGTTCGATCAGATCAAGGAGCCTGCGCTAGAAAAAGCATTCTCATGATCCTTTAGGAATCCTCCTAATCTCTCGCATGTATCCAGTCGTTCGGTTATACGCTGTTGCCTCGCTCAATCGTACTGGGAACGGTTCCACGGGTCATCTGACGATAATATTTTTCCAGACCAGGCTAATACAAATGGATGGGATTGATCGGGCCAGAAATTCTGTCGTGGAGTAACCGAACACTTCAACTTTGATGGGCTGGATAAAATAACTGGCCGGGCTGGAAAACCAGGATCGGGCCAAAATCCAGGCCAATCCAACCCTCTGAGGGAATAAACGAACGGGGCCTAAAAGAACTCATTGTTGAGCATGGTTTCATCATGTCAAACTACTTAGCTGATAAGGTCGGTCTTCCATCAAAACTGTACTTCTAATGCACTGCAGACTTTACTATTTCGGATGAATAAATTCTTATAGGTAAGTGCAGCTACTGGGAGTCAAATCAACAAAAGTTATAACAACAATACCAGCTTCAACTCTGAATTTGGACATATTTTGCTCGTTTATGTTTTGATTCGATAGTGGAATGCGGAGAAAGGGCAAACAAGGAGACAAGCCAACCGCCAACAGGCTTTAGAGCATCTCCACTCGCGTTCCTAGGAGGGCGTTCCCAGGACGATTTTTACATCCGGACGGCAAAAATTCGTCCAGTCGCGTTCCCAGGACGCCGAATTCCGTCGGATTTGGCCCAACTTTCATCCGGCGTCCCCAGGCCGAACCCAGGATGCTGGGAACCGCTTGGGAACGTCGGACGCCGCCATTTTGGGCGAACTAGGCCCCACTACGCCGAACTAGGCTGAATTTTGAGCCGAATTTGGGCGAACTAGCCAAACTATGTCGCACTAGACCGAATTTTGAGCCGAATTTGGGCGAACTAGACCGAATTTGGGCGAACTAGACCAAACTAGGCCGAACTTGATCAGAATTTGGGCAAGCTAGGCCGAATTTGGACGAACTAGGCCAAACTAGGCCGAATTTTAGTCGAATTTGGGCAAACTAGGCCAAAGTAGGGCGAATTTAGCCGAATTTGGGCAAACTAGACCAAACTATGCCGAACTTGATCAGAATTTGGACGAACTAGCCCAAACTAGGCTGAATTTGGACGAACTAGGCCAAACTAGGCTGAATTTTAGTCGAATTTGGGCAAACTATGCCAAAGTAGGGCGAATTTGAGCCGAATTTAGGCGAACTAGGCCAAAGTAGGGCGAACTTGATCAGAATTTGGGCGATTTAGCCCAAACTAGGCCGAATTTGGACGAACTAGGCCAAACTAGGCCAAATTATGCTGAATTAAGCCAAACTATTTCGAACTAGCCAAACTATACCTAACTAGGCCGAATTTTAGCCGAATTCGGACGAAATGTCGTCGTTTTTACCTTGGCTAGGAACCGTGCCTGGGAACGCGGGTGGAAAACTGGTTCCAGGCAGAAACTCTGTCCGGCGCTAAATAGCGCCGGATTTCGGCCTCGAAACACCTAACGGGTGGAGATGCTCTTATGAACCCAAACTGGCAGCAGGCCATTGCAGATGCTGTAAGATCAAGCAAGGCGTTGATGCTGTGAACTGTTTTGCTTTTGTCTAAAAAAAGAACTGCTGAAGTGCTGAGACAACGTTTTTCTGAAATGAAGTAGTTTGGAGTTGACACACAGTCAGTGGGTTTTCCTGGTGCTTGTCGAACTGCAATCTGTTAATCGTTTTCAATTTTTTCCGTGATTCTTGTTTCATGGAAGAATTTGCAGAATATCATTGCAGGAAGTAATGTCTGGTGTTGGTTGCTAAGCCCTGTTTGGAATACATGAAACTTGCAGGAATTTCACATGAAGAATCTCCATGTTCCACATGAGGCCTAATTAACATGTTATTATACAAGCTCAGGTTTTAGCATGGGGACATACAAGACTCATGTCAAACTGGTCATGTATGATGCTGACACTATGGAACTACAGCTGCAGCTCAGACCACATCAGGTATCTACTCTTAAGAACACAAGTGGACACGATACAGTTTCAAATTTGAAGGCCGCTACAAACTAAAAGAATTCAAAGTCGAGGAACTTCCCTCCGGATTCCACATGATCTCCTCCTGCTGGCACCCTCTTGCTGCTACCGTAATTCACCACCCTGTCCATGGATGCCGATTTCGCTGGCACTGATGCCGCGACGGCGATGGGCTCCACGGCCCTCGGCACGCCAGGCGGCGTGCTGCACCGGATGAGCGCCCAGTTGATGCCCTCGAAGAAGGGGTGCTGCTTGATCTCGGCAGCTCCCCTCTTGACGCCGAGCCGGGCCTGGGGCTCCTTGGCCAGCAGGCCCTTGATCAGGTCCCTGCTGGCGCCGCTCGTCGGCGGGCCGCATCCGCCTTCCGGGAACCGGAGCTGCTGGCCGACGACGTTGAACAGCGTGGCCCGGTTGGTCTGCCCCTTGAACGGCGTCTTGCCGTACATGAGCTCGTGCAGGAACACGCCGAACGTCCACCAGTCCACGGCACTGCCGTGGCCCTCCCCCTTGATGATCTCCGGCGCAAGGTACTCGTGCGTGCCCACGAACGACATGGACCGCGCGCCCGTCGGCTCGACGACGAGCTCCGGCATGGTGCCTTGCTGCTGCTGCTGCTCGCCGCCGCTCTTGGACGATCTGGAGGCGCTCTTCTTGCTGCTCCGGTGGCCGAAGAGCTTGGGCATGAAGCACGTGGGCTGGATGCAGGCGGCGTTGGGGCCGGAGGTGCTGCACGGCGGGGAAGGCCTGAAGAGCGTCGGCGAGGCGGCGCAGCGGAGGGAGAGATCGAAGTCGGAGAGCATGATGTGGCCTTCGTCCCTGACCAGCACGTTCTCCGGCTTCAGGTCTCGGTACACCACCCCGAGCATGTGCAGGTACTCCAGCGCAAGGAGCACCTCTGCGGCGTAGAACCTGAATGTGAAAAATGCACTGAATCAGCTCCATGTCTGTCGAACACAATAGGAATTTCGGCACCAATCAACAGGGGTAAATGTAGTAAGTACCTTGCGGCGTGCTCGGGGAAGAGCTTGCCGGGCTGGCGCTGGCGGAGGGCGTGGAGGTCGCCGCCGGGGCAGAACTCCATGACGAGGCAGGCGAACTTGTCGGTCTCGAAGTGGGCGTAGAGGGTGGGGAGGAAGGGGTGGTCCAGCAGCTGCAGGATCTCACGCTCCGTCTCGGCCCGACTCAGCTTCCGACGGCTCTCCAGCGACGCCTTGTCCATCACCTTCATCGCGAACCACGGCGCCCTCGCCGCGCCTCCGCCACCACCACCCTTGCTCAGCTCGGAGAGGTACACAGTGCCGATGTCGCCGCAGCCGAGCCGACGGAGCAGCCGGAAGTCCCCCATCCCGAGGGGCCCGTCCCTGGCGCGCGCGGCCAGGACCGCCTTCCACCTCGGGTCGCCGCCCTTGTGCGGCTTCCCTCCCGCGCCGCCGCTCCCGCCGCCGCAGCCGCTGGCCGTGCCGTTGCTCCAGTCGCTGGCCCCGCTGCTGCAGACGCTGGTCTTGGCGCTCTGGCTGGTCACCGTGCAGCTGGGCGCCATGCTGGTGCAGGTGACGGTGGCCGCCGCGCCGCCGGAGGAGCTGTCGCCCATGCTGCTGTGTGGGCTCGCCGCGCCGCTCACGGGCGGGGACGCGTCCCACACGATGACCGGCTTAGCCGCGCCGACGCTCACCGGCGGCGACGCGTCCCACACGATCATCGGCTTGGCCGGTGCCGCCGCCAGCGCCTTCTTGTCGTCGTCGTCGCCCCGGCCGCGGTCCACGGCCACGAACACGGCGTCCATGTCGTCGACCGGCTCCGGCGGGTGGCTGGCGCCAGAGAAGGAGCACCTCGGCGGCGCCTCGTCGTCCTCGCTGGACGCAATGCTGATCCTCACCTTGTCGAACCCAGCAAGAACCGGGTCCTTCTCCACCGGCGGCCCCGCCGCCTTTGCGCCGCCGCCGTCCATGTCGAACCGGAAGGCCTCGGACATGAAGTCGAACTGGAACTCGAAATCTTGCATGGGATCCGGGCGCACCTGGGAGCGGGAGCGCGCGTGGCCCGCGGTGGCTGACCTCGGCGGCCTGGCGTGCGCCAGGGAGCGTGATGACTGCATCGGCCACTCCCTGCGTGGCCTGTCCTTGGAAGAGTCTGAGTAATGGAGGTGTCGGGGCTGTGTGTAGCGGGAGGACAAAAGAGGTTGGGGAAGGGGACAGAAGTGGCTGGCGTCGCAGTGGAGAGAGGGGGGAGGGGCGCGTCTTTCCTTTGTGCAGACGAGACGATGATGGCAGGGCGGAGCAGTAGTGGTGATGTGGGTGATAGTGTCTAGGTCTAGTCTGGTCCTTCTCCTCCGCTGTCTCCGCTTCCGCGTGCTCAGATTTTGCTGCCTCAGTTACGATTCTTCTTATATTACCGTTAAGACTTGACAGTACTGCCGCTGCCGGGCCTGGTAATCAAACCACACACACACACACACCCGCCCGAGAGACCTCTGCTTAATCATCTGTGTAGGCACAGCGGTGGGGGGCAGAAATTATGAAAGCATGGACACAAACCACATGCTACAAGCTGTACTGTGCTTTGATGGTTTTTTTTCCATCAATACCACGGTATACTCGTACTAGCATAGAAATACATAAGCTGGCTCCATTGATTATAAAATAAAGTCTAAATAAATAGCAAATCTTTGAGGTTTTCAATCTCATTTTTCTTCCAAGACATAATCTTGCACTTTTCTGAAGACAGCCAAACACTAACAAATATCAAACCATAAACTGTAAATACCAATGAAGATTCTTTCATGATTTTTTGAGCCGCAGTGACAAGGCTACATGCACGCCCGCAACCAGATCCAACGCAAGTATTTTAGGGAAAATTAACCGAACGGCCTGATCGACGTCGCTGCCAAACCGAGAGTGTGAATCATCGTTGTCGAGAACGTAGCAGCCGGAACAAATATTGTAAGGATAATCCTCCTTGCGGCAACCATGAGAAAAAAATCTAAAATCGTCGGTGAAGGAAGATCTGAAAGACCGTACATATAAAATCTTAATCTTTTAACACCATCATTGATGCCAGAAAACAGATCTCGTTATCGAATGAAAGGCCGAAGATCACGTATTATAGACGATGACATCTCTATTAGCATAGAGGTCAAGAAGATGACTACCAAAACACTAATCTAATATTTGAAAACACTACTTTTATTAAAAACTTCGTCCATAGATCGGGTTCCCCACCCCTCCCGATGGCGACGAGACCGGCTGAAGGAGGGGGGGGGACCGATCTATGAAGTAGACGAAGATGATGCGGCTAGGTCAAGAGAGGAGGCGGCGGCTGAGAGTACGGAATGTTGTAGTGTGCTTTGATGTTAACGAATGCCTTGGTTGTTAACGCATAAAAGTCATACTGTGCGAAAAAATACACGCCAAACCTAAAATAATCTCAAATACTTCCTTCACACTTCACTAGTATAAAATATTTTGACAAACTAGTTTAGTTTGCTAAAATATCTTATATTAATAAGTATAGAAAGTACTCTCTGGATTCACCAATGTAACTAGACACACTCTAAAATAAGTAAACCTATACACGAAAATCGCACATGTGTTTAAAAAAACTAGAAGGTCTTAAATTAGTGAATGGAGGAAGTATTTTTTTAAAGATGTGGTAAATAAAGTGACGGAGGACAGAAAAAGACCAAGATAGGACGAACTGTAAATAATTGATGCAAATACCAAACTAGAACCAAGACAACTACTATACAATATTCTAGCATAATCACTTAGGACAATAAAAAGTAAACATATATTTAAATATATGTATAATCAAAAATATATCAATAATGATGCATAAATGTCCTAGGTAGTAGAAAAGCTCTACCATTATTTTAAAAATCTTCCGTAATTTGTTCGATCTAAGAATTTTGAATACCGCCAGCTCAATGTAGCACATCTCAAGTTACAAAGAACCATGGTGGACATCTTTTTGCGCATTTCAGTCCTGATATTTTTGTTGCTGAGAAAGCCCTTTCAACTACTAATCTCTCAATTAATAAAACAATGCCAACTCTTTATGTCTTCTCCCTTTCTTAGTTTCCACCATTTTGTTAAATTCATACTTAGGATTGTGATGTCATTTCTACACAAAATTCACATTTTCAAGAGGGACTCTCAACCATCATTTTTCGATAAAGAAAATATGCCCTCACATCCTTAACCAAATACATAGATTGAACCAACACAGTTAGAATTTTAGATCAATAAAATATACTACCTCCGTTCTAAAATGTAAGGCATCTAAGAATAGTCAAAAAAGTCAATATTTTCTAAGTTTGGCTAAGTTTATATATAAAAATATGAATATTCATAATATGAACCAATATCAATAGAGTAACCATAAAGTATGTGTTCCTAATGTGTCCATTCTATATTATAGATGTACGTATTTGTTTCCTAAATATTTGGTTAAAGTTAGTAGGATTTGACTTTTGACTAATCTTAGACGTCTTACATTTTGGGATGGAGGTAGGAGTTGGTGTTGTAAAGCTTCGTCGACTTGTTGGGAGCCTCCAAGTTGTTGTGGAGTTTGCCCCAACCTTGTTGTAAAGGTTTGGGTCACCGTATTCATGGTCACTGTGGATCGTGTTCCCGCCTTGGTGGCATGCCCGCAAGCGAATAGGGTGAGGCCTTTGTAGCGTTGGTGGCCTTTGTAACGCCACACCCTTCCAGCATATACATACTTCCTCTCAAAATGAAGGAACTACAAGAATCATCTATGAGTCTTCGGTTCGGTTACCTCATTCCTTACCCTTTACTACTTGTTGTTTACTTGCTTGCTTGTATCTTTCCATATAGGGTTTTCCACATAGTTTCATATCAAGATAATCTATATTCTTGGTAAGCCAAAATTGAAGATGAAAGTTAAAATTGTTAGTCGCTTACTCACCCGCCCCCATTCAGTCGACCATATCGATCTTTGAATTGGTATTAGAGCCTCATCCCTTACATCGAGTTTAACTTCCTAAGAGAGTATGGCCAACAAAGAGGCAGAGGTTGGTGATGTTGTCTCTAGAGATTTGGCCACTATGGATGATCTCAAGAAATTGGAATCATCCATGATGTAAAAATTGGATGAAATGATATGTATTCTTTCCAACCTATATAACCTAATCCCACTACCCAAGATGATGATCCTCCTACGATGATTCCTATTGTTATCACCACTCTAGGGGTCTGTTCCTCAACGGGATAAGCCTCCGAGTGAAAGTGGGGAGGGTCATGGTGATTCATCTACCAAAAAGGAAGATGGGATGGGTGACTTCCTGATGGTTCCCCCATAGCCACAGTATGCTCCGGTTCCCCTACCCATGCTAGATGCATCAAGTTTTGGTAATTGGCAATTTCTAACGAAGTCTCATCTTAGTAGCTCTTCCATCGAGTTGACAAGGATTGTTGAGGAAGGGTTAAAGACGGTTGATACAAGTAACTTGATGCTTGGAGAGGTGGTAGATAAGCAACTCAATTCCACTGCATTTTCCATGATTCAAAAGGCATTGACCCCCAAGGACCTCACTCACATTATCCCACTCTCCACCGCTAAAGAAGCTTGGGATTACCTCACCGAGCTATTTGTGGGGGAATGCGAGCATTCAATGGTCCAAGTTTGAATAGATCAACCATGAGTCTGATAGTTTTGCTATGCTAGAGGATGAGACTCCTGAAGAGATGTTTTGCTGCCTCAAGGTTCTATGTGTCTCCATGATGGATCTTGGGGCTACCTATGCGTATGACAAGTTCATAAAGAGAAAGTTTGTTCAAGCCCTCTTTCCCTAAGAAGAAGACAAGTTGAACTTGCCATCAAGGGAAGATCAAACTACCACTCAGTGACATCTAATAACGCTCTAAGCAAGGTCATTGCCATGACTATTTCCAAGAAGAATGTAGACTCAGCTCATTCTCGTGCCTAATGAGTATGGAATCTCATATTGAAGGCCAAGGTGGTGGATTTGTATGAAGAAGGAAGAGGAGAAGAGGAGTGTGTTGATTTGTCTCTTGAAGATGTCAAGTATGCTCTACATGAACACTTGGCACTAGCAAAAAGAGCCTTTTGGAGCAATCAAGGCCAAGAGATAACTCAAGGTTGAACACTCAAGACCAAACAGACCAAAAGAAAGAACCGACAAGGGTCATTTTGTTGTCGAGTGCATATATGAGAGAATATAGTACCATGGTGGGTGTCTCGTTCTCAAGGACAAATCCAAGAGTCACCCCACCGATAACTACGACAACAAGTACTTCCCCCAAAAGTAAACCAAGAGCGTTGGTAGTGCAAGAGGAGTATTCTTTCGATGATGAAGGTTATGAACAACAAGGTGAGGTAGTGGGAGTGGCCGAAATCACCACCACCTCCACTCCCTCCACATCCCTATTCAACTCACCAAATGAGAACATCATCAACAACCCCAAGTGTCTCATGGCAAAAGCCACCGAGGTAACATCTTCATGTAAGCCCATTTCCCATGTACCTTTGATAAATGATGTTGAGGGACTCAAGGAAAAAAATAGGTTATCCATGTTGATGAATTCATATCAACCATGGAAGGTAATACTAAAAGTTACTTTGATTCTCCCATGAGCCAACTAGGTTAAGCACAAGATCTTCTCTAGGAGAAATAAGAAACCATTGATATGTTGTGTGAAAATGAGCGGGATTCCGCCGATGAGATTGCCTATATTACTCATACTCTTGAGGAAGAGCAAAACTTGAGGCCACTCTTGAAATGAGTGTCTCCAATCTTGAGGAATCTCATAACTTGTTTTCTCCCAACTCACTAAAGAATGTGACCATGCTTTCTCCTTGGTCAAAGTGCTTAAAAATGAAAAGGTTGACTTTGGTTTTGGTCATGGTAGGACTCTTGAGGATTATGAGAAACTCAAAAAGGAACATAAAGCCTTGGAGAATAATTTCTCTAGCCCCTTTGAGTCACATGATAAAGTTCAAACTCGATTGGCTAAAGAACAATCAAAGTCTACTTCTATGAATGTTGTTGATATGCCTAGCTCCTCTAACCCTTTTGCGAGCATGTGAATCTGGTTGAGGAGAACAAGAGATTCAAGGCGAACTTGAAATATGGCAAGTAGATAAAGAGGGACTTGTATATGTTCCCAAACCCAAGAAGAAGAATAAGAACAACAACAACAAAAAGGAAAGTAAGACCAATGCACAAGGGCAAGCACCTGGTTCTTCCTATGCCTCATAGAGACTTTGCCGGCAAAATAATCCTTCTTATGCCCATTTGAAATCTTATGATGGACATGTTTTTGCAAAATATGTTGGAACTTCTTATGATCATGATTATCATTGGTCTATTTGGGTTCCTAAGACCCTTGTTGCTAACAAAAGACGATACATTGAAAAATGGGTACCTAAGATCAAGACTTGATCTTTTGTATGACTATGCTTCCGAAGGAGAGAAATGGGTGCTCGATAGTGGAGCCACAAGTTACATGACCGTAAGCAAGTCGATTATCTCAGATATGCTGCCAAGCTATGAAAATACAATTGCCTCTTTTGGTGATAAAACAAGTTCTAAGGTAATGGGTTTGGTAAGGTGGTAGTCACTCTTGATGTGTCCCGTGTGAATTTCATGCTTGTTGAGACCCTGGTTACAATGTTCTTTCGAGTAGTGCACTTGATCTTATGGGCCTTGCATCTTTATTTGATGTGCACAACGAGGCACTCATTTGGAGAAAGACTCTAAGAGTTGCATTCGTTGGTATGTCAACCATAGTTTGTATGTGTTAAACTGAAGGGTTTTCGCAGCATAGTAAATCAAAATTTTCTACGGAAGCGAACAGAGGGAAAGCCAAGATCTAATCTAGGAGATGCAAACAACGAGAGAGATTGGATTAGATCTTCATACCCTTGAAGATTCACACAGCGGAACGTTCGTTAACGCGGGCGTGGGTGATGTAGTCGTACTCGCTTCTCCTCCTCGCGATCCGATCCAATCTAGCACCACAAGTGGCGGTGCCTCCGTGAGATGCACACGTGCAGCACCTCGACGTCTCCTCCTTCCTCGGACCAGCAAGTATGGTGGAGAGATGGATTGGATCTACAACACGACGGCGTGGTGTATATGGTGGAGAATTTTTGCAGGCTTCGCCTACAACAAATGGGAGGAGAGAGGAGGCGCAGAGCAACTAGGGTTTGGAGGAAGGTGTGTAGTGGGGAGGGGGGCGCACCAGCCCTCATATATAGAGGGGGGTGCCAGCCCTGCCCATCCTCCAAGCCTATCTCTAGTTTAAACGATTTAAACTCTCCCTTCTAGAAACCCTATCTTATCTCTAGTTTAAACGATTTAAACTTATCTAGGATCAGCTGGGCCCTATGGGGCCTTGTGCCCTGGCCCAATGCGCCAGGACACTCCCTCATAGGCCCATGCCCTCCCCGGAAGGTGGGGCCACGTTGGTCCCCTTCCGAAGGTTCTAGAAGCTTCGGTACAATACCGATTAACCTTGGAACAATTCAACTCCAAAACTGCACCGCCTTATATGAATCTTATTCTCGGACCACTCCGAACCTCTCGTGATGTCCCGGATCCCATCCGAGACTCGAACAAAAATTCATAAACCAAGTATCCAATCTATCCTAGCGCCGAGACACGTTATGTGTGACCCTGCGGGTTCGAGAATATGCGACATGATCTTCTATCAATAATCAACAGCGGGGTCTAGGCACCCATATTGACTCCCACACATTCATCGATGATCATATCGGATGAACCACGATGCCAGGATTCAATCAATCCCATATATATATTCCCTTCGTCTCGCGATATTTTACTTACCCGAGATTCGATCGTCGGTATCGTCCATACCTAGTTCAATCTCGCTCACAAGAAGTACTTTACTCGTTCCGTAATCCGATATCACTTTGTGATTAACTCCTTAACCACATGCTTGCAAGCGGTGTTGATATCGACACGAGTGGGCCCAAGTATATCTCTCCGACTTGGGAGGGACAAATCCCATCTCGATACATACAACCCAACAGATACTTTCCAATCACCTGAGAGACACCTTTATGATCACCCTCTCATAGGATGACGTTTGATGACCTCAAAGCTTTCTTCCGATACCAGGGAGTTGTATTATCTCATGGTCTAAGGAATACAATATTTGACATAGGAAAAGCTTCGCAAAGATGAACACGATGAAACGATCTAATTGCTTTGCTTAGTTTGGGTCTGTCCATCACATCATTCTCCCAATGATATGATCTCATTATCAATTGACAACTCATGTCTATGGTTAGGAAACCTTAACCATCATTGATCAATGAGCTAGTCCATAGAGGTGTACTAGGGACACGGTGTTGTTCACAAACCACACAAGTATTAATGTTTCCGCTTAATACAATCCTAGCATGGAATATAAACTTTATCATGAACAAGAATTATAATAATAACATCTTTATTATTGCCTCTAGGGCATAATTCCAACAGTCTCCCACTTACACTAGAGTCAATAATCTAGTTTACATTTGGCAACAATCTCACACCCATGGCAATCGAGGTGTCGATCATGTTTTACACGTGAAAGAGGTTTAGTCAATGGATCTGCGACATTCAGATCTGTATGTACTTTGCTGATCTTCGATCTCCATACGCTATATAATCTCGGATTATATGAAACTTATGTTGATATGCTTGGTCTTTGGATGATATCTTGGTTCCTTAGCGAGTGCTATGGCGGCGGTGTTGTCACACAATATCTCCATGGGTCCAATGCACTTGGAACCACGCCAAGCTCGGATGAAGTTTCTGATCCAAACTCCTTCACTTGACGCTGCAGCAGCCATGTATTCCGCTTTCATCAGAGATCCCGCGATCACGCTTTGCTTGCAGCCTTCTCCACTTTCACTCCTCCATTCAAAATATACACGTATCCGTCCGAGATTTACAATCATCCTTGTCGGTGTCGAAACTAGCATCGACGTAACCTTTTACGACGAGCTGTTCATCACCCCATAGACTAAGAACATTTCTTTAGTCCTATTTAGGTACCTTAGGATGTTCTTCACGGCTGTCCAAAGGTTCCACTCGGATCACTTTGATATCCGCGTCAAACTAAGAGCATTGGACACATCCGGTCTAGTACACACAGATGGCATACATGATGGAACCTATGGCCGAGGCATAAGGCACTTTGCTCATAGCTTCCTATCATTTACCATAGGCGGACACCGAGCCTTGCTCAATATCTTACACGACAACATAGGCACCGGACCTTTCAATGCCTTATCCATCTGAACCTTTTCGAACTTTGTCTAGGTATATACCGGCTTAAAGCTATCAGCGTCTTTGTCTATCTCTATAGATTTTGATGCCCAATATATAAGCAGCTTCACCTAGGTCTTTCATTGAAAAACACTTGTTCAAATAACTCTTCACATCGTTAAGCATGTTGATGTCATTTCCAATAATCAATATGTCATCCACATATAGTACCGTAAACGCCACCGAGCTCCCACTCACTTTCTTGTAGATGCAAGCTTCAGAGCAATTTGGAACAAATCCAAAGCTCTTGATCACTTGATCAAAACGAAGGTTCCAACTCCGAGATGCTTGCTTGATCCATAAATGGAACGCTGAAGTTTGCATACTTTATCAAGATCCTTAGGATCGACAAAACCTTCGGGTTGCATCATATACAACTCTTCATCAATGTTGCCATTGAGGAAAGCGTCTTGACATCCATCGCCATATTTCATAATCATGAAACGCAGCAATTGCTAATAAAATCCGAATGGACTTAAACATCGCCACGGAGAGAAAGTCTCATCGTAGTCAACACCTTGAACTTGTCGAAAACCTTTCGCAACAAGCCGTGCTTTATAGACGGTAACATTACCATCCGCGTCCGCTTTCTTCTTGAAGATCCATTTGCACTCAACGACCTTTCGTCGCTAGGAGGGTCCACCAAAGTCCATACTTGGTTTTCGCTCATGGATCCCAATGGATTTCATGGCTTCTAGCCATTTCTAGTCTGGGCTCATCATCGCTTCCTCATAGTTCGTAGGTTCACCGTCTTCTACTAACAAGACCAAGACAGGTTTGCCGTACCACTCAGAGGGGCACGCGACCTTGTCGACTGCGATGTTCAAGAAAAGATCGTCCAAGCTTCATGATCCTTGTCATTAGCTTCCTCTATTGTTGGTGTAGCGGCATCGAACAATTTCAGGTGCTGCGCTACTCTCCAATTCAAGAGAAGGTTCAATAACCTCGCCTAGCTCTACTTTCCTCCCACTCACTTCTTTCGAGAGAAACTCCTTCTCAAGAAAGGAACCGTTCTTCATGCATAAACACTTTGCCTTCGGTTACGTGATAGAAGGTATACCCAATAGTTTCCTTAGGGTATCCTATGAAGACGCATTTCTCGCTTTGGGTTCGAGCTTGTCCGCATCAACTTCTTGACGAAGCTTCAGATCCCCAAACTTTAAGAAACGAAAACTTAGGTTTAGCACCAAACCACAGTTCATACGGTGTCGTCTCAACGGATTTAGATGGAGCCCTATTTAAAGTGAATGCAGCGGTTTCTAATGCATAACCCCAAAATGATAACGGCAAATCAGTAAGAGACATCATCGATCGGACCATATCTAATAGGGTTCGATTCCGCTGCTCGAACACACCATTGTTGTGGTGTTCCGTATGGCGTGAGTTGTGAAACGATTCCACTCGCTTTGAGATGCGTGAGAAAATCATAACTCAAATATTCGCCCCACGATCGGATCGTAGAAACTTAATCTTTACATTATGGTTCTCCACTTCATTCTGAAATTCTTTGAACTTTTCAAATGTTTCAGATTTATGTTTCATTAATTAGATATACCCTTATCTACTTAAGTCATCGGTAATAGTGAGAAAATAGCGATATCCATCGCGGCCGAAACACTCATCGGTCCGCATACATCGGTATGTATGATTTCCAACAAGTCCGTTGCTCGCTTCATCATTCCGGAGAACGGGTTTTGATCATCTTGCCCATGAGGCATGGTTCGCATGTGTCAAATGATTCAAAATCAAGAGACTCCAAAAGTCCATCGAATGGAGTTTCTTCATGCGTTTACACCAATATGACCTAGACGATTGCCACAAATAAGTAGTATTATCACTATCTACTTTGCATCTCTTAGCCTCAATGTTATGGATGTGTGTTTCATCCCTTCGAGATTCGGAAGAAATAAACCATTCACAAGAGGTGCATGACCATAAAAGATGTTACTCATATAAATAGAACAACCATTATTCTCCGATTTAAATGAATAACCGTCTTGCAATAAACACGATCCGAAATAATGTTCATGCTCAACGCAGTACATAATAACATTCATTAATGTTTAAAACTAAACCCGAAGGTAAAAATAAGTAGAGCTTTACGACGGCCATCACATCAACTCTTAATCAGTTGCAACGCCAAGATCGTCACCTCATCCTCGCAAGTCAGCTCATTCCGTAGCTCTGCTTGAGTTACAAATATTAGCAACCGAACCGGTATCAAATACCTGTGCACTACAACGAGGGCTAGTAAGGAAAACATCAATAACATGTATATCAAATATACCTTTGATGGTGCCAGCCTTCTTGTCCGCTAAGTACTTGGACACGATTCGCTTCAAAGTGACCCTTGTCCTTGCAATAGAAGCACTCAGTGTCCGGCTTAGGTCCAGACTTGAGATTCTTCTCAGCAGGGGCAACGCGCTTGCCGCCGCTTTTCTTGAAGGGCTTCTTTGCACCTTTACCTTTCTTAAAGGAGGGCTTGTTGACCATCAACACATGATTATCCTTCTTGATGTCCACCTCCGCAGCCTTCACTTTGCGAAGAGCTCGGTGATCGTATCGTGGAACCAATCTGATTATGAGTCACTACAAAACTTTTGTAGCCGGGAGAGAGTGATTGCAGAACCCTGTCAATCTTGAGCTCCTCTGGAATCTTGCAGTCCAGTTGCTCAAGGCGTTGAGTGTAGCCCGACATCTTAATGGCGTGCTCACTAACGGAACTCCCTTCCTCTATCTTGTAGTTAAAGAACTTCTCGGAGATCTCATATCTCTCAGAACGGGCCTGAGTCTGAAACATGGTTTTCAACTCTTCGAGAATCTCAAAGGGCCCGGGATAGTTTTCAAAACGATTTTGAAGTTCCGATTCCATAGCAAACAACATGGTGCTCTTAATCACACCATAATCATCTTTGCGCCGATAGATGCAGCTTTCTCATCAGCGCAGCTTGCAGTTAGGGTCACCTAACGCTTTCCCAAGGACATAGTCCTTTGACCGCCGATGTAATGATTCTTAGATTGCGGAACCAGTTGGTGAAATTAGACCCATTGTTCTTAAGCTTTTCTTTCTCAGCAAAACGTTGAAGTTGAAGTTGGACTTGGCCATGTGATCTACTGATTTGCAAGTACAATTTAGACTATGTTCATGATAAATAGTTCAACTTAATCAAATTACTAGATGAACTCCCACTAAATTCAACATCCCTCAAGTTGTTTAGTGAACACGATCCAAATTCACCACACCTAATCCGATCTTCACGAGAAGAGATGTGGTTTCAATGGTAGACAACGAAGTGTCGATCATATCATTCATATGACTCATGCTTAACCTTTCGGTTCTTGTGTTCCGAGGCCCTGTCTCAGACATGCTAGGCTCGTCAAGTAAAACCAAGTATTTCGCGTGTAAAACTGGCTTGCACCCGTTGTATGTGAGCGAGAGTCTATAGCACCCGATCATCACGTGATGCTTGGACACGATTTAACTTTCGCAACGGTGCATACTTGGGGAGAACACAGCTTTTATCTTGATCTTTAAGTGAGGAATCATCTTATAATGCTACCGTCGCGATCTAAGCATAATAAGATACATAAAAGGATAAACATCACATGCATATAACTTTATGTGACATGGTATATACAATCTACGAGAAATGATCTAAATCTTGTGCGTTCCGGAATGATCTCCATCACTTCACCATGATTGCCTCCACCACGAATAGCAACTACAACTATTGCTAACTACTTAGCGATAAAGTAAAGCTATTACATGGCATATAAGAAGTTGACTCGCAGGTCATACACAATTATAAAGACAACCATATGGCTCCTGCCGGTTGTGTACTCATCGACATGCAAGTCGTGAAACATTACAAAACATGATCATCGCATACATTATACACATCACATCTTGGGCCATACCATATCACGTAAAACACTCCTGCAAAAACAAGTTAGACGCCTACTTTGTTGTTGCATGTTTTACGTGGCTTATGGGAGTAGATGCTAAGAAAAATTCTTACCTACGGAAAGCCACAACGGTGATATTATGGTTGCCAAACTCCGGTGTTAATCCCATGACAACTATAGTGAGAGAAACTGACATCCACCAGCCGCATGTATGGTACAAGCCACACGTCAAGTGCGGAGCGGTCGCGAACGACGTCCGCGTAAGGTTGGCCTGGACCGCTTCAATCTCACTATCCCGCCATAAGAAGAACACAAACAAGAGGCTTGCAACGAAAACATCAACGCCTCGCAACAACCATGTTATGCTCTACTCGTGAATCACATCTACGCATAGATCTAGCTCGATACCATCAAGGGTTTTCGCATAGTAAATCAAAATTTTCTACGGAAGCTTAACAGAGGGAAAGCCAAGATCTAATCTAGGAGATGCAAACAACGAGAGATTGGATTAGATCTTCATACCCTTGAAGATTCAAGTGAACGTTAAATCCGAACGTGGGTGATGTAGTCGTACTCGCTTCTCCTCCTCGCGATCCGATCCGATCTAGCACCACAAGTGGCGGTGCCTCCGTGAGATGCACACGTGCAGCACCTCGATGTCTCCTCCTTCCTCGGACCAGCAAGTATGGTGGAGAGATGGATTGGATCTACAACACGACGGCGTGGTGTATATGGTGGAGAATTTCTGCCGCAGGGCTTCGCCTACAAACAGTCGGGAGGGAGAGAGGAGGGCAGCAGAGCAACTAGGGTTTGGAGGAAGGTGTGTAGTGGAGGGAGGGGGTGCACCAGTCCTCTATATATAGAGGGGGGGTGCGGCCAGCCCTTGCCCATCCTCCAAGCCTATCTCTAGTTTAAACGATTTAAACTCTCCCTTCTAGAAACCCTATCTTATCTCTAGTTTAAACGATTTAAACTTATCTAGGATCAGCTGGGCCCTATGGGGCCTTGTTCCCCTGGCCCAATGCGGCCAGGACACTCCCTCATAGGCCCATGCCCCCTCCCGGAAGGTGGGGCCACGTTGGTCTCCTTCCGGAAGGTTCTAGAAGCTTCCGGTACAATACCGATTGACCCGGAACAATTCCGAACTCCAAAAACTGCACTGCCTTATATGAATCTTATTCTCCGGACCACTCCGGAACCTCTCGTGATGTCCCGGATCCCATCCGAGACTCCGAACAAAAATTCATAAACCAAGTATCCAATCTATCCTAGCTTCGAGACACGTTAAGTGTGTGACCCTGCGGGTTCGAGAATATGCAGACATGATCTTCTATCAATAATCAACAGCGGGGTCTGGGCACCCATATTGACTCCCACACATTCATAGATGATCATATCGGATGAACCACGATGCCAGGATTCAATCAATCCCATATATATATTCCCTTCGTCTCGCGATATTTTACTTACCCGAGATTCGATCGTCGGTATCGTCATACCTAGTTCAATCTCGTTCACGCTAGTACTTTACTGTTCCGTAATCCGATATCACTTTGTGATTAACTCCTTAACCACATGCTTTCAAACGGTGTTGATATCGACACGAGTGGGCCCAAGTATATCTCTCCGACTTGGGAGGGACAAATCCCATCTCGATACATACAACCCAACAGATACTTTCCGATCACCTGAGAGACACCTTTATGATCACCCTCTCATAGGATGACGTTTGATGACCTCAAAGCTTTCTTCCGATACCAGGGAGTTGTATTATCTCATGGTCTAAGGAATACAATATTTGACATAGGAAAAGCTTCGCAAAGATGAACACGATGAAACGATCTAATTGCTTTGCTTAGTTTGGGTCTGTCCATCACATCATTCTCCCAATGATATGATCTCATTATCAATTGACAACTCATGTCTATGGTTAGGAAACCTTAACCATCATTGATCAATGAGCTAGTCCATAGAGGCGTACTAGGGACACGGTGTTGTTCACAAACCACACAAGTATTAATGTTTCCGCTTAATACAATTCTAGCATGGAATATAAACTTTATCATGAACAAGAATTATAATAATAACATCTTTATTATTGCCTCTAGGGCATAATTCCAACATAAACTTTTCAGGGGAAACCACTACAATCATGATATGCTTAATTACTAAGGCCAACATGGGATGTCTTTGGCATTACCTTTTAGCCCATGTCAATATGAGATCATTGCATAGTCTCCACATGGGTGGCCACATTTTTAGACTAAGAGATGTTTCCTTTGCCAAAGATCATGTTTGTAGGGCTTGTATTGAAGGAAATATGCATGAAACCTCTCACAAGAGCAAGAGAAAGACCATTATATTTTCCAAGAGGTTCTTGGAGCTCCTTCATATGGGCCTATTTGGACCTCCATCTCATGCAAGACTTGGTGGGAAGAAATATTGCTGAGTGATTGTTGATGACTATTCAAGATGGATGGGTTTATTTCTTCAAGTTGAAGAGTGAGACCCAAAATATCGTCATCAACTTTGTCAATCAAGTTCAACGCAACACGATGTAGCCATAATTGACAATGACAATAGACAACGACACTGAGTTTAAGAACTACACCTTAAATGAGTTCCTTAGTGATGAGGGGATAAAACATCAATATTCTGATGCATACACCCCTCATAAAAATGGTGTAGCCGAGAGGAAGAACCATACTCTTATGGATGCGGCAATAACTATGTAACCAAAGATTAAATCTCCATATAACTTTTGGGCCGAAGCCATCTCCCATGCATGCCATGCCACCAATCGGCTCTACCTCCACAATGGTTTGAACAAGACTCCATATGATATTCTCACCGGCAATAAGCCCAAGTACTTCCGAGTGTTTAGTCTAAGTGTTATATTCTCATGAAAATTTGTTCTGTCTAAATTCGAGTCAAGGGCCCAAGAGGGCATTTTTGTTGGTTATGCCATGGATTCTCACACTTAAAAAATCTACAAAAAGTCCAATGGGTAGGTTGAAGAGACTTGTAATGTGAGGTTAGACGATAATGAAGGCTCTCTTGGAGGGCAAGTTGGTGTTTGTGATATAGGTGATGGAATGCCTCCTCAAGCCATAAGAAGAATGTGTGTGTGATTTTTCTACCCTGTTGAGGAACCTCTTCTAGCTGAAGGAGAAGGACGATTATCTATTCAAGTGGAGACCTCGCCTACAAATGCATGCCAAGGTCTCCCGAGCTCGTCTCATGTTGGTGAAGGCTAAGCTTTCAAGGAACGAGAGGTTTCGGTGGCTATGGGATCAGAATTTCATACCCTTGCCCAACTGAAACTCTAGGTCTTATTAAAGTATAAGATGATTCTCTCCATCAATTTGAAAATTATGAGCTAAATGAATACCAAGATTACAAGTTGAAGATCAAAATGAGTATCATAACCATGGTGATATGACCAAGTAGTTTATCAAGAATCTCTTGTTGAAGATAAAGCTTGTCGTGAAGCAAGGAGAGCGGCCAAGATAATTTGAGATGAACATATCCTTGCCAATGGTGTTAGAGACTTTAGGAGAGAAATATCAACTTGTAATCAATTAGCTTCCTTTAGCTTTTGCCATGCTTTTATCTCTCATATAGAACCTCAAAAGGTGTATGAAGTTGTTGAGGACTAGGATTGGCTTGAATCCATGCATGAAGAACTCAACAACTTCTAGTGTAACAAGGTGTGGACTTTGGTAGAAAGGTCAAAGGAATGTAAAAAATGTCACTGGGACCATGTGGATATTCAAGAACAAGAAAGATGAAAATGGGATCTTCATTCATAACAAGGCGAGATTGGTGGATCAAGGGTTCTCCCAAGTCAAGGGTAATGACTATGCTGGAAAATTTTCTCTTGTTGCTCACCTTGAATCAATTTGCATTTTTCTTGCTTATGCTACTACACATAATTTCAAGTTCCAACAAATGGATGTCAAAAGTACATTTATTAATGGTCCCTTAAAAGAGTTGGTGTATGTCAAGCAACCTCCATGAAGTGGAGTATCCACGGCAATGCCCATGGATGATGGACTTGGGTTTAGGGAGCGAGGCGTGCTGGTAGATTCACCGGCTAACAGACAAGGGAGAAGGCGAGGTTTACCAGGTTTAGCCCCCTAGAGGGTAATACCCTACTCCTACTTGTCTGATCTTGATTATTGAGTGAGATTACCGTGTCGCTGAAATGGCTATGGTGGAGTAGATCAGATCTTGCCTAGGGAAAATTGTGCGTGAGTTGAAGAGTCCTCCCCAGCTGCCCCTCCTAGCCTTTATATGTGAGGAGAGGTCTCAGGTACCATGACCGAGTTGGTTACAAGCTAGAAGCGAACCCTAGGGTTTCTGAATCTTGGGCTTATTCTTGTTCCACGCACCAGGAATCTGGGCTTCTAATGCTCCGTAGCTGCCAGCTTATCTTAGGCTTCGTGGTCCCCAGCAAACCATCATGTGGGCCTCCAGTTGAGGCGAACCAGGTGTACTAACAGTAGGTACCCGATAGGCTATATCGACGTCACTCCAGGTTTTGAGGATCCCAACTTCTCGAACCATGTATACCAACTTGATAAGGCGCTCTATGGCCTAAAACAAGCCCCACGTAAGTGGTATGAGCATCTTAGAGAGTTGTTTGTGGACCGTGGATTCGAGGTTTGGATAATAGATCCCATTCTTTTTACTAACAGAGTTGGTGGGAATTTGTTCCTATGTCAAATATATGTTGATGGCATTATCTTTGTTTCTATTAACAAAGATTTCAATATTGATATTGCAAAGCTTATGACCGATCTATTTGAGATGTCCATGATGGGTGAGATAGAGTACTTCCTTGGATTTGAAGTCAAACAATTAAGGGAAGAGGCATCATCAATCAAGCCAAATATACCCAAGATATGCTCAAAAGGTTTAATATGGATCAAGTCAAGGGTGTCAAGACTCCCATGCCAATAAAGGTTAATCTTGATCATAATCCCCATGGTAAAGAAGTGGATCAAAAACTCTATCGCTCTATGATAGGTTCTTTGCTTTACCTTTGCACATCTAGATCAAATATTATGTTGAGTGTGGGTATGTGTTCAAGATTTCAAGCCACGAAAAAACCCACATGGTGGCAGTCAAGAGAATCTTTCCATATTTGGTTCATACCCAAACTTTGGGTCATGGTACCCCAAGGAATAAAGATTTGATATTATTGGGTACTCAGACTCGGATTGGACAGGACACAAGGTTGGAAGGAAGTTAACATCTAGGGCTTGACAATTCCTTGCTACGTCCGTGGTTTGTTGGTCATCAAATAAGCAAAATCGTGTGTCCATCTCAACTGCCGAAGCCGAGTATGTCTCCGCTGCAAGTTGTTGTGCACAATTGCTATGAATGAGGTAAACTTCAAGGGATGAGGTGTCATTTTTGACAAAGTGCCTCTTATGTGTGACAAGGATAGTACAATCAAGGTCATCCACAACTCAATGCAACACAACAAAACCAAGCACATTGAGGTTCTTCATCATTTCATACGAGATCATATGGCTCTAGGAGACATTGACTCGATGTATGTTTGTACCAAGAATCAACTTTCCGATATTTTCACGAATACATGTGACGAAGCAAGGTTCTGAGAGTTAAGACATGAGATAAATATCATAGATTCAAGCAATATGACTTGAGAACCTTACATACCTACCCGTGTCTCAATGTGTATCTTTGTCTAGATGTAGGCATGGACATAGGGTGAGTGTAGTTCAATTCATGAACCAACACTTCATTTGTTAAGCATACAATGAATAAATCATTCTTTACAGTCACTTAGTGACAATTGTGCTTCAATGATGAGTATTGGTAATGGACCCAAGATATCTTTGCAGGTACCAAGCCAAATATGCTCAAACATGTTGTCCTCAGCCACCGGCCTCCTCTTGCAAAAAGTTGGAGAATCATGTTTTATTTGGGTTTCTAACCTTGTGTGTTTGTGAAAGTTTTATGCGGTAACTTTATTCTCAAGTTCACTTTGTTTGCAAGTTCTTTGATGTTTCATTTCCATATCATCTACAATGTCGCTATTTGAAGTTTTTCTTTTCCATTGGATGTGTGACAAAATAAGTTTTATATTGTGTGTTTTTGTCCCTATTCATGTGTGTTCTTCTAATAGAACATAACTTCTAGTATCCGGCATGAAAATTCTCTCCAAAATTCTGTTTTCTTTCTCTACATTTCTCCAAAAATATTCCAGCTTTTTTAGTCTTTGGAGTGCTTGGACTCTCCTCGGAGTGGTCCATCCCTCGGGTTTGATGACCCAGAGTGGTTCGACCTCAGTCTGGGGGTTGGCTGAGCCCGTGCTAGACCTTTTAGGTGTCGCGTCAGACTTTCCCCCTGGAGTGGTCTGGTGCATTGGACTCTTGTGCCTAGACTGGCTCGACAGTGTCGACCAGTGCAGCACCAACACATTGAGGTGCTCGGATCGGGTTGACCCTCCCCCCACTTATTTTCTTCTTCGACCCCCAACCATCCTCCACAGTTGCCTCCTCATATGCTCACCCACCTCTCCAAGCAATCCCTTCCTCCCCAAGCCATCTGATCTTGAAGCCCTTGCCCCGATCTACTCCTTCCTCCAAGCATCTTTCACCATTATTGCAAGCACTTGGAGTTCTTGGAACTCTTGTGGTTTTGGGGATTTATACCCACCTCAAGACCATAGTTGCATCCTTCACGGAGTTAGGGCAAGGATGTCATCTGAATTGGGTATGCTTTAGTTTTCTCTAGTCTAATCCCTATATTCCTTGCCTTTAGACACTTCTTTTGGGATTATGAGAATCATGCTAGGGTTTATTGCCCATATGCTATTCCACTTCATTCATGGAATAATCGGTCACCTAGTGATACTTAGAAATATTTATTTGAATGATTTGGCAACGGTTCCCCCATAGGAATGTTAGGTATCACCGGTTTTTAATTTTGCATCTCCATGTACCACTATATCTTGTTCCCTACGTGGTTATGTGCTCTTATCCCATATGCTCTCTTCTTTATTTTCTTCCCAGATTATGAATAAGAAGCTTCTCATGCTCAAAGGGCTCGTGTGGAAGGGAAGAAACTTGTGGTTGTCGAGGCTAGTAGCTCTTATAAGTCTGTGATTGCTCGCAAGAAACAATCTAGAAATTCTACAGCTCCAGTACCTCCCAAGATATCCAAGAGATCCAATCCTCAAGAACCGGTCACAAAAAATTGGAAAAAATGCCCCCACAAAGGAGTTTGTCAATGAAAGAGATCAGTTCAACATGTATGTGTTCCCTCCCACCTCCATGGATGGTAGGTTATATTGCAAGCTCCACCAACAAGCATATGAATTTATGATTGATGCGTTTCTACATCTGGTGGTTAGGCAACAACCTCTTGATGTTCTTTTCTTGAGAAAGCACTATCTGGACGTGATGGAATCTATGAGTATCATGACCTTGTGAATCTTACGGAACTCAAGAAGGACTATAGTGATGATCTTGTGAAGGAATTATTTTCCACCATCTATTTTCACAAGGATGCTACCAAGACCATGACTTGGATGAGTGTGGGTCAGCAATGCACAAGAACTATAGCATAGTTTGTTGCATTGTTGGGTTACACCATCAAGGGTCCATGTGACACGGAGTACTGTTGTATTCATGCTCCAAATCAATCACAACTTTCTTTCCATATGTATCTTCATATGTCATATCCTCCTGGGAGAGGTCTAACTGATGCTCCATTCATTGTGCCCATGACAAGCAAAATATCACACACTCAACAAGCTCCGTCACACCATATCCATCAAGTAAGGTGACAAAGGAACTATCGGTGGATGGACGATGAACACATCGTACTACACTGAGAAACTAAAGAAGATCGACATGATAGACTACATATAAATGGAGCTTCATTCCATGATCCTTAACAATACTTGTTGCATATATGCTCCATACCTTCAAGTGCTCATTGAGGATGCTATGGCCTTGACTTTGCTTGCAACTATGACAAGGTTGAGCATAGGACTCTCAAAATTTGTCCTCCCATCCAAGCGCGCTCTTACAAATCAACCAACTCCAAGCGTTAATTGGTCGAAGAAAGTGAAGGTGAAGAATTTGTGAGGAAGACCCAGGAAATGAAGTCTGGTATCATGGCCACAATTAGGAAGTATTTTTCTTGTCTCTTGATATCCAAAAGCAAAAATACAAGATCCAATGTTCTACCAAGTTGATACACTCCGCTCAAAACTTCTCCATGAGTTCCTAAGGCCTCACCATTGTGAGTGCTTTGGAAGAACGCATTAGTATTCCAACAAAATGGGAAGATGATATGCTACCCCCTCGCAGTTCCTGCACACTTATAATAAAGAAAAATATGACAGTGTGCATTATGAGCATATGGTGAGGAGATTGAAGAACATGAAGAAGTTGGTGGTGATGACACTGAATTTGATGGGTGATCTTCATGGATATTAACATCGGCATTTCCCCTTTTTGGTGTCTTGAGGCCAAAGGGGAGAGATTTCTATTAGGTTTTCACTAATGTAGTTTCTTTTCCTATGGGGATGCATCTTTTTGCTTCTTACATTTGCCTCATCATATCGTTCATCGAACCTTATATTATCTATTTGTGTTTTGAACTTGGGAACTATGCGCTTGTTCTACCTATGTCTGTTTGTGTGTAAGACGTGTAATCCTCCGGTTATCTATGGGTTCAAGACTATGGTGAGCTATCCTCTACTTTTTACTAGTCTTGCACCTTGTACCATGTATTATCTTGCTTCCATATACTTGTGCTCATGCCTTTATGTTAGTTATGTTATGCCGAGTATAAGTTTGAGAGCTATATCTATGTTTTTTCTATCCTTTCTCATTTTCTCTAGTTGATTGGTCTATAAAATATAGGGGGAGTGTTGATCTTAGTAAATACGCATCTTCTATTCAAATGCAAATTATCTTAAATGGTGCACATATTTAGGGGCATCCTCTGTATAATTTCTAGATCATCTATGCATGTTTATCATGATATACCTTTTGCGGCAAATTCTTATGTTGTCATCAACCACCAAAAAGGGGAGGTTAAAAGGACATTTCCCTTCTAAGTGTATTTTGGTGTTTGGTAATAAAACTAGGATGTCTAACCGTCTACTTGAGTTAAATAGGTTGATTTTATGCAAGCAAAGTTTCTAGTGAATCCCCTGTGTTGTGAAGAGAAAAGAACATGAAAGGAATTTTTCCATTTCAGTTTGTAGCTAGTATCCCGTACTATAAAGAGGGAATACACGGAGAAATATTGAGGTGGAATCCGACTGGTTAAAATCCTTTCCCACCATATTTTAATGCCCATTTCCCTCCCCTTGAAAATCTAGACCAATGGAGACATTGGTGAAAACCTGCATGGTCGAAGTGGTTCGATGGCTACGGATTGCCCGACACGTCAAAGTGGTCTAGGGCTGGGCTGATGTTCAGATGGAGTTCTCGGTACCCCCTTTGGACATTCGTGTCAGAGTTAGTATGATGGACCAGTCCGACGACTTGGAGTGGTCCAGCCAGGTTGGCTAGTCTGGCATGTCGAAGTGGTTCAACCACGTCTACTATTTCGCGCATGCAACTTTCCCCAACATTTTCTCTTCCCAGATATAAAATCCCTTGTCCACCTACCTTGGTAGAGGATAGTTGCATTTCCTATATCCTCCATTACTCTAGTACCCTAGAGTTTCAATTACTCCCTCCCTAACCTACCAAACTCATTGATACTTTGGGGATTGGGGGCGGAGACCTAGATCTACATCTCCACCAAACCGATTTGGTTCCATCACTCTATTCCTCTCTGGATCTTGTTACTCTTAGGTTCTTGGAACCTAGACGGAAGTTGGTGTCCTTGAAGCTAGGAGTTAGTGTTGTAAAGGTTGGTTGACTTATGAGGAGCCTCCAAGTTGTTGTGGAGTTTTCCCTAACCTTGTTGTAAATGTTTAGGTCACCTTCTTCAAGGCCACCACTTAGTGGATTGTGTGCTCGCCTTGGTGGTGCACCCGCAGGAGAATAGGGTGATGAACCACAAGTATAGGGGGTGTATCGCAGTATTTTCGAGGGAAGTGAAACCCAATTTATTGATTCGACACAAGGGGAGCCAAAGAATATTTATAAGCCTTAACAACTGAGTTGTCAATTCAGCTGCACCTGGAAACAATCTTGCTCACAGCAGTTTACTAGTAGCAACAGTTTTGTAGTAGCAATAGTAAAGTAGCAGCAGTAGTAAAGTAAAGACAATAGTAACAATAGCAGTAAACAGTAGGATTCGAGTGCGGTAGGCATAGGGATGGATGGACGGGCGTTGCATGGACAAGACAATTCACATAGCAATCAGAACATAGGGCAATTGCAGATAAATAAGATAAAACATCCAAGTACTAGATAATCCTAGGCATGTGTTCCATATATAGTCATACATGCTCGCAATGAGAACTTGCACAACATCTTTTGTCCTGCCAGCCCGTTTGCAGCGGGGCCTCAAGGGAACTACTGGCAATTAAGGTGCTCCTTTTAATAGAGCACCGAAGCAAAGCATTAACACTCCGTGAACACATGTAATCCTCACATCAAAGCCATTCCCTCCGGTTATCCTGATTTACGCCACAGGCCATTGGTTCCGGACAACAACGTGTGTATACAACTTGCAGATAAGACTATAAACAATACTATCATAATGAATCAATAACATGTCCAGATCTGAAATCATGGCACTCGGGCCCTAGTGACAAGCATTAAGCATAACAAGTCGCAACAAAGTCATAAAGCACTAATATAAGATACTAGGCACACCATGCCCTAACAATCTGATGCCATTACATGAACGATCTCATCCAATCCCTACCATCCCCATAGCCTACAGCGGGGGATTACTCACTCATAGATGGGGGAAACATGGATGGTTGATGGAGAAGCAATGGTGGTGATGATGGCGATGATCTCCTCCAATTCCTCGTCCCGGCAGGGTGCCAGAACGGAGTTTCTGGTACTATTTCGTGGAATCTGGTGGTGGCGGCGGAGCAGGACTCCTTCTAGAAAAACGTCGAGCCCCCCCTGAGTTTTTAGGTCAGAAGGCATCTTATAGGCGAAGAGGGAGACCGAGGGGGTGTCTGGGGCGGCCAGACCACCCCCTGGCACGGCCAGGCCTAGCCCGCACGGCCAGGTGGTGTGGCCTGGGCCCAGCCCTCCTCCGTCTCGTATTCTGGCTCCGGGAGTCTTCTAGTGAAATAGGATTTTTGGCATATTTTCCGGGATTTTTCCTGATAGTTGATTTTCTGCACAAAAAGTAGACACCAAAGCAATTCTGCTGAAAACAGCGTCAGTCCGCGTTAGTTGCATCAAAATCACACAAGTTTAGAGGAGAAACAATAGCAAAAGTGTTTGAGAAAGTAGATACGTTTTGGACGTATCAATTCCCCCCAAGCTTAGCTTATTGCTTGTCTTCAAGCAATTCAGTTGAAAACTGAGTGCGATAAAAGAAACTTTCACGAACACATTTGCTTCATATGATGTATATATTCTCAGCATGTGATCAACTACTTAGACAATTCATAATAAAGAGTATGCAACTAAGTTTACTTAATAGGCATTGCAAGCTATGAAGAGATTCCAACTTAAAAATAATAAATAGCATGAAGTATAAATATAAGCAACATTACAATGCTCATAACAAGGTATGAAAGAGTGGTATCTCGCTTGACTTTGATTATGAATGCCAAGGCAGCTCTGAAGTTCAGGTGAAGACTAGAAGTAAAGATGTCAAAGATACACGCATCAAAGTCATAACACAAATAATCAAGTAATGAGACAGGCACAAAGAATGACAACTATGCTCTCAAGGAAGTGCTCGTAGAATAAGTGGAGACTCAACAAGGAAATGAAAAGGTTTTGAATAGTTTGAAAGGCTTCCAAATGCTAAAAGTATGGTACTCATTAGCTTTGAGCTCTCATTGCCCCTATCATAAGCATCTTTAATATGGTTAAGGTGAAAGTGAGGTCCAATCTGAGTTATATGCTTGACAGACTATAAACTGGAAATCCCATGTCCCTTGAGTACGAGGGCCGCTCCTCATGCTACTCAACTTTAGTTACCTGTAAGTTCTTGTCATTGTAAATACGTGCGTATCATAGAGAACCGCCAACGGGGTACCCCTTGCCCGATGATACGGAAGAATCCCCATATCAAAATGACAAGGCAAGCAGACAATGAGTATCTCGGCAATCTTCTTATTTACCATGGGAAAATGGTGATTTTTTCTCTCTTTCCTCTTTTCTCAAATCTCTCTTTTTTTCTTTTCTTTTTTCTCAATAGCTATCTCTCTCTTTTTATAAGAATAATGCTTCATAGATATCATTATGGTTACGCTGCAGGTTTCCACCATGACGACATGGATTAGACCAGCGGCCCAGGCATTTCTCTAACACACATACATAACTCCATGGACTTACAAGCTCCCCTTTTATTTCACACCGACGACATCAAACAAAAGAGCATGGTATCAACTGGGTATATATTTACAGGTGTTGAAAGCGTACCCCGTGACAACACGGTTCTGCTAATCCCCAGCCTATAATTTGCAAGCATATAACTTCCATGGACAGTCACAATGGTTCAGATTTATTAAGTGTAGAAAATAAATTGTGCCATCAAGTTCGTGAGAGCTTTACTAACTAACTTTCTCATAACAAGGAAACATTTTATTCGGAAGAAAACAAGGCATATTGAATATGCACGAAAATAACAAATGATGCTAATAGGTAGGTATGGTGGAAACTTTGGCAATATTTGGTTTTAGGGAGTTGGAAACATGAGTAAAACATACTCAGTGAAAGTGAAGGCTAGCAATAGTAAGGGAGCGACAAACGAGAGAGCAATAGCTATCATAATCATGCTTGCAACAAAACAAGACTAATCATGGCATGAAAGTGATTCAAGACCCTCAAGGCAAAATAATTCATCGAGGTTTAACTGATTATTTCAGTCATATGCATGCGTGAGCATGTGCCAAGTCAATTCAAATGAAACATTTAGAGGAGGATACCACGGTGTCATACCAAGTTATGAATAGAATAATTCAAGCAAACACTCATATGACATGCTACAAGCTATTAGAAAGCTGGAACTAATCATGAGAAAGCAAGAACTACTAAGCATCCATGAATAACATACACCCTACACGAACAGACTAAGCATGCCCACAATTATGAGTATATGTACAAAAATGAAAACAAATAGAGTTTGTTACCAGCCTCTTACCACACCTCAAGTTGTCATTAATCCTCATTATTGCTCTTCACTTGCGTGGCTTGAATAATAATATGAAACCAAATCCCACTGAGAACCGCTGAACCCTGCAACAAACTCACAAAACCAAAGAAGAAGAACAAATATTTTTGGTGTTTTCGATTTTTAAAATAAGAACCAAAAAGGAAGAACAAGCAAAGCAAAATCTTTTTAGGTTTTTCGAATAGTTCAAACAAAGCAAAAAAGGGAAAAACAAACCAAAGCAAAAAGAAAAAGAAGCAAAGCAAAGAGAAACAACAAAAATATTTTTGGTCTTTTTGTGTTTTTAGAAAGCAAAAGCAAAGAAAGAACAAAAACTAAAAAGAGAACGAAACATGAATATACAAAGTACCGACGAAACATGATATGGAGATGAGTGCGATGTCGGTGTACCTCCCCCCAAGCTTAGGCTTTTGGCCTAAGTGGGTGTCAATCCCATGCTAGCCAGGATGAAGTGTCATCGTGGTACGACGAGGAGGTACCCTCGTCCTGGTGCGAGCTCGAGTACCCTCCATAGTGCGTGGAGTAATCGTAGGAGGGCACATCCTCCTGGTGTTGCCCGTGGAAACCCAGCAAGCGGAGCTGCTCGCCACCTCCTCCTTGGAGCGCGACCACAGTCTCCTGTGAACACTAAACAAAGTAGACTGCGGCAAAGGGATCTCCCTCTCATCCCCGTCAGTAAACAACATCCTATATACTAGACCATCCAAATCAGAATCAGAAGTGACAAAATGATGAGTTTTCATAGCAACAAGGTCAGGCCTTTGTGGTGCCAATATAGTATCATTGGGGTCCACTGAAAGCCCTAATGCATTGACCATACATGAGGCAATGATGCCCCCATAGATAGGCCCCCTAGCAGCTAGGCGGCGAGCAATAAGCGAGCCTAGGTTGTACCGAGTATCATTGTTAAGCGCAGCAGCAAGGATGGCTAAATGATAGTTGGAGATATTACTCATATTCTCCCTACCGAGAACGCTAGTAGCAAGATAATATGCAAAGTATCTAAGAGCAGGGAGTTGGATGTTTCTTATCTTTTTGTGCTGAGCTACACGGTCATCATCATTGGTCACCCCTCGGCAAAGCTCCAGCAAATCAGCGGGTCGCCCTTGAATCTTCTTCACGGTCCCTGTCATACTCACACCTACAATACTGCAAAATCTTTCCAATGACATAGTAAAGGGAAGATTATAAATTTTGAAAGAGACAGTTGACTGATAGGGCGTGTTAGTAAACACGAAGCTCTGAACAAAAGTTTTGGTGAGCATAGCGTATTGCTCACTCTCATCTTGCATGTATGAGGTCAAACCAACCCTCTGAATTAGTAGCAAGAAATCATCAAGAATCCCTCCAGCTTGTAAGAAAGTAAAACAAGGAAAAGTAGAAGGGTGAGCATCCCCATCATCCCCTTCATTACCAATACGAGTTGCAATGAGATCTTCGTTGTATGATGGCCTAAACTGAGAGGCTGATCTTGAGGGCCTCGACCTCCTAGGTGCATCCCTCTCAAATATCTCTCCAAAGGTATGGTTGTTCATGCTTGATATTCTGAAATTTAAACACCTATTAAACAAGTGATTGCAAAGTGAATATAATGAAGGGCAGTACTCATAGGGACTTGTAAGAGGCCTAAACATGCATCAAAACTATATCTCTTAGCATCAAACAAGCTTACAAGCTCTCATAACCTGTCACCTACAGCAGCAAAATACTTAAGATATAAACCACTAAACACAAATCTACTTGGACAAGCGGAGGAGTCACATACCAGAGAACAAATGCTCCAAATTTCAGCAGCAAAGATGGGCTGAGCAAGGAGATCGAAAAATCGAGGGCAAGCACAGCAAAAACGCGATTTTGAGCAATGAACTGGAGTTTACTCAGGAGAGAGAAGAAAGTGGCAAGTGAGAGAGTGAGTGGAGGGCCAGGGGTGGCCCACACCATGGCATGGCGCCACCTAGGGCAGGCCGCGCCACCAGGTGGTGTGCCTGCCTGGTGGGCCCCCCTGGTACCTTCCAGGCACTCCTCTGCCCCATTTTCACGTAAAAATTTAATATGAATTTTCTGAAATTTTTCGAGACACTTTATTTTTGGGCATTTTTTGGTATAAATGAATGATTTTTTGACAGAAAAAGGTTTTTTTGGAATGATGCAAAGACAAAACAAGGCTACGACTTCAGAAGTTCTAAGACACTCTAACAAGCAAGCAACTAACAACAGAAAAGAAAACTAAACGAAAGCAAAAACTAAAATGGATAGAATAGAAGTAAGAGGAGATAATCATGGTGAAAACATTGTTTTGTTCAATGAAATCCTTTTGTTAACAAGGTTGATCAGATCTTGTTACCAAAACAATTTCATACGAGACAAAACTTTGTATTCCACTAATGATTATGTTACCTCAACTTTGATAGCAATGGTCCCAATCATAATAGTTTCAATTTTTCTCTTGGTATGGGACAATATATTTCTCCAACTTGAATGCCCTCAACATGTTCAATTGAATTATAACCATAAGTCCTATCAATCTTCTTGGGGAAATAGATAGTATGTTCCTTGTCATTAACATTGAAAGTCACCTTTCCTTGATTACAATTAATAACAGCTCCTACAGTATTAAGAAAAGGTCTCCCAAGAATAATAGACATATTATCATCTTCAGGCATTTCAATCACAACAAAATCGGTTAATATCAAGCAATTATGAGCCACTTGAACAGGTACATCCTCGCATATACCAACAGGAATAGTGGTAGATTTATCAGCCATTTGCAAAGATATATCAGTTGGTATTAATTTTTCCAGTTGAAGTCTCTTATATAGAGAGAAAAGCATAACACTAACTCCAGCTCCCAAATCACACAAAGCATTTCTCACATAACTATTTTTAATAGAGCAAGGGATAGTTGGAATCCCTGGGTCTCCAAGTTTCTTTGAAACCTTACCATTAAAGGAATAATTAGCAAGCAAAGTAGAAATTTCTTCATTAGGGATCTTCCTTTTATTCGAGATAATATCCTTGATATACTTTGAGTAAGGATGCAATTTAATAGCATCAGTCAAAGGAATTTGCAGGAATAAAGGTTTCATCCACTCACAAAACTTATTATAGTGTTCATCTTCCTTTGACTTGTGTTTCTTATCAGGGAAAGGCATAAGTTTTTCGACCCAAGGCTCTCTTTCACTACCATGTTTCTTAGCAATAAAATCTTCTTTAGTGTATTTAGTACTCTTAGTGTGCTTTTCAGGTTCTTCTTCTTCTTTTTCTTTATCATGAACATCATTTTCTTCATTACCACTTTCAGTTTCAGCATCAGAGATAGATATACTATTAGGATCTTTAGCGGATTTAGAGGGTTCTACAATAGTTTTATTTTTCTTTTTTCTTTTCTTACGAGTAGTACCACTATTTTTAGCTTGTTGAGAATCCTGCTCGATTCTTTTAGGATGCCCCTCAGGATATAGAGGATCCTGGGTAGCAGCACCACTTCTAGTTCTAATTTCATAAGCATGTTTTTCTTTAGCAGCATTAACTAGAAAGTCTTTTTGCACTTTAATGAGTTGATCTATTTGAGTTTGAACCATTTGAAAGTGTTTAACAATCATTTTAACATCATTATAGGTTCTTTCCACAGTATCTTTTAACCCAGCAATAGCTCTAGTGTTTTCCATTAGATGATTTTGCACCCTTTTATTAAAATTATCCTGCTTAACAATAAAGATATCGAATTCTTCTAAGCATTGATCAGGAGGTTTAGAGTAAGGGATATCACCTTCATCAAAGTGTTGGAGAGAGTGTACCTCAATAGTGGATGAGTAGGGGATATTCTTACATAATTCTTCTATAGGAGGTAAATTTTTGACATCTGCAGCTTTAATTCCCTTCTCCTTAAGACATTTCTTAGCTTCCTTCATCACTTCATCATTTAATTCAATAACTCCCCTCTTTTTTGATAATGGTATAGGCGCAGGTATAGTTGATTCAGGTATGATTACTTCAGGTATAGCTGGTTCAGGAGGAGCCCAGTCTTCATAATTCTTGCTTATTTTAGCCATTAATTCCTCAGCTTCCTTGGGAGTCCTATTCCTGAAAACACAATCATCACAACTATCTAGGTATGTCCTAGATTCTTCAGTTAGTCCATTATAAAATATATCAAGAAGCTCATTCTTAGGTAATGGACTTCCAGCCTGTGCATGGATCAAAGCACAAAACCTTGCCCATGATTTAGGCAATATCTCTTTTTCTCCCTGTTTAAAATCCAAAAGTTCCCGCGAAATAGCATGTCTAGCACTTGGAGGAAAATATTTCTGCAGGAAAGTACTAATCAAGCAATCAGGGCTATCAATAGATCCAGGAGGTAAATTACTAAACCAAGTTTTAGCTTCTCCTAAGGGGAAAATCTTAGCAACAAAGTAAGTACGCATCTTAATATCATCAGAAAACAAGCCACTCATGGTAGAAAGTTCATTCATATGTGCTACCGCACTTTCATTCTTAGTCCCACAAAAAGGTTCTTTCTCAACAATAGCTATGTAAGATAGATCAAGAGAGAAATCATAATATTTATCTTTAATGTTTATGGGAGAAGCAACAAACTTAGCAATAGGAGACAATTTGGGTCTAATAGTACGCCTCTCAAGGAGACTCTTAGCAGCGCTCCTATCATGGGTGTTTTTACATTCTTTAATAAATTCATCGGTCATCTCAACATAACCGTCTTCAATATCATAACTCTCACTAGACTCAGGTGAACTAACAGGTGTAGTAGTGTCTTCATTAGGAGTTTCAGTATTTCCAGCTATAGTTCTAGCAATCGTAGCATCTAGGAAAGGACCTAATGAACCACTCTTATCAAGCACAGTAGAAGCAGCATCATAAGTATCAGAAGTTTCAGATTCAGCAGAAGTAGCAGTGTGTGTGGTGGTGTAACAAGCTTACTCATAACAGATGGTGAATCAAGAGCAACAGAGATGTTCAAAACCGTACCTCTTCTTGTAGTGGATGGTAAAATAGGAACCTTGCCATCACGAGACTTACCCATGATGGATGGATAACAACGAACAATAGAGAATCCAAGTGAAGTTGATAAATAAAGCTATGCTCCCCGGCAACGGCGCCAGAAAATAGTCTTGATGACCCACAAGTATAGGGGGTGTATCACAGTATTTTCGAGGGAAGTGAAACCCAATTTATTGATTCGACACAAGGGGAGCCAAAGAATATTTATAAGCCTTAAAAACTGAGTTGTCAATTCAACTACACCTGGAAACAATCTTGCTCACAGCAGTTTATTAGTAGCAACAGTTTTGTAGTAGCAATAGTAAAGTAGCAGCAGTAGTAAAGTAAAGACAGTAGTAACAATAGTAGTGAATAGTAGGATTCGAGTGCGGTAGGCATAGGGATGGATGGACGTGCGTTGCATGGATAAGACAATTCACATAGCAATCAGAACATAGGGCAATTGCAGATAAATAAGATAAAACATCCAAGTACTAGATAATCCTAGGCATGTGTTCCATATATAGTCATACGTGCTCGCAATGAGAACTTGCACAACATCTTTTGTCCTGCCAGCCCGTTTGCAGCGGGGCCTCAAGGGAACTACGGGCAATTAAGGTGCTCCTTTTAATAGAGCACCGGATCAAAGCATTAACACTCCGTGAACACATGTAATCCTCACATCAAAGCCATTCCCTCCGGTTATCCTGATTTGTGTCACTTCGGGGCCATTGGTTCCGGACAACAACGTGTGTATACAACTTGCAGATATGACCATAAACAATACTATCATAATGAATCAATAACATGTTCATATCTGAAATCATGGCACTCGGGCCCTAGTGACAAGCATTAAGCATAACAAGTCGCAGCAAAGTCATAAAGCACTAATAGAAGATACTAGGCACCATGCCCTAACAATCTGATGCCATTACATGAACGATCTCATCCAATCCCTACCATCCCCATAGCCTACAGCGGGGGATTACTCACTCATAGATGGGGGAAACATGGATGGTCGATGGAGAAGCAATGGTGATGATGATGGCGATGATCTCCTCCAATTCCCCGTCCCGGTAGGGTGCCAGAACGGAGTTTCTGGTACTGTTTTGTGGAATCTGGTGGTGGCGGCGGAGCGGAACTCCTTTTGGAAAAATGTCGAATCCCCCTAAGCTTTTAGGTTAGAAGGCATCTTATAGGCAAAGAGGGAGACCGAGGGCGTGTCTGGGGTGGCCAGACCACCCCCTGGCACGGCCAGGCCTAGCCCGCATGGCCAGGTGGTGTGGCCTGGGCCCAGCCCCCCTCCGTCTCGTATTCTGGCTCCGGGAGTCTTCTAGTGAAATAGGATTTTTGGCACATTTTCCGAGATTTTTCCTGATAGTTGATTTTCTGCACAAAAAGTAGACACCAAAGCAATTCTGCTGAAAACAGCGTCAGTCCGCGTTAGTTGCATCCGAATCACCCAAGTTTAGAGGAGAAACAATAGCAAAAGTGTTCGGGAAAGTAGATACGTTTTGGACGTATCATGGGGTGAGACCTTTGTGGCGTTGGTGACCTTTGTAGTGCCATACCCCTCCAATGTAGACGTACTTTCCCTCAAAAATAAGGAACTACGGGAATCATCTCCGACTCTTCTTTTTGGTTACCTCATTCCTTACCCTTTACTACTTGTTGTTTACTTCTTGCTTGTATCTTGCCATATAAGATTTTCCACATAGTTGCTTACTAGACATTCTATATTCTTGCTAAGCCTAAATTTAAAAAGAAAGTTAAAATTGTTAGATGCATATTCATTCCCCTCTAGTATACCATACATATTTTTTAATTACTTCTTTATAGGAGTCTATTTTTGACGCATGACCCCTCAAAATGTTAAGAAAAAACATGCCGCAGAGGTCCACACCCGAGTACATGAAATTTCACACCAGGTGGTACAATTTTAGTCATGTGGACATATATGACCTAGCCACCTAGGCCTTGGTAGACACTCTAGGGACATGGTGATTAGCGGTGCTAGTGAGTGGGGGACTTTGGCATGGGTTAATTTTTAGGAAAATGAGAACCCTCCCCTAGACGATACTATCTCGCGGTTGTCTGCCTCCCATGTCATGACTCTAACATGTACAGAACAGGAGGAGGCCCCACCACGTGTCTCATGTCCTCATCTTCTCCACCTTATCTTCCTCGCATTTTCCTTTCTCTTTGCATGCGCCTCTACATGTCCTTGTCCACCCTTGTCGCGTGCCCACATATCCCGGCTCCCTTTTGCGCCACCAACGTGCGCCACATCTCCGCCATCATGTTCCCCTCCCCCTCACGACACCGCATCTCCTCTATGGTTCTCCCTAGCCCCACCTCCATCAGTTCCCGCTGCCCTGGTCGCCACTAGCTTCCCTATCATCTATCGCTGCCATGTCACGCTGCCCCCGCAATGCTGCATATCCTCTGTCGGCTTCACTAGCTCCATATCTACCAGATCCTGCAAGCTAGCATCGAGGATGATGGAGCTTGCCTTCGGTCGGGCCTCGCCGAAGGCGGGGGTGGTTTTTGGTTCTACAGGAGCACCACCAGTGGGGATAATCGTCCAGAAATTATTATTTCAAAAAAAAAGCCGCCCCGCCACTGCAGGCAGGTTAGTTCCTCTGTCGTTGCCGGAGAGTTCTTGGCGAAGAGACCTTAGGATAAGTTGCTAAAACAAACGGAGGGGAGGATCGACCCGTTCAGTAGAATTCCGAAGAATGCTATGAAGCCATAGCAAAGATGCTACATGCGGTGGTGGGCAAAGCTGCATGCCATGGTGGTCAATGCTACAAAGCCATAGCGGAGAGGCAACAAAAGGGTGGAAGTCCAGTGCTGCCAGGGATTGGGAGCTTTGCTACAATACTATAAACTTTTTTGCTATTATAACCATTTTGTGGTTTCGCTATAATAGTGTAAAGTTTTTACTACGAGGTCTCCGGCGCTATCTGTGACAAAACCGGGTTTACTATAGTAGAAGAATTTTTTTGCTACAACCGCACTGTGGTTTCATTACAGTACTGTATAGTTTTTGCTACAAGGTCTCCAACGAGAGTTTCTGGTGAAGTTGTTTTTGTTACGGTAGCACTTTTTTTACGAAATCTCCCAAGGGGTCTACAACGAGATTGTCTTTTTATTTTTCTTCCGCCTTTTTTTGCTAAGCGGGAATTTGGAAGGAAAAAAGGACACATGGCAGCCGATCCGGGGGAGGCATAGCGCTATTTTTTAGTGCACAACATGCTCATCTTCGGAGCTTACCAGCAAACAATAGCCTTAGAGAAACATGTACTCTGTCCCGCCATTGTTTTGGATAGAAAAAATGGACATACTTATTGGGCGTGTTTGGTCAGCCGCACGAGCGTTTGCTGCACCGGGCTGAAAGAAATAAGGCCGATTGGAGACCCGCACGGTGGACCGAACTCGCATCGCATGGGTCTTAAAGCAGCCCAAATCTTGGCCCGCTAGGAACGCCAAGATCGGGCTTTTTTGCAGGGACGGGCCCTGGGGAGCCAAGCAAAGGGAATGCAGCTGCACGCGGCTACACGTGGGGAGAAGTGCGGGAGACGGTGCGACGGATCGAGAATGCGCGCCATAAATCCACTCAGCGCTCGCTCACCACTCCCACTCTCTCCCCATTTACAACCGTTCTTCCTCCTGTCTCACTGCCGGAGGTTCCTCTCCCGCCGGAAGATCAAAGACCACCGCCGAGATGATACGTTGCTAACGTATCTATAATTTTTGATGTTTCATGCTTGTTTTATATCTAATTTCTTATATTTTGTCCACACTTTGGAGCACTTTTACACATTTTCTGGAACTAACCTATTAACAAGATGCCACAGTGCCAGTTCGCTTTTTCTCGCTTTTTGGTTCCGTAAAAGCTAGAAAATGAATATTCTCGAATTGACGACAAAAGTCAAAGTCAATATTTACCGGAGACACATGGAGTCCGGCAGAGCGAAGGAGGGCTGTTGTATGCCACACCACCCTTGGCACGGCAGCCCTAGGTCAAGGCCAGGCATGGTGTGGCCCCCCTGGCCGGCCACTGATCTCGCCCCTTCGCCTATAAGAAGCCCCTGGGACAAAAACCCTAAATCGAACAGCCTCCAGCCACGAAAAGTTCCGCAGCGCTGCCGCCACCGAAGGGGAGATTCAGGAGACAGAAAGTCTCTGTGGCACCTCGCCGACGGGAAGCGCCTGAACCATCTCCATCGATCTTCACCACCATCTCCATCGCCGTTGCTGATTCCCATGATGATGAGGGAGTAGTTCTTCCTCGAGGCTAAGGGTTCTACCGGTAGCTATGTGTTCATCTCTCTCTCTATGCATGATCATATTGTGATCATGAGCTTTGTAATCAAGTAGATCTACCTTGCTACTCAAGTGCTTTAATAGATCTCTGCTCTCCCCATGTGTGTGAAAGTGATGTGCACACCATGGTGGCACTTAGGCTAGAGATTACAATTACTTGTTATGAGTTATATTTGGAGTTGGATGTTTCTATGAAATTGTGGTGTTTGTTGGAACCATCTAGTGCTCAAGGTGACAGTGTGGGGTTATCTAGATGGGGAATACGAACTTCGAGGTGTGATGTTATAGCCCTACCATGGATTAGAGTGTCCAACCGGAGAGTAGTTCAGAGTAGTATCATAAAGAGAAGATATTTATATGAGAGTGTTCACTAGTGAAAGTATGATCCCTATGCCTTGTTTCTAAGCATTGAAACACCGTTGGCAACTAGATCTGTTACATGTTTGCTTGCTTCCATCTTTATTTCAGTTTGCCTTTAGTCTCTTCCACGCCATCAAGCTATTTTCTGACACCGTTGTCTTATATCCAGACCATTTGTATTTCACTATCTCTTCGCCGGACTAGTGTGCCTATACACCTAATAAGTGTATTGGGTGTGTTGGGGACACAAGAGACTTCTTGTATCTTGATTGCAGGGTTGCTTGAGAGGGGATACCTTTGACCACTTCCTCCCTGAGTTCGATAAACCTTAGGTAATCCACTTAAGGGAAAACTTGCTGCTGTTCTACAAACCTCTGCACTTGGAGGCCCAACAACTGTCTACAAGAATAGAAGTGCGTAGACATCAAGCTATTTTCTAGCGCTGTTGCCGGGGACTTAAAGAAGAAGCTCCCACGTCAACAACGCGCCATCAAAAGTATTTTCTGGCGCCGTTGCCGGGGAGGTAAGGTAAAAGGTACTCACATCCTCCGGTGTGAGTGCTCAAAGTTATTTCCTTTAGATTCTACAATTTTGTCTTTTTGTTTTTTGTTTTCACTAGTTAGGCTTAATGCAAAACAATAACAAAAATTAGAGAGCTTTATAGTATTTATCTTGAGTTAGGACATGAAGTGTTTGAAGAGAAAATTAAAAAACCTATGGAACTTTATTTGCATGCTAATAGCAATGTTGTTAGTATGAATTCTTTGGACACCATTATTGCTAATGCTATGGAAAAGTCTAAGCTTGGGGAAGCTAGTTCTTATGAAAATGATCTTTTTAGTTCCCCGGCTTTAGAAGATAGCTATTCTATTGCTTATGATGATACCAAACTTCAAATATCTAATGATTACAATGATAAATATGATATTTTCAGTCCACCTACTATTGAGGAGAAAATTAATTATGATTACAATATGCCTCCTATATTTGATGATTATGGTGATGAGAATAATAATGATAGCTATTTTGTTGAATTTGCTCCCACTGCAATTAATAAGAATGACTATGTTTATGTGGGGAGTAATAATCATTTTATGCATGTGGCTCATGATAAGAATGTTTTATGTGATAGTTATATTGTTAATTTTATTCATGATGCTACTAAAAGTTATTATGAGAGAGGAAAACATGGTTTTATGTATCTCAACAATATTAAGTTTCCCCTCTTTATGTTGAAAGTCTTGAAGTTGTACTTGTTTTTCTTTCCTATGCTTGTTGCTTTGTGCTTTCATGACTTGTTTCTTTATAAGATTCCTATGCATAGGAAGTGGGTTAGACTTAAATGTGATTTGAATTTGCTTCTTGATGCTCTCTTTTACTTCAATCCATATTTCTTATGTAAGCATCTTCTCAAACTATCATGCCTAACTTAAAGGTGTTAAAGAAAAGTACTTATTGGGAGATAACCCAAAAGTTTTAGATGAGTCTTGGAAGTTATTACCTTAGTAATAACCTCTCATTATCATTTTTATTTGCTTTTTATGCCAAGAGTAACCTCTAATGAGAGAGAAGTGATGATTGGGAAAGTTGATGTCCCGAAACAGATTTTTGTGCTTCACCATAAAAATCGTGTAAAATCTCTGTACATCGTTTTGAGGTGTGAATTGTTGTGCTTCTTCCCCAGGTTGTTATCTAACTTTCGTTAGTTCAACACTTTTTGATTTGAGCAACAGAAGGTCTTCGAAAAAATTGGTTTTTACCTGCTGGTCTGTTTTGACAGATTTCTGCCATTATTTGCATTTGCTTCTTGTTGGTTCCTTTTTGAGTTCTCTTTGGGGAATTGAGCTTTTTGAGGGAAGTGCTTCAGTATCTTGTGTTTTAATGGAAGTTTTATTGGTTTTGAAACTGAACCTAAAGACTTATTATCTTGAGTGCACTAATATTGCTAATAAAGATTGTGTGAAGTTTTGTATGAAGGAAAAAATTCAGGTGTATGGAGAGAATGATGTACTGATATGAAGAATGGACTAAAGCTCAAGCTTGGGGATGCCACGCGTGTCACCCCAAGAAATATCCAAGAAGTACAAGCGTCAAAGCTTGGGGATGCCCAAGGCATCCCCTTCTTCATTAATAAAAATCCCAGGTTTCTTCCAAACACTTCATTTTTATTGTTTCATGCACAGTTGTGTTGTTCTTGGAGCATCTTCGTTTTTTGTTTTTCGTTTTCATTTTCTTGGTTTGCTTAGTTTTATTGAATAAATTGGTTGGACCCCCTCATTCATACATTAGTTTTCAAATAGTTTGGTTTGGATTGGAAAAGAGTAGGAAAGTTCATGCTTAAGTGGTAAAGAGAGCTTGTTTTTGACTATGGCCATGTTTTGCCATGCCATACTTGATATTGTTTTGGCTTTATGCTTAGTGATCTTTGTTGTATCATGACATGTTATAAACAATTGAGATTGCTTAATGTGCCTTGATAGAATCATGCGTTGTTTTAGCATATAAAAGCATAATATTGTGGTATTCTCCTTTAATGCTTTATTTGGGTTGACTTGGCGCATGCTCACACCATGTTAAGACTACACCAAGTCACCATAGCCTCTATGATCATTTAGTTTTCGACTTGTAATATCACTTTATGCTTTAATTAATAATGTTTTGTCGCTTTGCATGATTATGGCCATTATTGCGCTCTTAGTTGGTCGCTCCCAGTCTTTTGCTAGCCTCCATAACCAAGTATGAGTTCCACTCATGCATCTAACTCCTAAAACCAAGTTATTCCAAAGAGTCCATCGTACCTACCTATTAGCATTTTCTATTCCAAGTATATTCATGTTTTTATCTACCTTCCGAATTAAACTTGTTATGAGAAAACTAGTGATTAAAGCTCTCACGAACTTGATGGCACACTTTACTTTTCTTGCCCTTAATAAACTTGAACCATTGTGTCGTCTATGCTGTATATGCTTGCACTTATATGTTGGGGATTAGCAGAACCATGCTGTCATGGGGAACGCTTTCAACATTGCACTTGTACATTGTACCCAGTTGATATCATGCTCTTTTGTTTATGGTGTCATTAGTGTGAAATGAAAGGGTAGCTTGTAAGTCCATGGAGTTATGTATGTGTGTTAGAGAAACGCTTGAGCCGCCGGTCTAATCCATGCTGTCATGGTGGAAACCTGCAGTGTAACCATAATGAGTTGTCTATGAAGCATTCTTCTTATAAAAAAGAGTCAGATATTGAAAAAAAGGAGAAAAAGGAAAAAAGAGATATGAGAAAAGAGGAAAGAGAGAAAAAAGCACCATTTTCCCATGGTAAATAAGAAGATTGCTAAGATGCCCGTTGTCTGCTTTCCTTGTCATTTTGATATGGGGATTCTTCCATATCATCGGGCAAGGGATACCCCGTTGGCGGTTCTCTATGATACACATGTACTTACTATGACAAGAACTTACCAGTAACTAAACTTGAGTAGCATGAGGAGCGGCCCTCGTATTCAAGGGACATGAGATTTCCAACTTATACTTTGTCAAGCATATACTCCATAGTTTGTTCACTTTAACCTTAATCACTTCAAGATTCTTATGATAGGGGCAATGAGAGATGAAAGCTAATAAGTATCATAATTTTTGGAAGCTCTTTATGAGACTTGAATCCCTGCTTCCTTCGATGAAGGCCTTTCTTTTACTTTTATGTTGAGTCTCCACCTTCTATCTTTATGCACCTATTGAGAGAGCATAGTGGCCATTCTTAGTTCTATGTGCATTGTCCCAAGACTTGTTGATTGATGCATAACTTTGATATTGCCTGTTCTTAAACTATTTGTATCTAGTCACCCTTATAAACTTTGAAGGTGTCCTATGCATTTATGTTTGTTACTCTATAAGGGACAAGCTGAATGCCACTATGCTATGTTTTCTTTATGTGAAACAAACAAACGTCTTGCAAAGCATTGTTATTCATGAATCTTTTGTTTGTGCCTTTTCATGTTACAACATAGTTGCTATGTTTTATTATTAGAACTTTATCTTTCATGCTATGTTGAAGTACTATGATCCCAGCTATAAATGTTTTATAAATGCCTTGATCAAGATTGTGATGGTGCATGTCATCTCAAAAATTATTCTTTCTTTTTATCACTTACCTGCTCGAGGACGAGCAGGAGTTAAGCTTGGGGATGTTGATACGTTGCTAACGTATCTATAATTTTTGATGTTCCATGCTTGTTTTATATCTACTTTCTTATGTTTTGTCCACACTTTGGAGTACTTTTACACATTTTCTGGAACTAACCTATTAACAAGATGCCACAGTGCCAGTTGCCTGTTTTCTTCTGTTTTTGGTTCTAGAAAAGCTAGAAAATGAATATTCTCAGAATTGGACGGGACAAAAGCCAAAGTCAATATTTTACCGAGAGACACATGGAGTCCGAAGGAGAGACGAAGGGGGGCCATAGGGCAGCCACACCACCCCTTGGCGCGGGCAGCCCTAGGCCGCGCCAGGGCATGGTGTGGGCCCCCTGGACGACCATCGACCTCGCCCCTTCGCCTATAAGAAGCCCCTGGGACAAAACCCCTAAATCGAACAGCCTCCAGCCACAAAAAGTTCCGCAACACCACCGCCACCGAAGGGGAGATTCGAGGGACAGAAAGTCTCTATTCCGCACTCGTCGGATCGGAAGTGCCCTTGAGCCATCTTCATCGATCTTCACCACCATCTCCATCACCGTTGCTGATTCCCATGATGATGAGGGAGTAGTTCTTCCTCGAGGCTAAGGGTTCTACCGGTAGCTATGTGTTCATCTCTCTCTCTATGCATGATCATGTTGTGATCATGAGCTTTGTAATCAAGTAGATCTACCTTGCTACTCAAGTGCTTTAATAGATCTCTGCTCTCCCCATGTGTGTGAAAGTGACAGCGTGCACACCATGGTGGCACTTAGGCTAGAGATTACAATTACTTATTATGAGTTATATTTGGAGTTGGATGTTTCTATGAAATTGTGGTGTTTGTTGGAACCATCTAGTGCTCAAGGTGATAGTGTGGGGTTATCTAGATGGGGAATACGAACTTCGAGGTGTGCTGTTATAACCCTACCATGGATTAGAGTGTCCAACCAGAGAGTAGTTCAGAGTAGTATCATAAAGAGAAGATATTTATATGAGAGTGTTCACTAGTGAAAGTATGATCCCTATGCCTTGTTTCTAAGCATTGAAACACCGTTGGCAACTAGATCTGTTACATGTTTGCTTGCTTCCATCTTTATTATAGTTTGCCTTTAGTCTCTTCCACGCCATCAAGCTATTTTCTGACACCGTTGTCTTATATCCATACCATTTGTATTTCACTATCTCTTCGCCGAACTAGTGCACCTATACACCTGACAAGTGTATTGGGTGTGTTGGGGACACAAGAGACTTCTTGTATCTTGATTGCAGGGTTGCTTGGGAGGGGATACCTTTGACCACTTCCTCCCTGAGTTCAATAAACCTTGGGTAATCCACTTAAGGGAAAACTTGCTGCTGTTCTACAAACCTCTACACTTGGAGGCTCAACAACTGTCTACAAGAATAGAAGTGCGTAGACATCAGGGGATAGCAAGCGGCGGCAGATTCAGGCAAGAACTGCCCTTCTCCTGTCTGCAGCGGATCTTCTACAGTGACTACGACTGCCTCTTCCCCTTTGTCTACAAGCCCCAAGCTCCAACACCAGCAGCAATGGCGGTAAGTCTTCGAACCACCAACTTTGTAAGGCCATATCAACGCATATCTATCGGTAACCGTGTGATTCTCCTAGTTTGATTGACATGCACGGTAGATTTCTACCGATTTGTGCTTGTTTTGGTAGATTAGATGGGTTAGGGTCTTTTTTCCATTGTTACGCCTTCCTAAGCACTAGATCTATCGTCATATTTGTACCGATTTGTTCTTGTTTGTGGCTAGATATATGCCCAGTTTTAGTATTAGGGTTTCACGGACCTTGCAAATTGGGGATTATTACACTATTCATGCTGTTCATATAGGCCGATGACTAATTTGCATTCAATGGCCAAGATCCCAATAGGTTGCTTTATAGCAAGCCTGTTATGATTGATCTCGAAGACACAATGCCTAATATGAGGCACATAATCTAGTTGTTCATTTATGGGATTGCCGATGATTATATACGCACCAGGCAGAAATGGAAGCGATGATCCTCTCAAACCTGGTTCTGCCATCTATTCAAGCTGATGGAACTTGGTTTGGTATGATCATCGCTTCATGTTGGGAACTACGGGGAAATTATTGTTTATGTTGTGAACCTAGCTTGCGATGTTACTTTGTACAATACGTTTATAGAGCTAGTGCTATAGGAACCGGATGTTGTGCACAACAAAACTGGTTGTGCACCTCCTCTAGATCCCTGTAGCACCAGCTCTATCTTGTTTGTGCAAGTTATTCTGAAGCTGGGCATTGTGTTGTGCTTTCTTGTTTTTGCAAGTTATTCTGAAGTTGGCTGATGATTACAAAGTAGCACAATAAAATCCAAGGGGATACTCTTCATGAACAAACTTGTGTGCTACCCAAATGCAGTGTTCATTTGTGTTGCTCATGAGGAGTATCCCTTTGCATCTGTGTCATTCTATATGTGACCATGTTTGATTGTTCATGTATGATCACCTGAATGTATGTGCTTACATGTGTTGCTTATTTTTTCAGTGCTCGAAGATGCTCATCGGAGGTGCTCTCCCCACCAATGGAGGAGCATGCTCCAGGGATGGTGGTGAGGGAAGTGCCTCCAAGGGAGCGAACAATGGTGGTGAGGGCAGCGGCGCTAAGAGGCCGAGAAGGAGGCCTCTGAAGATTGGGCACTTCCATGACCAGGTAGGACCAACCCATTTTGCCAAGGTCATCTTGGCACCTGGGTTAGACCTGCTGCCTATCGCTGATGGCTTCAAGCCTTTCCTCGGCACTGTGTCGAGGTCCATCATGCTCAAGACGAACATCGGATGCAGCTGGATGGTGAAGCTTTGAGACGTCAGCGGCAGGATTTGCCTTGACCAGGGGTGGGCTGGCTTCGCCATTGCCCACCAGATCAAGATCGGATACTCATGACCTTCAAGATACTAAAGGGTGGCCTATTCAAGGTCACCATCTTCGACTACACCATGACTGAAGTGTTGAAGAAGTGTCCGCTGCCCTTGCCATGATCGACCTGTGAACTTTGCTGTGAAATTTGTCTGTCGTCGTTACTGTGAACTTTGTCTGAATGACTTGTGGTTGCCGTGCTACAATGTTTATGTCGGCGTCGTTAAAGCTGTTCTGCTGATATATATTTTGCTCGTTTATGCATATTTAGTGTGTGCTTGTTGTGATTTTTAGCCTCACTGGTGAGGTCTGGTAAGCTCACCATCCGGGGAAAAGGTTATCAGCCACACGAGAATGTTGGAACTAAACATGGGGAATCCTTTCTCCCGGGCCTAATACAGCCCACCAAATAGCAAGGTCTCATTTCTACTCCAGTACTGAATAATGTCAATATGGATAACCAGATAACTGGAAGATTTTATCCAGCTACGGATCCGCGCGTACAGTCCCTACACGTGCAACTTGCACGCGGAAAAAACTCGTACCCTAACCAAACACGCGAATTGTGTTCTTTGCTGCGCGACAACACAAACATGCCACGACGTGCCCTGCTGTGCGGCTATGCGTCTATCGGCCTTTCGTCCCCTCCGCTTCCTCGTTGACCGCCGACCATGGGAGGTCGTTGCCCTGTTTGGCAAACGTCACATCGAGAAAATCGACCATACGCGATGGCTCCGCCTGTTAGTTCTACTGTTGTATTTGAGTTGTAGTAGTAACAATAGAACCAGAACGCGACCTTCACTCCAGACGTTGCAAACTGTTACAGTACCTGTTAGTTACTGGTACTGTGGTCTGCTTTATTTATTTAAACCACGCAGCTTGGTCTGCTTTATCTAAAACGCCGTTTGCTTTGGAGAGCAAATCGAAGAAGAAAGAAGAGTATTATATTGGTGGTCCATCCATATGGCCGATGAGATGAAACATTCCTTTCTTCTCGCACAGTCCTAGGGATCTCCTCGTTCAAAATACTAAACAGCCAGCGTGTCCTTTACGACTCTGATCTCAGAACTCAGAAGGGATCGCGGGAGGGAAGAAAATAAGAAAAGGGGAAAGCGGCTGCTACTACTACTAGGATCCGGGGATTCCTTTTCCCTTTGGTTTTTATCGAAAGAGGCGCTCATTCATTCCTTTTGATGATTTGATCCGAGATCGATCGCGATATCCTATTATTCCCGCGGTACTACCAGTCAGTCAAGGGCTTGGTTAGAGCTGCCTGTGCGGTCTCGTTCTTTCACGCGCCCACTGAACCGAACCGATCAATCTCGCTCGCTTTGTCAGTGTCAGTGACCAAGTTTATTTGATTTGATTTGATTTATCAAACGGGACCGAAACTAGAGGGCACAAACAAGGCTGCTGGGCTGTACTCTCTAGCCATGATCACGTAGCTCCATGGCCACGCTGATGCATCTCGCTGTTGTTGTTTAGCTTTTTTGCGCCAGTTTTTGTTTCTAGTAGTGCTTCGGTCGCATAAGGTAGTGTGTGAAGGTGGATCCAGGAAGAACAAAAATAGCGGCGAGGCTGGGTCGGCAGCGTGAGAAAGGACTTTAGGAGGACCTGTCACATGAGTACAGGCAGTAGCTGCTTTGCTGACAAAAGCGACGTGAGCTAAGATACGTTACCCTGCGACGCAGTAGTACTCCAGTATGGAGGCACAAGGAGCCACGCCACGCCGTCCATCTTCTTCTTCGTCTTCTCTCCAACCTACGACTCTATTGCGGCGACTGACTGACTGTACGAAAAAGACAAGCCAACCATGACTCACAAACTCCGAAATAAGACTGTCATGTGTTTTTTCTTGTTGACATCTAAGAGCACCTCGTTCGGCATTTACGCGCCGAAATCCGGAGCTAAATAGCGTCCGACGAAACAAGTTTTCTGAAACGGTCCGTTTTTCAGCCGCGTTCCCGGTCCGAGTTCACGGGTTTGACAAAATTCAAGAAAACTCGGCAAATTTTGGCAAATATAAACGATTTTTATTAATAGCGGGTAGATTCATAATATTACATCATCTAGGCTTAAAAAAACCTAAAAAAACTTAAAAAGGGCCGATGTTGCTGAAGCCGCCTCACATGCCGAAGTTGCGGTAGAAGCTGGTGTAGTCTGGGTCCGCCTTGCCGTCGTCGTCGCTCGACGTCTGCGGGGGACGCGAACTGCCCTGGCCTGCATCGCCGTACCTCCACTGCTGGTACGAAGGGCCGACGTCGTCGTCGTCGAGGACGGTGAGAGGCGCGTCCTGGTAGGCGGGCTCGCGGCACGCCTCGGCCCGACGCAAATCCTCTCGGCGGCTGAACGCGCATGCCTCCGCTTCTCGATCCGCCTGGACCAGGCGAGGATGTTCGGCTCCGGCATCGGCGGTGGTGGCGCGGCGTCATGCAGAGAACGCTCAATCGCAATTTTGATGGCGAAGGAGTCCTCGTCGACAGCCACGCCCTAGTCCGCGGGCTCTGGCTTCGGCTGGCGCAAGCCGGCCGGTGGGTGGCGTCGCCGCGCGGGGCTCGTCGATGACCACTCCCCGTGAGCACGTCCTCAGCGGCGAGAACACCGGCGTTTCGGCCTCTCGTTTGACATGCCGATAAACCTCGCCGCTGCTACGTGGCGACTGCGCAGGCGCCGACCCGGACGAGCGCGAGGCGGCGGAGGAGGAGGAGGTGAGGCTGCCCATCCTCCTGGGCAGCTAGTTCGTCGGAGGTTGGCGCCTGGCCCTCGCCGCGGGCGCTGGATAGCGCGGGAAGCCGAGCCGAGGATTGTTGCCAGCGTGGATGTGCTCGAGGACGTAGGCGAGCGTGCGCCCCGACGCACTCACCACAGACGGCGGCTCGCCGCGTTGTTGCGCTTCGGTGGCGCGCCTGGTGGACCTTGATGCGCGGCAAGTTCTTGGGCCCTCCGCTCGACGGAAGAACTGCTCCTAGTACAAGAGGTTCCCCGGATCTTCGGCGAGCTCGATGGCGGGCTGGATCTCCTCCACCATCTGTCCGTCCTCCGGCACCGGCGGCACCGGTATGCCACCGGCGCTGAGCTTCCAGCTGGGCGGGCAACGGAAGTCTGGCGACACCATGTACCCGCCGTCGTGAAGCATCCTCGCCTCCCAGGGCTGGAGTGTCCGCCGACCAAAGCCGTTCGCCGCCGCGGGGTTGCTGGGAACCTCTCCGCCATCGTCTTCACCGAGTGCTTCTTTCCACCGGAGTTCGTTGTGGTGTGGGGTGGATCGGCAGTGTGCTGCGAACCGGTGATTTGGCCGTGTTTTATAGGCCGAGGCAAGCGGCGCAGACGGGAGGGGTGTAGCGGCGTGGTGCGAAAAGGGTAACAACGGGAAGACAAGGCGGCGGTGGCGTGCCATTACGCCGACACGTGGTCGACGAGACGGACAGTTATTGCTTGGCTGTCCGTCGCAGGAGCGGATGCGGAAGGATGATGATGATCGGCTTCCAATCGCTGACTGGGCGAGTCCACGCGCGAATCTTTTTCCCGCCGAATTTGCTTCGTCCGGCATTCCCAGCGTGTTTTCGGCGTCACGGGAACGACCTGAAATCTCCGGACGAAACCGATGTTCTAAGAACGTGACTGGACCAAAATTTTCGGCCACCGGAAAAAAAACAACCTGAAAACGGCCTGCTAGGACCGAGTGGAGATGCTTTACCCGTCACCTTTTTCTTAGCGGCTTTTATTTTAGCCGTCACCTGTGAAACTCGTCTCGTTCCTTGCATTTGTTTTTTTTAGGGGAGTCTCGTTCCTTGCAGACGCAAGTGTGGTAATCGCAAGAGGAGGCCCAACCTGTCGACGGCTGTGGCCCACTCGTCCCCCGGCTTTAGCTCTTGGACAGAGCTTGGCCCATCTCCTTCTCAATCAGGCCACGGCCCGTGCTGCTTTTCCTTGGAGTCATCATGCACATCAGCTCCATATTCCGAATATTTTCGCCACTCCGCATGTCACTCCGAAAGGAGAGAATTGCAATGGCGTCGAACTCCCAAAAATACGATCGTGATTCAGTTCCTTTTTTTGTTGGCCCCGAATTCAAGTGTAAGATTCAAAAATAGTTTCGCTCAGGTCAGATGAAGCAATATTAGTTTTGCGAATGGTCAGATTTATCAAAAAGAAAGGATGTGACTACCCGACGACCGCCAAAACTGCTGATCCTGGTGGGCGTTCCGACACGGTTCCGCGATCCCGTGTCCCGTACCCTCCCGCTCCGGACGAGTGACCGGGTCCAAAAGGAGAAAGGTGTGCTTTTCTCCAAAAAAGAGAGACCATCTTTCTCTCCAAGAAAAACCCCAAAACGAAAGGAATCCCCTAGATCTAGCACTATCCTCCCTCCCCCGATTCCGCACCTGTCCATGTTCTCTTCAACCTCTAGCCAAAATCGTCACTGGAGCTCCACCTTAACAGCTTGATGCCCAGCGCCCTTCTCCTGGAAAGTAAAAAAAAAGGACACACGGGATAAAACATCAGGTACTTCTTAATCAAACCCTGAATTTACCATGATTTGGGTAGCAAAAGCACTATATGGTTCTAAAGATGAAATTATACTGCTGCACACCATGAATCTAAACAAAAACTGGGCATCTACAACTACTTTGTTTCTCATTTTTTTCCTCTGAATATGTCCAATCTTGTTTAAACTATAACATATCAAACTTTCTAAGCTTCAGTATCAGTATTTGTTGATCCTCGCATTACAAACAGTGGGGAAACATCATAAATTCCTGACATGTTAAATATTTTGGTTGAATAGTGGAAAAACCATGGATATCGACCTTAATGCCGAACCAGACCAAGAAATAGAAGTGTGTGACCCTACGGTTCGTGTCATGGTGGTGGCACGACAGATGCCATGTATAGACTAAAGATGGGGCCAATGTGCACTAGAGAAATCCATGGAGGGATAGTGTGGTGATTCCACACACAGATGCTTGTATTTCTCCCTTATCAATGTTGGATTACAAGGGCTCCTTGAACTATTCGTGGGAAGGAGACTAATGCTCTTACTATCCACAACTACCTCTCTAGGGTTTTCCCTTAGTAAAAATGGCCGACCTTCTCTATGGAGATCCTGCCCCTCCTTATATAGGGGGGCTAAGTTACAAGTTAGGGCATACGTGGAAGGCATATTCTCCGAATATGCCTCTCCCAAAATAGTAAAGCGGTGTTCCTCTTTTCTTTGTCTAAGCTAATCCGGACTCAGGGTGTAAGCCTCACTAAGCCCCTCCGCGGCGCGGCGTCAGCCGACATAGCCAACGTCACCCGATATGGGCAACGCCACCTTTGTCAGCCCATACTCACTGGACCATCCCTATGTCCGTTTTGCTCACGCTACAGTGGAGAGATAAAGCCTTTGATCAATAAGACTCCTTCCTTCCATTATAAGTCAAGTGGTAACCCAGCTCGGCCCTGGTTAACTCGGTCCTGTGGGTACCTGCAAACAAGTTACAAAGAGCTAGCCGACATACATCATATGTCGGCCGGGGCAATGTTAGACGAATATCCTTTAAGGTGACTCGGCCAGCTTACGCTTTGACCTTGAGGTACCTCGGCTAACATGACCTTTATACCCCGGCGTGACCCTCCCCGAGGGTATCCCCCAACAGTTCGTGAACTAAGTGTTGGAGATATGCCCAAGAGGCAATAATAAAAGTGGTTATTATTATATCTTTGTGTTTATGATGAATGTTTACATCCCATGCTATAATTGTATTATAAGGAAACACTAATACATGTGTGTTTTGTAAACATAAAAGAGTCCCTAGTAAGCCTCTTGTGGAACTAGCTTGTTGATTAATTGATGATCATGGTTTCCTGATCATGGACATTGGATGTCATTAATAACAAGGTTATATCATTAGGAGAATGATGTGATGGACACACACCCATAGTAAGCGTAGCATAAGATCAAGTCATTAAGTTCAGACTATAAGCTTTCAAATGCATAGTAACCTAATCCTTGGACCATGAGGTTATGTTAATCACCATCACCGGATGGGTACTTTGATGACATCAAACACCGCTTCGTAACTGGGTCGTTATAAAGTGTCATTGGGTATTCTGAAAGTATGTGTTGAAGCGCATGGACCAAGATTGGGATTTGTCCATCCATATGACGGATAGATATGCTCTGGGCCCTCTCGGTGGAATGTCATCTAGTTAGCTTGCAAGCATGTGACTAGGTCACAAGGGATGACATAACATGGAACGAGTAAAGAGTACTTATCAGTAATGAGATAGAACTAGGTATGGAGATACCGACGATCAAACCTCGGATAAGTAGAATATCGCGTGACAAAGGGAATTGGTTTCGTATGTTAATGGTTCTATCGATCACGAAGTCATCGTTGAGTATGTGGGAGCCGTTATGGATATCCAGATCCCGCTGATGGTTATTGATAGGAGATGTGTCTCCATCATGTCTGCATATTCACGAATCGTAGGGTGACACACTTAAGGTTCGAAGTTGTCTCAAGTAGATATGTAATGTGCGTTGGAGACCGAATGTTGTTCGGAGTCTCGGATTGGATCCGGGACATCACGAGGAGATCCGGAATTGTCCGGAGAATGAGATTCATATATTGGGGATCATTTTCTAAGTTAGGAAATGTTCCGGAGTATTTGTATGGGGATTCTAGAAGGTTTCGGAATGTTCCGGAAGGTTCTAGGAGATTTCTTGGAGTTTGCTTGAAAACCAAGAAAGGATCAAGGAGTCCTTGTGGGGCAAGACAAGGAGTCGTGGGGGAGGAGGACTCCTCCCCCCCTCCCAATCCACCGGCCAAGGAAGGGAGGGGAGTCCTACTAGGACTCCCCCTCCCATGGCGCCTCCCTCCTTTAAATAGAGGGGTGGGGGCGCCACCCCCTTGCCCCCTCTACTCCAAACCCTGGCCGCCGCCTCTCTCCTCCTTCCTTCTGCTCTGGCTTAGGAGAAGCCCTGCAGAACTCTCTACTCCACCACCACCACCACGCCGTCGTGCTGCTGGGATTCCGTGGAGAAGATCTACTACCTCCGCTGCTCGTTGGAACGGGGAGAGGAAGGTCTGCTTCGACTCCACACGTGACCGATCGAAGCGCCGCTTAACGCGGCGCCGGAAGGATCGTCCACACGATCTTGAGATCGGCAAGTGATTGACTACATCAACCACGAGATCCAATCTCGTAACGCTTTCAGATCTACGACGGTTAGTACAGATCTATCTCGTTGCACATGTCTAATAGATTAGATCTTGGCTTTTATCTAGATTAGATCTGGGTTTTGTTCGTTCTTGCGGTAGAATTTTTTTGTTTTCTATGCTACAAACCCATCAGTGGTATCAGAGCCTTGTCTATGCGTAGATCTGTTGCACGAGTAGAACACAATGGTTTTGTGGGCGTTGGTGCTCGTGCCGTCTTTTGCTTTGTGTACTTTGCATCTTGCGGTATGGTGGGATGAAGCGGCTCGGGCTAACCTTACATGTCATCGCACATGAGACTTGCTCCACGCTTGACGTGTAACTTGCTTTGCACAAGTGGCTTTGCGGGTGTCTGTCTCTCCCATCATAGTATATATCCAATCTACACTTTGCACTTGATAGCACTTGTATCAACGTTGTGGTTCAGTTTTGTAGGTAAGATCCGTTCTTATTCGAAAGCTCCAAACCACGTAAAACATGCAAAGAAAATTAGAGGCGTCTAACTTGTTTTTGCAGGGGTTTTGTGATGTGATATGGCCATCATGTGTTTGTGATTATATTTGATGTATGCAATGATCCTTGTTGTAATATGGCAACCGGCAGGAGCCTAATGGTTGTCTTTAATTCTGTTAAGACCTGCGTGTCTATTCATCTTGTAATAGCTTTATTCTAAGTAGTTGTAATAGTTGCTAGTGATGATGCACAACCATGAAGCGGCGCCACTGACCTTGACGGAATGCTGGTGATGATGGAGATCATGTCCGTGCTTTGGAGATGGAGATCAAAGGCATAAGAAGAAAGGGCCATATCATATCACACTAATTATGAATTGCCTATGATGTTAATCCTTTATGCATCTTGTATTGCTTAGATCGCGACGGTAGCATTTTAAGATGATCCCTCTCACTAAATTTTAAGTAATAAAGTGTTCGTCCTTAGTTGGCACCGCTGCTAAGACTCGTCTCAAGCATCTCGTGATGATCGGATATGATAGATTCTACGTGGCATACAACGGTGCCAGATTTGCACATGCGGAAACTAAGGTTAATCTTGACGAGCCTAGCATGTATGACATGGTCTCGAACACGGAATATCGAAAGGTAGAGCATGAATCATATGAGTGATATGATGAACATGAAGATTGTTCGATGAAACTACATCTTCTCTCGTGAAGATCGGACTTGGTGTAGTGGACTTGGTTCGTAATCACTAAGACAATGTGAGGGATGTTGTTTTGAGTGGGAGTTCACCTAGTTAATTTAAGAATTAAAATTGAACTCAATTTATCATAAACTTAGTCTAAACTACTTGCAAATTTGTTGTAGATTATGGCGACCCTCTCCATCAATTTCAATGCGTTCCTAGAGAAAGAAAAGCTTAAGAACAATTTAAGAAACTTCACGGACTGGCTCCGTGGTGCAAGATTGTCCTCGTGGCTGGTCGATGACCTATGTGCTCAAGCACCGCTAGGTGACCCACCTGCAGAAGATGCCACCGATGACGTAAAGAATGTTTACACCACTCGGAAAAATCATTACTCCACAGTTCAGTGTGCCATCCTGTATGGTTTAGAAACGGAGCTTGAGCGCTTTGAGAACCACGACCTGCTCGAGATCATTAAGGAGCTCAAGCTCATTTTTGAGACTCACGCCGTGGAGAGCTATGAGGCCTCGAAAAGTTCTTTACCTGTAAGATGGAAGAGGGAAGCTCCGTTAGCGAGCACGTGCTCACCATGTCTGGGCACGCAAACAAGCTCCAAGAGTTGGAGATAACGATTCCTAATGAGTTAGGGATTCACCGTGTCCTCCAATCACGCCATCGAGTTATAAAAACTTTGTGATGAACTACAATATGCAATCGCATGAACAAGACGTTGCACGAACTATCGTCCATGCTGAAAACTGCTGAAGTGGAGATCAAGAAGGAGCACCAAGTGTTGATGGTCAATAAGACCACCAATTTCAAGAAAACAGGGCAAGCCTAAGAAAAAGGCAACTTCAAGAAGGACGGCAAGAAAGCCGCGACTGCTAAGAAGCCCAAGGCTGGTCCTAAGCTTGAAACTGAATGCTTCTCGCAAGGGTGCTGGTCATCGGAAGCGAATCGCCCAAGTACTGGCGGATCTCAAGAACGGCAACATCAAGAAGAAAGGTATATTTGATATACATGTTATTGATGTGTATCTTACTAGTAACCGTAGTAGTGCTCGGTATTTGATACCGTTCGGTTGCTCATATTTGTAACTCAAACAGAGTCATGAATAAACGAAGACCGTAGAGACGAGGTGACGGCGCGTTGTTGAAATGGCTCCAAGGTTGATGTGATCGCTGTCAAGACGCCCTCTACATCTACCTTCGGGATTAGTTTTAAATTTGAATAATTGTTATTTGGTGCTCGCTTAAGCATGAATATTATATCTGGATCTTGTTTATTAAGTAGACGGTTACTCTTTTAAGTCTGAGAATAAAGGTTGTTCGATTTATATGAGTAATATCTTTTATGGTAATGCACCTGAGATGAATGGTTTATTCTTACTGAATCTCGATAGTAGTGATACACATGTTCACAACATAGATGCTAAACGAATAAAATTGAATGATAATTCTACATACATGTGGCAATCGCTGTCTTGGTCACATTGGAGTGAAGCGTGAAGAAACTCCATTCTAATGGACTTCTTGAATCACTTGATTTTGAATCACTTGAAAGATGCGAAGCATGTCTAATGGGAAAATGACTAAGACTCCATTCTCTGAATAATGGAGCGAGCCATGACTTATTGGAAATAATACATACCGATGTGTGTGGTCCAATGAGTGTAGCATCGCGTGGTGGATATCGTTATGTTCTCACTTTCACGGATGACTTAAGTAGATATGGGTATGTCTACTTTATGAAACATAAGTCCGAAACTTTCGAGAAGTTTAAGGAATTTCAAAGTGAAGTGGAAAATCATCGTAACAAGAAGATTAAGTTTCTACGTTCTGACCGCGGAGGTGAATATCTAAGTTATGAGTTTGGCATGCATTTAAAGAAATGTGGAATACTTTCGCAGTTGACACCGCCAGGAACACCACAGCGTAATGGTGTGTCCGAACGTCATAATCGAACTCTCTTAGATATGGTTCGATCTATGATGTCTCTTACAGATTTACCACTATCATTTTGGGGCTATGCATTAGAGACAGCCGCATTCACTTTAAATAGGGCACCATCTAAATCCATTGAAACGACACCGTACGAATTGTGGTTTGGTAAGAAACCTAAGTTGTCGTTCCTTAAAGTTTGGGGTTGCGAAGCGTATGTAAAGAAGTTACAACCTGATAAGCTTGAACCCAAAGCGGAGAAATGCGTCTTCATAGGATACCCTAAAGAAACAATTGGGTATACCTTCTATCATAGATCCGAAGGCAAAGTTTTCATTGCCAAGAATGGATCCTTTCTTGAGAAGGAGTTTCTCTCGAAAGAAGTGACTGGAAGGAAAGTAGAACTCGACGAGGTTATTGAACCTTCTCTCGGAGTTGAGAGTAGCGCAACACTGGAAGATGTTTTTGTGCCGCCTGCACCAATTGGAGAGGAAGCTAATGATGGTGATCATGAAACTTCGAACGAAGTTACTACTGAACCTCGCAGGTCAACGAGGGTTCGTACCACTCCTGATTGGTATGACTCTACCTTGAACGTCATGTTGGTGGACAACACTGATGACCCTGTGACGTATGAAGAAGCTATGGTGAGCCCAGATTCCGACAAATGGCTAGAAGCCATGAAATCCGAAATGGAATCCATGTACGAAAACCAAGTATGGACTTTGGTAGACTTACCGGATGGCCGTAAGGCTGTCGAGAACAAATGGATTTTCAAAATAAAAACAGATTTTGATGGTAATGTTACTGTCTATAAAGCTCGACTTGTCGCGAAAGGGTTCCGACAATTCAAGGTGTTGACTACGACGAGACTTTCTCACCAGTAGCGAAGCTAAAGTCTGTGAGGATTTTGTTAGCAATTGCTGCATATTTCGATTATGAGATTTGGCAGATGGATGTCAAAACGGCGTTCCTTAATGGTGACATTGAGGAAGAGTTGTATATGGTACAACCCAAGGGTTTTGTCGATCCTAAAGATGCTGACAAGGTATGCAAACTTCAGCGCTCCATTTATGGACTGAAGCAAGCATCCCGGAGTTGGAATCAACGTTTTGATAAAGTAATCAAAAACTTTGGATTTATACAAACTTATGGAGAAGCTTGTATTTACAAGAAAGTGAGTGGGAGCTCTGTAGCATTCCTAGTACTATATGTAGATGACATATTGTTGATTGGGAATGATATAGAACTTCTTAATAGCGTCAAAACCTATTTGAATAATAGTTTTTCAATGAAGGATCTTGGCGAAGCGGCATATATTCTAGGCATCAAGATTTATAGAGATAGATCAAGACGCCTAATAGCGCTTTCACAAAGTACATACTTAGACAAAGTTCTAAAGAAGTTTAGAATGGAAGAGAGCAAGAAAGGGTTCGTGCCCATATTGTCAGGTAAGACCTTGAGTAAGACTCAAAGTCCAGCTACGGCAGAAGATAGAGAAAAGATGAATAATATTCCATATGCCTCGGCCATAGGTTCTATCATGTATGCCATGTTGTGTACAAGACCGGATATAGCACATGCTGTTAGTTTGACTAGCAGATATCAAAGTGATCCTAGAATGGAACACTGGACAGCGGTCAAGAATATCCTAAAGTACCTGAATAGGACTAAGGATATGGTTCTTTCTTATGGAGGTGATGAACAGCTTGTTGTAAATGGTTACACTAATGCTAGTTGGAACACCGATCTAGATGACTCGAAGTCACAGTCTGGATACGTATTTATTTTGAATGGTGGTACAGTGAGCTGGAGGAGTGCCAAGCAAAGCGTTGTGGCGAAATCTTCAACTGAATCGGAATACATAGCTGCTTCGGAGGCTGCACAAGAAGCCATATGGATGAAGGAGTTCATTACTAAACTTGGCGTGGTTCCCAGTGCGTTGGACCCGATGGCCATCTACTGTGACAACACAGGTGCCATAGCTAATGCACAGGAGCCAATGTCACATAGCAAGCTGAAGCACATCAAGCTACATTTCCATGCTATTCGCGAGTATGTCCGAGATGGTGACATAAAGATTTGCAAAGTACACACTGATCTGAATGTGACAGATCCGTTGACTAAACCTCTCCCTAGAGCAAAGCATGACCAACACCAGAACGCCATGGGTGTTAGGTATATTACCATATAATCTAGATTATTGACTCTAGTGCAAGTGGGAGACTGTTGGAGATATGCCCAAGAGGCAATAATAAAAGTGGTAATTATTATATCTTTGTGTTTATGATGAATATTTACATCCCATGCTATAATTGTATTATAAGGAAACACTAATACATGTGTGTTTTGTAAACATAAAAGAGTCCCTAGTAAGCCTCTTGTGGAACTAGCTTGTTGATTAATTGATGATCATGGTTTCCTGATCATGGACATTGGATGTCATTAATAACAAGGTTATATCATTAGGAGAATGATGTGATGGACACACACCCATAGTAAGCGTAGCATAAGATCAAGTCATTAAGTTCGTATTGCTATAAGCTTTCAAATGCATAGTAACCTAATCCTTCGACCATGAGATTATGTTAATCACCATCACCGGATGGGTACTTTGATGACATCAAACACCGCTTCATAACTGGGTGGTTATAAAGGTGTCATTGGGTATTCTGAAAGTATGTGTAGAAGCGCATGGACCAAGATTGGGATTTGTCCATCCATATGACGGATAGATATGCTCTGGGCCCTCTCGGTGGAATGTCATCTAGTTAGCTTGCAAGCATAAGCATGTGACTAGGTCACAAGGGATGACATAACATGGAACGAGTAAAGAGTACTTATCAGTAACGAGATAGAACTAGGTATGGAGATACCGACGATCAAACCTCGGATAAGTAGAATATCGCGTGACAAAGGAAATTGGTTTCGTATGTTAATGGTTCTATCGATCACGAAGTCATCGTTGAATATGTGGGAGCCGTTATGGATCTCCAGATCTCGCTGATGGTTATTGATAGGAGATGTGTCTCCATCATGTCTGCATATTCACGAACCGTAGGGTGACACACTTAAGGTTCGAAGTTGTTTCAAGTAGATATGGAATGTTCGTTGGAGACCGAATGTTGTTCGGAGTCTCGGATTGGATCCGGGACATCACGAGGAGATCCGGAATTGTCCGGAGAATGAGATTCATATATTGGGGATCATTTTCTAAGTTAGGAAATGTTCCGGAGTATTTGTATGGGGATTCTAAAAGGTTTCGGAATGTTCCAGAAGGTTCTAGGAGATTTCTTGGAGTTTGCTTGAAAACCAAGAAAGGATCAAGGAGTCCTTGTGGGGCAAGACAAGGAGTCGTGGGGGAGGAGGACTCCTCCCCCCTCCCAATCCGCCGGCCAAGGAAGGGAGGGGAGTCCTCCCCTCCCATGGCGCCTCCCTCCTTTAAATAGAGGGGTGGGGGCGCCACCCCCTTGCCCCCTCTACTCCAAACCCTGGCCGCCGCCTCTCTCCTCCTTCCTTCTGCTCTGGCTTAGGCGAAGCCCTGCAGAATTCTCTACTCTACCACCACCACCACGCCGTCGTGCTGCTGGGATTCCGTGGAGAAGATCTACTACCTCCGCTGTCACCGAGCAGGAGAGGAAGGTCTGCCGACTCAAGACGTGTGACCGATCGGAAGCGCCGCCGAACGCAGCTACCGAAGGATCGTCCACACGATCTTGAGATCGGCAAGTGATCGACTACATCAACCACGAGATCCAATCTCGTAACGCTTTCGGATATACGAGGGTTAGTACAGATCTATCTCGTTGCACATGTCTAATAGATTAGATCTGGGTTTTATTCGTTCTTGCGGTAGATTTTTTTTGTTTTCCATGCTACAAACCCATCACTAAGTGGACATGATCGAGACTCTCTCTGATCAATAATCATTAGCGGGATCTAGAGATCCATAACGACTCCGACTTACTCAACGATGACCTAGTGATCGTGTGAACCTTTTTCGTAGTAACCAATTCCTTTTGTCTCGCGATATTTTACTTGTCCAAATTACGATCATTTTATATTATCCATACCTAGTTCGATCTCGTTACCGACAAGTACTCTTTTACTCGTTCCGTGATATAATATTCTTTGTGATCAAATCACCGAGAGGGCCCAGAGTATATCTCTTCATTATCAGGATGGAAAAATCTCACTCTTAATCCACTAGTCTCAACTAACACATTTCTAAGTATCCAACGACATCTTTATAATCACCCTGTTACGGTGTGACGTTTGATGGAATCAAAGTGCTCTTCCAGTGTTAGTGATTGCCGTGATCTTATGGTCTAAGGATTAGTGTTACTTATAATGAGATTGATATAGCAATATAAACTTTGAAGAATGATCATATTGCTAAACTTACTGTGGGTGAATGTTTATCACATCATTCTCCAATGACATGACCTTGTTATTAACAACATCCAATATTCATGATTAGGAAATCTTGATCATCTGTTAATCAACAAGCTAGTGTAATGAGAGGCATTAGATCAGGCCCAGCCAAACCCAGCCAAACCCAAATCGGGCCCATCGGCTCCGCTGTCGACCTGCTCCCTGAGCTGCCCTACCCCCGTTGTTGCTGCTCAGGCCATGCCGCCATGCCCTGCCGCCGGAGGACCTCGGTCGCATTGCCACTGCACGACCTCCCCTAGCATGGCGCCGACCAAGTCATGCGCGCCACCGCCAGGAGCAGCCCCACTGCCGTGCCACCCTGCGATCACGCGCCTGATGCGCCGCGGCCAGACGAGCCCATCGCCATCTTCATGCCGCACCACCACCAGCAGCTCCTTCCCGCGTTGGCGCTCCAGCTTCGGGTAGAGAAAGTCCCGCTGCCGTCGGACCGCACGGACTTTGCCGGGCAGCGCTCGGCGGCGGGGAGGAAGAGAGGAGAGGAGGAACCACCTCCTGTACGAGTCCTTCATTTTTTCCCGTATGAGTCCTTAATTAGTGGCAGTACTAGTTGGGTACCCTAATAGTTAGGGCACATGCCTTCGCTTTTGCTTGTACTAGATTTAGGGGTGCGCCTTGGCGCACGACCCCGGATTCAGACTGATAAATAGCTTGTAAAACAGCAATTAAGAAAGATTAGTATGAAGATCTATTATGAGTATAAGCGGTAAGTGGAACAACTGAGAAATAATGAATGGCAAGAGCAACATCCACGGAAGTTTTTCATATTCCATTGATCATCAAGTAGTAGGCGGCATCCAGTGAAGTAGAGAAATGTAGTACACACATGTGCATAAAGTAGGGATATATTCCATTTAGGTATGGCATAAGGTTCATATATAATAGTAGCTAAACACAGTGGTACCATTCAGGCTGACATCATAGTTTGTTCATTTGTTATTACATAGTCTAAAACGAAGTACCAAAGCACAACGGCTCCATGGTCACATAGATAGCTATTTAAATGGAAGACCCGAACTAGATATCTTAGTTTCGGCAACGATGATCAAACCTTATAACCTATAGGAGTCCCAATTGATCTCGTTTTCTTCATCTGATCCATAGTACCCAGGGAACTCTTCATCTTTAGCAAACTCAATCTCATCTGGATATGCCCAAGCAAAATTGAGCATGTCGATAATCTCACAAGCACGCTGATTAAGATCAATGGTGATGTCCTAAATGTCAATGAGGATGGCATTGCACATGTCATGCACGGTGTTGCATTCCGGAGTTAGATTTTCTGGCACAATCAGCTGGAAATACATACAATATCTATGTAGTTATCACATTGTAGTTTTATTTGAGCAGAGAATGACAACCTTCAGTTATGCTTATTAAACATCTGAAAGATATAGTTTATAAAAATAGGAAGCTAGTTCTAATAGCATGAAAATCATTGCATCAAAGAGGAAGTGTAGTCCCTATTCTTAGCAAAAGAGGTGCAACATAAACCTCTATTTTGTCCACTAAGGAGCTTGTCTTGTTAAACTAAAGAAATATGGTAAAAATAATATGGGCATGTTGCCTTGGTTGAAAATAATTAAAATGAAGAATAGTCCTAGATTTATTGTCAATGAGAGCAATCATATATAGTTATGTTTGTTGTCATTCTTCTGGATGCTCCCGTTTTTTGCTGGTAATTAGCTATTAGAATGAAATACAACAAAACTGGCAGTTAACTATAGAGATACAATAACTTAAATGAAGAAGGCAACTAAAGAAAATACGACACATTGAAGTACACTCTAAAAGTATCCATGTAATACCCTACCCCGAGTTACTTACTTGGTGCACATCGTCTACATGCCTTTATAAGAAAGTCAGAGGAAGTCAATCTTGTTTGGAGTACACCATATTTTTATAACCTGAAAGTGATGCATGCTCATAAGTCATACGATGAGTTATAGAAAGAAGCTTGGTCTGATAAGGTATAAATCGCAATTCTGAGAAGATCTCCTTACATCCTTGTCCTCATCATAAAGTGTGGGTTAGCCACATGGATCATACAAGATGGAGCATGTCTGTGCATATGATATTTCATACAATAAGGAATATTAGCCAAATGGAGCATGTGTGTACATGGTATATTCCTCTGTGTTCTTTTTTCTGAAGACGGCTAAGTTCAGTATTGCTGCACATGCCTCTCAGCAAGTAAGACATGCATAATTAATAAATTGTTTCCTCCAAATAGGAGAAGACATTAGCACTGGTACCATAGTATGCAAGATCCAGTGTGGTATACAAACATCACTTAAGAATAGCCTGCGCGAGTTGCATTTATCTTAAATAGAGGTAAAAGTTATATACCATGAAATCAGATCATTAATATTCTACCCAATCTTGTTAATGTACACTCAGACAAAAGCAACTCAATTATGAACACTGGGTAAACTATAGATAGCAAAAGTGATTCTACTTTTAACCCTAATATATTTATTAACTATCCATGTGGAAAACAATATGTAATACTGGTTAATTACTTGGTGTAGTTCGATGACAGTAGGTACCTGCAGCTCCCTCTCTGTGTCCTTCTCTGGTTCACTGTTACATATGCACAGAACAAACCCAAATAAAATCAAATCAAATCAGACGAACTCGAACATGAGGAGCTTGACGTGGGGGTACTGCTTACCCTTGCGGTTGCAGAGCGCCACCGTGTGGGTCCATGGCTGAAGCTCCGACACAGGAAGACTTCTGGCCAGCGAAGTCGTCCTTCTCTGACATGGCGTACTCATGCACCTCCACATGGAGCAAGGAAATCATCGGGAGTGTCAGGTCGAGGGTGAACTCCTCCTACGTCTTCTTCATCAAAGTCCGCTGAAACACTGGCAATTCTAGCCTGTCCATACATATTCAGTTAAATATTTTGAGAAGAGTGGTGCTATGGCATTTTGGTTAAATATTGCTAGTTTTTTACCAACAGCAATAGAGAAGTGTTGCTTGTAATATTCTTCTTTTATTTACATACCCATGTATAAAAATCTGGAAGAAAGTATTGATCAAAGTGTGTCTGCCTGGAGTCCCTCGGTCAACCATCACCGATGTATACCTTTATCTGAAAAAGCAGAAGGTCATCTATCTTGGATCGAGTGGCAAAAAATGAAACTAAATAAAAGGAACACATAAAAGCAAGATCCTTCTAGATAGCATAGTATATTACCTTCTCAACAAACTGAAGACAATTTTCAGTTTTATCAAGAAAAGGTCAAACAAATAGCATGCACTGCACTCTGCATAAATTCCTCATCCAGTTCTAGGACAACAAACTCATTTGACAGCTGATGCCCTACATGGCTTGTTCTTTCTCCTCTATACACTGGCCTGAATGAGCCATACCGCGCAACACTGCAATATCCACGGTGCAAACAAAGGTAATAAAATATCAAGCATCTAAACTTGGATTTTCAGAGTAACCTATTGCCCAAGTTAGTTTGCTTTATCCTTGCTCAAACAAATGATCAAATGACTATGAAATAAAATATGAGAACAACCTGTTTGGTGTTCGGAATCTCGTCGACCACATTGTAGGCATAGGTGAGAAGAATCTGCACAAATAAAATATAGACATGCATTGCTACAACCTTGAGAAAAAGAATTAGTATCAATGGTGAAGTAACCAATTATCAATTTAGCATAAACAAAGAAGTACGGCTGTAACATACATACAGTGTTGCCGAAAGCAATACATGTTGTTTTAATATGCATAACACATACGATGAGCAAGGTCATTACTATACATTAGCAAAAAGGACAAAAGCGAATGACCAAGGCTTAAACCACGGGGCTGATGATTAAGAGCAATTAAGCCGTGACGCCTAAGAAACCAGCTAAAACTTAGTAAAGAATCGTGACACACAGGCACGTCGGCCTTGCACTGTTTCTAATTTATAAGGAAAAGAGCACATGATGTACATAGAGCCGAGCTTACCTGGGGAGGCACCTCTTCATTCTCATTGATCAAGGATGTCAGGCCTGATGATTCTTGGCTATCAGACATAATTACTGAATTAGGCTGCTATTTTCTTATCTTTGTACATTTTTTGAGTTCCTGAAGGACAAAAGATTCATCAGATTATTAGATACCCTGTCGTGCCTAATCAGCAAAACCAAATCCGATTATTTAGGATAGTAAGAATAATATTGTTGGGCGTACTATGAATGTCTAATTGAAGAACCGGGAGAATTATCTCACGAGAACTAAGTGATGACTGTATCTAAGGTAAATAAGCATGAAAACCTATAACTAATAGAAGTTTGAGTCGATTACCTTTTGCAGACACGGTAGTGTAGAGTGAGAATGCGGCATTGGAATGTTTCACGGAAGAAAATTTGTTGTTTCGTTTCACCTTCTTGAGCAGTCTCATGAAAAACCTATATGCTCTATGCACAAAATTTAAGGGGAGCAATTGAAGATAAATTTAAGAGATGAAGGAGAATGCGGAAAATGTTCTGCGGCTACCTCTTGATCTGGTTTTCCATGACGACCGATGCGGTAGCGACGTAGTAGGCCTGGTTCCCCGACAGTAATTACACCATCATGTTACTACTGAATGCTAAACATTATATATGGAAATATACCTGCAACCCATATATAGTCGTGTATCAACAGTAAGTACAACCATTCTTGTATGGTAATAAAATGAATCAAACATGTATGAGATCAAATGTGGAGGAAAAAAACCTTGATCCATTTGATATCCCCATTCGATCAAATATTCACGGTGTGATACCTAAATCAACGAGTGTCAATAAAACAATAGGCCTGAAACACAACACACGAATATTCAGTTTTCAAGTTTCGATATGTAGGACATTTGAATCAATCTTATCACTGAAGAGCAGATACTCTACCTTCAAATTGTTATCGGGACCGGAAAATTGGTTGCGTCGTTGGACACCGTCCTTCATGGGGAAGAGATGGGGAAGCGCAGGCAGCTACGCTGGTCACCCTCCTTGACGAAATGGGGGCGAGCACCACCAGTTTGAGGCCTCCAACCCAACCTCTACACCTCCTACAACCCGCGAAGACATCGACAAACGCACGACACTCACGATGCCCTCAACGGCGAATAAGTAGCGGAGGACAGGCAGTTGCGCTGCTCGTCGACGTCCTCCTTGACAAACCGGTGCCAAGCAAGGCCAGTGGGTGCTGCACTAAAATCTGCATAAGGGCTATCCTTGAAGCCCAATGAAATTATACAGTGGTTAGTCACAAAGGTCATTCAAGGAATAGGTTACAACACTAATGGAAAAATTGTTAACTCCATCAATCTAGTACACTGTCCTAAATCCACAACTGTGAGCACAAATAAAATTGACCAAATCTAAAGAGAAAAGGAGGGGACTTACCGACGAATCGTGCAGCAACAACGCCATACACACTGAGATTGGAAGAAATACAGTGTAAAAAAGTAGCTATACATGGCAATCCATCATATAATATTTTACCCAAACAATTATTAACAAAATTCCAGAAGTTGCAGCTGGACTACCAACTATCTACGGAATTTGCTGAATCATATTCAGAATAAGCCCGGAATAAAGATAATATTCAGAATAAGACAATCATCAATTTATTTCCATCATCCAAACGACCTAAAAGATAAATTCTATATTCAGAATAAGGCGATCCGTAGATAATAAAGATCTAGTCTGGAAGAAAAAGATAAAGAATGACCAGAATTTGCAAGAACAGTGTACTGGTATTAAAAGGGGATGCAACTCTAGATTTTGTTCAGGATATAAAAACTAAGGACAAGCCATGGACTGCTAATTTTGCTTTGTAGGTGTTGCCATGGATCCCTTGGGTCTCCTTTTTCTCCTCTCTCACCCCCACTTCTTTCTCTTCTCAAAATTCTTTATGAAGGTTGCTTTCTGTTCTCACAGAAAAGAAAAAACCTCGGTTTAATATTGTTACAAACACCATGGAAAAATAATCTACAACAGGAGAATGGTAGGCTGCAAGAAACCTGTTGCATTAATATCCTACACATCCGACTGATACAATCAAATAGAATGAAATGTAAGTATTAACTTAAAAGTGATGGATGTACCACACCATTTTAAGAGAGGCATAGTGAGAAGGAAGCAGCAAAATTCTTCACTCATATATATATATATATATATATATATATATATATATATATATATATATATATATATATATAGAGAGAGAGAGAGAGAGAGAGAGAGAGAGATAATGTAAATAACTAAAAATTTCAAAAACCTCAAGCTACATAAGCACACCAAGAATTTCAACATAGAGATGCAATTAGTCCTTGGCAGTGCCAACAAATATTTAACTATGATGCAAAAAAATGGCTATGACATACATAGTCTAGGCTATCTAGAAAGCACAATATCAAGTTTAAGAATATGCCCCCTAAGTCTGATAGGCATTCGGCACGCGGTGGCGATCCGAGTGACGGACGGCGTGCTCCCGCCGGCGGCCATCCGTCCTGCCCGACACGGATCATTCAAATAAACAAATTAGATCCATAACATGTAGGAGAAAATGAAGACAAAAAGTAGAATCTTGAATGACCAGGCAGCTACTAAATCCAAAAGACAAGATGTCTAGGTAGGTTGGGGATTTTGGATCTTCCCCAATATCCCACCAGCTAACTCCTTATTGCCGCCATGGAGAGCAGCCATGCTAGCACCAGATGAGGAACACATCCTACATCAGCCGGCACAGACAATTACATGTATCAAGAAAGTAGCGCACCAGGCAGCAAGCAACCATGCGCCGAGCAGGGATTTGGGAACGTACCTTGCTGGGCGCTGACGAGGGGGTGTGGCAGCAGAGAGGCGACTCCACACAGCGGTGTCCGGCAACGATGACGATGGACTCGCCGTGGATGGTCATCTGTGAGGAACGCCGGAGAGACCCACGGCTGGGCGCGTGCAGCCCCTTTTTCCTTGGCCTCCGCCTGCTTCTCCTACCTACGCTGCTTCCCCATGGCGCACTGCTTCCACTCGCGCGAGGACGTGATGTAGGGAGGGCGAGGAGACATGGGGACCATCAGCGGCGGCAGCTTGACCTGAGGATGATGCTGAGGAGAGGGAAGCAAGAGGAGGAGGGGGAGGCGTGAGGAGGAGGGGGATTGGGAGGAGGAAACACGGGGATTGGGGATAAGCAAATGGCGGCGGCTAGGGTTTTCGCTGTGTTGAGAGAGAGAGTCATGAGGTTGGTACTTGCCTCTTTTCCATTCTACCTGACGAACTTGGAGCAGAGCACGCTCATAGGAGGCGCCCCCATGGCTCTGTCGTGCGACGGTGGTGGCCCGTGCACCTCCTGCTGGCAAGGACGAGCGGCCTGGGAGAGGAGAACAAGAGGGAAGACCTGCGCTGCTGCTTGCTTGTCCAGGCGGCTCGCCGGCGGCGGCTCGTCGGTAGCGGCTCGGCCAGTAGATGCGTTGACCGGGTGGGGGCTGGGGAGAGAGACGAGTGGTGGCGGCGGCAGCAGGTAGGAGAGGAGCGAGGGAGGCAAGGGAGCGGCGGGGAGGAGGAGGACGTCGTGAGGCTGGGAAAATCATCGAAGGTTAGGGTTTTCACCCAATTGCAGCGCGCAGGGCTCTGTCCCTTCCCAAACCCGGAGCACCCGACAACCGCCCACTGTAAATATTACCTGCGAGGCTGATGTGTAGGCCCGGACTATTATCAGCGGGGACGCGACAAGGCCGGATAGAGAGAAGCACTGGCGTTGGTAAGAGGAGCTGGTACGCTCAGCAGATTCAGTCACCTGGGTAAAACCGTCTTACCATAGGACAACGGCTTAGATTTTGTTTTAGGACATAATCTAACGGCTGAAACGGACTAATTGCTGTGGAACGAGCTGAGACTTCCCCCTATTATACCTTTGGATGTCACGCCGGAGATTCACTGCGAGTTCGTGTGGTGACAAAAACATCACAGTAGCACAGTAACTTACCTGACCCGCCTTAACTCTTCAGCGTACGGACGATGACGGTGTCAAAGCTGGCATGATACACGAGCTGATCGAGTTAATATATTTCTCTTCTCTATTAAAAGTACTTATAACAAACTAGCCTGTGATGTCAGTCCCACCAAGATATGTTTGGTCAGTTGCAAAAGTAATTACTAACAAATTCCTAGTATTTTATTCATTATAGTCTTACAAAACAAAATTAGGCACTCACTAATGTCTCGCGCTGATGATAGCTGGTTCGCTGCTCTGCTCCACCGAGAGATCGAGGACGAGTGAGCCGCTACGACCAAATCTCAGACACAAGCGAGAGTCCACCCACGGGAATGACGGCACCAGGCACTCGTAATCGTAAAAGAGCTCGATGATGTCTCCACCGGCCTGCTCTTCTTCCGGCACTGCATCATCCAACATTCCAACCAAACGATGGGAAAAAGGCTGAGGTCTACATCGCACATCTCACCCTTTTGTGGCATGTCGTTGCGGCCGTCATTAGCTTCATCCGACTGAGCACAAAGAAAGCGTACTATACTAAGCAGGAGCACTTTACAGGAGTTCCGACTGACGTATATATTTGGCAGATACAGATCGGAAGCACGTACGACGACTAGCCTCTGGATAACGTATTCTTCTGGTCTCGGTCCGTGAGTGCTGCACGATGAGGTTCTTGTGGTTTTGCTAATTTTCTTGAAGCGAGAAATACCTGTTTCTATGTCATTGCATCCGGTTTTAGCATGCGATTTGTGCAAAAACACAGGAAATGAGAAGATTGTAATAAATTTACGGCTCCTCCGCCGGTGGTGTCTCTCACGGTGCATATTTAGACTAGAGGGTAAAACCTATATATAGACTCCAAATTACAGATGTTTCAATCTATGTCCAGATATGATTTGTGACTTGTTAAACCAACCATAACAATTAATTAACAGCCAGCTATCGAGCTCAAACAATGTTAATCAATTAAGTTCCAAACACACGTGTGGGCTATGCGCCTAGTTTAAATTCAAATTCAAAATCGCGGGTTTAACAATCCATAGAGCCAATCCAATAGACAAGCTGACATTTCACTATATACTGTTCTGGTATAATTCAAACATATTCGTATACACTCCGTTCCACTATAGTCACACCCACATTCTTAAGTACTTCTTCCGTCTCGAAATAAATATCACAAATTTGTGTAAATATGGATGTATCTAGTACTATATATATGATGATCTAGATACATATTTTTTTGTAAAAAAAAGACATTTATTTTGAGACGGAAGAAGTATATTTTATTTAGTATAATTTCACACCAATTAACTTTTGTTATTTCCAAGAATACTACCACATGGATATTTTGATTTCTGGAGTGTAACAATACAGTGACCATATTTAATATTGCAAGCCACAAAATTTTCTACATCTCCTACTTGGCTGAATTTTTTATCCAACAAAGTGAATGCCCATGCTATTAACATGGTAAGAGGATAATTCCTCCGCCCAATGCATTCAGCGTTGCACATAAATTTTGTGAATTACATAGTCATATTATCACAAAGTAACATGTTATGCTGCACACTCCAGGGTCATAATTACATTGAAATAGTTCTCTTAACTCATGATCTCCTTTAATGTTTAAATTACATCAAAGTATTCATCTTCATAAAGAAATAACATTTAAATTTTGTTTCCTCTCAACACAAGAAGGACCTACCAAATTAAATATGAAAACATAATATAAAATTAAGTTACCTTTCATCGAGATCCTCTTGCTAAATACAACATCAATGTATCCACACAACTGAAGGTTGCGACCATCAAAGAATAATAAATAATCCGTGACATTAACCAATAATATTTTTATATTATTTTGGTAACCTTTCCAAGATTCATATAACATTTTTGTAGCAACAATTGCAACAAAATGGCTAAGATAAGGCCACACGAATACTATCCCAAAATAATTATGACTTTTTCCTCTTAAGTTCAAACATAAGTCCTCACATAGTATAATTTCTTTATCAAAGATAGTTCACAGGTTTGCAGTTTTTCCACAAAAAACATTTCAAAACATTCTTTATAATTCCACTCCCGAAACATAGGAAACTTTGAATATACCTTCCACATGAAAGTTAGAGGATATTCAAGATTTCATTCAATCAATTTTATATTTGTTTTAGACAATAAAAAAATCATTAGCACATATAGTAATATCATAAAACAATTCTCACTAACCTTGCATATGATCATCTTCCATCATTAAGCAAACCATATAACCTTATATATCAGTGATTTGAAGCTTGTTGCGAGAACATAAATTGATCTATTTAGTTAGGAAACCCTGTCTTTGTTCCCAATTTCTCCAAAATCTAGAGAAGCAACAATCCTTAGGTGAAAGATTTTCCACAAAACTTGTTTTTATTCCCGCTTTCTCTAAGTTCCAAAGAATAAAAATTCTCTTAGGTGAAAGAGTTATCTCAAACTATAAATATTATGTTTGTGTTAAGCATTTAACAACAAGCATAGAATTGTAAGTTACACTAAGCATGTTGCATTAGATTTCTTGTAAATTAATCCATTTAAAACTATGAGCTTGTGATTGATTTGACAAAATAACAAGTTCCTAAATTGTTTCATTCGCCCATTGAGTTTATTTCTTCCCACATTGCGTTCACTCATAGTTGACAGTGATGACAACTTAAAAATCATCTAAAAAGACTTCAGTTCTTCCTCCCAAATTTATAGTGAGCCCCCCTACAAAAATACATAACATTTACCTAGTTATGATGGTCCAAGTAAATCCCCCCCCCCCCACTTATTATAAGCATGTTAGTTCAAGAGTTTGACTAGTAGTTCAATTTTGGGGCCAAGAAATTATTCCATATGGATGTACATATGATTGCTAGTAATTCCAACCTTGATGAATTCCTACTTTCCACTATGTGTCCTTTTCCTGACCAAATTTGGTAATATTTGATCCAGTAGATTCCCCAATAAAAATGACATGTGTGCTTTGTAACAATTTAGATATCATATCCTTGCTGTCAAAATATAAATATAAGATTTTCTTCTTGCCCACAAAACATAAACAATGATGTGGAAGATAATGATTTATTGAACAAATAACAGTATGCAATGCTTTCCCAAATGATGAAGGGAAGAACCAAGAGTTGTATTCCTCTATTCAGCCACAGAGCATACAACATAATAAATGGTGAATAATTTCATGTGCTTTACATAAGTTTTAATTAATATTTCTAAAGTGTACTTAGCACTAGAGGCAAATAATAAAGGATGTTTATTATCATATTTTATTAGTTCATAATAGTGTTATTCCATGCTATAATTGTATCAATCAGAAATATTGGTACATGTGTGGTATGTAAACAAACTAAGTCCCTAGTGAGCCTCTATTCAACTAGTTCATTGGTAAACTGATAATCAAGGTTTCCTAATCATGGGCATTTAGGTAAATTGACAATAAGGTCATATCATTGGTAAATGATGTGATGAACACGCATACCCAATATAAGTATTGCAACATGATCAAGTCACGAAGTTCATCATTGCAATAACTAGGAAACGAAGTATCCTACTCCTTAGACCATGAGATCATATCTAATCACTATCACCCGAGGCTGCCTTAACTACATCAACTGTCACACCATAATAGGGTGATCATAAAGATGTCTATCAGGTATTCCAAAGGGATATGTTGAGGAGTATGCATCAAGATCGGGAATTATTCTCCCACGTGACAGGAAGATACACCGGGCCCACTCGGTGAGATTACATCCATAATGCTGCAACATATGACTAGGTCATGGGGATGGAATATCACATGAACGAGTTAAGCATCACTTGTTGGTAACGAGATTATACAAGGTATATTGATACCTATGATCAGATCTTGGACAAGTCAGGTATCAAAGTAACAAAGGGAATTGGACTCGACGTTAATGGTTCAAACAGCATTGATATTGTGGAATACACATGGGTCATGAGTATCCAGATCCCGCTGATGATCATTGATGCAAGAAGCATCTCAATCATGTATGTGATGTTTCTGAGTCGTACGGTAACACACTTAAGGGTTCTACGACGCTTGGAGTCGTTTTGGAATCATCAGGATCACAGGAAGAAAGAAGGGAGAAATCCAAAAGGTTCCGGATGAGAGTCTGAAGGTTGTTCAGAGTGATACGAAAGGTGTTTCGGGTCATAGGGAATTAAATAATATGTATTTAATATTTATTAATAGAATTAATATTAAATAAATATTTAAATTTAATTAATTTGGGCAGCCCACCTTAATGGGCTAACTCTCAGGGGGAGTGGCCCATATAGGGAAAGCCGCTCCATAGAGGAGCAAGGGGCCACTGGCCACCTAGGCAAGAGAGCATTGGGTGGGGCCCATCCTGGTCGCTGACCAGGCCTTAGCATGGCGCGGGTGGGTCCCACTTAGCCGCTAGCCACCGCCTTCCCCTCCTTGGTGCCTCCTCCTCCTCTCGTTTAGTCCCACCCCGAGGCTTGGTTTGGTGGAGTCCCTCCCTTCTCCTATATAAGGAGGGGCATATAGGGTGGGAAATACACACAACAACACACAATATTTCCTAAGGCAATTTCCTTAGGAAATCTCTCTGTCTCTATTGATGGCTCTCGTGCTCGCGATTCCAAAATAACTATGCGTGTGGGAGACGATGTTTCTTCGGCACGCCATCACATTGCTGGATCCCCGTTCCAGAAGATTTACTTGTGCAATCTCGGCTAGATTGGAGAGACCGAGAGTCGTCGTTGATCACCGTACGTGTGCGCAACCACGAAGGTGCTACCAGTTGTGGCACTTGGATTATTGTGTGGGGAGCAACGCGACCTTGAGATCGACTACGTCATCCAACTACTTCATACACGTTCATCGTGAACGTTAACGATTTTGGTCTACAAGGGTATATCATCAAAAACTTTTCCGTTACAACATTACTCCTTGATAGATCCTGATATTCGATATTGCGCTAGTCATGAAAAATTATTATTTTCTGGTGTGAACCCCTTTAGTGGTATAATAGACGACCTATGCATAGTATTGCTTGTATGGTTGGAACACAGGTTGAATGTGGGTATTGATCCAATACTTCTATTGTTATCCTCTTATGTGCACTTGTTCATATCATGACACTGTTTGCTGAAGCGTCCCGGACGGATCTTACATGTAATCTTACGCGAGACTAGTTCCCGCACTTGACATATGGCTTGTTCCATATATGCGGCTAGCGGGTGTATGTATCTCTCGCAGTAGTTAATATGACATTTGCAACAGAGCGCCCCAAAGAATTCTCGTAGAGACAACTATTTGATCAATGTCGTGGTTGGAAGTTTGTAGTTAAGAAACAGTTCTATCGCGAAAGCCCTAGCAACAACGTAAAACATGCAAAAAATAAAGTAGAGACATCTAACTTTATTTTGCAGGTGGTATATGATGTGATATGGTCATGGTTAAGGTAAAGTAATTTACTTTTCTTTTACTAAGTTGTAGTAGCAGTCATCAACATGATAGATGACCAACTGGTGGCGTCGTGGACTTGGCGCCGTAATAGTGGGCAAGATGGAGATCAATTCGAGGCACTAGATGGAGATCATGGCGCACGAAGAAGGACCATATCATGTCACATACATTAAAATTGCATGTGATGTTAATATTAGATATTCGATGGTAGCACTTATAATATGATCCCTTACTTAATACCAATAATATTGTTCTCCCTTAGTGTGCACCACTAAGAAAGTTCTCCGTTATGAAGTACGCCATGATGATCGGGTGTTAGACATATCGACGTTCACATATGATGGATGGGTATAAGCCATGTTGCACACTAAATACACTTAGGTTATTTTCGTGAGCCTAGCATGTACATGCATGGCCTTGGAACACGAGAGATGGAAAGATCAAGCATGAGTCACATGAATGATATGATCAACATTGTGTTTTCCACCTTTGCAGCTATATCATCGGTCATGACGATCGGAGGTGGTGTAGTGAATTGGGGTCGTATAATCACTAAAAATTCTTAGAGATGATAGTTTTAGTGGGATCTCATCGGAGTAAATAATAACGCTAGATTATTTATTCTCAAACTGCTATCCACGTCGTCCCAATTCTTTTCGGCCATGGGATGGACGTCGGAAAGGACACGCGGAGACGATGCAATGGAGCCCCGCTATCTCATGAGGGGGACCCGTTGCGGACCAACGTGAAAAATTCTATACCACGGATGGGTGTCGCGTGTATCGTCGTACCCCGCATTGTCGGACGGTAGGGTACGCAGGTACTACCACCTTCTCTGAGAGGCATTCACAGCGCGACATGCCTTCGCAAACGGCAGGTGGTGGGGCCTGCCGAGAGCCGACGTGGCGCTGTAAACCCATGCCGGTCGTGCACTCTTGCTGCGAGGGGGCTCGCCGAGAGCCAACGTAGCACTGTGATCCCATTCCAGTCGTGGTTTCTCATGGGCATGGAGCCCGCGAGAGATAACGAGGCATTGCGAGCCCACGCTGGCCACGGCTTATCGCGGTCGTGGGTCCCGATCAGCGCTGACGCGGCATCCTACACTTTAGCCGCATGCGGGTTCTCATGGCGGAGAGCCGAGATGCCAACCGAGGTGACATCGGAGAGCATGGGTGATGGCTCAATGCACGGCGCCTAAAAAAATGCTTGATGGCGGTGTTGATGTAGAGCTCGTTGGGAACCCCAAGAGGAAGGTATAATGAGCACAACAACAAGTTTTCCTCAGTTATGAAACCAAGGTTTAATCGAACCAGTAGGAGCAAGGAAACACCCCAAAGGTGTTACTAGCTGAGCTTTGGCAGGGCGCACTACCGGTGCTAGTAGCAACGTGGAGACCTGCACAACACAACCACAGAACTTTGTCCCTAACTTGCGATGAGGTTGTCAATCTCACCGTGTTTTGTGGTAAACAAAGAATTAAACGTATCGAATGAAAAGAAGTAAAAGTTTGCAGAAAGTAAACACAAAGCAGTAAACAGTTGTAGGTTGTATGTAAAGAAAAGAGGATCGGGATCCATAGTTCACTAGAGGTGGCTCTCCTTAAGATAGATAACATGCTGGGTGAACAAATTACAGCGGGGCATTTGACAAACACCGAGAAAGCAATACATGCATATACTAATCATCTTGACTCCTTTGAGACTTGATTGGGCACTACAACATTATACATAGACCGCCATCCAACTGCATCTATGACTAATAATCCACCTTCAGGTTATCATCCGAACCCCCTCCAGTATTAAGTTGCAAGCAACAGATTATTGCTTTACGAACTGCGTGTAAAGTAAACAATACGATTGTTTTATGAACAAAGGATTGTTGTTTTCTCCCTAGTAGCAACATCACATCTAGTACCTTAGAGATTTACATCACTTCCCAGTTACGGAGGCATGAACCCACTATCGAGCATAAATACTAACTCTTGGAGTTGCTAGCATCTACTTGGCCAAGATAGCTACTAACAACGGAAAGCATGCAAGATCACAAATAACAAAGACATGATAGAATCAATAATCAATCTGAAATAGCATCTCAATATCCATCGGATCCCCGCAAACACAACATGCAGAATTACAAATATATGATCTTGATCATGAACGGAGCTCACAAGATCTAGACATGAAAGCACAAAGGAGGAGAACCAGCCATCTAGCTACTACATGGATCTGTAGTCCAAGGATGAACTACTCACGCATCACACCGGAGGCTTGCATGGTGATGAAGAAGGCCTCGGGTGAATTCCCTCTCGTGAGGTGCCGAGAAGAGCTTGATCCTCGATCTAGGGATGGAGATGGCGACTCTGAGACTCTTTCGTGGATTTTTGATCGGGACTCAGGGTTTTGTCCCGGGGCAATATATAGGCGGAAGGAGAAGCCGAGGGTGCGGGGCGGCCACCACCACGGCGCGGGCCAGGCCCGCGGCAGTGGTGTGGTGGATCCTGCCCTTCTCCGTCTCGTGATTCGGCACTTGATGACTTCGGAAAAATAGGCACTTTGGCTTTTGTCCCGTCAATTCGAGAATATTCATTTTCGACTTTCCTGGAACCAAAAACAGCAGAAACAGTTTGGCACTTTGGCTCTTGTTAATAGGTTAGTCCAAGAAATCATATGAAAAGTACTCCAAAGTTGGAACAAAACACAAGAAAGTGGATAAAACCAAGCATGGAACATCAAAAATTATAGATACATTTGCAATGTATCAACATCCCCAAGCTTAACTCCTGCTCGTCCTCGAGTAGGTAAGTGATAAAAAGAAAGAATAATTTTTGAGGTGACATGCACCATCAAAGACTTGATCAAAGTATTTGCAAAACATTCAAAGCTGGGATCATAGTACTTCAATCATAACATGAAAGACAAGGTTCTAGCAATAAGACAAAGAAACTGTGATGCAACATGAAAAGGCACAAACAAAAGATTCATGAATAACAATGCTTTGCAAGACGTTTGTTTGTTTCACATAAAGAAAACATAGCATAATAGTATTTAGCTTGTCCCTCATAGAGTAGCAAATATAATTTCATATGACACCTTCAAAGTTCATAAGAGTGACTAGATACAAATAGTTTAAAACAAGCAATATCAAGGTATGCATCAATCAACTAGTCTTGGGACAATGCACATAGAACTAAGAATGACCACTATGCTCTCAAAGTAGGTGCATAAAGATAGAAGGTGGAGACTCAATATAATGGTGGAAGAAAGGCCTTTTGTAAGGAAGTAGGGATTCAAGTCTCATAAAGAGCTTCCAAAAATTATGGTACTTATAGCTTTCAGCTCTCATTGCCCTTATCATAAGCATCTTTAAGGTGATTAAGGTTAAAGTGACACAACTAAGAGGATATGCTTGACAAGTTATAAACCGAAATCTCATGCCCCTTACTTACGAAGACCGATCCTCATGCTACTCAACTTCAGTCACGAGTAAGCTCTTGTCATTGTAAGTATATGTGTATCATTAAGAACCGCAGCAGGTACCCTTGCACATGATATGGGAGCTTTCCCATAATCAAAATGACAAGGCAAGCAGACAATGAGCATCTCAGCAATCTTTTTATTTGCTATTTGCATAGGTTTTTATTGAGGATGCTTCATAGAGTGCTCATTATGGTGATGCTGCAAGTTTCCACCATGATTAGGCATGGCTTAGGCTAGCGGCCCAGGTGTTTCTCTAACACACATACAAACTCCATGATCTTACATGTTCCACTTTTATTTCACACCACCGGGATCCGTAAGCAAAAGAACATGATATCAACGGGGTACAAAGTACAAGTGCAATGTTGAAAGCGTTCCCCATGGTACATGGTTCTGCTAATTTCAACTTATAAAGCGCAAGCATATACGCAACAAAGATGGACCCAATGGTTCAAGTTTATCAGAGGCAATAAAGTAAAGTGTGCCATCAAGTTCATGAGAGCTTTAATCACTAGTTTTCTCATAACAAGTTTAATTTGGAAGGTAAACAAAAGCATGAATATACTTGGAATAGCATAAGCTAGTAGGTAGGTATGGTGGACTCTTTGGAATAACTTGGTTTAGGAAGTTGGATGCATGAGTGGAACTCATACTTTGTTGTGGAGGCTAGCAAAAGACTGGGAGCGACAAACTAAGAGAGCAATAATGGCCATAATCATGTAGAGCGACAAAACATCATTGATCAAAGCATAAAGTGATACTACAAGTTGAAAAATAAAGGATCATAAAGGCTATGGTGACTTGAGATAGTCATAACATGGTGTGAGCATGTGCCAAGTCAACCCAAATAAAGCATCAAAGGAGAATACCACTACACTATGCTTTAATATGCTAAAACAACGCATGATTCATCCAAGGCACATTAAGCAATCTCAATTGTTTATAACAAGTCATGCTAAACCAAAGAATACTAAGCATAAAGCCAAAACAATATCAAGCATGGCATGACAAAGCATAGGCCACAGTAAAAAGCAAGCTCTTTTTACCACATAAGCATGAACTTTCCTACTCTTTTCCAAACCAAACCAAACTATTTGCAAACCAATGTATGAAAGAGGGGGTCCAACCAATTTATTCAGCAAATTAAGCAAACCAAACAAACGAAAAACCAAAACGAAAATGAAAAAGAAGACGCTCCAAGAACAACACAACTGTGCATGAAACAATAAAAATGAAGCGTTTGGAAGAAACCTGAGATTTTTATTGATGAAGAAGGGGATGCCTTGGGCATCCACAAGCTTTGCCGCTTGTACTTCTTGGATATTTCTTGGGATGACACGCGTGGCATCCCCAAGCTTGAGCTTTAGTCCATTCTTCATCTCATTACTCATTCCTTCCATACACCTGAAATTTTTCCTTCATACAAAACTTCACACAATCTTTATTAGCAACATTAGTGCACTCAAGATAAATAAGTCTTAAGGTTCAGTTCTAACACCAAATAAACTTCCATTAGAACACTAGCTACGGTAGCGCTTCCCTCAAAAAGCTCAATTCCCCAAAAGAGCTCAAAAAGGAACCAACAAGAAGCAAATGCAGAAAATGGCAGAAATCTGTCAAAACAGACCAGTAGGTAAAGACGAATTTTTTCGAAGACCTTCTATTGCTCAAATCAAAAAGTGTTGAACTAACGAAAGTTAGATAACAACCTGGGGCAGAAGCACAAAAATCTGTTTCGGGACAGCAACTTTCCCAATCATTACTTCTCTCTCATTAGAGGTTACTCTTGGCACAAAAAGCAAATAAAAAGGATAAGGAGAGGTTATTACAGAGGTAATAACTTCCAAGACTCATCTAAAACTTTTGGGTTATCTCCCAATAAGTACTTTTCTTTAACGCCTTTAAGTTAGGCATAAGAAGCAAAGAAAGAATCAAGTGTTCTCAAATGAAGAAGCATTAAGACCAAATTTTGTTTTCATAGGAGAAGCAAAAGAAATCTTTTCTCTCTTTTTAGGGAAGTTTTCTATACATTTCTTGAGTGGGAGTTGATATTTAATGGTGCCTTCTTTCATATCAATGATGGCACCAACAGTTCTAAGAAAAGGTCTTCCCAAAGTAATAGGACAAGAAGCATTGTATTCAACATCCAAAACATAGAAATCAACGGGGACATAGGAATCGTTAACCATAATAAGAACATCATTAAGACTCCCCATGAGTTTATTTTTAACATTATCATCAAGTGGGACATTCAAATAGCAATCTTCAAGAGGAGGCAAATCAAGCATATCATAAATCCTTCTAGGCATAATAGAAACACTACTATCAAGATCACATAAAGCTTTGAAATCAAAGTCATTCACTTTCATATTAATGATGGGTTCCCAACCATCCTCTTATTTTATAGGAATAGAAGCTTTATGTTTCATCTTTTCTTCTTTAATCTTTATGAGAGCATCAGTAATGTGTTTTGTAAAAGCCATGTTCATAGCACTAGCATTAGGACTTTTAGCAAGCTTCTGTAGGAACTTAATAACTTCAGAGATATTGCAACCATCAAAATCAAAATCAAATTTATCATCTAAAGTAGTAGAACTATTACTAGCCTCAACACTAGTGGTGGTAATAGTAGAAACACTAATGTTTCTAGCAATTTCATCTTCTCTTTCCCACTTAGCATGTAATTCAGCTAATAGTCTAACATTTTCATCAATTCTTACTTGTATAGCATTGGTGGCTGCAAAAGGATTATCATAAGTTTCAGGTTTAGCAGCCATTTTATTCAAAGTAGACTGAGCTTCAGCTAAAGATGCTATATTTCTTTCAGCATTAGAGAGTTTTTCCTTAATAGTTTTATTGAAAGCAGTTTGTTTACTAATAAACTCTTTAAGCATGACTTCAAGTTCAGAGGGAGCACTCTTATTATTGTTGTAAGAATTTCCATAAGCATTACCATTGTTGGGAGGAGATGGCTTATAATTGTTGTTACCAAAATTGTTTCTATAAGCATTATTACCATAAGCATTGTTGCCAAAATTGTTATTTCTTATGAAGTTCACATCAACTTGCTCTTCTTGAGCAACCAAAGAGGCTAAAGGAACATTATTTGGATCAATATGGGCTTTCCCATTAACAAGCATAGACATAATAATATCAATTTTATCACTCAAGGAGGAGGTTTCCTCAACAAAATTTACCTTCTTACCTTATGGAGCTCTCTCAGTATGCCATTCAGAATAATTAACCATCATATTGTCCAAAAGTTTTGTTGCAGCACCCAAAGTGATGGTCATAAAGGTGCCTCCTGCAGCAGAATCCAATAGGTTCCTTGAAGAATAGTTCAATCCTGCATAAAAAGTTTGGATGATCATCCAAGCAGTCAGTCCATGAGTGGGACAATTCTTTACCAAAGATTTCATTCTTTCCCAAGCTTGAGCAACATGCTCATTATCAAGTTGTTTAAACTTCATTATTTCACTTCTCATGGATATAATCTTAGCAGGAGGATAGTATTTTCCAATAAAAGCATCTTTGCACTTAGTCCAAGAATCAATACTATTCCTAGTTAAGGAATTCAACCATTCTTTAGCTTTTCCTCTCAAAGAGAAAGGAAACAATTTCAGCTTAATAATATCACCATCTATATCCCTATGCTTTTGCATCTCACAAAGTTTAACAAAGTTATTTAGATGGGAAGCAGCATCTTCATTACCAATACCAGAAAATTGTTCTCTCATAACAAGATTGAGCAAAGCAGGTTTTATCTCAAAGAAAGTATTTTCAGCCACAGGTGGATCAATAGGTGTGCTCATAAAATCATTGTTGTTGGTGCTAGTGAAGTCACACAACTTAGTGTTTTCAAGAGTAGTCATTTTTTTTGGGTTTTCAAATAAGAAAGCAAACTAGTAAAACTAATGTTTGTGTGTTTTTGAATAACAAAACAAGCAAACAAACCAAAAAGAAAACTAAGCAAAACAAAAATAACAAAGTAAAGAGATTGGTTATGAGGGACTCCCCTTGTGAAGATGTCCTTGACTCCCAAGAACGCCAGAGAAAATCGCTTGATGGCTCAATGCATGGCGCCCAGAAAAATGCTTGATGGCGGTATTGATGTAGAGCTTGTTGGGAACCCCAAGAGGAAGGTATGATGAGCACAGCGGCAAGTTTCCCTCAGTTATGAAACCAAGGTTTAATCGAACTAGTAGGAGCAAGGAAACACCCCAAAGGTGTTACTAGCTGAGCTTTGGCAGGGCGCACTATCGGTGCTAGTAGCAACGTGGAGACCTGCACAACACAACCACAGAACTTTGGCCCCAACTTGCGATGAGGTTGTCAATCTCACCGTGTTTTGTGGTAAACAAAGGATTAAACGTATCGAATGGAAAGAAGTAAAAGTTTGCAGAAAGTAAACACAAAGCAGTAAATAGTTGTAGATTGTATGTAAAGAAAAGAGGATCGGGATCCATAGTTCACTAGAGGTGGCTCTCCTTAAGATAGATAACATGCTGGGTGAACAAATTACAGCGGGGCAATTGACAAACACCGAGAAAGCAATACATGCATATACTAATCATCTTGACTCCTTTGAGACTTGATTGGGCATTACAACATTATACAGAGACCGCCATCCAACTGCATCTATGACTAATAATCCACCTTCAGGTTATCATCCGAACCCCCTCCAGTATTAAGTTGCAAGCAACAGATTATTGCTTTACGAACTGCGTGTAAAGTAAACAATACGATTGTTCTATGAACAAAGGATTGTTGTTTTCTCCCTAGTAGCAACAGCACATCTAGTACCTTAGAGATTTCTGTCACTTCCCAGTTACGGAGGCATGAACCCACTATCGAGCATAAATACTAACTCTTGGAGTTGCTAGCATCTACTTGGCCAAGATAGCTACTAACAACGGAAAGCATGCAAGATCACAAATAACAAAGACATGATAGAATCAATAATCAATCTGAAATAGCATCTCAATGTCCATCAGATCCCCGCAAACACAACATGCAGAATTACAAATAGATGATCTTGATCATGAACAGAGCTCACAAGGTCTAGACATGAAAGCACAAAGGAGGAGAACCAGCCATCTAGCTACTACATGGATCCGTAGTCCAAGGATGAACTACTCACGCATCACACCGGAGGCTTGCATGGTGATGAAGAAGGCCTCCAGGGTGAATTCTCCTCTCCGTGAGGTGCGGAAGAGCTTCAGATCCCTCCCGATCTAGGGATGGAGATGACGACTCTGAGACTCTTTCGTGGATTTTTGATCAGGCACTTAGGGTTTTCGTCCCGAGGGTAATATATAGGCGGAAGGAGAGGCCGAGGGGGTGCCGGGAGAGGCCACACCACCTCCTAGCGTGGGCCAGGCCTGGCCGTGCGGCCAGGTGGTGTGGTGGCTCCCTGGCCCTTCTCCGTCTCGTATTCTGGCACTTGATGACTTCTGGAAAAATAGGCACTTTGGCTTTTGTCCCGTCCAATTCCGAGAATATTCATTTTCTGACTTTCTTGGAACCAAAAACAGCAGAAAAAAGGCAGGCAATCGTGGCTCTTGTTAATAGGTTAGTCCAAGAAATCGTAAGAAAAGTACTCCAAAGTTGGAACAAAACACAAGAAAGTGGATAAAACCAAGCATGGAAAATCAAAAATTATAGATACATTTGCAATGTATCAATGGGCGGACGCGTATTCTCACGGCGGAGGAACGAGCTAGCAGCATAGACTCTAGGCGTCGTCGGATTCTCGTGGTTGGTAGCTCTGCTGGTAGTATATACTCTCGCCGGACCCGGGTTCGCGTGGCGAGGCAGTTTCCTGGGTCCTAAGTGCGTGGATCCTCGACGCCATAACCAGTGCCTAGCCTATAAAAGACCACTTTAGCTTCGTGGTTTCTCGCATCACATTAGTTGGTTGATCTTACCTTCTCTACATGCCGTGCTAGAAGATACACCGCCGACCACCCCGAACAACGACTTTGCCGTATATGATGCGTTTGGGGTGGTGTGTCTTGGTGCTCTGTAGTACGATGAGCAGCGGAAGCGTAGTTTCATTCCTTTGTACGTACCCTACAACAATATATAGCCAACACACCACACCTCGGCTATGCGTGACCCCGCGACGTCTCCGTCATTAGGCTGGATGCGCTTCTTCGGGTTCACGTCGGTGCCATGTGCTCACGTCTATTCTTTGCCGCGATGTTGTTTCATATGCCATTTATTTGCAACAATAGAAGATGATGCCCTCTCGAAGACAGATGACGATGCCTGATGCCGGCGAAAATAGTCATCTTTCTACGCGTTTAAATCGTATTTTAGTCAAGAAATCGATCAAAAATCTCTCTAGCATTGCTACTAATAACTAATTATTGTAAAGATGTGTAATCCTTGGTTTTTATTTGTGTTGTGCAGGAAATCACACTTTTAAAGCGAAGTCAGGAACATTCATTGAAGATAATCACGCTACCAACTCAGCCAAGTTAACTAAGGACGAAAGGGAGGCGTCTACAAGCTTAATGACCAACTGTACAGGCAAGGCCCTCCCATATGGCCCACCCATACGGTGTGGCATTAGCTTCGTTAGGTCAAATACTACAACTTTCGTGAAGACGCCTATATATTTTAAGGCTCGAGCCACCGTGTAGTGGGCCCCATTCTCAGATTCCATCACAACACCACCGAATAAGATCCACCACCACAGGTCATAATCTCCATCCTCCATCCACTTCATAGCCATAGCCATATTCTTGGTTCGACGATCATTGTAGAATGTTTGATTTCAGTCTAGTATTTGTGCAATGTTTTATACCATTGATCTTATCGTTATGAGTGAGTAGTCCTCATGGGCTACGGGTTGGGGTGAAACCTCATAGCGATTATGTGCATATAATACATGGGAATATTGTGTTGTGATTGAATAAGTGATATGTATCTTTGTTTCTTTGTCTCTTGTCTCGATCTGTGGGCTTATAGGTACCCAAGATATCAGGGATTGATAAAGGCTCGAGGTAAGATGAGTGGTGAACAGAGACTTCATGCAAAACCTAGTGACAACAAGGGGAGTACAGTCTTAGTTTAGTGATCCACTTGGGAGTAACAGTAATACCACAATTCTTAATGCTTTGATCTGTATTTTACTTAATGATTGTTATAGCCCGATGCTTCATGGTACAACGGTTAGATTAAAAGACTATTGCTATGCGTATGGCTCGCATGTGGATTTAGTGTTTATGGATGTGTTGCCCGCAACCCTATCTATATTAGATCATTTCACACATGAATGTGTTTATTATTATCTTTATCCCATATGTTTGTGCAGCAGCAGGTGAATCTTAAATTATGGCCTATTTCCATCCATTGCAACAACCAATGATTCAAAATAAACTAGAAAGGTCCGGTGAATATGAAATAAAACGAATAAACAAATTCTTGTAGACGTGTACTATTATTTCTGTACAACAATCGTTTTCCAAGGTTCGATAAACCTAGGTCTTTTAGGAAAAAAATTATTATACTACATCCGTAATTTGGATCGAAGGTATCAATGACCCGAGTGGCATGGTCAAAATATTACCTACTCTCTTCATCGCATATCTAATGCGGCGAAGAGAGTGATGAAGAATCGTTTATGATGTCCGAGCCTTTGCCATCACAACGCTGATGACACCAGGGGCTTTTGTTGCGGCGCTTTTGTAGATATAGGCTTTTGTAGATGTATCTTAGAGCCCTCTCTAGGAGGCGCATATTTAGAATGTAGAGTTTAGATGTATGCTTTTTTACGTAGACCTTATATGCAGTTTTTTATTCCTTTGTAGATGTAGTCATTTTTTGTTTCTTTGTGACCCATAACTGTAATTTTCTGTTAGCTATTGAAATGAAATGCATTTTTTTAATTCTAGCACGTGTTTATGTGCTCATCTATATATGAGTTTCTCTCTCTTTGTTTCGATGTACCATTGTAACTTTTTGGTTTGCTATCGAGAGTAAATGCAAGTTTATCGTCTAATACATCTTTGTGTTCTCATCCATATATGATAATGAATGTATTGTCTTCTAGTGTTTGTATTTTTTACGGTTTTTTCTCTACTTATCTTGCGTATGATATTTGCATCATCTTGGTTCTTCGCATCGTATTGGTGTGACCGTCGTTCGGTCGCTTACTTTTGCACACAGGTTAATCACATATTTTGTGTACGACTATTATCTTTATAGTGTCGTTCACATTTTTCTTGCGTAACGTCTCATCTACTTTTTTTTACTTTTGAACATCATGTCCAGGTCGCCAGATGTTCGTCGAACGACTTTCCGTACAATATAGCAACATGTTTTCCAACTTTATCATAGACGACCTACTTAGATCCTACAGTAATCAACACTCTCTCCTGCCACTACGCCCCGGGGGACATAGAGAGGAGTCTAGTTTAAATAATATGATTATAACTTGGACTTGTATTAAGAACTTAGTCTAAGTATTTGAAAATTTCATTGTAGACCATGACAATTCCGAACATTCAAGTTAGTTTTGGGTCATTCTTGAATGATGCAAAACTTAAGCTAGATGGGTAAAAATTTATCAATTGGTTTATTAGAAACAATCTGCTCTATGTGCTATGAGAACCAATAGGAGATTTATCTAAGGACTTTGTTGGCGAGCAAGATGATATTGATTATCAAGCTCGTTGTGACACTTCCGTGACAGTCAAGTAAACCATAATTGATGCAATGGAGTCTGGCATGCGGGTATACTTTCATGAAATTGAAGCATATAACATGATCGATGGATTGAATGCGATGTTTCTGTCACAAGTCAGGATCATGAAGTATGAGTACATGAACGAGTTTCTTTCAACCAAGATGGAAGAAAAGGCCTGCTTGGAGAGTCACTTCACCATCATGGAAGAGATTCATGAATGCCTTGTGGATGTCATGAGATACTGGTTGATTGACAGCTTTGTGATAGATAGGGTGTTATGTTCGCTTCCCCTAGCTACAAATATGTCATCATGGGTTACGTCATGCGAGAGGAATCATATGCCTTTCATGAGTTTCGGGCTAAGTTAAGAACTAAAAAAGTAGAACCCATTAAAGGGGATGTCATCTATGAAAAAGGTATATATTTGATATACAAGTTATAATTTTTTTCCTTACAAACACTTATTGCAGTTTTAAGTATTGATGCTGGTTCTATTTTGTGAAAATAGGACATTCTACTTGAGAGCTTGTTGGAAGAAATGAGGCGACAACGGCGTGTTGATGGCAAGCAAGCTAGTTGATGGTCGACGACATTCTTCCTCTATATATATCATTCAGATTAGTTTATGGATTTGAATAAAATTATTGTAATCGTTGAGTGTGTGAACCTTATTAGCGTGCCTTGCATTTTGTGAGATGATTATTCATATAAGTGAGATACAAATCAGTTGTTCTATTTCTATGAATAATTTCTTTTATGGTCACATTATGGTTATGAATGAGCTATTCTTGTCTCTATCTAAATGATAGTAGTTTAAGCATTTTTAAAACATTGAAAATTCTGAAAGATATCCAAACTTAATAATAACATCATTCTGAATGACACTATTGTTTAAGTCACATTGGTAGGTCATTCTGATGAAACATGAAGTATTTAGATACATGATATTTTGGCTTATGGATACCATTTCTCACTAGGTGAGATGAGTAAAACTCAGCGTAAGGTAAAACAGATTATGGATAGAATTGTTGAATATCATGCATGATGATTTTAATTCAACAAATTAGTGGATATCATTATTTCGTGAGCTTCATTGTGGATTTTAACGAATATATGTATTTACTTAATAAAATACAAGTCTGAAACCATTTAACATGTTCAAAGAATTTCAGCACGAAGATGGATGTTAAATTAACAATATCAGAGTCTCTATGATTTGATTAAAGTGACAACGTATTTGAGTTATGGCATAAGGACTTGTGAAATATCTTTTCACATGTTTGTTGATGTGTCTAAAGCATTGTAAACATATTGTATTAAATACCGTATGGTCTAAAATTATCTCTTAACGTGTTATCATTATTAATTAGAGTTATTAGATTAAATAGCAAACACCCACTTAAAAATATAAGGAACCATCTAAGTTCATGGAAACAACACCACATGAGTTATGGCGTGATGTAGTTTCTAAAATTTTGAGTTATGCGATAATTCAAATTGTAATGAATGAATAAATCTTTGTAGTGTATTCTTAGGCAACTATGAATACATCTTCCGCAACTAAAACAAAACATGACAAACCTTGTTACCTAACATATTGTTTTCTCAAGAAGGATTTTCTCAATAAAAGTGTTGGTGGATAAGTAAAAGCTTAGAACAAGGTTATCGACCTTACCTCCAAATGTCGAGTAGCATGATGGATTGTGTTCTGGAACCAAGCTCCACAAGAATAGGAGAATCTAATGATGATGATCATGACATTTGAACTAAGTACTTTTACTAAAGAAAGTAGGATTCAAGAATACATTCCGCCCATTTGGGGAATTATATCATTGATTCACTTATTATGTTGATGAAACATGGCATACCTACGAATTACTAAGAAACAGTGGTGGAATTAAGTACGAGAAATGACTAAGAGTTTTGAAATCCCACATTAAGTTACATTCAAGATTGCAAAAGTAAAAGGTTACTTGATCTTATTAAGTAAACAATTACTTGATCTTCCTAATAACTATAAAGTTACAAGGAAGAAATGAAACTTTAAAAAATACATAAAGCTCGATTTGTCACAAAGTATGCTTTGACAAATTCAAAGGTTAACTACAATATGTAGCAATGCTTGAGTCTATTATATTTGCACTAACAACTACTACTATGATATTGATATTAGGTTGTCAAAACTGCATCTCCTTTAGTATCTGGATTGAAGAAGTGTTGTAATTGGTACAACAAGTAAGTTTTGTCAATCATATGGATGCTAGTGTCTCATAGCTAGAATTATAGAGTTGATGGATGATCAAGGGATTTTGGCATTACCAAAATATCGAGAAGACCTGGTGACATGGGTATGATTACTCGAATGCTCATTATTCGCTACCCTACATTCGGTAAAAGGCCTGTGGCCCATAAAGATTTCAGATAACAGCTCAAGCAGCAACCGATAGAGACTTGTTATTGTATTAGGAAAGAACCACGAACCAACATTATGTTGGTATTGTAATCACGCGTGTATGAAACCTATCCGCATACAGCTTTGAGACTCGCCCTATTATATATAGGTGGGCGTAAGCGTACCGAAATCTAGAGGACAACTTGTAATAGAGTGTTTTCCCAATATTCAGGCAACTTTGTCTTCATTGTTTTCCTGACATCCGACGAAATCCCCAGCGTTCTCTTTTCCGCGAAACCCCAAGTCCATCACCATGGGCATTGCCGAGGTTACCCCTCGTCAATTGGCGCCGTCTATGGGAAACTTGAACGCTGGAAACACGGATTCGGCAGAATACTCTCCACCAAGCGTCAAGTCGACGAAAGCAAATCCACACCCGCCCACCCTTGTATTGGTACCCGCCGATTTCAATGACGGATCTGATCTAATCATCGAAAACCTCCACTTCCAAGCAGACAACATGCAGGAATGACACCCTTCGGCCCTGATCGCATCAGAACTGTCAGTGGGAAAGGCCACACCTATAGTAGTACCAGCATCGCCCGTTGGATCCTCCAAAGACATCACAGCTCAGATCGAAACAGGAAAAGAAGGTCACCAATCAATCTCACCACATGGAGAAAACCCAACAAACTCAGAACCCAAAGAAAGCAGCAAAAACGTCGACTTTGAAGAAAGAATGGTGAAAATTTATCCAGAACTAGGATCTCAGAGTACTACCAACACACCCGTAGAAGCAAAAGACGACGCTGTCAGGCCACACATAACACGCCACCAAGTGTACATTATCAACAGAGATACCTCAACACCATGCGACGAAAATGGTAATCCTATCATAAACCCCGATGATATTTTATCAGATGACCATGCAGGAAACCACAACAATGAAGGAGAACACAACAACGGAGGAGAACACAAAAACAGAGGAGAAACAACATATAATCGCATAGTCCAAGGAGGGGGCAGAGAACCTCACACAAGAGAGAGACCATGACTTCGGTACCAGCGTCGGCATGGCAAAAAGCAAGGGAGGCAATTTTGGGAGCAGTCCCAATGACAGCAGATGCTTCATATGAGGATCTACTGGCATACCAATATTTGCTCCACCACAAGAAGAGAGACCTACTCCGGATGCAAAGACAGCTCAATGAAAGAAAAAGGCTACGCGATGAATCCAGTTTACGACGGGCCCAACTAAGTTCCACCCGTGGGTCAAGAAGTGTGACAGGAGCTGCCCTCGGCAAGTAGGACACACCCGGCAATCTCGATCACTACACCAGGCTGTCAACACCCACTTTTTTAATCCCAGATGCTTGTTATGCCATACCTCACAATCCCAGGATTACCATTTTTGCGAGACATAACTGAATTGGTACCATAGTACATCATCCATTATAAACCATAATAAGGTCTTACAAATAAAGGATCTCATGATCCAGTCTTAATACAAATCAAGCAGCGGAAAATAAAGGTAGTAGGGGCTCCATCTTTAGAGTCACAGGCAATGCTGAATATGGGAGATGATCCTAGTTGTCGTAGACCTCCTGCTGTCCATCATCCTGGTAGTCCTCCTCATAGTCTGGCCAAGGGAATAGCTAGGGACAAAGCCATGAGTACTCTTTAAGTACTCGCAAACTATCACTGACAAGTAAGGTAGTTCTAGTAGGAATCTTAAGCTCTAGGTTTATTTGCAAAAAGGCAGGTCTATCTCATACTGAGTTTAGAAGTAAAGAAAACTAAGTTAATGTTCTAAATCACTTAAGTGGGAACCTAGCTTTCATATACACAACCCTGTTGTGGTCAAGTAAAAGACATAGTTCAATTCATAAGTCATTTTGAAAACATCTGACGACAGAACAGTATGGCCACTCCAACTGTCCATGACCGCGGACGCGGCTATTCGAATAGTTTAACACTCTGCATAGGTGGTACACTTTCACCACAAAATCCAATACATCCTTCAGGGATAACCCTGAATCATCATACTTAGTATGCGGATAATCAATCATAACCATTCAATTACACACTCTAGTATAGGCACCTCCCCTATGAGCTTGGCCTCCTAGCCATGGCCATCTGCCATCCTGGGCACTGCATAGGTGGACATTCACACTCACAAGGTAGCCTCAGCTCAACCTCTTCCACGAGGGAACCCATACTAAGGCATATAAACTTCTAGTTAAGCCCTACCCAATTCAGGTATTGTGGTTGTACGATAAAATTGGAATGGTATCGCATCCGAACCCAACCATCAGTTTTTATAAAGGGCTAAGGCTCATGCCTCAACATTTTCATCATCCAATCCTTTCGTGTTTCTCAAAACATGTCAAAACATTTCAATAGAATGAATCCTCATTCCAAGGTTTTCATAATCCTTTGCACCAAGTATTCCCATCTAAAGTGATCAACTTTTATGCTTAGCACTAGCCACTAAAGTTGAGGGTATTCACTAATGAGGGTGCTAATCAAGGGTAACTATCCAACTCTAATCTCATGCCTTGGGATGACATCTAAGTATAACTACTTAGGCCTAGTTTTATACTCTTTATGGTATCTATCCTATTTCTCCAATACTCACAAAGCACTAACTAGAAATGAAGAACTTTGGTAAAGTAAAAGAATAAAGCTTGTAAGTAAAGCTTGGGATTGGTATAATCAAAGTTGTATAACCAAAGCATGCCTAATGCATCTTGCATAGGTTATCTTGCAAGGATGGCTTGCATAGGTATAATACTTGCAAGTGTTAGCTTGCCTTGAGTAGTGCAGTGATTGAAGTTCTCCTCTTCTTCTTCTTGGTAGTACTCCTCCTCCTTGTATCCCGGGTTGGTACTATCATCTATAAATGAATACGAGGTACACAATCACCAAACAATACTTAACTACTTATATTTAGCACACTAAGGTTCACACTTGATGATCTAGCATCATCACACTCATCACATGAAGTAAAGACTTAATCTTGTTTGTCTTATTTTAGAAAAGTAATTTCTACTCATTTAAAATACTTAAGATTTAATATTCTCCAATTAAAATATGGGATCATCTTGACACATGTCATCACCACATATTCTAATACATGGGAATATGATTTAAAGTGGTGGTCATATTTTATAAAGTTTAAGATTATCCTTGAATAGAATTAAAGTGACTAGAAATTCCTATATAGCATTCTTTTGATACTAGTCCAATGTCACTGCATGTAAACCTAAATATTTTTACATATTCAAATAGATCTTGTCAAATGTGATTTTTGAGAGTTGGAATCAACTCAAAAGCATTTATGGTTGATTTTTGAAAAATGTTTGAAGTTGGAAAAGTCTTTGTCTTGTTATATTTGGTATGGGTGATCTATAACTCCAAATGATTTGAATCCAACGGGCTTGGATAGATAATTTGAATACCTTTCTAACAAAATTGGAATCATGCAATTTGGTTTAGTGAATCTCTTTGAATTGATTTTTGAATCTACTGACAGAACCTGGTTTTAACTAAAATGGAAAATAACTATTTGAATCATTGGGCTGTCTTGGCGAAACTAACTGGACGGCCCAATCTGGCGAGGAGGCACTAGAAGAGAGACTCTTGACAGGGGGTCCCACTAGTCAGCGACTCTATCTAACCGAAATGGTATCTTTCAATCTAGGTCGTGCGATTAGAACCTAATCTAATGGCTGAGGTTAATCGTTAATGACGAACAGCTCCGACGAGGTTCTAACCCTAACGCGCCGGTGGGGGTCGTGTGAGGCTCACCAGGGCTCCAGATAGGGTCGGTGATGGGGGCGAACGACATTGTAGATGATGGCGGTTCGAACGGTGGTCGCGACGGCTCCTGGGGCAGCTCAAATCGATGGCTCCTTTCTTCTTCTACAACGGCGGGCTCCGGCCAAATTCCGGCGATGCGGTGCACGCCTTGCTCCGAGGAGAGGTGTGAGAGGTGTTGTGAGGAGTGCGGAGTGAGGTGGTGTGGCGAATTGAGGCGGAGGGGCCCTCTATTTATACATGAAAAAGAAGGGCATTGCAGCATGGGCTGGCTCCTTCGACGACGGCGGTACAGCAAGCTAGCAGCATGGCTGAGGGTAGGGGGCGATGTAGTGCTCCCTGGCGGTCATCACAGGCTTAAAGGCATGACACGGGGCGGTCGAGGATGGTCGGGCACGTGTGGTGCTCTGCGCGGAACTGGCGGTGTTTGAGACGGCGCACGGGGGCTACGGGTCGCGCGGCAGAGTGATAGCTCGGTGTTGATGTAGAGCTCGTTGGGGAACCCCAAGAGGAAGGTATGATGAGCACAGCAGCAAGTTTCACTCAGTTATGAAACCAAGGTTTAATCGAACCAGTAGGAGCAAGGAAACACCCCAAAGGTGTTGCTACCTGAGCCTTGGCAGGGCACACTATCGGTGCTAGTAGCAACGTGGAGACCTGCACAACACAACCATAGAACTTTGTCCCCAACTTGCGATGAGGTTGTCAATCTCACCGGTTTTGCTGAAAACAAAGGATTCAACGTATCGAATGGAAGGAAGTAAAAGTTTGCAGAAAGAAAACACAAAGCATTAAACAATTTATAGATTGTATGTAAAGAAAAGGACCGGGATCCATAGTTCACTAGAGGTGGCTCTCCTTAAGATAGATAACATGTTGGGTGAACAAATTACAGCGGGGCAATTGACAAACATCGAGAAAGAAATACATGCATATACTAATCATCTTGACTCCTTTGGAACTTGATTGGGTTTTACAACATTATACATAGACCGCCATCCAACTACATCTATGACTAATAATCCACCTTCAGGTTATCATCCGAACCCCCTCCAGTATTAAGTTGCAAGCAACAGATTATTGCTTTACAAATTGCGTGTAAAGTAAACAATACGATTGTTCTATGAACAAAGGATTGTTGTTTTCTCCCTAGTAGCAACATCACATCTAGTACCTTAGAGATTTTTGTCACTTCCCCAGATTACCAAAGGCATGAACCCACTATCGAGCATAAATACTAACTCTTGGAGTTGCTAGCATCTACTTGGCCAAGATAGCTACTAACAACGGAAAGCATGCAAGATCACAAATAACAAAGACATGATAGAATCAATAATCAATCTGAAATAGCATCTCAATATCCATCGGATCCCCGCAAACACAACATGTAGAATTACAAATAGATGATCTTGATCATGAAAGGAGCTCACAAGATCTAGATATGAAAGCACAAAGGAGGAGAACCAGCCATCTAGCTACTACATGGACCCGTAGTCCAGAGATGAACTACTCACGCATCACACCGGAGGCTTGCATGATGATGAAGAAGGCCTCCAGGGTGAATTCCCTCTCCCACACTACCGGAAGAGCTTGATCCCCGATCTAGGGATGGAGATGAGTGACTCTGAGACTCTTTCGTGGATTTTTGATCGGGTACTTAGGGTTTTTGTCCCGAGGGCAATATATAGGCGGAAGGAGAGGCCAAGGGGGTGCCTAGGCTGGCCACACCACCCCCTGGCGCGGCCAGGCCTGGCCCGCGCGGCCAGGTGGTGTGGTGGCCCCCTAGCTCCTCCCCGTCTCGTATTTTGGCATCTGATGACTTCCGAAAAATAGGCACTTTGGCTTTTGTCCCGTCCAATTCCGAGAATATTCATTTTCTGACTTTCCTGGAACCAAAAACAGCAGAAAATAGGCAGCTGGCACTGTGGCTCTTGTTAATAGGTTAGTCCAAGAAATCATATGAAAAGTACTCCAAAGTGTGGACAAAACACAAGAAAGTGGATAAAACCAAGCATGGAACATCAAAAATTATAGATACATTTGCAATGTATCAACATCCCCAAGCTTAATTCCTGCTCGTCCTCGAGTAGGTAAGTGATAAAAAGAAAGAATAATTTTTGAGGTGACATGCACCATCAAAAACTTGATCAAAGTATTTGTAAAACATTCAAAGCTGGGATCATAGTACTTCAATCATAACATGAAATATAAAGTTCTAGCACTAGGACAAAGAAACTATGATGCAATATGAAAAGGCACAAAGAAAAGATTCATGAATAACAATGCTTTACAAGACGTTTGTTTGTTTCACATAAAGAAAACATAGCATAATAGTATTCAGCTTGTCCCTCATAGAGTAGCAAATATAAATGCATAGGACACCTTCAAAGTTCATTAGAGTGACTAGATACAAATAGTTTAAAACAAGCAATATCAAGTTATGCATCAATCAACTAGTCTTGGGACAATGCACAAAGAACTAAGAATGGCCACTATGCTCTCAAAGTAGGTGCATAAAGGTCGAAGGTGGAGACTCAATATAATGGTGGAAGAAAGGCCTTCATAGAAGGAAGTAGGGATTCAAGTCTCATAAAGAGCTTCCAAAAATTATGGTACTTATAGCTTTCAGCTCTCATTGCCCCTATCATAAGCATCTTGAAGGTGATTAAGGTTAAAGTGACACAACTAAGAGGATATGCTTGACAAGTTATAAACCGAAATCTCATGCCCCTTACTTACAAAAATCGAACCTCATGCTACTCAACTTTAGTCACAAGTAAGCTCTTGTCATTGTAAGTACATATGTATCATAAAGAACCGCCAACGGGGTACCCCTTGCACATGATACAAGAGCTATCCCATAACCAAAATGACAAGGCAAGTAGACAATGAGCATCTTAGTGATCTTTTTATTTGCTATTTGCATAGATTTTTATTGAGGATGCTTCATAGAGTGCTCATTATGGTGATGCTGCAAGTTTCCACCATGATTAGGCATGGCTTAGGCTAGTGGCCCAGGCGTTTCTCTAACACACATACAAACTCCATGATCTTACAAGTTCCACTTTTATTTCACACCACCGAGATCCATAAGCAAAAGAACATGATATCAACGGGGTACAAAGTACAGGTGCAATGTTGAAAGCGTTCCCCATGATACATGGTTCTGCTAATTTCAACTTATAAAGCGCAAGCATATACGCAACAAAGAAGGATGCAATGGTTCAAGTTTATTAAGGGCAAGAAAAGTAAAGTGTTCCATCAAGTTCGTGAGAGCTTTAATCACTAGTTTTCTCATAACAAGTTTAATTTGGAAGGTAAACAAAAGCATGGATATACTTGGAATACCATAAGCTAGTAGGTAGTTATGGTGGACTCTTTGGAATAAGTTGGTTTGGGGAGTTGGATGCATGAGCGTAACTCATACTTGGTTGCAGAGGCTAGCAAAAGACTGGGAGCGACAAACTAAGAGAGCAATAATGACCATAATCATGCAGAGCGACAAAACAACATTGATCAAAGCATAAAGTGATACTACAAGTTGAAAACTAAAGGATCATAAAAGCTTAGGTGACTTGAGATAGTCATAACATGGTGTGAGCATGTGCCAAGTCAACCCAAATAAAGCATCAAAGGAGAATACCACTATACTATGCTTTAATATGCTAAAACAACGCATGATTCACTCAAAGGCACATTAAGCAATCTCAATTGTTTATAACAAGTCATGCTACAGCAAAAAATACTAAGCATAAATCCAAAACAATATCAATCATGGCATGACAAAGCATAGGCCACAGTCAAAAACAAGCTCTTTTTACCACATAAGCATGAACTTTCCTACTCTTTTCCAAACCAAACCAAACTATTTGCAAACCAATGTATGAAAGAGGGGGTCCAACCAATTTATTCAGAAAACTAAGCAAACAAAAAACCAAAACAAAAACGAAAAAGAAGACGCTCCAAGAACAACACAACTGTGCATGAAACAATAAAAATGAAGCGTTTGGAAGAAACCTGGGATTTTTATTGATGAATAAGGGGATGCCTTGGGCATCCCCAAGCTTTGACGCTTGTACTTCTTGGATATTTCTTGGGGTGACACGCGTGGCATCCCCAAGCTTGAGCTTTAGTCCATCCTCCATCTCATTACTCATTCCTTCCATACACCTGCAATTTTTCCTTCATACAAAACTCCACACAATCTTTATTAGCAACATTAGTGCACTCAAGATAATAGGTCTTAAGGTTCAGTTCTAACACCAAATAAACTTCCATTAGAAAACTAGATACTGTAGCACTTCCCTCAAAAAGCTCAATTCCCCAAAAGAACTCAAAAAGAAACCAACAAGAAGCAAATGCAGAAAATGGCAGAAATCTGTCAAAACAGACCAGCAGGTAAAGACTAATTTTTTCGAAGACCTTATGTTGCTAAAATCAAAAAGTGTTGAACTAACGAAAGTTAGATAACAACTAGGGCAGAAGCACAAAAATTCACGCCTCAAAAGGACGTACAGAGATTTTACACGAATTTTTACGGTGAAGCACAGAAATCTGTTTTGGGACAACAACTTTCCCAATCATTACTTCTCTCTCATTAGAGGTTACTCTTGTCACAAAAAGCAAATAAAAAGGATAAGGAGCGGTTATTACAGAGGTAATAACTTCCAAGACTCATCTAAAACTTTTGGGTTATCTCCCAATAAGTACTTTTCTTTAATGCCTTTAAGTTAGGCATAAGAAGCAAGAAAAATCAAGTGTTCTCAAATGAAGAAGCATTAAGACCAAATTTCTTGCCCTTCCCTCTCTTACTTTTATTCTTAACCTTGGGGAAAATATGATTGTTTGGTGGAGAAGAAAGGTGCATGGTCCCCTTTCCCACATCTATTATTGCTCCAAGGAGTTCTAATAGGGACCTTCCAAGTGTAATTTGTCCTTTTGCTACACATTCAATAACAAGATAATCAGTAGAAATCATTTTCCCAAGGATCTTTGTAAACACTCCTTCAGCTATTCCAATAGGTAAAATGGTAGCATTATTAGGAAGAGATATTTCCTTTCCTCCTTCAGTAAGCCCCCAAAGATTCATAAATATCTTTGGGCATAAGACAAAATTCAGACATGATACCACAGCGGGCTTGAACAGTTTTAGTGTTTATCTCAATCTTTACTGTAGGGAGCCACTTTGATGGTTCAGAATTTATTGGAACATAATTCTGATACTCCCTAAGCGTATTATAGCAATCTTTTAAGCTAGTAGTGCTAGTCTCAAGAGTGTTCAATCTAGCAAATATTCTTGCGAAAGAAATATCAGTTTGGCTTGGCAAGTTGTAAGTAAGGATCAATTTCTTTATAGCATTAATAGCATCATCCTCATTACATTGGAGAATATCTCCTCCCACAACAGCATCTAAAGCATATCTATAGCAAAGAGCAATTCCAAGGTAAAAACTGCTAAGGAACAAGCTTTGAGTCATTTTAGGCTCAGTTTTTTCATGTAGATCAGAGATTCTAGACCAAGCGTCCTTGAAGCTTTCCTCAATTCCTTGTTTAAAAATTGAAAATCATTTCCTCAGGTGACATAGTGACTGGAGCAAGGCTAGACATAATGGCAACTTAAGATAGGAACTATTTTTTTGTGTTTTCAATAAAGAAACCAAACTAGTAAGACTAATTTTTTTGTGTTTTTGATAACAAAACAAGCAAACAAAACAAAAAAGAAACTATGCAAAACAAAAATAACAAAGTAAAGATATTGGTTATATGAGGGATTCCCCTTGTGAAGATGTCCTTGACTTCCCGGCAACGGCGCTAGAAATATGCTTGATGGCTCGGTGTTGATGTAGAGCTCGTTGGGGAACCCCAAGAGGAAGGTATGATGAGCACATCAACAAGTTTCCCTCAGTTATGAAACCAAGGTTTAGTCGAACCAGTAGGAGCAAGGAAACACCCCAAAGGTGTTGCTAGCTGAGCCTTGGCAGGGCGCACTACCGGTGCTAGTAGCAACGTGGAGACCTGCACAACACAACCACATAACTTTGTCCCCAACTTGCGATGAGGTTGTCAATCTCACCGGTTTTGCTGAAAACAAAGGATTAAACGTATCGAATGGAAGGAAGTAAAAGTTTTCAGAAAGTAAACACAAAGCAGTAAACAATTTATACATTGTATGTAAAGAAAAGGACCGGGATCCATAGTTCACTAGAGGTGGCTATCCTTAAAATAGATAACATGCTGGGTGAACAAATTACAGCGGGGCAATTGACAAACATCGAGAAAGCAATACATGCATATACTAATCATCTTGATTCTTTTGGAACTTGATTGGGCATTACAACATTATACATAGACCGCCATCCAACTACATCTATGACTAATAATCCACCTTCAGGTTATCGTCCGAACCCCCTCCAGTATTAAGTTGCGAGCAATAGATTATTGCTTTATGAATTGCGTGTAAAGTAAACAATACGATTGTTCTATAAACAAAGGATTGTTGTTTTCTCCCTAGTAGCAACAACACATCTAGTACCTTAGAGATTTCTGTCACTTCCCTAGATTACCAAAGGCATGAACCCACCATCGAGCATAAATACTAACTCTTGGAGTTGCTAGCATCTACTTGGCCAAGATAGCTACTAACAACGAAAAGCATGCAAGATCACAAATAACAAAAACATGATAGAATCAATAATCAATTTGAAATAGCATCTCAATATCCATCGGATCCCCGCAAACACAACATGCAGAATTACAAATAGATGATCTTGATCATGAACGGAGCTCACAAGATCTAGACATGAAAGCATAAAGGAGGAGAACCAGCCATCTAGCTACTACATGGATCCGTAGTCCAGAGATGAACTACTCACGCATCACACCGGAGGCTTGCATGATGATGAAGAAGGCCACCAGTGTGAATTCCCCTCTCCGGCAGTGTGTCGGGAAGAGCTTCAGATCTCTCCCGATCTAGGGATGGAGATGACGGCGGCTATAGACTCTTTCATGGATTTTGATCGGGTACTTAGGGTTTTCATCCCGAGGGCAATATATAGGCGGAAAGAGAGGCCGAGGGGGTGCCTGGGCTGGCCACCACCCCCTGGCGCAGCCAGGTGGTGTGGTGGCCCCCTGGCTCCTCTCCGTCTCGTATTCTGTCATCTAATGACTTCCAGAAAAATAGGCACTTTGGCTTTTGTCCTGTCCAATTCCGAGAATATTCATTTTCTGACTTTCCTGGAACCAAAAACAGCAGAAAATAGGCAGCTGGCACTATGGCTCTTGTTAATAGGTTAGTCCAAGAAATCATATGAAAAGTACTCCAAAGTGTGGACAAAACACAAGAAAGTGGATAAAACCAAGCATGGAACATAAAAAATTATAGATACATTTGCAATGTATCACGGAGCACGGGGGTTACGGGTCGTGCAGCGATGAATGGGGATGTCTGGGAGCTAGCTGGTGTTATGGCGAGTGTGTGCACGCGCGGAGTGGGCGAGGCGTGATACATTGCAAATGTATCTATAAATTTTGATGCTCCATGCTTGGTTTTATCCACTTTCTTGTGTTTTGTCCACACTTTGGAGTACTTTTCATATGATTTCTTGGACTAACCTATTAACAAGAGCCATAGTGCCAGCTGCCTATTTTAAAAGTCAGAAAATGAATATTCTCGGAATTGGACGGGACAAAAGCCAAAGTGCCTATTTTTCCAGAAGACTCCAGGAGCCAGAATACGAGACGGAGGAGGGCCAGGGGATGGCCACACCACCCCCAGGCGTGGGCTAGGCCTGGCCGCGCCAGGGCATGGTGTGGTGGCCCTAGGCACCTCCTCGGTCTCCCTTTCGCCTATAAGAAGCCTTCTGACCTAAAAACTTAGGGGGGTTTGACGTTTTTCCAGAAAAAGTTCCGCTGTGCCGCCACCACCGAAGGGGAGATTCAGGGGACAGAAAGTCTCTATTCTGGCACCCTGCCGGGACGGGGAAGTGCCCCTGGAGCCATCTCCATCGATCTCCACCATCATCTCCATCGACCATCCATGTTTCCTCCATCTATGAGTGAGTAATCCCCCGCTGTAGGCTATGGGGATGCTAGGGATTGGATGAGATCGTTCATGTAATGGCATCAGATTGTTAGGGCCTGGTGCCTAGTATCTTTTATTAGTGCTTTATGACTTTGTTGCGACTTGTTGTGCTTAATGCTTGTCACTAGGGCCCGAGTGCCATGATTTCAGATCTGAACATGTTATTGATTCATTATGATAGTATTGTTTTTGGTCTTATCTACAAGTTGTATACACACGTTGTTGTCCGGAACCTATGGCCCCGAAGTGACAGAAATTGGGATAACCGGAAGTGAAAGGCTTTGATGTGGGGATCACATGTGTTCACGGAGTGTTAATGCTTTGCTCCGGTGATCTATTAAAAGGAGCACCTTAATTGCCAGTAGTTCCTTAGAGGCCCCGCTGCAATTTGGCGGAGGACAAAAGATGTTGTGCAAGTTCTCATTGCGAGCACGTATGACTATATATGGAACACATGCCTAGGATTGTCTAGTACTTGGATGCTTTATCTTATTTATCTGCAATTGTCCTATGTTCTGATTGCTATGTGAATTGTCTTGTCAATGCAACGGCCGTCCATCCATCCCTATGTCTACCGCACTCGAATCCCATTGTTTACTGCTTTTGTTACTACTGTCTTTGCTTTACTACTGCTGTTACTTTACTATTCCTACTACAAAACTGTTGCTACTGATAAACTGCTATGAGCAAGATTGTTTCCAGGTGCAGCTGAATTGACAACTCAGTTGTTAAGGCTTATAAATATTCTTTGGCTCCCCTTGTGTCGAATCAATAAATTGGGTTTCACTTCCCTCGAAAATACTGCGATACACCCCTATAATTGTGGGTCATCAAGACTATTTTCTGGCGCCGTTGCCGTGGAGCATATCTTTATTTATCAAGTTCACTTGGATTCACTATTGTTCAAGCTAAGTTTATTTTCTCCTTGTTTGCTTGTTTCTTTATCAAAAATACAAAAAAATGTAGTTCCTTCTCTAGTTGTTATTTTTGTTGGTCTGTTATTGTCTTGCCTTATCATGCTTGTTGTCAATGGTTGGTTTCTTTGAAACTGAAGCTTATTGGCAAGGTGGGTTCACGGAAGATCAAAAATATTATTATAAGGAACGCCGCTTGTCACAAAAAGGGAAACACTTATGGGAACAAATTGATAGATTGTATATAATTGCTAGAAACGTGTGCTCTACTTATAATGTTACCTATTGCCTTGATAAATCTTGTTGCTGCAGGAGGTACAAACATCTCCCTTTTCAATGTGAGTATAATGATAATGATACCATATCTTCCTATGCTAAAGGAATTTATGACTTTTATGATGTGGAACAAATTGAAGAATTTATTGCTTGGAAGGGTGCTTTTGAACTTGCTAGTTTGCTTGAAAATATTGATGATTCACCTTACAATTATGAGGTGTATGGTATACTTAAATTTTGCTTTGATAATTACAAGGATGAAAATGGCTATATTCTTGAATATTTTAATAGATGCTTTCCACAAATGGAAGAGACTAATGCCTTGTAGGATCCTATGGAAGAACAAATTGATGAACCTGAAATCTCATTAGATGAAAAAGAGGAGGAGAGTGATGAACAAAAGGAGGAAGAATGGATTAGCTACCCATCCCTACCTTCTAATGAGAGTAACTCTTTATCCCTTACATTATTTGATTGTCCCCCTTGCTTACTAAAGGAGAATGAATGTTATGTTCCTGAGGTTTCTCTTGAAAATGTTTATAATAAAGCTCTAGTGCTTGTAGATCATGGAGAGCATGCTTTATGTGATAGTTATATTGTTGAATTTCTTCATGAGGCTACTGAAAATTATTATGAGAGAGAAAAATATGGTTGTAGAAGTTTTCATGGTATTGAAACACCTCTCTATGTGCTGAAAGTTTTGAAGTTACTCTTGTTTTATCTTCCTATGCCTGCCACTTTGTTATTTGCTTACACGATTCCTATGCATAGGAAGTGGGTTAGACTTAAATGTGTTTTGAATTTGCTCCTTGATGCTCTCTTTTAATTCAACTCATATTCCTTATGAGAGCATCCTCTCAAATGTTTATGCCTGAAGATGATAATATGTCTATTATTCTTGGGAGACCTTTTCTTAAATACTGCAGGAGCTGTTATTAATTGTAATCAAGGGAAGGTGACCTTCAATGTTAATTACAAGGAACACATTGTCTATTTTCTCAATAAGATTGAAAGGACTTATGGTTTGAATTCAATTGAACATGTTGAAGGCATTCAAGTTGGAGAAATATATTGTCCCATACCAAGAGAAAATTTTGAAACTATTATGATTGGGACCATTGCTATCAAGGTTGAGGTAACATAATCATTAGTGGAATACAAAGTTTTGTCTCATATGAAATTGTTTTGGTAACAAGACCTGATCAATCTTGTTAACAAAAGGATTTCATTGAACAAAACAATGTTTTCACCATAATTATCTCCGCTTACTTCTATTCTATCCATTTTAGTTTTTCCTTATGCCTAACTTAAAGGCGTTAAAGAAAAGTACTTATTGGGAGATAACCCAAAAGTTTTAGATGAGTCTTGGAAGTTATTACTTAAGTAATAACCTCTCCTTATCCTTTTTATTTTCTTTTTGTTCCAAGAGTAACCTCTAATGACAGAGAAGTAATGATTGGGAAAGTTGCTGTCCCGAAACAGATTTCTGTGCTTCACCGTAAAAATTCGTGAGAGAGCTATGTATGTCGGATTGAGCTGTAATTGTTTGTGCTTCTGCCCCAGGTTGTTATATAACTTTCGTTAGTTCAACACTTTTTGATTTGAGCAACATAAGGTCTTTGAAAAAATTCGTCTTTACCTGCTGGTCTGTTTTGACAGATTTCTGCCATTTTCTGCATTTGCTTCTTGTTGGTTCCTTTTTGAGTTCTTTTGAGGAATTGAGCTTTTTGAGAGAAGTGATACAGTATCTAGTGTTCTAATGGAAGTTTATTTGGTGTTATAACTGAACCTTAAGACCTATTATCTTGAGTGCACTAATGTTGCTAATAAAGATTGTGTGAAGTTTGTATGAAGGAAAAAATTCAGGTGTATGGAAGGAATGAGTAATGAGATGAAGGATGGACTAAAGCTCAAGATTGGGGATGCCCCGCGTGTCACCCCAATAAATATCCAAGAAGTAAAAGCGTCAAATCTTGGGGATGCCCAAGGCATCCCCTTCTTCATCAATAAAAATCTCAGGTTTCTTCCAAACGCTTCATTTTTATTGTTTCATGCACAGTTGTGTTGTTCTTGGAGCGTCTTCTTTTTCGTTTTCGTTTTGGTTTTTAGTTTGCATGGTTTGCTTAGTTTGCTGAATAAATTGGTTGGACCTCCTCTTTCATGCATTGGTGTTCAAATAGTTTGGTTTGGTTTGGTTTGGAAAAGAGTAGGAAAGCTCATGCTTAAGTGGTAAAGAGAGCTTGTTTTTGACTGTGGCCTATGCTTTGTCATGCCATGCTTGATATTGTTTTGGCTTTATGCTTAGTATTCTTTGCTGTAGCATGACTTGTTATAAACAATTGAGATTGCTTAATGTGCTTTGGAAGAATCATGCATTGTTTTAGCATATTAAAGCATAGTATTGTGGTATTCTGCTTTGATGCTTTATTTGGGTTGACTTGGCACATGCTCACACCATGTTATGACTATCCCAAGTCACCATAAGCCTTTATGATCCTTTAGTTTTCAACTTGTAGTATCACTTTATGCTTTGATCAATGATGTTTTGTCGCTCTGCATGATTATGGCTATTGTTGCTCTCTCGTTTGTCGCTCCCTTACTATTGCTAGCCTTCACTTTCACTGAGTATGTTTTACTCATGTTTCCAACTCCCTAAAACCAAATATTGCCAAAGTGTCCACCATACCTACCTATTAGCATCATTTGCTACTTCCGTGCATATTCAATATGCCTTGTTTTCTTCCGAATAAAATGTTTGCTTGTTATGAGAAAGTTAGTTAGTAAAGCTCTCACGAACTTGATGGCACACTTTATTTTCTTGCATTTAATAAACATGAACCATTGCGTCCTTCTTTGTTGCGTATATGCTTGCGCTTTATAAGTTGAAGTTAGCAGAACCATGTATCATGGGGAACGTTTTCAACATTTCATTGGTACTTAGTACCTCGTTGATATCATGTTCATTTGCTTATGGATCCCGGCGGTGTGAAATAAAAGTGGAACTTGTAAGATCATGGAGTTTGTATGTATGTTAGAGAAACGCCTGGGCCGCTAGCCTAAGCCATGCCTAATCATGGTGGAAACTTGCAGCATAACCATAATGAGCATTCTATGAAGCATCCTCAATAAAAATCTATGCATATAGTAAATAAAAAGATCGCTGAGATGCTCATTGTCTGCTTGTCTTGTCATTTTGATTATGGGATAGCTCCTGTATCATGTGCAAGGGGTACCCCGTTGGCGGTTCTCAATGATACGTATATACTTACAATGACAAGAGCTTACTTGTGACTGAAGTTGAGTAGCATGAGGATCGGTCTTCGTAAGTAAGGGGCATGATACTTCGATTTATAACTTGTCAAGCATATCCTCTTAGTTGTGTAACTTTAACCTTAACCACTTAAAGATGCTTATGATAGGGGCAATGAGAGCTCAAATCTAATGAGTACCATACTTTCAGCATTTGGAAGCCTTTCAAACTTTTCAAAACCTATTCATTTCCTTGTTGAGTCTCCACACATTCTATGAGCACTTCCTGGAGAGCATAATGGCCATTCTTAGTTCTATGTGCATTGTCCCAAGACTAGTTGATTGATGCATACCTTGATAATGCTTGTTTTAAACTATTTTTATCTAGTCACTCTTGTAAACTTTGAAGGTGTCCTATGCATTTATGTTTGCTACTCTATGAGGGACAAGCTGAATGCCACTATGCTATGTTTTCTTTATGTGAAACAAACAAACGTCTTGCAAGGCATTGTTATTCATGAATCTTTTGTTTGTGCCTTTTCATGTTGCGTCATAGTCTCTTTGTCTTATTGCTAGAACTTTGTCTTTCATGTTATGATTGAAGTACTATGATCCCAGCTTTGAATGTTTTACAAATATTTTGATCAAGTCTTTGATGGTGCATGTCACCTCAAAAATTAATCTTTCTTTTTATCACTTACCTACTCGAGGACGAGCAGGAGTTAAGCTTGGGGATGTTGATACATTGCAAATGTATCTATAATTTTTGATGCTCCATGCTAGGTTTAATCCACTTTCTTTTGTTTTGTCCACACTTTGGAGTACTTTTCATATGATTTCTTGGAATAACCTATTAACAAGAGCCATAGTGCCAGTTGCCTGTTTTCTGTTGTTTTTGGTTCCAGGAAAGTCAGAAAATGAATATTCCCAGAATTGGACGGGACAAAAGCCAAAGTGCCTATTTTTCCAGAAGACTCCAGGAGCCAGAATACGAGACGGAGGAGGGCCATGGGCTAGCCACACCACCCCCAGGCACGGGCTGGGCCTGGCCGCGCCAGGGCATGGTGTGGTGGCCCCAGGCACCCCCTCGGTCTCCCTCTTTGCCTATAAGAAGCCTTCTAACCTAAAAACTTAGGGGGGTTCGACGTTTTTCAAGAAAAGGTTCCACCGAAGGGGAGATTTAGGGGACAGAAAGTCTCTATTCCGGCACCCTGCCGGGACGGGGAAGTGCCCCCGGAGCCATCTCCATCGATCTCCACCATCATCTCCATCGACCATCCATGTTTCCTCCATCTATGAGTGAGTAATCCCCCGCTGTAGGCTATGGGAATGGTAGGGATTGGATGAGAGCGTTCATGTAATGGCATCAGATTTTAGGGCATGGTTCCTAGTATCTTTTATTAGTGCTTTATGACTTTGTTGCGACTTGTTGTGCTTAATGCTTGTCACTAGGGCCCGAGTGCCATGATTTCAGATCTGAACATGTTATTGATTCATTATGATAGTATTGTTTTTGGTCTTATCTACAAGTTGTATACACACGTTGTTGTCCGGAACCTATGGCCCCGAAGTGACAGAAATCGGGATAACCAGAAGGGAAAGGCTTTGATGTGAGGATTACATGTGTTCATGGAGTGTTAATGCTTTGCTCCGGTGCTCTATTAAAAGGAGCACCTTAATTGCCAGTAGTTCCCTAGAGGCCCCGCTACAAACGGGCTGGCAGGACAAAAGATGTTGTGCAAGTTCTCATTGCGAGCACGTATGACTATATATGGAACACATGCCTAGGATTGTCTAGTACTTGGATGCTTTATCTTATTTATCTGCAATTGCCCTATGTTCTGATTGCTATGTGAATTGTCTTGTCCATGCAACGCCCGTCCATCCATCCCTATGCCTACCGCACTCGAATCCCACTTTGCTTCGCTTTTGTTACTCTTGTCTTTGCTTTACTATCGTCATATTTTACTATTCCTACTACAAAACTCTTGATATCGATAAACTGTGAGCAAGATTGTTTCTAGGTGCAGCTGAATTGACAACTCAGTTGTTAAGGCTTATAAATATTCTTTGGCTCCCCTTGTGTCGAATCAATAAATTTGGTTTCACTTCCCTTGAAAATACTGCGATACACCCCCTATACTTGTGGGTCATCAAGGCGCGGCGCGTGCGAGCTAGTCGGCTACGGTGCTCTAGCACGCTCTCGGCACAGCACAAAGAAAGTGGGCGCGGTGGTTTTATGGTGGTCCATGGCCTGGCTGCGGTCAAGGGCTGGACAGGGGGTGGCGGTGGACGGTGGCCTGCCTGCTGGACATCATGGACGAGGGCAGCGTGGTCTCTAGCGAGAAGTCCATGGTCGGCCGGTGTGGCAAGCTCCGGGCTGCGCTGCACTGGCGCAACGACAAAGGGGGGAGGCTGTCCACTGCATTTCTAGGTGTTGGGGTAGACAAGGGAGTGAAATGAGGGCAAGTGGTCGAGTGATCACTGCTCCAAACAGTGGAGTTAGGCAAATTTTGATTAGTGTCTGCAAGGTGTTTGACTAAATGGCAGGAAGAATTTAAATTTGAAATTTTTGAATGAAATTTGGTGAGTGATCTAATCTTATGCTTGGTAGTCTCTAGTTGCTTGGGTTTGCCAAGGTGAATTGATTTGAGTGGTTTTTGCAAAATAGTGATCTTACCATATGAACTTGATTCAATTTTGAACTGTCCTTTGTAAAGTGGGCTTGGGTTCACTTTTACTTGGTATAGCAAGGGGTGAAAAGAAATGGAAATGTTTCTATTAGAAATTCTTTACTAGGAACACTCAAAGTGGCCTAGTGGTTAATTTGGTCAAAATGACCATTTGCTTATTTGATTCGTATTTGATTTCTTTTTCTTTGGATTTTGTTTGTAATTGGCCTAGATGATGTAGTATTCATCTTTAAACCATTTATTATCATTTGTAGCAATCAAACATGGCAACTTCACTCAATCATACACTAATGCAAAAGACACATGCATTCATATTAAATTTAGTAATAAAAGTTTTTGTTAACTCTAAACTTGGGTTATTAGAACTTGATAATCTTGATTAGTATTTTTGGGATGTTACAAACCTTCCCTCCTTAAACAAAATCTCGTCTCGAGATTTAAGAAAAACTAGGAACTAAAGAGATTTGGAAACTCAGTCCTAATGTAATCCTCTCGCTCCCAAGTAGCTTCTTCTTCGGTATGGTTGCTCCACTGGATCTTGAGAAACTTGATACTCCGGGTCCTGATGGTTCTGAAGGCTTCCTCCAAAATACGAATGGGTACTTCACGGTACGTCAGATCCTTGTTGATATCTATGGCTCGGTGATCGATGTTCTTGAACACTTTGGTCTTCTCCGGAACTTCTAAGCATTTGCGAAGTAACGATATATGGAACACATTATGGATGGATGACATCTCCTATGGTAGTTCCAGTTGATATTATACTTCTCCTCGGTGATTCAAAATCTTGAAGGGTCGAATATATCTGGGGGCTAACTTCCCTTTCAGTTGAAAACGCTGCATTCCCTTCAAGGGCGATACTTTGAGATACACAAAATCTCCGACATTGAAGGTCAGGTCTCGATGTCTCTTGTTAGCATAACTCTTGTGTCTGGATTGGGCGGTCTTGAGGTGCTCACGGACTTTGTGAACCTTCTCTTTGGCTTCTCGTAGGATGTCGGGTCCGAAAATCTGACTCTCTCCTACTTGTGACCAATTCAAGGGGGTATGGCACTTTCTTCCGTAGAGAAATTCAAAGGGGGCCATTTGCAAACTAGCTTGATAACTATTGTTGTATGAGAATTCTGCGAAAGGCAGACAATCTTCCCATTTTAATCCATATTCTAACACACAAGCTCTCAACATATCTTCTAAGATTTGGTTGACTCTTTCAGTCTGTCCATCGGTTTGCGAGTGATAAGCTGTGCTGAAGTTCAGGTTGGTTCCTAATCCTTCTTGGACTTTCTGCCAAAATCTTCAGGTAAACTGGGTTCCTTGATCCGACACTATGGTCTTAGGGGTTCCATGCAAACTGAAGATTCTAGCAATGTACAGCTCTGCTAGCTTCGAACTCTAGTAGGTGGTATTGACAGGTATACAATGGGCTACCTTGGACAGTCTATCAACTATGACCCAAATAGAGTCATTTCCCCTATTAGAAGTAGGCAAACCGGTAATGAAATCCATTCCGACAGAATCCCATTTCCATTATAGAATCTGCAATGGTTGCAAAAGTCCTGCGGGTATCCGATGTTCTGCTTTAACTCTCTGACAGATATCACACTAAGCTATGTAGCTTCCGATTTCTCTCTTCATCTTGTGCCACCAAAATTGCTCCTTCAAATCCTGATACATCTTCGTTCCTCCAGGGTGGATAGAATAAAGAGTATCATGAGCTTCCTGCATGATAATTTGCTTCAGCTTGGAATCTGCTGGCACACAGATACGTCCTGTGTACCACAAAACTCCTTCTTCATCTCCGGTGAATCCAGGTACCTTCCATGTACCGATACGACACTTGATTCCGTCGATACTTGCATTTCCTTTCTGCGCCTCCTTGATCTGACTGGTCAAAGTGGGTTGAAGTTCAATGCTAGCTAAAAATCCTTTGCTAACTAGCTCCGTTCTAAACTTCTCCAAAACTTCATGCAAACTTGGATGGGCTTCTTTAATCATGGTGTAATCTACATGGCAATCTGCTAAGAGCATCCGCTACCACATTGGCTTTGCTTGGGTGATAGTGAATGTCAGGGTCATAATCCTTGATTAACTCTATCCTTCTCCTTTGCCTCATATTCAGCTCCTTCTAGGTGAAAATATACTTCAGACTCTTGTGATCCGAATAAATCTCACAACAGTTACCCATAAGGTAAGGACGTCATATCTTCAAGGCTAAAACTACAGCTACTAGTTCAAGGTCATGGGTAGGGTAGTTTTGCTCATGCTGCTTCAGCTTTCTGGACAGATATGCTATGACTTTGCCTTCCTGCATCAACACACATCCGAGACCAATCTTGGATGCATCACAATACACATCAAAAGGCTTCTTGATATCTGGCATAATCAGAATTGGGGCTGAAATCAATCTCTTCTTGAGCTCTTGAAAACTTGCTTCACATTTATCCATCCATTCAAACTTCTTATCTTTCTTCAACAACTGGGTCATTGGTCTTGCGATGCTCGAAAATCCTTCAACGAACTTGCGGTAATCTCCCGCTAATCCGAGAAATGCACGGACTTGGGTTTGAGTGGCTGGGGCTTTCCATTCTTCAACATCTTTGATCTTGGCGGGATCAACAACGACTCCTCCTGCCGACACAATATGTCCTAGGAATCCTACTTCCATCAACCAGAACTCACATTTCCTAAACTTAGCATACAACTGATGTTCTCTAAGGGTTTCAAGGATGGTCCTCAGGTGTAGCTCATGGTCTTCTTCTGACTTGGAATAGATCAGAATATCATCGATAAAAACAACGACAAACTTATCCAGGAAGTTCATAAATATCTTATTCATGAGATTCATGAAATAAGCGGGGGCATTGGTTAATCCAAAAGACATGACCGTATATTCATACAATCCATATCTGGGGGTAAAGGCGGTATTTGGAATATCCATTGCACGAATCTTGAGTTGATGATAACCAGTTCTAAGATCAATCTTAGAGAACACTCTGGCACCAGTCAACTGGTCAAACAGATCCTCTATCTTTGGCAGTGGGTACTTGTTCTTTATGGTGACATAATTCAGCTTCCAGTAATCCGTGCACAAACGGTTACCTCCATCTTTCTTATCCACAAACAAAACAGGCGATCTCCATGGTGATGCGCTTGGTTGAATCAGAACTTTCTCCACCATAGCATCAAGTTGCTTCTTCGGCTCCACTAATTCAGATGGGTTCATACTATAAGGTCTCTGAGCTATGGGTCCAGTTCCAGGAATTAGTTCAATGATGAACTAGATATCCTGATCTAGGGGCATACCGGGCAATTCATCTAGGAATACGTTGGGGTATTCACAGACTACTCGGACTTGGTCTATGGTTGGTTGGGCTAGACTCTTGTTGCATTTGAATTGATGGGGCAACATCTCAAATAAATGCTCTACTAATATTCCAGAGCTACTGGTCATGGTTATGGCTTTCTTGGCATAGTCGATCAATCCTTTATGTTTCGACATCCAATCCATTCCTAGTACTACTTCCAAACCTTTGGTTCCAAGTACTATTAGATTGGCATAAAAATCTATTCCATGGATTCTGATAGGTACATCCTTGCAAAATTTTCTAGCTTTGGTGGTTGAACCAGGTATTTGAACTATCATAACATGCTTCAATTTTGTTGGTTGAATCTTACTAGTGCATGCAAATTCTTCTGTATCAAACGAGTGCAATGCTCCAGAATCAAACAACACTCTTGCAAGTACTTAGTTAACAGAAAACATACCCAGCACGACATCGGGCGCTTCCTGAGCTTCTTCAGCATTCATGTGGAACAGATGGCCGTTGCGGTTGAGCGAGTTCCCTGGGGAAAATATCCTTCCAGGCTGAACATGACATTGCTACTAAGTGGGTGCATTCACATTGGTGGCTGCTGCAAGCTTCTTGGGGCACTCATTGGAGTAGTGACCCTTGACTCCACATTCAAAGCAAGTAATCTAGGACTTGTCTTTTCCTGCGATAGGAACAACATTGCTTCCAGTCCTTGGGGCAGTATTGTTGTTGTTGTTCGACTTGGGCGGTGCACGGTTGAAGTTATTGGAGTTGTCGGGGTTGTTGTTGTGGTTTCCTCCAGACTTCAGGTTTCGTCCGCTACGATTGGGATAGTTTGGACGGGACATAGGGGATATGTTGTTTCTTGTGGCATATCCTGCAGACGGGTTGGGGCGATACTTCTGGGTATGGTGGGATCCGGACTGGTCCATCATGCGACGCTTGTGGTTGTCATTAGCTTGGTTTATCTTCCCTTCCATCTGAATGGCAGAATCTACTAGCTCTTCTAGATCTACAAAATGGATGTTGACTAATACAGTCTGCATCTCATCATGTAATCCATTCAGGAACCTTTCCTTCTTCTTTGCTTTGGTGTTAATCTCATCAGGGGCATATCTAGCTAGGGACAGAAATTTTTCACGGTACTCAACTACCATCATCCTTCCTTGCTTTAGTTCCCTGAACTCATCCCTCATCCTGGTGACCAAACCTTGGGGCACATGAGTCCGGCTGAACTTGATCTTGAATGCTTCCCAAGTCATCATCTGACCTTTGTTCATGGTACGGGTGCTATTCCACCAGGCTCTTGCATCTCCTACTAGATAATAGGTGGAAAACAGTACTTTTTCATTGGCTTCAACTCCTGTGACCTCTAGGTTCTTCTCCATGGTTTGCAGCCAGTGATCAGCATCTAAGGGATCCTCAGACTTACTAAAGATAGGTGGGTTGGTATTCTGAAAGTTCTTGAGCTTGGATCCATGGTGATCCTGGTTTCCGTGACCTTGATTATTGTGGGCCATCTGAGCTATCTGTTGGAGAGTGGCTAAGTTGGCTTGACGTTCGGCTCTACTAGCTTCACGGTCAGAAACTAGCATGTGCAGAATCTGCAGCATCGAGTCTTGAGATGAACTGCTTCCTCCGGGTTTCCACGAGTCATCTGAAGATTGAGATAGATAATGAGATAAGGGGGAAACCTCTAGGGTTCATGTTTTTTTTCAAAAGCTTTAAACTTTGAGTTTGACTCAGATTTTGCAAACTAACAACTTCCTCTCATTCATTCATTCAAAGCACACCATACAAACACACACCACAATAGAAATAGAAAACAGATGGTTTTAAGAACCATTCTGTGAAACTATGATACAGTGGGACTGGTACAACTCATTCCTACTGTAGTGCTCAAGTGCATCTAATCATCATCAATCAATTCGGAATCATCATCATCAGTGTGGAACTCCATGGCATCATCCTCCAGGTAGTCATTGTCATCACTAAGGTAAGAGTAAAGATCTCCCTAGATATCTTCACCTTCCTCCTCCTTCGCTTCAAGCTGGACTTCCTATTCACGGATGGTCTTCTCGAGAGCGGCCACCTTCTTGCGAAGAGGATCGATGGTGCAATCCTTCTTGTCGTGCTGATGACGAAGTGATTGGTGCTCCTTGGCGAGAATGGCGATTATCTGGTCCTTCTTGACTGCAATGGCATGATTGTGGTTGGCGTAGGCACGAGCGTTGTCCAACTCCTTCTGCATATCATATAGCATAAAGTCAAGATTTTCCACCTAGTGCTTCAGTTCCAGGTGTCCTGGCATCTCCAAGGGCATTCCCATAGAATCACACCTTGCAAAGTGAGCAAAGCGAGTTCCCTGGATCAGGTTGATGTTTTGCCCACACAGACGGGCAAGAGCTTCATGCATAGCCCTGGCTAATCCATCTAGCCAGTTGTTCTCACGCAAGGTGAATTGGATCTTCTCCGAAGTGGCTTCTTCCATCTTGCCTCTGAGATCTGCAACTATCAGCCATTGTAGATCTCCTCCTATGTGATCGTTGAGTTGGGCCCCGAAGAATTCTGGATGCGGGCGCTCCAGATATTCTGACAATGCATCTAGATCCCTCTCAAAGATCAGTTGGCCTCCGTTGCCCAACTGGTAGAACTTGCAATACTGGACTTCCATCTATAAGAATTTAGGGTGAGTAAGTTAGTGAGGTGATCAAGTGTGTCAAAGTTTATGTAAGAAAGCAAGAATTTTTGAGGAACATGACTTTTTTTTGAAAGAATCAAGGATAAGAGTGGGAATAGGTTTTCATAAATACTCGGTTCTTTTGTTTTGAAACTAAGTTTTTGTTCGGGCGTCCATTCTAACTAGGGTCTTCTATGGTCAAGATGGCTCTGATACCAACTTGTCAACACCCGGATTTTTAATCCCAGATGCCTGTTATGCCATACCTCGCAATCCCAGGATTACCATTTTTGCGAGACATAACAGAATTGGTACCATAATACATCATCCATTACAAACCATAATAAGGTCTTACAAATAAAGGATCTCATGATCCAGTCATAATACAAATCAAGCAGCAGAAAATAAACGTAGTAGGGGCTCCATCTTCAGAGTCACAGGCAATGCTGACGATGGGAGATGATCCTAGTTGTCGTAGACCTCTTGTTGTCCATCATCCTTGTAGTCCTCCTCATAGTCTGGCCACGGGAATAGCCAGGGACAAAGCCATGAGTACTCTTTAAGTACTCGCGAACTATCACTAACAAGTAAGGTAGTTCTAGTAGGAATCTTAAGCTCTAGGTTTATTTGCAAAAAGCCAGGTTTATCCCATACTAAGTTTAGAAGTAAAGAAAACTAAGTTAATGTTCTAAATCACTTAAGCGGGAACCTAGCTTTCATATCCAAAACCCAGTTGTGGTCAAGTCAAAGTCATAGTTCAATTCATAAGTCATTTTGAAAACATCTGACGACGGAACAGTATGGCCACTCCAACTGTCCATGACCGCGAACACGGCTATTCGAATAGTTTGACACTCTGCAGAGGTGGTACACTTTCACCACAAAATTCGATACATTCATCAGGGATAACCCTGAATCATCATACTTAGTATGCGGATAATCAATCACAACCTTTCAATTACACACTCTAGTATAGGCACCTCCCCTATGAGCTTGGCCTCCCAGCCATGGCCATCTGCCATCCTGGGCACTGCATAGGTGGACATTCACACTCACGAGGTAGCCTCAGCTCAACCTATTATGCGAGGGAACCCATACTAAGACATATAAACTTCGATTTAAGCCCTACCCAATTCAGGTATTGTGGTTGTACGGTAAAATTGGAATGGTATCGCATTCGAACCTAACCATCAGTTTTTATAAAGGGCTAAGGCTCATGCCTCAACATTTTCATCATCAAATCCTTTCGTGTTTCTCAACACATGTCAAAACATTTCAATAGAATGAATCCTCATTCCAAGGTTTTCATAATCCTTTGCACCAAGTATTCCCATCTAAAATGATCAACTTTTATGCTTAGCACTAGCCACTAAAGTTGAGGGTATTCACTAATGAGGGTGCTAATCAAGGGTAACTATCCAACTCTAATCTCATGCCTTCGGATGACATCTAAGTATAACTAGTTAGGACTAGTTTTATACCCTTTATGGTATCTATCCTATTTTTCCAATACTCACAAAGCACTAACTAAAAGTAAAGAACTTTGGTAAAGTAAAAGAATAAAGCTTGTAAGTAAAGCTTGGGATTGGTATAATAAAAGTTGTATAACCAAAGCATGCCTAATGCATCTTGCATAGGTTATCTTGCAAGGATGGCTTGAATAGGTATAATACTTGCAAGTGTTAGCTTGCCTTGAGTAGTGCAGTGATTGAAGTTCTCCTCTTCTTCTTCTTGGTAGTACTCCTCCTCCTCCTCGTATCCTGGGTCGGTACTATCCTCTATAAATGAATACGAGGTACACAATCACCAAACAATACTTAAATACTTCTATTTAGCACACTAAGGTTCACACTTGATGATCTAGCATCATCACAATCATCACATGAAGTAAAGACTTAATCTTGTTTGTCTTATTTTAGAAAAGTAATTTCTACTCATTGAAAATACTTAAGATTTAATATTCTCCAATTAAAATATGGGATCATGTTGACACATGTCATCACCACATATTTTAATACATGGGAATGTGATTTAAAGTGGTGGTCATATTTTATAAAGTTTAAGATTTTCCTTTAATAGAATTAAAGTGACTAGAAATGCCTATATAGCATTATTTTGGTACTAGTCCAATGTCACTGCATGTAAACCTAAATATTTTTACATATTCAGATAGATCTTGTCAAATGTGATTTTTGAGAGTTGGAATCAACTCAAAAGCATTTATGGTTGATTTTTGAAAAAAATTAAGTTGGAAAAGTCTATGTCTTGTTATTTTTGGTATAGGTGATCTCTAACTCCAAATGATTTCCAACCAACGGGCTTGGATAGATTGGAATATCCAAATGATTTTTGAAATAATTTTAATACCTTTCTAACAAAATTGGAATCATGCAATTTGGTTCAGTGAATCTCTTTGAATTTATTTTTGAATCTACTGACAGAAACTGGTTTTAACTAAAATGGAAAATAACTATTTGAATCACTGGGCTGTGCGCGGGAAACTAACTAGGCCAGCCCAATCTGCACAGCGCGGCACAGAGGGCTACTGATAGGGGGGTCCCACTAGTCAGATCTAACCAAAACGGTATCTTACAATCTAGGTCGTGCGATTAGAAGCTGATCTAACGGCTGAGGTTCATCATCAACGACAAATAGCTCCGGTGAGGTTCTAACCCTAACGCGGCGGTGGGGGTCATGTGAGGCTCACCAGGGATCCAGCTAGGGTCAGCGATAGGGGCGAACGACGTTGTAGACGACGGCGGTTCGAACGGTGGTCACGGCGGCTCCTGGGCCGACTCCAATCGATGGCTCCTTTCTTCTTCTGCAACGGCATGATCTGACCAAATTCTGGCGATGCGGTGCTCGCCTTGCTCCGAGGAGAGGTGTGGTAGGTGTTGTGAGGAGTGGGGAGTGATGTGGTGTGGAGAATTGAGGCGGAGGGGGCCTCTATTTATACACCGGCGAGAGGCGCATTGCGGCATGGGTTGGCTCCTCCGGCGATGGCGGTACAGCGAGCTAGCAGCATGGCTGAGGGTAGGGGGCGACGCAGTGCTCCCTAGCAGTCATCGTGGGCTTAAAGGCGTGGCACGGGGCGGTCGAGGATGGTCGGGCGTGTGCGGTGCTTTGCGCGGAACTGGTGGTGTTCAAGACGGCACACGAGGGCTATGGGTCACATGGCGGCAAACAGGGATGTCTAGGAGCTAGCTGGTGTTATGGCGAGTGTGTGCACGCGCGGAGCGAGCAAGGTGCGGCGCGTGCGAGCTGGTCGGCCGCGGCGCTCTGGAGCGCTCTCGGCACGGCGCAGAGAAAGTGGGCACGGCGGTTTTCTGGTGGTCCATGGCCTGGCTGCGGTCAAGGGCTGGACAGGGGGTGGCGGTGGATGGTGGCCTGCCTGCTAGACATCATGGACGAGGGCGCGTGGTCTCTGGCGAGCGGTCCATGGTCAGCCGGCATGGCAAGCTCTGGGCGACGCTGAACTGGCGCAACAGCAAAGGGGGAGGCTGCCCACTGCATTGCTAGGTGCTGGGGGAGATAGGGGAGTGAAATGAGGGCAAGTGGTTGAGTGATCACTACTCCAAACAGTGGAGTTAGGCAGAGTTTGATTAATGTCTGCAAGGTGTTTGACTAAATGGTCGCAAGAATTTAAATTTGAAATTTTTGAATGAAATTTGGTGAGTGATCTAATCTAATGCTTGGTAGTCTCTGGTTGCTTGGGTTTGCCAATGTGAATTGATTTGAGTGGTTTTTGCAAAATGGTGATCTTACCATATGAACTTGATTCAATTTTGAACTATCCTTTAAATAGATTTAAAAATAGTTTGTGTGAGTTTGTAAAGTGGGCTTGGGTTCACTTTTACTTGGTCTAGCAAGGGGTGAAAAGAAATGTAAGTGTTTCTATTAGAAATTCTTTACTAGGAACACTCAAAGTGTCCTAGTGGTTAACTTTGGTCAAAATGACCATTTGCTTATTTGATTCATATTTGATTTCTTTTTCTTTGGATTTTGTTTGTAATTGGCCTAGATTATGTAGTATTCATCTTTAAACCATTTCTTATTGTTTGTAGCAATCAAACATGGCAATTTCACTCAATCATACACTAATGCAAAACACACATGCATTCATATTCAATTTAGTAATAATTTTTTTTGTTAACCCTAAACTTGGGTGATTAGAACTTGATAATCCTGATTAGTATTTTTGGGATGTTACACAGGCGCACCTCGTAGGATCCGAGCCACGAAGCAGCACAAGAAACGATAACACCCAGCATAGGAGCAGTGGACCCAGAGATGAAAGCCGCACCCGACGATATCAAGACAGAGATGATGAAGATGACCATGGGCTATGCGGGGCCTACTGTTTTACACAGAGGATTCGCAAAGCTTCAATACCCAAAGACTTCAAACTTCCACACAACCGACATAAATACGATGGACTCCAGGAACCCGAAGCTTGGTTAGCAGACTATCTAGCCACCGTCAAATTATAGGGCGGCTCCACAACTACTGCAATGCAAAGTCTACAACTACACCTCACCGGTGCCGCAAGATCATGGTTGAAGCAGCTACCCGAAGATTCAATTGGTAGCTAGAACGATCTGGAAGATAAATTCATCCGACATTTCCATTCTACATTCAAAAGACCAGCATCCTTGGAGCAGTTACGAGCGTGCAAACAAAAATCTATGGAGTCAATTAGAGCATTCATATAAGGATGGAATATCATCAAAAACTCTGCCGAATCCATATCCGACGAAAATCGACGCCTTCAACGACGGTCTCCATCACCGAGAATTCATAGAAGAGCTAGGTCGGGTTAAACCAAAGATAGTATCACAGTTAATGGAAATAGCAAACCGCTGGGATGATGGAGAAGAAGCGCTACATAATAAGCGCGCGCGGTCACCTGAAGAAGATAGGGATAAACACGGCAATGACAGAAGACGAAGGAACAACGATGGAAACTCGGGACCAAGCTACATCGCAGCAGGTTTTTCGGGTGAAGGTAACAATAGAAGCAACGACAATAATGGTGGATACCGTCAAAACAGGGACGACGTCGGAGGAAGCCAGCCCGCACATCGGTATCAGCCAAGAGCACGAGACCCACCTATGTCCGCAATACAAATGCTGGAAGGGCCATGTAATATGCATTTTTACATCGACTCAGCAGGCAGATGACAATCCAACCACCTAATGAAAGACTGCCGAACATTCTTGAAAATATAGGAGTTGTACAATGCAAAGGCAGCCGAAGCAGCAAATCGAGGGTACACATCCACGCCTGCTGCACTAGCTATCGGTGCACCACCACCAGTTGCACCACCGCAAAATTCAAATGACCAAAACAACGAATACCCCAGATCAAAAGGAATAATGTCTATGATTTAGAAAGGGCGTCCACCAATAGAATTCAGAAGCTCATCACAAGACAAATCAATATGGTGGAAACATCAACATCAGCTACACCCGAATATCCCCACTGGTTAGAGCAAGAAATCAAATTCAGCACAGCAGATCACCCACTCTGGGTCCCATGACCAGGTCATTCATCCCTGATAGTCGAAGCACAAATTGGCGGATTCGATATGAGCAAGGTCTTCATGGATGAAGGGAGTAGCATAAATCTGATCTACGCAAAAATGTTGCAAACAATAGGCTATCCCCTAGATAATCTCGCTCTAACAGAAACCTATTTCCATGGAATAGTACCAGGTAAAGCCGAAATTCCTTTAGGCAAAGTTTTTCTTGACGTTGTTTTTGGTTCCAAAATAAATTTCAGGCGAGAAAAACTCGAATTCGAAGTCATGGATTGGCCATCACAATACCATGCAATCCTAGGACGACCAGCCTTTGCATGATTCATGGTAGTGCCACATTACGCATACTTAGTAATGAAAATGCCAGCACCAAAGGGAATTATCACGGTACAAGGAAGCTTCACACGTGCGGATAGCTGTGATCGAGAGTTCAACAAAATTTCTGAATCTTTCGGGATGGCAACGGAGTTCGAGAAACTCAAAAGTTCAGCAAACGAACAACCTCTGGAGGTAGAAAGTGTCAATCCCGATCAGGCTTTTGACACGGCAAAAGACACAAAAGAAGTACAGATCCACCTCGCTGACCCGACGAAAACAACATTTGTGGCTTCTAACCTTGACCCTGCATAGGAAAGCGCGCTCATCGAGTTCCTTCGTGAGCACTGGGAGATTTTCGCATGGCTACCCTCTGACATGCCGGGAATCCCCAGGGAACTCGCTGAGCACGCACTAAATTTAGATCCAAATGCGAAGCTAGTAAAACAACCGCTTCGACACTTCGCAGAACCAAAACGCAAGGCCATTGGAAAGGAGCTCCATTTGCTAACCGATGCCAATTTTATCAAAGAATTAACAAAATCAGAGTGGCTTGCAAACCCAGTATGTGTTCCGTAGAAAAACACTACGGAACTTCGGATGTGCATCGACTTTACTGCATTGAACAAACATTGTCCAAAAGATCACTTCCCATTGCCACGAATCGACCAAATCATCGATGCAACCGCGGGATGTGAAGGTCTTTCTTTCTTGGACGCTTACTCAGGTTACCACCAGATCATGATGAAGGAAGAAGATCAGGAGAAAACGACATTTATCACGCCTTACCGCCTTCTTGGCTCGCTGTAGCTCCTCAGAGTACTTCGCAACTGTGTTAATCAGCTGCGGCCCATATTTGCCATAGGCACTCACGAAGGGAGCAAAGACTACCTGCTGGCCGTCCGTGCTAACGGGCATCGCCCTCGAAACCGCTGCAGGATCAACTTCGATTCCGTGGGCCTGCACCATGGCGAGTGACATCAACGCGCCAGCCGCACGGTGCGAATTCTTGAAGCTTGCAGGAACACCCCCGGTGAAGGACTCCACCAGCTCGTTCATGTTCTCGATTAGCTCAGCCTTGGGCATCAACTCCTCCTGGAGGTGACTGAGCACACCCTTGGCCTTGGAGATCATATCTTGAACGGCGGCGCTGTGGTCCTCGACTGCTAAAAGCGCACCCGGCAAGACATCGTCACGACGGAGGGCCTGAGGGTCAAAGCTCAAATCGCCAGCATCTGAACATCAACCCATACATGGACACGAAAATCAGCGCCAACGGCAAATCGAACAGAGAACGATAATGATATCCAAGCAAGGTACCTGAGAGGGCCTTGGCAATCGAGAAAAGCTGTTCTTCGAACAACTTCTCCCTAGCTGCAATGGAGGCACGCAGATCCTCTTCACACCTCTGTGGCTCGTCACACGCCGCGATTGCCTCATTGCGACCTTTCACAGCCGCGACGAGTGTCTTCTCCATGGTGGCAGCGTCGCGTAGAAGAGCATTATGTTCAGCTACAAAACAAAAGGGGATTGACTATCAGTCGACTACATAAAAATGATGTAGAAGAAAGAGAAGTCCAGAGCACTTACTTTGCACCACGCGATGGTGCGTCTCCAGCATTGCATGCTGGCGACCCATCGCAAGCACCTGCTCCGCCAAGTAAGCGGGTTCCTTCACAAGAAGCTATCGCAAAAGGAAAAACAAAAAAGGATCAGCAGAATCCATAGATAATATCGACTGCAACATCAAAATAAGAAGCCCTACACTTACATGATCCTCCAACGACTCCGAAGTTGATTGGTGCGTAGTCATCCAGGCAACCATGCAATGCTCCCCATCATGCGGAGAGCTAGAGGAGTTGTGCCCGGAGTGGGCCGCCAATGGAGGGGAAGGAGCATGCTCGACCTCTTTCTTGGCCCTTGAGGTTGCGACTCCTGATTCTTTCAAAAATTGGACGTCGCCAGAAGATGACGACGCCTCTTGACTACAAGACAAAACCAACATCAAGGACAAGGCAAATCCAGTGAAGAATCAAAAAGGACAAATTGAATACTTACCAATCAAACTTATCAAAGTCAAAGGTTGGCTCCCCCGACTCTGACGAGGACTCCTTTGGCAGTCGCATCTTCTTGCGAGAAGATGGCGCCACGGCGCTCACAGGAATGGCAGGGATCGGCGACTCCGCACCAATGCCTGCACCTTCCGGAGTCGAAGGAGACGACGCATCGGAATCCTCATTGCGCGAATGCTTGCGAGTATCCGGACTACCCGACTCGAGGGCTTCCTCCTCCACATCGGATAGGACGGTCGACTTCGACTCGCCCTCTTCCAAGGCTTCACGAGGGATAACCCCCTCAGGAAGAGGGGGCATACAGGGTGACACCGCCCAATCCTGCATACAGACAACAATTTAGCACAAATATTAGAAACAGCAAAGAAGCAATCAACAAACTAAGCTACTACGTAGCACAACCATACCTCAGGAGGAGGGTTAGCAACATCGAACGGAGGAACAACTGGTTCACTAGGGAGCACGTCCTTGACGGTGTACCTAGTAACCAGTCGAACCCTTTTATCTACCTCACTCACGGACATGCCATCGGCAGACACGCGAGTGACATCATCAGCGCCAGCCCACTGATACATGGGATGGACTTTGGCCTGCAAGGGCTGGACGTGACGGCACAGCCACGTGCGAATGAGGGCACAACCTCCTTCCTCTTTGCCTATGCGATTCTCGAGGTCGCAGACGCGCTCGTACAACACATCTGTCTCCGCAGACTCGCCGGGCATAATGACATTCTTCCAGGAGCGCCTCCTCTTGCATGGCGTCGAGGGGTCGAAGGGCGCGAGTCCGAAGTGGTCTCCATCGGCCTTCTGGTCGCGAACATATAACCACTTGTCCCTCCACCCTTGGACGGACATCATCAGCTTGATGTCGAAGTATGTGGCGGATGGATCGACATGGATTCCGCAGCCGCCTACATTGTAGACTATGGAACCAGATGCCGATTGGCGTTTCAATTTGAAGAGACGCTTGAAGAGACTGAAATGCGGCTCGATCCCGAGCCAGCACTCGTAGAGGGTGATGTAGCAAGATACGTGGAGGATGGAATTGGGGGACAGCTGATGGAGCTGGAGCCCGTAAAAGCAAAGAAGGCCCCTGAAGAAAGGATGCAGGGACAACAAGAGGCCGCGAATGATGAACGCTAGGAACACCACTCGAAAACCGGCAGGAGAGGGAGTTACCTGGGACGCCTTGCAAGGTTGGCTGACGGACAACACTCCGTCTTGGCGAAGAAGACGAAGATCAGAGGACTTGATGACGGATGGACGCCATGCGCCATTCGTGACGCGGGTGCCCGTGTTCTTCTTCTTGGCCGGCGGCGTCTGGTGCCGTGAGTGAGCTGCCCTTCTTCTTTGCCGCAGCGGTAGTCATGAATCGCCGCAACACCTCCTTTCTTCTTCCCCATTCTTGGCAGCGTCCGGCCGGAGGAAGTAGGAAAGCAGTGAGCTGGTCCAGCGCCGCGGAGAAAAAAAGCGCAGAAAGCGAGGCAGGGCGATGAAGGCAAAGGATGAATGAAAGCAGATGAGAAAATTACCGTCGCAGCATCACTACTTAACCCCTGGAAGATGCAATCCAACGGCTCAAAAAAACCCTACTGGACGCGTGGCGATCATCGTGCTAGACACGTGGAGGAGCTGAAACGCGAATCGTCCCCCCACTACTCCCATTATGTGCGGAAATCGAGGAGGCGCAGTTAAATTAAAGATCACGCACGCCCAGTCAAATCAGAGTCAGGGAGTGGGACCCACCGCTCATCGCGTCCCATCAAACTCGCTCACGCGGGCAACTGAGGTCATGACTTCGTCAGCACTGACGTCATCAAGCACTATGAAGCAGAAGACTTCGATTACTTTAGTCCTTGCTCGAGTCTTCGACTCCACCAAGCACTCGGGGGCTACTCCCATAGGGAGCGCTGGTCGCGCACCCTACGATTTTTTATTCTTCTTTTACAGGAACATGAACAGTCAAAGCAAAAACCAATCATTTGAAGCACGGTTCGACTATGGACATGGGTTACTCCCATAGGGAGCGCCGGAAGCAAATTCGACTGAAACAAGCAAATAAAAGACGATAACAGTCGCAAAAGTTATTTGTCCCTACCCGAGTCTTCGACTCAATCAGGCACTCGGGGGCTACTCCCATAGGGAGCGCTGGTCGCGCACCCTATGATTATTTGTACAAAGTACTGTGTGTTGATAATATCCACACTCGAAGTTTATGGCGACACCGCCTCATAATTTTTCCCTACAAAGAGACCGCGTCTCCTAGGTCACCCGAATCGTCTCCGCGATGATAAAATTCGGATGCCGCACTTACAGCGTGAAGGTAAGACATGAATAAGGCCTGGCAATGCATTAAGCTGCGCACTACTAGAAATATATCCGTGCCTGCAGGTACGATGAACATGCCTTGACGGATGCGTCGACTGCTCACACCCATATACTGGAATTCAATTCCTGTAAGACCTCCGCGGCTTGAGTCGAATTACACCAGCACTTTTCCGGATTCAAGTCCAGGGACTCGAATTCGAGTAGGTGGCATTGTTTTACCCTAAGGTAGTTAACTGATATCGATACATCGGTTAAAATCAGGCACGCACATCAACAATCCCTATGACATAAACAGAGTAGTCGAAAAATGTACTCAGTCATGTACTCGAAAGGCTTCATGAAGTCTCCAGTTGAATCTACGATTCCACTGGACACTCGGGGGCTACTGACATGGGTATACCCTACAGGTACTCGAGCTTGGCATATATGGCCTGAATACATAAAGTCCCACGGTGTCGCCAAGGCCCAAATGAAGAACTCGAGTAACCTACAGACTCTCGATTGTTTGAAGAACAAGAAGAAGCTAAAGATAGAAAGTTCAAAGGGGAAAACCCTAACTTGTAACAGACTCAACCTGCTACCCGAGACCTAGCCTATCTATATAAAGGCTAGGAGGGGGCGGCAAGGAGGACACACGCAACCCTAGTTTCCACAACCCTCGCCATATTGCATCTGTGCGCCATTGTAATCTTCGATTCCCTTGATAATTCCACGAGCAGACAAGCAGGAGTAGGGACCTCTACGAGGCCTGAACCTGGGTAAATCCTTGAGTCCCCTGTGTGCTTGTTTGCTAGCCGATAGATGTCTCTAGTGCTCCCTCCTTCTCCAAAACCCAAGTCCATAACAATGGGCATTGATGAGTTAAACCCTCGTTAATGCTGTTTGGCCTCAAGAACACTGGAGCAACATATCTGCGGATGATGCAGAAGTGCTTGGGAAGCCAAATAGGCACAAACGTGCAAGTATATATTAATGATGTCATAGTTACCATAGGTTAAGGATCTGCGTTGATAAAGGACCTAGAAGAAACATTCAGGAATCTCGACAGGTTTAGCATCAAACTGAATCCGAAGAAATGTTCCTTAGGAGTCCCGGCAAGGCAACTCCTCGGATATTTGGTATTAGCTAGAGGAATCGAGGATAATCCTGACAAAATACAAGCAATCCTCATAATGAAGAAGCCAACAAATCTACGTGGTGTACAGCAACTAGCGGGACGAGTGGCGGATCTAAGTCGTTTTATCGCCAGATTAGGAGAAAAAGCGCTGCCATTCTATGCCCTCATGAGGAAATCAGAAAAATTCAAATGGACGGAAGAAGCTCAGCGTGCCTTCGAAGATCTTAAAAGAACACTTTCGACATCTCCTGTCGTCATGTCACCAAAAGAAAAGGAACCTCTGCTCCTTTATATTCCTGCCACACATCAGGTCTTAGTCGTAGAGCGACCCGAAGAATGAAAGACCCACGGCGTGTGGATACCAGTTTACTTCCTGAGCGAGGTTTTATCGCCATCCAAACAAAGGTACCCACACTACCATAAATTAGCATACGGGGTATTTATGATAGCACGAAAACTACACCACTATTTCTCGGAGCACCCGACCGTAGTGGTCAACGAGGCACCTTTGTCAAGCATCCTCAACAATCCAGAAGCTACTAGGCGTGTTTCTCTATGGGGTATCGAATTATCCCCTCGGGATATCACTTATGAGAAGCGCAAAGCAATTAAGTCACAAGTTCTGCCGGATTTCATCATAGAGTGGATGGAATTGCAATGTGCGGGTCCACCAGACCTTTCTAGCACCTGGACAATGTACTTTGATGGATCAAAAAGAACAGAGGGAGCAGGAGCAGGAGTCATACTGATATCACCTCAAGGTGACAAAATGCGCTATATTCTTCGGATGAGCTTTACAAACACATCCAATAACCAAGCGGAATACGAGGCCCTATTGCACGACATGCGGATGGCCAAAGCTTGCGGTGCAACTCGCCTAAAAATCTTCGAAGATTCCACTCTCATGGCATAGCAGGCAATGAACAAATGTGATGCTGTCAGCGAGAATATGATTGCTTATCCCGACTTATATAGCATTATGGAGGCTCAGTTTGATGGGTGTGAAGTATCACATATAGGAAGAGCAAGCAATGAGGAAGCTAACAACCTAGCAAACATCGGATCATTCTGTTTACGAATACCACCAGGAGTTTTTTGGGAGGAGATAGTGGAGCGATCGATCAAAGCGAAAAGAGTGTCCGAGGTCATATCACCAAAAACAGGGAAAAAGAAGCATCCGCAAAAAGAGTCGGGGGATCCTTCGGAAACCAAGAACATAGAAGAGGCTATCGAAGAAGAAGAAATCAAAGATGTTATGCTAATTGAGCTGACATGGATGTAGCCGTATATAACATATATTGAAGGGAATATGCCCGAGAGGCAATAATAAAGTGGTTATTATCTTATTCCATGTTTATGATAAATGTTTATTTTGCATGCTATAATTGTATTAATTGGAAACGTTAATACATGTGTGTTTAATAAACAAAATACAAAGTTCCTAGTACCGCCTCTCATATAAACTAGCTTGATGATTAACAAGATGATCAAGGTTTCCTGCTCATGGACATTGGATGTTGTTAATAACGAGGTCACAACATTAGTGGAATGATGTGATGAACATTCATCCGAAGTATAGCATTATGATCAAATTCATTATGTTTATATTGCTATAACATCATACGAAGTAATCTTAGTCCTTAGACCATGAGATCATGTTAATTTCTAACACCAGAAGAGTATCTTGATAACATCAAACGTCACACCGTAAAAGGGTGACTATAAAGGTGGGTTCAGTACTACGAAGGTGTTATGTTGAGGCTCATGGATCAAGAGTGGGATTTGTCCACCCCGATGACGGATAGATATACTATGGGCCCTCTCGGTGATATCACATTAAGATAGCTTGCAAGCAAGTGATGTGATCACTAGAATGTTATATCACGGGAACGAGAAAAGAGTACATGTCGGTAACGAGATCAAACTAGGTATGGAGATACCAATGATCAAATCTTGGACATGTAATATATTGCGAGACAAAGGGATTTAGTTACTAGCGTTAAAGGTTCTCACGATCACATAAGTCATCGTTGAATGTGTGGAAGTCAGTACTGATCTCCAGGTCCCGCTGCTGATTATTGATCGGAGAGGGGTCTCGATCATGTCTACATTATTCGCAAACCGTAGGGTGACACACGTAAGGGATACCGACACCATTTGGAGCAAATATGTTTCAGATAAAGATTTAAGAAAGCACTGGAATTATTTCAATAGACACCGAAACTGTTTCGGGTGAAATTGCTAAAATTGGTTCTGCATGTAATATTGAAATGTTGCAGGGGGTTTTATGTGAATGTTTGTTAATTAAAGTAATTAACAAAATTCTGAATAAAATTAATAAAAGAGTTTTATTAAATGAGAGAGCATTAAATTTGGAGAAATTTAAAGCATTTAAAGTGGAGACTTTAAAAGAGAATGTGAAGGGGCATTTTAATGTGGAGGGGTTACCACCACATGAATGGGGAGGTGAGGAGTCACCCTCCCATGGGGCACCGGCCATGGGGGAGGGGTACCCCCCTCCTCCTATAAAAGGCCCCCCTCACACCCCTTCTTCCTTACACCTCCTCGTGAAGGATCTCTCTCCCCCTCTAGTATTATTTCCCCATGGTCTCGGATTAGCGAGATACATGTTCCTGGTGGCTTTATCTAGAAAGGAGTTGTTGCTTCCGCTGCTTCGCTGGAACGAGGGACGGAGGTTGTCGGGGTACCGGACGTGTGTGCGATCACGGATGCACCGCTGCTTTGCGGTGCTGGACTTGGTGGTGCTGGAGCTGGATCTGATGGACGTGTTGGAGCCGGATCTGCTGGACTTCATCACGATCTTGAGATCGGCAAGTGTACGACTACATCATCCACAAGTTCCAACTCGTTAACTAAGCTTTGTTGTCTTCGAGGGTAAGTTCTCTATGGATGTATATCCACCCGTTGCTTGTATCTAGTAGATAGATCTTGGCGTTTAGTTCCCATCGTAGAATTTTTTTTGTTTTCTATGTTGCAAACCCAACAGTGGTATCAGAGCCAGATCTATGCGTAGGTGCTTTGCACAGGTAGTACACATATGTTTATATGTGGGCGATGATGATCATGTTATTGCATCTTCTATGTATTTTGGATATTGGTGGCATAGTGGGATGAAGTGGCCTGGACCAACCTTACATGTCATCGTACATGAGACCGGTTCCACGACTGAGATGCAACTTGTTTTGCATAAGTGGCTGGCGGGTGTCTGTCTCTCCTACTATAGTCAATATCGGATTTACAACGAGTTGCTAATAACTTGGTTATCCTCGTTGTGGTTCATGTTCGTAGGTAAGACCGGTTCTATCTCCGAAAGCCCTAAGCCACGTAAAACTTTCAATTGATAAATTAGAGGCGTCTAGTTTAGATCGTTGCTGGGCTAGTGTCTTGATATAGTATTGTTGTAAGTAGATGTATGATAGATACTCTTACAACACACTCAACATGTAAGTTCCATAGACCTTGGCCTTACACACAAAGGAATGATAGAGATCATACCACGATGCATATGATGGTGATCAAATGCATGGACCATATCATTCCACTTTACACATATGATGTTCGCATCTTATATTGCTTGTTTGGCATTTTAGTAGCATTATAAGATGATCCCTCATTTAAATATCAAGATAAAAATGTGTTCTTCCTTAATATGCACCGTTGTATGGATCGTGTTTTGAGACATCACGTGATGATCGGGTGTACTCGACTCTACACTTTCATATAACGGGTGTAAGACAGTTTTACACACGCGAATACTAAGGTTCTTACTTGGCGAGCCTAGCATGTACAGACATGGCCTCGGAACACGGACCGAAAGGTTAAGCATGAGTCATATAGTTGATATGATGCCCATATTGATGCTCGCCTTTGAAGGTACACCGACTCACGAGATGATCGGACTTGGTGTAGTGGATTTGGTTCATGTAATCACCAAAAAGGCACGAGGGATGTCGTTTTTGAGTGGGAGTTCATTTCTAATTTGGATTAGTCGAAATCAATTTGTCATAAACTAAATCGAAGTGAATTTGCATAATTTGTTGTAGTCATTGGCGTCTGTTCACTACCTTATGCTTAGTTTTAATTGAGATAATAGAACTATAGAATTCTGGATATTTACTTTACAAACTGGTATCGTATTGGTTTGAATGTAAATTTAAAGTTTATAAGTCCTATTGCAAACTTTCAGCAAACTCTATTTACTCCATGAAGTTTAATAAGTAGTATTAAATCAAGAGTAAGAATTCCAATGTTAGTATCTAAAGTATCATGTTTGCCTCCATGATTATTGATATTCAAAAGTTGTTTTAATATCAAGATTATATAGGAGCTAGAAATTGTTTCAGAAACCATCATGTGTGAAAGATATTGTGATATCTGAAACAATGTTTTTGGTTGCATTATGATAGAGTATAATTTAGCAAAATACTTGTTCTCATATTGTATGAGAATTTGTGAAGGATGGAGATGCTAGGAATCTGGATCTCCCAAAAAGGATTTGGGAACTAACATTATACTCACGATTCATCCTTATAGGCTATAGTAGCTTGATCATCAAAGTTGTCATGATAAGGATGAATAGAAGATGTAAGTAAAATGTTTACTACACTAATAGATTACTAAAGAATGGATTTTTGAAAGAATACCAAACATTAGATGATGGTGATTCACTTCAAAGTGCAAGTCCAAAGGTATTAGTATTTGACTATATACGCTTTGTACTATGTGTCATGTGAATGACACCACTATTTATGTTGATAGATTCTTTTAAAAGAAAAGTAATTGTTGAAAGAGAATCTATAAAATATTTGGCAGAAAATAAAAGGTTAGAGATGTCCAACTTAGGTATATAGAAGATATACATGTTATGGTTGTATTCCTTGCTTGTTAAACAATGTGGTTCTTAGGTATTGGATACCGGTATTGGATACCGAATTGGTTGGTATGAAGTGTCATACAGGACAACGCAATTCATGAACTGCAATGGCCTAAGTAACTGGCAAGAGAATAAGTGATGATGTTCATCGAAAACAAATAAAGTGTTATTGTGTTTTTCGTTGTCATCAAACCTAGCCTTCAAGATTTGTTTTAATAATTGTTATTTTGTTCCGGTATTATGAGAACAATGGTTGTTCAAATAATTAACGTATTCCATAAAGGATGGATGAACTTTTACAAGTCTAGTGGGAGAAATCACATCCATAAACACTATTGCTAAAATGTCACAAGACAAATGATTGAAAGATCACTTATGAAGTGACATCACTGTTTAAATTATATTGGAAAGAAAACATGAAGAAACTCCATGTTGATGGATTTTTGGAGTCTTTGATTTTGATCAATTGACGCTTGTAAAACTTTCCTCGAGATAATTGAAACTCCGTCCATAGGCCAAAGAGGAACGGATGACTAACTTATTGGATATTATACATATTGATGTATATAGTCCATTATATGTAGCCATATGCGATGGATCTTTTTGCTTCATATACTTTCTCCAGAAATTTAAGTGAATATATCTATATATTTACTTAATAAGGAAGAAGTATGAAACATTTGAAAATTGTTCAAAGACTTTCAAGATGAAGTGAAAAATCATTGTAACAAGAAAATAAAAGAGTTTATGATTTGATCATAAAGGAAGATATTTGAGTTACTGTTTAGCAAAATACTTAAGATTTGAGGAATTGTTCCATGATTTGTGTTTCCCGGTAAACCATAGGAGTATGGCATATTCGAGAGATGAAATCAAACCATGTTTGACATGGTAAGATCAAAGGTGTCATTTATATAACTGCCATTATGTTTTAAGGATTAAAACTTTAGAGACTACCGCTTTTACACTGAAAAGAGCACCATCGTGATCCGTTGAAATGACACCATATAAGTAATGGTTTGGGATAAACCCGAATTGTCTTTTCTTAAATTTTGGTATGCTATGCATAAGTAAAATGTTTACAACTAGAGTCGGATAAGCACGTTTTTGTAGGTTATCCCAAAGAATTTGTTGGGAATTTCTCCATAACACCGAGGACAAAAGAGTTTGTTACTTGGAACGTCAAGTTTCTTGAGAAGGAATTTTTCACGAAAAGTTAAGTGGGAGGACAATAGAACTTTGATAAGGTTGTTGAACCTTAGCTATATGTGCTAAGTAGCGCAGCGCCGGAAAGTGTCCTGGTGGCGGCCACAATGCTCATGGCTCCCGTGATTACAAAGGTTGTGATCTCGAAGATTAGAGTTCCTATTGAACCACGTGGGTCGGTAAGAATCAAATAGTGTGATTTGATAAGCAAGTCGTTATTGTTTTGACAATGATGAACCGACTACATGCAAAGAAGTGATGATGGGCCCTAACTCCATAAAATGACTAGAAGTCATAGAATCCGTGATAGTATCCATACACGAGAAATCAAGTTTCTGAACTTGGAAGACCCTCTGAAAAGGCGTAAAGCCTATCGGTCATGTTTGGATCTATAAAGAAATAGACATGGATGTTTAACATCTATGAAATAGTCGACATGTCGGAAAGAAGTTTACGGAAATGTTCAAGGAGTTGGCTATGACAAGATTTGATCTTTCATAGCGATATATAGTCTTGACGGATTAATGTAGCAACCACTACATATAATTTGGTATATGGTAGTTGAATAAACAAAACAAGGTTCTTCTAATAGAACGGTTACCTAGGACGTGTACATGACATGGTCCAGAGGGTTTTGTTAATTCAAAGGGTGCTAAAAGGGCATGCAAACTTCAATAGTTGAAGTAAGCATAGCGAAGTTGGAATCTTCACCATGATGAAACTGTTAAAAGAGTTTAAATTCACCGGAGATGATGAAGATGCTTGCATTTGCAAGAAATTAAGTGGGAGCGTTGAGACATATTTATAATACATTATGTAGAGAACATATTGTTGATTGGAAATGATGTATCTTGTATTGACACAAGTTAAGAATTTCATTAGAATAAGATTTCGATGAAAGACTTGGTCAAAACCGGAATATTTGGCATCAATATCTATATGGATAGATTGAGGCCCTAATATGGTTGTGGCAGACATACATATATGAGATATTGAAAGGGTTCAATATGGAAACAACAAGAAAGGTTCTTGCTGCATGGAAAGGATTATATCAAGATAGTGTTTCAACACTTGGTGAGTAAAATCACATGAAGATTTTGATCGATTATACCGTGATATGTATATATCCAGAATGTCCTATGCTCTAAATGTTATGAGCACATACTAGTTAAAGGTATTCTTATGATCTTTGGAAGAACTAAGAATATATCATGTATAAGTGACAAATAGTTAAAGGTAGTTCATTGTAAAGTGTTACATTGATACTAGTTTTGTCACAAGATACAAATTAAAATTTATTTCAATTTAGACTATGGGTGGCACAATGTAATGGAAAGGATGTTCCATGATGGATTTGGATGAGTTCCAAAGTTGAAACATTGTGACGGATACTACAACAAAAAGGGTAAGTATATGAATGCTATAGTAGCAGCAAAGGAGGGCATTTGTGTTATGTAGTTTGTTATCAAACTAGGTGTGGTTCAAAGTGGGCTAGTACTATGAAGATATATTGCATGATAACAATATCAACATATTTTAACCCGAACGAACTAAAGGTCTCACCAAAGGACCAAATTTATACAATGCCATCTCATTTGAAAATGAGTGATGCGTAGAGACGCAAAGACATGCAAATACACACGGACCTAAAAGTGTCAGATCCAGAGATTATGTTAACCACTAGCAAACGCGTATATTCAACACCTAGGTGTTGTATATACAAGTTTACAAACTAGATTATTGACTCTAGTGCAAGTGGGAGACTGAAGGGAATATGCCTGAGAAGCAATAATAAAGTGGTTATTATCTTATTCCATGTTTATGATAAATGTTTATTTTGCATGCTATAATTGTATTAATTGGAAACGTTAATACATGTGTGTTTAATAAACAAAATACAAAGTTCCTAGTACTGCCTCTCATATAAACTAGCTTGTTGATTAACAAGATGATCAAGGTTTCCTGATCATGGACATTGGATGTTGTTAATAACGAGGTCACAACATTAGTGGAATGATGTGATGAACATTCATCCGAAGTATAGCATTACGATCAAATTCATTATGTTTATATTGCTATAACATCATACGAAGTAATCTTAGTCCTTAGACCATGAGATCATGTTAATTGCTAACACCGGAAGAGTATCTTGATAACATCAAACGTCACACCGTAAAAGGGTGACTATAAAGGTGGGTTCAGTACTACGAAGGTGTTATGTTGAGGCTCATGGATCAAGAGTGGGATTTTTCCACCCTGATGATGGATAGATATACTCTGGGCCCTCTCGATGATATCACATTAACATAGCTTGCAAGCAAGTGATGTGATCACTAGAATGTTATATCACGGGAACGAGAAAAGAGTACATGTCAGTAACGAGATCAAACTAGGTATGGAGATACCAATGATCAAATCTTGGACATGTAATATATTGCGAGACAAAGGGATTTATTTACTAGCATTAAAGGTTCTCACGATCACATAAGTCATCGTTGAATGTGTGGAAGTCAGTACTGATCTCCAGGTCCCGCTGTTGATTATTGATCGGAGAGGGGTCTCGATCATGTCTACATTATTCGTGAACCGTAGGATGACACACGTAAGGGATACCGACACCATTTGGAGCAAATATGTTTCAGATAAAGATTTAAGAAAGCACTGGAATTATTTCAATAGACACCGAAACTGTTTCGGGTGAAATTGCTGAAATTGGTTCTGCATGTAATATTGAAATGTTGCAGGGGGTTTTATGTGAATGTTTGTTAATTAAAGTAATTAACAAAATTCTGAATAAAATTAATAAAAGAGTTTTATTAAATGAGAGAGCATTAAATTTGGAGAAATTTAAAGCATTTAAAGTGGAGACTTTAAAAGAGAATGTGAAGGGGCATTTTAATGTGGAGGGGTTACCACCACATGAATGGGGAGGTGAGTCACCCTCCATGGGGCACTGCCATGGGGAGGGTACCCCCTCCTCCTATAAAAGGCCCCCCTCACACCCCTTCTTCCTTACACCTCCTCGTGAAGGATCTCTCTCCCCCTCTAGTATTATTTCCCCATGGTCTCGAATTAGCGAGATACATGTTCCTGGTGGCTTTATCTAGAAAGGAGTTGCTGCTTCCGCTGCTTCGCTGGAGCGAGGGACGGAGGTTGTCGGGGTACCGGACGTGTGTGCGATCACGGATGCACCGCTGCTTTGCGGTGCTGGACTTGGTGGTGCTGGACTTGCTGGAGCTGGATCTGATGGACGTGTTGGAGCCGGACCTGCTAGAATTCATCACGATCTTGAGATCAGCAAGTGTACGACTACATCATCCACGAGTTCCAACTCGTTAACAAAGCTTTGTTGTCTTCGAGGGTAAGTTCTCTATGGATGTATATCCACCCGTTGCTTGTATCTACTAGATAGATCTTGGCGTTTAGTTCCCATCGTAGGAAATTTTTTGTTTTCTATGCTGCGAACCCAACATATATGACTAAGGGAGAGCTGAGAGGACGTGATAGAAGCTCGGTGAATCACCCGACGATCGAAGGCTTTTAGGATACTCAAAGGAGAACTATACAAAAGAAGTATTTCGGGTGTGTTGCAACGTTGCGTAACACCCGAAGAAGGAAAAATTATACTAAAAGTTATACATGAAGGTGTCTGTGGTCATCATGCTAGTAGCCGAGCAATTGCTGCAAAAGCATTCAGGACAGGATTTTATTGGCTCACTGCAGTACAAGATGCAAAAGACATTGTCAGAACATGTGAAGCATGTCAACGATTCGCACCAAAGCCTGGAGCACCCGTCGCTGAACTGAATCCCATACCGTTGGCTTGGCCTTTCGCTCAGTGGCGACTCGACATGGTGGGAAAACTTCACAAATCATTGCCAGGAGGACACCTCTTTCTGCTAGTAGCGGTCGACAAATTTACTAAATGGATTGAAGCAATGCCTGTCACCACCCAAGATGGAACCGCGGTTGTGAATTTTATCAAATCCATAGGTTTTTGGTTTGGTGTACCAAACAGCATCATCACGGATAATGGGACCAACTTCACCTCAAATGAATTCAAGGAGTACTGCCAAGAGATGGGCATCAAAATAAGCTACGCTTTGGTAGCTCACCCGCAAACAAATGGACGGGTCGAAAAGGCAAATGGACTAGTTACCACTGGACTCAAAAAGAGACTACTGGCACCACTTGACAGAGCAAAAGGAGCATGGGTGGATGAATTTCCATCTGTGTTATGGAGTTTACGTACAACACCAAATAATTCAATACAAGAGACGCCTTTCTTTTTGGTCCACGGTGTGGAAGCCGTGCTTCCAGTTGAAGTGTCACATGAATCACCAAGAGTAGCTGCATATAATGAGGAGGAATCACGAGAAGCACTTGAAGATGATGTAGATGCGCTTGATGAAGCTCGAGATGAAGCCCTCCAAAGAGCAAGTATGTACCAGCAAAACCTGCGCAATTACCATAGTAGAAGATTGCGGCCTAGGTCCTTCGCAGTAGGGGACCTAATTCTTCGCCTCAAGCAAGATGGCCACAAAAATCTAGAATCGCCATGGGAAGGACCATACATCGTCACAGAAGTTATTCCCGGAGGAGCATATCGACTACAAGACAAGAAGACAGGAGTAAATTACTCAAATCCATGGAATATAGCACATCTACGACGCTTTTACGGACAAGATTATTTGCAATATGATAAGAGCCATAGTTTGGCTTATCAGCCAAGATGCCAAGGAGAAAAGGCTAAAATAGCCATCCGCTAAAAGAATAATGTATCATTGATTTTCGCCTTATATAAAGAGATAAGTTATTTGTACCTTAATCTTTTTATTATGTTCAAAAAGATCAATACTTTCCATCGAGCTAACAGCAACTATGAGCCTATGTCTAGATACAGGCATCCAAACATAGCCTCGGGGGCTACTCCCATCGGGAGCGCTACCGCGCACCCGATAGAAGTTCCGTTGTGCATGAAGTACATTGAAAAATTGCAAAAAAAACCTTTTTGAGTTTTACACTAGTGTATCCTCAAAAAGGTATTACTCCCATCGGGAGATAGTGATTGGTGGCCCAGCAGGCCAACTAGCAATCAAGCAAAAAATCTTGGATCACGCTCATACACAGGAAAAAATCCGAATGTCGTGTTCAGAAACATGAAGGTAAGACCCCAGGATTCGTCCTGTGTGGCCTGGTAATCACACAAGAATGCACTCTGCGAGTAAAAATCCGTATCAACGATACGATAAAAAATCCCGACAGACGCGTTGGGTACCCGATAAAAAAATAGAAAACTGGAATTCAATATTCGGTAAGACCTCAGCGGCTTGAACTAAATTACGCCAGCGACAAATTCCGAATTCAAGCCTAGGGACTTGAGTTTGATGTAGGTCAACCTTGTTTTTTTCTAGGAGCAATTAACTGATTCCCGATCCGTCGGAAGCATCAGGCTCGTTGTACCAAAATCCCTACAAAAATAAAATCAAACAAAATGAGAGAAAGGAGAAAAGAAAACTTTGAGACTCAACCTGAAAACTGCGGATTCAGATAGACTCTCGGGAGCTACTGACATGGGTATGATTACTCGGATGCTCATTATTCGCTACCCTACATTGGGTAAAAGGCTTGCGGACCATAAATATTCCAGATAACAGCCCAAGGCAGCAATCGACAGAGACTTGTTATTGTATTAGGAAAGAAACCACAAACTGACATTATGTTGGTATTGTAATCACGCGTGTATGAAACCTATCTGCATATAGCTTTGAGACCCGGCCTATTATATATAGGGCAGGAGAAGCCCAAGCGAGGGTACCGAAATCTATAGCACAACTTGTAATAGAGTGTTTTCCCAATATTCAGGCAACTTTGTCTTCATTGTTTTCCTGACATCCGACGAAATTTCCAGCGTTCTCTTTTTCGCGAAACCCCAAGTCCATCACCATGGGAATTGCCAAGGTAAACCCTCGTCACCTGGACTTACAAGAATTTGAGTGGGAGATAAATAGCTTGCCTAATCTAAATATGTAGATGAAATATTTTGAGTGGGAGCTAAGTGAGTTTCCTAGTCTCATATGTGAAATCACATTTTGAGTGGGAGCTTAATAACATTAACTATATGTAGATGAGATATGTTTGAATGGTATAGTTGGTATTAACGGGTATTAGTGATCATTTAAGTTAGTACATATTCTATGGATAAAGTTGAACAAAATAACATTGAAATCTATTGAGATAGATCGATACATTTAACAAAGATTAAAGTCAGAATGTTTCCTGAATTAGATCCTAAATTAAGTTTAGAATTTCCTAGTTTGGATTCTGAATTAGTTCAGAATAGAACAAGCAAATAAAGAGGTTCTTACTTGTATAACTAGGTGAAACATTGAGTTAAACAAAAAAACAGAAGATGAAGTAAAATGCCAGTCTCTAGTGGCCCGGGACAAGGTTTGCAGGGCTAAAAATAAAGGTGGCATTGGAATTCTGAACTTCAAACCCCAGAATGAAGATCTATTACTCAAGTTCCTACACAAATTTTATAATCGTGAGGACACTCCCTGGGTTCACCTTGTCTAGAATTCGTATTATCAGGGGAAGATCCCACAGGTTGTCTCACCTTGTGGCTCTTTTGGTTGGAAGGATATGATAGATCTTATGCCAATTTTTAGAGGTATTTATTTCTGCCATTTGGGTATAGGAACAACTGTTTTATTTTGGAAAGATGACTGGATGGGGAGTATTGTAGCTGAGAAATTTCCTAGAGCCTAGTCCTATGCTTTAAATGAAGATGTCTCGGTTAATTCCTTCCTAACTGCTTCCAGCCTCTCTACAAATTTTTTATTACCTGTCTCTGCTGAAGCCTTTGAAGAGATTAATTAAGCAGGTCCAACAGGCAGCTGGAGGTGTTGATCTTGGGGAGATCCCACGTGATTCTTGGAGCTATATTTGGGGCACTAATACTTACTCTTCGCAGAAGTACTATCAATTCTGCTTTCATAATATTGTACCCCATGCTGCCTTTAACTGGATATGGAAATCTAAATGCACTCCGAAAGTGAAGTTCTTTTGCTGGCTCCTCTTCTCAGACAAGCTAAATACTAGAAATTTGCTGAGAAGAAAGAATATGACTCTCCAGTCGGGATATGACTGCATCCTGTGTAATTGTTCTACAGAGGAGATAGTGGAACCTCTGTTTTTTCACTGTGACTTTAGTAAAGAATGCTGGGGAAAACTGAATCTCCACTGGTAGATCCAGGGAGATAGACTGGACATTGTATCTTTAGCTTGAAAAAATTACAATGGAAATATGTACATGGAGAGGCTTATGCTTGGGGCCTGGAATATCTGGAAGGAGAGGAATAGCTTATTATTTAATACAATCACCCCAACAGTTCAATCCTAGAAGAATAATTTTATCTCTGATTATAGTCTTCTGGTACATAGAACCAAGACAGAGCTTCACCTACTTATCCATAGTTTGATAACATCCTTTAATTATTCCTCATGTTGAGACTTTCCTCTTGTTTGTGATGACTCCTTGGCATCCCCTATGATGTAACTCACATCTCTTATTAATATAAAATAAAGGCAGTAGGGGGTTTGCCCTACTATCATAAGGCTAAAAAACATTGAGTTAATCTCGGTATAACAACAATGGTTAAAAGGAAGAAATGGGATGATCTATATCACTTATGCCTCGATCATAGGTTCTTCCATCTAAGCATATTGTATACTCGACATAATGTGACCCAAGTTCTTGGTTAGAAGAATATGTTCCAAAGTGATTCTTGAGTAAAATCACTAAACTAGAGTTAAGTATATCCTTAAGCTGAAAGAAGCGTGGTTAGGCATCAAAGTGGCAAATAATGCACTATCGATTAAATCTAATTGATATAGAAGTATGTTTCTACTTCTGAAGTGGCAAGAATAATAAGTTGTGGCTAAGGAAGTTTGACTTTTAACTAAGTGTGTTTCTAGTCTACATGACCATGTGAAAGTTCACTTGACTGAATAACTATCATTGTAGACAAAGGGAAACAAAAGTCTCACTCTGCCGCTAAACATATACTTCGAGAATATTGTGTGATAATGGTATAAATGTCAAATGAGATGACATTAATGATTTGCAAAGAGCATAAAGATATGGTACATATAGATGGTTGACGAAATGTTTTCCATTAACAAGCATGATCAATTATCACACTATGTGATATGATGTTTATGATTAGTAACAAATGCAACTAGATTATTTATACACTAGTGCACGTGGGAGTCTGTTGGAATTATGCCCTAGAGGCAAATAATAAATGATGTTTATTATCATATTTCATTATTTCACAATAGTTTTATATCATTCTATAACTGCATCAATCGGAAATATTGGTACACGTGTGATATGTATACAAACCAAGTCCTTAGTTAGCCTCTATTCAACTAGTTCATTGGTCAACTAATGATCAAGGTTTCCTGGTTATGGGCATTTATGTCAATTGACAATAAGGTCATATCATTGGTAAATGATGTGATGGATATGCTTACCCAATATAAGTATTATAACAGAATCAAGTCACGAAGTTTATCGTTGCAATAACTAGGAAACGAAGTATCCTACTCTTTAGATCATGAGATCATATCTAATCACTATCATCTGAGGCTGCCTTGATTGCATCGGCTATCATACTGTATCCATAGTTTTAATAACTGGACCGGTTCGGTGGTTTAACCATAAAAACTTGAACCGACGGACTCACCGGTTTTTTAAGAGGCACCGGTCCAAACAACAAAAACCTAGAAAAAATATGTTTACTAGAGGAATCGAACTCGTGAACCTTATGCTAGGCATAAATAACAACACGTAAAGTCCAATACCACTTGGACACGCCATGTTTTTGTGATTACATCATGAAATATACATTATACATACCTTTTATGGTCATTTTGTTCTGAAAATTGCTTAAATTCTGATGAAAAAGAACAGTTTTTTGTTGCCATCGAACTGAATGAACCGGTGGTCTGAGCAGCAAACCAGTGAACCAATTGCCTCACCGGTTCACTGACCGATCCGGTTTTTAAAACTATGACCGTAACATGGTTATCATAAAGGTGTCTATCAGGTATTCCAAAGGGATATGTTGAGGCGTATGTATCAAGATTGAGATTTGTTTTGCCACGTGACGGGAATATACACCGTGCCCACTCGTTTATATTACATCCATAATATTGCGCGGCATATGACTAGGTCATGGGATGAAATATTACGGGAACGAGTTTAGCAGCACTTGTCGGTAACGAGATTAAATAAGGTATAATGATACCTATGATAAGATCTCAGACAAGTCAGATATCGAAGTAACAAAGGTAATTGTACTCGATGTTTATGGTTCAAACGATATTGATATCATGGAATACACATGAGTCATTATGGGTATTCAGATCCCGCTGATGATCATTGATCCGAGAAGCATTTGTGTGCGAGACAACGTTTCTTCAGCATGCCATATCACTGCTGGATTCCCGTTTCAGAAGATCTACTTCCGCAATCTCGGCTCGATCGGAGAGACCAGGAGTCGTCATCGAGCTTCATACGTGTGCAAAAAAACAGAGGTGTTGCAAGTTGTGTCACCTTGAAGTCGGCTACGTCGTTCAACTATTTCATCCACGTTCATCATGAACGTTAACGCTTTCGGTCTATAAGGGTATGTTATCGAAACCTTCTCCGTTACACCTTTACTCCTGGATAGATTCTGGCATTCGGTGTTGCGCTAGTCATGAAAATTTATTGTTTTCTGCTGCAAACCCCTTCACTTAACATACCAAATCAGTTGTAAAACCTTTAGGTCTTTTGATAAACCGGTTTTCCACTTTGGTATGTGATGTTCACAATACAACAAAGAGCTTCCGACTTGTATTGTAAAAGATAGAAATAGTTAACCATAGGCAGTAATGAAGGAAAGAAAGTAAAGACACTTTGAACTCTAGTGGGAGAATCAAGAAATACCATAGAAATATGTTGTTGAAGTACCATAATCCTCCCACCAAAGTTAGAATTCTAGATTAATATGTCACTTAATTATACGAGTTCCTTGATATATGACCAAATGAGCAATGAGATAGAATAATTGAACCTCTAGGGAGTGTTAGAACAAAATATCAGAAATGCCGTATTATATTGAATAAGTTCATAACTGCTAGTCCTCCCACTTGAAATTTATAATTCTAGATTTAACACATCTTGTTTATAAAGTGAAACCAAGTCGTATATACTATGACCATTATTAGTATACCTCTCAACAGAGATATTATCATCAAATAGTTCCTCCAAGCGGAGTCATTTCACCAAATAAACAATTTGGTCACCAACTTCCATGGATCATTGAGATAATGAGACCATTGTGTTAAATTCCGCAATGCACTAATTTTTTCTTTGAGAAAAAATTACTATCACTTTCCCTTTTTCATAAAATAACTCATTAAGCAATAGAGATCGCACTCATCGTTGACTTGACTCCATCAGTCATGATATGTACTCGATCTTAAATAGCACAACACGAGGACGATAAAAAAAATTGCCCGTCTCGATCGTGCACGCTGCATGGTGCGCAAACGAGACATATGCGCGTACACTCGTTAGCCTTCTTGTGCTTGACACGGCCACACGGGAATGCATGCAGATGAATCGCACATTCGTACCACGGCACGGTGCAATCAGCTCAGCTAGCGTATGTCACGTGGGGCTGGCCAGGTAGCCGTACTGCCCGCCGTCGCCGGTGCCGTTGGCCGTGGCCGGCTCGAACCCGAGCACCCTCGCGCGCTCCACGTAGGCGCGTTTCACGTTGGACCGTTGGTACGCTAGCAGCCCCGCCACGCTGCGGCTCGCATCGACGCGGAACGGCCGGCCGGACCCCGTGAACCCGTCCAGCAGGTGCAGGTACGCCTCCAGGTCATGGCAGCACGCCGGGCCGGCGTCCGGGCGCAGGCACGGCGAGTCCCGGCTGTCCAGCCTCAGCTCCGCGCCGCCCGCGTGCGCGTACCCCTCGGCGACCGTCGTGGGCCTCGCGAGCCCGGGGACGCGCGTCACCACGTCCCCTGCGTTCACCACGCGCAGCACGTTCACCCCGCGCTCGTGCTGCAGCCTGTCCACGAACGCGCGGTTGCCGGTCTTGGGCCCGCCGAAGGACACTACGGCGACGGGCGGCGGGCGATGCCCAGCCGCAGCGGTGCATGCACTCTCCGCGTCGGCGGCCAGGCACGCGCTGAGCTCGTCGGCGGCGAGGAGGGCCAGTGACGCGCCGAGGCTGTGGCCCACCACCGTGATGCTGAGCTCCTCGCCCTTGTACACATCCACGAGGCGCCTCACCTCCTCCACAATGGCGTCCGACAGGCTGGGCACGCGGTCGCCGGCCGTCTTGTACAGGCTCAGGAACCCCTTCGCCACCTTCGGCGCGTGCTGCTGCACCGACACGTCGTCGTCGTCGTCTGACACCGGCACGAGGCCTGTACGGAGGTTCTCCGCCCACTCAGGGCACGTGGCGGTGCCACGCAGCACGATGACGACGTCGCGGCGGCCCATGCGCCGCACCTCGCGCTCGTTGTCGCAGACTGCGACGTAGCCGACGAAGCTGGTGCGCTGCGTCAGCCACCTGGGCGCCGACTGCCGCTGCGCCCACGGCGGGATTGACAGGGACGACGTGGCGAACAGGCTGCGCGTCGGCCGGTACGACCGATCCGGGAGCACGAGCGTGCGGTGCTGGCCGTGACCGTGGCCGTGCGACGGCGACGTCGGCATGGAGTGGAACGCGGCGTACGCGGCCTGCACGAAGTCGCCGTAACGGAGTACCTCGCGCCGGAGGTTCTGGTCGAGCGGGTCGACGAGGCCCTCCCACGCGTCCTCGCCATGGTACCGCCGCCATTCGGCCGCGATGGAGCCCCTCGGGGACGGCCGCGGCGAGAGCGTGAGGAGCCGCTGCATGTGCGCCAGGCTCCGCGGGGACATCTCCTCCGCCGCCGGCCTGCGCGCGAACGGCAGTAACGTGGACAGGTTCAGCGCGTTGAGGAGCCCTCCCCGGCCGCTGCGGTCATCGTGGGGGGTGACATCCACTTCGTCCCGCGTTTCGTCGGTCGGTGTCTTCTTGGGCCGTAGCGGAAGCGGGAGCGGGAGCGGCGGCGGGCGAACAAGCAGGCGGTCGAGGTTGGCGAGGTGCGTCCTCGTGTTGACAGAGCTGGGCCTGGCCGTCGTAGCGGTCGTTGGTGCGTTCGGGTTGAGCGGGGACGGACGGTTGTGGCGGAGCGGCGCCGTGACAGCCGCGGCGGCGGACATGGCCGGAGGGAGAACCCAAGTTACCCACCTCCTCTTGAGTCTTGTACGTGGAGTAGTTGTGGATCGAGCGCGTGTGCGGACTGCAGAGCATGAGCATGGAAGTGTGGTGGTTTATAGCTCAGCTAAGCAGAGGGCGCGCGCGCACTAACACGTGCAGCACGTGTAGTCCGCGGCCCATGGATGGTGCATGGGAGTACTTGTCACGCGTGGAAATTCTGTTTGTTCCGGCCTGATTTAGCTCAGCAAACCAAAAAGTCAATTAAGGAAAAGCTTGTAGCAGAAGTAATGCAGATCGATCTCTTGTCGGCTCTGCTTTCTTGCTCTGATCTTGATTTGATTTCTTGGACGGGCAGTAGCCAAGGTAGAGGTCGTAAACTAGTACAAGACTGAAGCTCGCCCCACTGTATTACAAAATGAAATGCAAGAAATCGTTGATCGTTCTCTGTAACTGGACATCTTTCTTGTTTCTCTTTGGGGGTTACAAAAAGAAAGGCACACACCTACACTACAGAGTCCGCACACTAGAATTAGCTAAAATCTGAATGTTGAGACCGTCTCTCTAAAAGGAGTACAGGGGTACTGTAAAATTCCTCTATTCCCATCTTCCGGCGAGCTCGTAATAAGTAGTAGTAGTAACAGGCTAACACTAACAGACAGTACGAACGAACACTATACAGTTGCTATCAGATCAGTTGCACTGTCAGTTGGCGCACGTGTTGGAGCTTCTCCGACCAGCCCAAGGCCAAAGCCCAGCCGCAATTTGGAGAAACCTCGCCGAAAGCCTGAAACTGTCCACACCACGCGGGTAGTCAATGCAACCCACCGGCCAGCATGCTGCATGCACGGCACTCGCCAATTATATTCAATCAAGGACTCGCCAATGATACTATTTGGACGGCCAGTAAATTACACTTGGTTTTTCATACTTCCTCGCCCACGTTCTCAATTTTGCCACTTTACATGTAACTAGTTAAGTACTTAGACTAGATACATTTGTATCTAGTTAAAATTAAGAACATTAATATGAAACCGGAGGGAGTAGCCAAATTCTTGTATATGTAACCTCAGATCATGGAAAGCATGTATCACATATTAGTATCATGCTACTTATGTATCACATAGTTGGAAGTATCACATATTAGTATCATGCTACTCCCTACGTTTTAAAATATAAAATGTTTAAGTTTTGTAAAAGGAGTGTATCTAGACACTTTTTAGTGCGTAGGTTCACGCCAAACCTACATGAACCTACATACTAAAAGGGTCTAGATGCACTTCTTTCACAAAGCTAAAACATCTTATATTTTGAAACGGATGGAGTACTTATTACTCTCTCCATCCAGAAATAACTGATTTAGATTTGTCTAAATTCGAATGTATCTACACACTAAAACATGTCTAGATTTATTTGAATTTTTTTTTGACAGTAGATTCATTTGAATTTAGGCAAACTAAGTCAGTTATTTCTGAACGACGGGAGTACCATTTTCCAATAGAAAGGAATCGCCAAAAACTAACCAGCGGCTGCCCCTGGCCCCTTACGGCACGACTTAGTCTGCTATTTTATTTTGTCAGAGTGGATTCGAACCGCCACTTCTATAAAGCATGGTTCTTGCCTCCCTCTCTCCTCCCTCCTTGGAGCTCGTCCATTCGTTGGGTGATCCCTTGCTCTCATGTTCGAGTGTTTGTATCACTTATGTCATGGTATTTCTGATGAGTATGCCATAGAGGGGTCCTCATAGAGCATGTTTAGAGAGGTGGGGGAAAGCGATGAGTTGATGGGTACGAGGTAACACAGCTTACCCAAGTTCGAGTCCCACAACGGTGGCGGAACTCTACTCCTTCTATAAATCAATATAATAGCAATACACCGAGTTACAAAGATCGGTTCATTGTGCAAGGTGTTATGAATCGTTCTACGTTGTGCCCTAAAGGCTCACACAAGTCCGGCTTATAAAGGCGCCAGAACCCAGTGTTATAGAAAGGACCTTGTCGGACAGGTTATAGAATCATACACTAATACTAACTAGTCTTCGTGTCTTGTACTCCAAGGCTCCGGGTTGGTTGGTAACTGCACCATAGCCTTCCTTCTTCCGACATGGACCTCCCTTCTGGATCCGTCTAACTGGGCCGCCCAGTAGGCCATAGGTCTTGCTACCAACTATGGGCCTCCCGCGTTAGCCAGATTAGAGACATGCTATGGTGATACCCATTTAGCATATCCCGACAGTAGCCCCCGGAGGACTTTGAGATCTTGCGCCATCTTGCCCTTTTGATACTGAATGCTCTGTCTAGGTGATGTCGGCAATTCGTCAAGCAATATCCCAAGTCTTCCCAAAGAAGCCTGCAATCATCTCCGTCTTCAATATGTAAGGCGGGGATTCTTTGAGTCTTTAGTCTTCCCTTTCATAGTTAGATAATGTCCGTTTACTTTGGAATCTTCAGACGTGACTGCTCCTCCGCCACTATCAGGAGGATGACATAGGCTATAGCCTACGCTTCCTCAGAACTCACATATGGTAGTGGTCTAATCATTAGCGATTTTCCCGCACGTGAAATCCGAAACGTTACGTGGTGAAATTACCGCGCACGTTCGCACACACGTCGTTAACGCTGTGGCCGTCAGATCTCCTTGTGCACAAATCTTGATGTTAGGGGTTATAAATAGTTACTGCAGCCACAGATGAATCTTTTACCTGCATTCTCCCTGTACCATCTTCTTCCTCTCGCCGCGTGACTCTTTGAGCTCCTCAGCGAGAAAACCGTAGCCGATAATTCCCATCTCCACTTCTCCCTAACCTACTCCAATGGCAAGTAGCAGCAACACCCCATCGATGGCGGCGGTCCCCAAGGCATCCAAGGATCCATCTAAGGGTGGCTCCGTCCCACCGGAGGGTGTGGTTGTGCCTATCACCGCCGTGGTGGAACTCACCGGCGATGACCAAAGAAAGGCGACACTCAAAGCCATGGAGGAGGATGCTAACTCCCATAAGGGAGTATGGAGAGGCTCTAATCCTCTCATGGGGCATCTAAAGAAGCTCGTCGATGATGGCTACCTTTCCTCGACGGAGGGGCTAGTCTTTCGGGCGGCATCGGTCGATGAGGTCATCCCTTCTCCCCAAGCCGGAGAGAAGATCTATCTCAAAGCGCAGCTGGTACGCGGTGTATCCCTACCAGTTTCCGACTTCTTCCTCGAAGTCCCGAGTCACTTCCGGGTTCTCCCTCACAACCTCTCTCCCAACAGCATCTTAGTACTCAGCAATTATGTAGCTTTGTGTGAAGGATATCTAGGGATTAGGCCTAGGTTAGATATGTTTGTATATTTCTTCACCGTGAAGAGAGAGTTTGGGGATTCCAAGGAGGAACTACGGAACCATTACCTTCAAGATCCGGCCTAACCAGTAGTTCCTCGACATTGTCGGCCATGAATCTGATAAGAACTGGAAAAGGTCATACTTCTATGGCCCAGATATTCCTCTAGCCAACCGACAAGAAACATACCCTGACTTCGTTGACGTAGTCGCCATCGAGGACACCACCTAGAGATCCCCCGCGGTTCTTCCCTCTGACATCAAAGCCTCCCGCGTTGTTAGGAAGATAGAGTGGCTGATAGACATAGGAATGACTAGCTTGGATCTAGCTATGTGCTGGTTCGAAAGGTGGATCCAACCTCTGCAGCACCGCACCAATCTTATGCATCAATATTCCAAGGAGAGGAAAGATCCCATGAGTATTTCCGAGGACAACTTCTCCAAGGATTCTATTAAATTCCTGTTCAAAGACATAGTCAAGTTGAAGGACAAGAAGTGTGGCTTAGTCATCACCTATGACATGTATGAGTGTGGTAAATGCCTAGAGGTGACTATGTTTCCTTCATTGTTGTTGTATATACTCTAAGTTCTCCGTCTTGAAAGCATCACCCGTCTAACATGTTTCAAATCTCATCAGCTGGCGACCGTGGCTAAGGAATACATGGCTGGTCAGGTCTATGATCCAAGGCCGAAGGATGTACAGGTTCTATCCGATGAGGATACCTCCAAGGATCACCCAACTCCAGCAATGCGAAAGTGGAAGAGCTCTACCTCTGATGTTGCTTCCGAGGGCAAGAAAAAGAATAAACCGGAGAGTGGAATCTCCAATAAATCCACTGCCATCTTAGAGGCAGAGAAGAAGAAGTCCACCATCATTCACGTAGCCAAGTCACTCGCCGTGGTGTAAGTACTTTCCTTCTCTGACTTTTATTTTACACCTACTCAATTCCTATACTTATACTTCGTACATCTCAGGATAAAATCTGGTGTTAGTCTGAAGCGAACCTCCAAAGATATTAGAGATTCAAAAAATATTCGTGACATGTTGACCAAGTCCTCCCCCGTCGTTTCTCCCCCAACTCCTGTCGCCAAGCCTGCATTAGGCTCCACCAGACCTCTGTCCCCTGCTGCACCTGAGACCTCCGCCAAGGAGATAAACATCATTCCCATTCCATACGTCTCAGGTTCATCCGACATGGATATCGTTCCCAGTGTCCAGGCGACATAGGAGAGCACTTCCTCCTAGATGGTTGAAGCTCCGGCTAAGGATGTTATTGAAGCAGGGAAGCAACTATCGGAGGGAGCGGAAGCAGCAATAGCAACAACAAACAAGCCGGGAACTTCTACGCCATCTACTACTATTGTAGCACAAAATACGGCTAGAGCTTCATCTGTGCCCTTGGCTGGTGCGCCGAGTATGCCTCTGACTCCTCCGACACTGAGCCTGGATAATCTCATCCAGCAGGCAAATGTTATTTACAACAATGTTCAGACCTTCCATGACGCATATGCCACTGCAACAAACAACCTCAGGGTCGTTTGCATTGTGAGTCTTCGATCTTTTCATTTGACTTTATAACATATCCCACTATAGCCCCTGAGCTCTTAGGTGGAAAACCATTAGTTATTGTCCTGAGTGCTCCAAAAAGAACTAAGTGTAGAACTTGATAGAGTAGCCCCCAAGTTTCTAGGTAGAATGAATAATTCCGGCTAGATACTCTAAGATAAAGCATACATAGGTTTGAAATCTGACACTATATCCCCCGAGCTTATAGGTGAAACTTAATAAAGTTCCGTCTAGATGCTCTAGAGGAAACTAAGCATACTCCTTGTGCAGAATAAGAATAATCGGAGGAAGGCCGCCAACGAGAGGTTTGATAAGCTGAAAAAGGAGCTGGATCTTGAAAAGGGTAAAACAGCCTTTCTGACGGAACAGATCAAAAACAATAAGCGTATGTTCTCTTCCGACATCACGTTGATCCATTGTTTATGGCTATTTCTTCCGACTACACATACTGCATTTTTGTTCTCGACTTGTAGAAGTTGTTGCCAAGGCCAAGAGCATCGTTGAGAAATCCAAGCACATCCAAGAGTTGGACGATGAGAATAAGATCCTGAAGAAAGACCTAGATGCTGCTGTCAAAGGGCATGAAGAGGCAATGAAGGTCATGCAAGAATCTACCGACACCGAGATCGAGCGCCCGAAGCAGGAAATTGAACACCTCAAGGAACAAAACCAAGTTGCTGCACAACAGAATTCTCGGAGCCTTGAAGCGTATAATAAACTTCAGAAGGAGTAGGATAACTTGGCGGAGACCTTCCAACAAGCTGACACCAGTATATTTGGTAACTTTATTCCGTCTTTCTCAAATTATGGAAGTCTAAAAATCTTATATTTATTGCAATATCCATGACCTTTGTCTCTTACGAAAACACATCTCCCATTTGGTTGACCAATTATGCTCTAGAGTCAAAGCAGTGCATGGTTCTTGCCAGCAACTTCATCAATACTGCCATCACTCAAGCCAAGGAAATAGCCTAGTCCATGTACATCAACATCAAGGCGGTAGTTCTGTCACCAAGTACTCGAAAATCCTTCTTCGAGCCCCTGAGAAGGTGAATTTCTAGAAAGCATCCATTCGGGCTGGCGCTAGGATGGTCTTGTCCTTGGTGACAGCACACTACGATGACATTGACATGGACTTGGCGACATCTGGTATGCCGAAGATCGATGAAGAGGGCAACAAAGTTGATAGCACAGCTATTTGGAATTCCCTCACCAGCTATGATACCAAGGTTTCCAAGTTAGTCAAGGTGGATGTCTTCGTGCCTGCCAAGGATATGGATGACGATCAATCGACATCAAGCTCCTCCTTTGGAACCGTCTCCAATCTTGATGGCATGGCCAAGGCTGATTCTCCTGCTACTGATGATGGTGCATCAAAATCGCCTGCAACTGAGCCATAAAACACTTGATTCTATTAAATGTGTCTCTGTAATATTTGTATGTATGCAGAAAATAATCTAGAAGTAAGGCGGAAAACTTGGCTACAAGCCTCCTGCTACTTATCTATGTCCGACATGTACTTATTTTTTAAGCAAGTGTTGGCTTATCCATTATTCCGATTCTTATGCTTAACCTTTCATGAGACGGAAGACTCGTAATACAGAACTATGTCCTCAGGTTATGATGCTCAATAGCACCGTCAAGAACCTAAGAACAAAGTCGCCGGATTTGAGTGCCAAAAAGTCACTACTACAGAATCTACATAAAACGACAGAAAACGTGTAGACTAGAAAACTTAAGCTAACGCCCGTAGGTAGAGTTTTCACAAGTGCAAATCCAAACTTGCGCATAAAGGATTTATATGATCCAAAAATAAACACTAAAGCAGGTAAAAGACTCAGAGAATATGAGTGAACCAAATGCTTTATTTCATCGATCATATAAGATACTTATTACATAATATAAAATATGCTAAGTGTAAAAAAGATGTAGTTGTGCTATGTTACATGGCCGACCAGTCTCCGGATAATTATCATCGGGGTCACATCGCTTACGCTTGCGATCTTTTTTTGGCATATCTTTTAACTCGTGAATATTGACGAGGTAATAGGAATCATTGAGCATCGCTTTCCTTATGACAAATAGTCCTTTCCAAGACGGAGATAGCTTCTATGACTTTTTTTGCTTGAGGCGAAGCACCAGATCACCCTCTTTAAACAAGTGATGCCTAACGTAGTGACTATGGTAGCTATGTAGCTTCTGTTAGTAGATGGCGGATCTCTGGCATCCAAGACGTGTTCTTCCTCGAGCGGGTCCATAGATAAGCATTTGGATTCTTTAGCGACATCTTCTTCATAGGAGGCGACTCTCAGTGCATCGTGGAGGATGTCGGATGGTAAGACTGCTTCTGCTCCAAAAATCATGAAGAAATGGGCCAAGCCGGTAGATCTGTTGGGTGTTGTTCGTAAACTTCACAAAACAGATGGTAACTCCTATGTCTAGGCTCCAGCTGCTCTATGTAGCGGTGCCTTCAAACCTGGCTTGATTCCTTCCAGAATTAATTTGTTGGCCCTCTCAACTTGACTATTAGACTCTGGACATGCCACAGATGCTAAGTCAAGGCAGATACTTTATCGTGATAGTAAGCCTCTACTTCTCCGAGTTATAAGTTGCTGCCGTTGTTGGTGATGATGCTATGTGGGTGACCAAATTTCACCAAAATGGACGAATTTCAGGGTTGTTGCCCCATCAAGCTTTTTAATTGGTTTAGGATCAATCCATTTGGTAAATTTATCCACTACAACTAGCAAATGTGTAAACCCATAGGGTGTCGTTTTCAAGGGACCAACCATGTCGAGCCCCCATACTATGAACGTCCAAGTAGTTGGTATTGTTCGATGTTGACACTGATTTTGTCATCAGATATAAAGAAGATATATTGATTATGAAATATAACAAAATAGTTAAGTAGTGACATATATATTTAAATGGATCCGCCTTATGATAAAAAAAGGGTAAATTAAATTGTTCGAGACACACACCATTAACAGGGCATCTTATGATCGCTCTAAATTCTCGCAATCGAGAGAAATGCCTAATTTGCCAAGATTTTACGGCAGGATAAACATCTGCCTGGTATGTAATTCTTTGCCAGAATTCACCGTCAACACGGCACAAATATTTCAGAAATCTTCTATCACGGGATAAAACGTCGAGCATTGTCCCGACAACCCTATAAAGAGCTGGTCATATATTGATTACCAAAGTTTAATTATCAGATACTAAATAATCGGCTGAATGATCGGATAACTATTGATTGGCCATTATGCCAGTCAGGCCAAGCTCATTGACACTGCATACGGCAATGCACCGAAAGAGTAATTAAGTGAGCATGCATGGCTGCATATCATACATGCAAAATAATTAAGCCCACACTAATTAATCAGCCCATAAATGCAGCGTTGCATGCCTACATGCCTTAAGCCTTTTCCAATGGGGTATATCTTAGCACGTTTTCATAGGTGTTATTCAAACTTAAGAAACAACTACTCATGCATGAGCACAAAATTATTAAATGCAACATCCCTAAGAAACATCATCTAAGATACACCTCGCGGGGAGTTACACACGTCCGGTGCCTGACGATGACTCCTGCTTCCCCGATCCAGCAACAGTTGCGGAAGTAGAGCTGTCATCGGATTGATGACAAGTACGCCATGAGGGGGTCCTCGAGGCATGTGGAAGAGAGGGGTGTGAGACATACGGTGTTCTGGGACGATGAGCACACAAGTTTATCCAGGTTCGAATCCACCGTCTTTGGATGGATCCTACTCCTGCTAGCAATCCAGTAATACGGCAGAGCCAGAATATGGGTTACAAGGGGTTCGCCTGTGCGAGTTGAGATTGTGATAGTAAGGGTGCCCTAAAGGCTCTCCCTAGGACGGCTTATATAGATATCCGGCCTAGGGTTTACAGGAGAGATCCATCCGGCTACGACCAAGAGTCGGTTACAGAGTACATCTTGAACTACACGTAACACTATGGGCCTATGCCGGTAAGTCCGAACTTGGGACCACGGTCACGAGAGAGAGAGGGAGAGAGAGAAATATCAATTGGAGGTCCTCCCAAAAGTGAGAAGACCTTTATTGATTATTGGGTATCTTTATCTGGCCAAATACCCCCACTATATATAGGGGGAGGGGAGGTACTACCTCCCTCAAAGTCCCGGGGTGGGACTAAAGGAGAGGAGGGGGAGGGGAGGCCGCCGGCCAGCCCTAGTGGTCCCCGCGCGGGGGGATTGGCCCAGCCGGCCAACCCCCTTGCCCCTTCTCCCTCTCTCCTTTCCCTAATGGACTCTCTCCCCTCCAGGAATTGGCCCATTAAGCCTTTTGACCTTTTAAATTGATTTTCTCTGTATTAAATAATTATGAATAAATGTTTAAATCAATATTTAATATTCATTCACATATTATTCAACCTCCATGGTTATGGAACACTTCCACCTCCACTCCGGACATCTTCCGGACTTTCCGAAACCCTTCCGGTTTTCTCTCTACTATTCTTTGGCGATTCTATCGATCCATAAACACTCTCTAAGCATCATCAAGCCCTTAAGCGTGATACCCCATGGTTCGGGAACACTCTAGACATGGTCGGGACACTCCCGTACCAATGATCAACAGAGGGACCTGGATGGCCATGTGACCCATGTGCGTTCCACGAAGATCTTTCGTCGTTTGAACTAGGACAGTCGTGTCTTATTCCCTTTGTCTCTCGATACTTGCATGGCCCGAGATCTGATCAATGACATCACCATGTCATGTTCAATCTCGTTACCGAACAACGCTACTTGACTCGTTCCAACAAGTGATACCCCTGTGATCAAATCACATGGTACGCAGCTATTGGATATAACCTCTCCGAGTGGGTCCTTGAGTATCTTCCCGTCACATGGTTGGAAAAATCCCGCTTGACATATATTGCCTCAACGGTTTCCTCCGAGTACCTGAACACACCTTTATAACCACTTTTTTACCAAGTGGCGCTTGATGCTATCAAAGCACTCTCGGGAGACAATGATTGATATAGCCTCACGATCTAAGGAATAGTCTACGAGGATCCATTTCTAATCATCGTAACTTGAACTTCGTGACATGATCGGGTCACGATGTTTAGGTTGGGTATTGGTTCATCATCTCATTCTCAGAATGAGTTGACTCCATTTTCAACTGGCATAAATGTCACATGATCAGGAAACATGATCATCTGTTGACCAATGAACCAGTGACTAGAGTTTCACTGGGAACCCCTGGTTGTTTGTATATCACACGTGTATTGATGTTTCCACTCAATATAGTTATAGCATGATATAAAATTTAATCATAAACTATATGAAATATTATAATAGTCCTTACTACTATTTGTCTCTAGGGCATATTTCCAACAGTCTCCCACTTGCACTAGAGTACAAATACACTAGTTGCATTTGTTCTTTAATCATTGGCACCATATCCGGTACCCTGAACATGCTTGCTCATGGAAGAGGTTGAGTCTTGGGTCTGTACTTTACAGTCCCAAATCCTTTGCAACTTACTAATGTCACCTTGATTGATATTAATACTTTATCATCACATGATAACATCTGTGTGTATGCATCGTCGCTATGGCAGCAGAACGAGGCCTGATTCCAGGAGCCTACAATGACTTTAGATCAACCTCGAGGGCTTTCTCATGGGAACTGTGCCCTAGGACACATCATTCTATGTTAAAAGCAAACTAGCCCTGCCATAACATTATGCAACACTTTAGATGGTACCCTTATCTATTATTATAAATGTATTCATCGAAACACGAGTGCACTTTGTGCAACTTTCGATGTTTTTGTTCAACTCGCTTCCTACTTGACTTCAATCAGTATTTACGGGAGTTTCCAACATATTCCCTTATAACATAACTCCTTATGTTTTAAGATATGTCATCCTTTATGGATTTGAAGAATATATCCACAGTTCTCTACTAGACACTGCGGACAAACTTAGCTCAACGTTCCGTGATTCAAACTTAATCACTTTCAAACGTTCCTTATTGGATCAAACATTATGTCAAGTTACATCATGGTTTTCTAAGATAGAACCTATGTCTCAACATAGTGGATGATGATCATCGTTTTCTTTGTTTCAACGATTAATGTTTAACTTAATACTATTCCTAATTTGAGTTATTAAGGACCAGTTCCTTAATTAACTTCTATTCTGAAACCCTTTTCAGAGTCCCTTAAGGAATACTACATAATATCACAATATACTTATTATCAACTTATACACCTTATAAATCACTATTTATTGGTACTTGCGCTTTTATTCTTAACACACTTAAGAATCACTGTATAAGCTCCCACTCAAAAATATGTCATTCACATATTGTTTTAGGAAGACTTTCATAGCTCCCGCTCAATTTCATGCAAATTGCACATCCACTCACTATTTTGAATAACTTCAAAATCCTTTGACCAAATATCAAACTTGGAGATTTACTATGAGATACTAGTACTTTTACTAGTTTTAAATCCACTAGACATTAAGCACTCTTGAATCAAATTCATTTGAATTCGTCCAATACTTGAGAAATTGTCATTTGTCATTCACCCCCTTTTCCACTATGGCTTTGCAGTCATTTGGGAAAATTCAAGTAACCCCTTTTACTTGTGAGATTCATCAAAGAATTTGCTTTCTAATCTCAAGTGAATTTCGCTTCTAGGATTTCTCATAATTCTAGTTTACCATTATTTCCTTAGTAGTTCGTAGGTATGTCATATTCCAATAATCATGACAAATGATTCACAAATGTCTCCATACAAGATATAGGTTACATTTTGAATCATACTTCATGTAGTGAAAACACCAATGGGGAAAACACAATGATTATTATCATTGATTCTTTCCTTCGTGAAGAGAATCGTTCAGGAACATTGTCCGTTGCGCTTCTCAACACTCCGGTGCATGGATTTGAATCCTCATCGTGTTTTTCACTATCTTCCATTTGCTCCATAATTGAGAAATATCACTAAAAGTGAGCTTTCTCAAGAATGTGCCAAAATCCAAGCAATACTAGTTTTGCTTCTCTTTTGGTTTCAACTATGGATTTAGTATTCAAAGTTTCCAATGAATACTCTACAAGGACTTATTCGCTATTTTTTTGGTTATATCGAATAACCCCAAAACATTTACGACGATCCATACTAGATATGGAGCCGCTTTCACGAATTCAAATGGTTCACTATATATTCTAATTGATTGCTAACTATTTCTAACTAATGGTCTCTACATCTACACTACAACGATTTATTTGGTGCCATCTATTTACCCACTTTGATATCTAATATCACATTGTGATGTTTTGCATTTTGACGTTTCAAAACGCTTTGCATTTCACAATTTCTCTTATGCCATTCTTATAAAATTGAATTTCATCACTATTGATCAAATCATAGTAATTAGATTCTCTTTTATATTTATACCCTTTGTTGATGAAACACTTTGATCAAATAAAATAGTTTCATATTCATGTTTCCTTTGGTAAACTTTTCGCATTTAAACAATCATTTAATGATAATTATCATTTTGTTAAAACACAATACATCGAATATGTATTAACTTTTAACAATTCATTTAAGACACTTTGTATTCAAGCAATACATGGTGTTCAAGTTATTTTGCCAAACTTAGGCATAATTTATATGTGATAAGAAATCGAATGACTTTCACATATTATCATTATAACTTTGAATTTAAACAATGGTTTTCATTCCATAATGAAATATCATTTAAGTTGGGTATTTTAAGGCATTTCTATATTTTACAAATGTTCATGCATTATCAATTAGTTTCAAACAACAAGGATAATCATATATAATCAAACAAGATATGAACACAAATAGAAATCATTCATAAAAGTAGAACAACCGTTTGTTACAAACTGATATGAATAACCGTCTCACAAAGTGTGAGACACACTAAAGAAGTTCATAATATTTTGATTACAATAATCATCCTAAACATAAACTAAATGATAAATGTCGAGGGAGAGCGTCGTTGGCCATCATCATCATGCTCGCCATCAGCACGCAACATCACCTCCTCTCCAGCAAGCACCTCTCATGCAGAAGGACATGTTTTCAGCAAAACAGAACAAGTATCAAATGTACTTAACACTGCAAATGTGTTTGCAAGATTATAACATTTATAAAATTGTATATCAACTATATACCTTTGTCATTGATGACCCCAGCAACATCGGGTTCAACCACCACATCTCTGAAATGTGATATGAACTCATGGAAATCCAGTGTTTCCGTGTTGCCTCTCATAATGCAAATCATGACTTCTGCTTGGAAGCTTGGTGGTAGCGACCGCAGCACAACTCCCATTGCAAAAGAGCTTGCGAACCAGTTGTCCAGGTAGTATGCCAGACTCATGTATGCATCGTATATGCTTAACAAGTGATCGTCCGGTGAGGATCCCTCTTCCATCTTTATGGAGAGGAAGTCCCCCATCAGCTCATACTCCCACATGCGCACTTGTTCCACGAAATTCAATCTCAGATGTGCCATAACCATTCAGGGATTAAGACTTCCCACCATTGGCCATAGCCCATACTCCTTCCCGAGGCGCATCGTCACTGATATGAATGTGGCCATCACACGGCGACGACAGTGGATATCCCGTTGCTCCTGGGTCTCATGAGAATAGGGTGGCTCCAAGTACATCTCGTAGATCATGTAGTCACTTTGTTCTCACCAAGGAGATCGAAAAGGCGCATGACCCATGCAGAGAAGTTGGATCCATCTAACTTGAGATTTTCTCCTTTTAACCAATCGTCAATAGGGAAGGTAATCTCGGGAAGAACCATTTTCTACATTTATAATTGCAAAAGGAATTTATACTAAGTTTATAATTAAATGAGTTAATAATAACTCCACTCAGAAACACCTATCCCCATAAGGGTTCCTAGTGATAACACGACCCCTATCAGCCACATCTCCCCCGATTAACACGACCATCAATGTGGGTTCAAGGGTGGACGCTAAACATCGGTCACATCATTCATGTGACTCGTGCTCGATCTTTCGACCATCCGTGATCCGAGGCCACGCTTCTATGGCGTGCTAGGCTCGCCAACTCAACCTTAGTGTATTCGCTATGCAACATCGCTTACAGCCACTATATGCAAACGTAGATATGTCTGACACCCATGCCTGTACCATAGATCTCCTCATACCGAAGAACTTTCTTGGTGGTGCACACTAAAGGGGAACACAATCGTTGGTAATTTTAACAGGGATCATCTTATTAGGCTATCATCGAGTATCTAATACTAGCACACAATAAGATATACAAACAATAACATTGAATGTAAATGCGATGTGATATGGTCCTTCACGTCGTGATCTCCATCCGTCGTCACCGGATTCCGGCGCCAGGGTTCTGGCGCCATAGACACCAGGGTACCGGTGTCATTCCGGCGTGGTAGTCTGTCACCTCCGTGACTATCTACTACTACGTAACATAAGGTAATCACTTTACCTTTGCCACAACCATATGACAAAGCAACGCCCCCTGCAAAACAAAGTTAGACACCTCTACTTTATCTTTGCCTGTTTTACGTGGCTGAATGGGCTTTCGCACAAGAACCGTTCTTACCTACGAACTTTCAGCACAACGCTGATCAAGTAGTTGTCTCTACTACACCCCTTTCAGGGCCCTCCGTTGCAAATGGCATACCAACTAATGCGAGAGAGACAGACACTCGCCTAAGCCACTTTATACGGTACAAGACATATGTCAAGCGTGGACCAGTATCGCGAATGAACACGTAAAGTCGGTTGGGGGCCGCTTCATCAAGCATTACTGCGGTATACACAAGTACACGTGGTAGGGTAACAACTAAAAGATCAATGCCCACACGCGACATCTCGTGTGTTCTACCTGTACTAGCATTACTATGCATAGACCTGGCTCTGATACCACTGTAGGGGTTCCGCGTATGAAAACAATAAATTTTACCCCCCTGAACCCCTGATGCAGCCAAGACCTATATCTATTAGTAATACAGTAACGGGAGGGGCTTTTCGCGAACTTACCCTTGAAGACCGAAAAGCGTTGTCAACGCTCAGGAGAATGTGGTTGATGTAGACGAGCCGAAGCCGACCTCAAGGTCGTGATGAAGTCCTTGCGCTCCCTTGGCTCCAACGACTTGAGTGCCTCAAGTGCGACACCTCGCGGGGAGTTACACACGTCCGGTGCCTAACGATGACTCCCGCTTCCCCAATCCAGCAGTAGTTGCGGAAGTAGAGCTCCTGGATCCGAATCCCGCAACATGACGGCGCTCTGCGGTGAAGATGTCTCTCATTCGCGCAGTCCGAACTTGGGACCACGGTCACGAGAGAGAGAAAATATGAATTGGAGGTCCTCCCAAAAGTGAGAAGACCTTTATTGATTATTGGCTGTCTTTATCTGGCCAAATACCCCCACTATATATAGGGGGAGGGGAGGTACTACCTCCCTCAAAGTCCCGGGGTGGGACTAAAGGAGAGGAGGGGGAGGGGAGGCCACCGGCCAGCCCTAGACGGGGCTAGTGGGCCCTTGCAGGCTTGGCCAACCCCCTTGACCCTTCTCCCTCTCTCCTTTCCCTAATGGGCCCTCTCCCCTCCGGGAATTGGCCCATTAAGCCTTTTGACCTTTTAAATTGATTTTCTCTTTATTAAATAATTATGAATAAATGATTAAATCAATATTTAACATTCATTCACATATTATTCAACCTCCATGGTTATGGAACACTTCCACCTCCACTCCGGACATCTTCCAGACTTACCGAAACCCTTCCGGTTTTCTCTCTACTATTCTTCGGCGATTCTACCGATCCTATAAACACTCTCTAAGCATCATCAAGCCCTTAAGCGTGATACCCCAAGGTTCAGGAACACTCCAGACATGGTCGGGACACTCCCGCACCAATGATCAACAGAGGGACCTGGATGTCCATGTGACCCCTGTGTAGAGAGACAGTGATTGATATAGCCTCACAATATAAGGAATAGTCTATGAGGATCCATTTCTAATAATCGTAACTTGAACTTCATGACATGATCGGGTCACGATGTTTAGGTTGGGTATTCGTTCATCATCTCATTCTCAGAATGAGTTGACTCCATTTTCAACTAGCATAAATGCCACATGATCAGGAAACATGATCATCTGTTGACCAATGAACCAGTGACTAGAGTTTCACTGGGAACCCCTGGTTGTTTGTATATCACATGTGTATTGATGTTTCCACTCAATATAGTTATAGCATGATATAAAACTTAATCATAAACTATATGAAATATGATAATAGTCCTTACTACTATTTGTCTCTGGGGCATATTTCCAACACAACAGCCAAACAAGCTTGGCTGAGGGAAAGATATCGCCAATCATAGATCACATTCATCCCATTGATGTTCGGCTACAACCACATGCATACACGCGCTAACACCGCCGTCGACTGCTTGCCATACACATCACTAGCCGCTCGCTGCCGGACGCCCATGTGTCCGGCTGCTCACCGCCGCTGCGTCACTTGCCTCCGGCCGCCCGACTTACTCGTTGATACTTGTGTTGTGCGGTTGCCACAGTGTGACACCCACGGGATCAGGGTTAAACATATCTAGACCTTAGCCTGACATAAGATTAACCTAGAGCTTGAGGATATCCAATGAGAAATCAGTAACACAACAATAACCTTGCGACACAAAAATTATTACAGCAAGCTCATAACTAAGCAAAGAACCAAAACATTACAAGCAGAGGTCACTAATACGTCCATTTTGCATCACTATTGTATGTCATAATTCACTGTTATTCATTGATATATTTCATATTAAGAGATGATACTTATGTTATTTCATCTGTTTTGCATGGTTGATGACTTTTGGAGCATGGACCGCTGCAGTCAGGATTCTGATGAAAAGGTGCTGTTTGGAGGCAAAATTCGCGAATATCAGAAAATCCGGGAAAATATATGGAAAATCCTATTTTTCTAGAAGATGAAGGATGCCAGAAGGAGGAGTGGAGATGGGCCACAGGGGGCCCACACCACCCCCTCGTGCGGGCTAGCCTAGGCCGCGCCACCAGGTGGTGTGGCCGTCCTGGCCCACCTCTGGCTCTCCCCTCTGGCGTATATAATCCTCCCAAAACCCTAATACTGGGGGAGCAACCACAGAAAGATTCCGCCGCCTCTGCGGGGCGGAAAACACCGAGAGAGAAAGATCTCTCCGACAGACAGATTTCTGCCCGGGGAATTCCTTCCCGGAGAGGGGAGATCGTCGCCATCAACACCATCATCAAGCTGGACTTCATCGGGATCATCATCATCATCACCACCATCATCACCACCAGCACCATCATCTCCATCTCCATATTTGTTGTAACAATCATGTTGAATCTTGCATAGTTCTTAGGGGAAACTTTCCCGGTGTTGATTACTCTTTGTAGTTGATGCTATTGAGTGGAACCATTGAATTATTGTTTATGTTCAGATTGTTATACATCACTATTCCATCTCTGATCATGATCCATATGATGTCTTGTGAGTAGTTCGTTTTGTTCTTGAGGACATGTGAGAAGTCATGTTGGTAGTAGTGGAATTGTGTTGAGAAAGATTCAATAGTTTGATATTTAAGTTGTGGTGTACTTCTTCTAGTGGTGTCATGTGAACGTCGACTACATGACACTTCACGTATATGGGCCTAGGGGAATGCATTGTGTATTTGGCTACTAAACGTAGGGGTTGCCGGAGTGACAGAAACCTAAATCCCCGTTAGGAAACCATTGCACAAGGGACGTAAGGGTCTTAGAGTTTAAAGCCGTGGTTAGGTTTCTACCTTAATTACTTTCTTGTACTTACGGATGTTTGCAAGGGGTATAATCACAAGTATGTATTAGTCCTAGAAAGGTCGGTACATTAGCACAGGTTCACCCACACAACACTTAGCAAGCTAAAGAAGATTAATCAACTATATGAAGCGAAAGCACTTGACAGTCTTCCCGTGTGTCCCCGAGAACATTTGGTCATCTTAAGTAATACAACCGGCTTGTCCTTTGCTGCATAAAGGATTGGGCCACTTGCTGCATTTGTTCTTATTGTCTTTTATTTACTCATACTTTATTTACTTGCTTTATCAAAAACCCCTAAAAATACGTTTGCTAAGTATTTGCAGAGAATTCCTGATCCATACCACTAGCAAGCACCTTCTGCTCCTCATTGGGTTTGGCACTCTTACTTGTCGAAAATACTGCGATACACCCCCTATACTTGTGGGTCATCAGTCACTGACCACAAACATCAAACAACGGAAGGCAAATTATGTTATTAAGTATAGCAAACTTAACAAATGGCCTAAGAGGCCTGAAGCATAACGATGACATCCCAGTCCATAGATTCCAGGCTGCCGGCCAGGAACCCCAAGCTACTCGTCGGTGTCGATGTCGTACCAAACTTGTCTTCAGGGGAACACCTACTCTACTAGAAAAGTATCAACAAAGCAAGGGTGAGTACAAGGTGTACTCCGCAAGATTTATGGCTGGTGGGGTTATTTTGCATAAAGCTATCTTTGTTTTGTAGAACAAGAGGGAGAACAAGCTCATCTAATCAAAATATTTTAAAAGGGGATAAGAGAGCGACATCTCCGAAGAATTGATCATCATCTTTGATATCCACCAAATTAATCCTCATCTCACAACTAGGATCACCCTCTCGTACCCATGAGGAAGCATCCTTAACAAATTTGGGGATTTTCGCTTCTTAATAGATACATGTATATTTGTCCTTGGCTTCATTGTGTGGGTATATGTTTAATTGCATGTAGGCATATATGTGGCATATTTAGGAACTAGTAAAGTGCATGTAGGCAATTAACTTACATGTCATATAGATTATAACTAAACCATGCATCTCATTCATATAGGTGCATGCATCCATAAGATTAAATTATAACTAGGATCATAGCCTAGGCCACTTTGAAAGAACATTTCATGGTTCCCTGTGTTTTGAGTGTTAGATAACAATACCGTGGAGTTTTCTCATGTGCGTTAAGTGTGCAGGGACTGTTCTGGTGTTTTGGCGGGGGTGGATTATCCGCTTCACCAAGGGCCGGATAATCCGTCCTAACTCATGGATCAAAGGTAGCCAAGGCGCGACGCTCAGAGTGGGTTCGGATTTTCTCCCGGAAAATCCGAACTGGGGCGGTTTTTCCTCCCTAGGCTAGATAATCCGGCCTTCGCATGGGGCCAGATAATCCGGCCCCTAGAAATCGATCAAAGGCTGCCAAGGCACGACGCTCAGAGTGCGGTCGGATTTTCTTCCGGAAAATCCCAGGGGCGGTTTTTCCTCCCTTCGCCAGATAATCCGGCCTTCACATGGGGCCAGATAATCCGCCCCCCAAGAGGCGATCAAGGGCAGGCTCGGCGTGTCACTCAGAGTGGTGGCGGTTTATCTGCCAGATAATCCAAGTTCGGGGCGGAGTTTTTCCCCAGACCGGATAATCTGGCCCTCACTTGGGCTAGATAATCCAGTCCCAAATGGCTCCAACGGCTCAGAGAGTGCAGGGGGTATAAAAGCCCCCTCATCCCCATCATGCAGAACTCTTGATTCATTCAAAAATTGTCAGACCCTTTGCAAGAGCTCTCTCTCTAGATCTCCCACTTCAACCACCCGAAGGCTTCAATCTTTGGGGGAATTGAAGGAGGAGATTATCTTCATCGGCATCACGAATCAAGCGCTTCAACTCCTCTCCATTCATTTGGAGAAATCCCCGATCTAGTATTCTTACTAATAACTAGATCTTGTATTGTGTTATTGATAACTTGTTCTTGTGGCAGCTTGTTGTCATTCTAGGAGCCTCCAATTTGGTTGTGGAGTTGTGCCCTGCTAGTTGTGTAAAGGCGCCGGTACCCGCCTCGAAGGGTTCCTATAGTGGAAAGGTGGATCAGGCCTTTGGTGGCGGGATCCATCGGAGAACAGGGTGAGGCCTATTGTGGCGTGGTGGTCTTAGTACCGCCCACCCCTCCAATGCAGATGTACTTCCCTTAACAAGGAAGGAACTATGGAAAAACAAATCCTGTGTCTCCGCGTGCTTCACTCCGGTTCACTTGTTCCTCTTTCCACTCGCCTCTTACTCGCTAGTAGATAGGTTTGCATATAGGGAAATTCCTCTAAATAGTTATCTAGAGAATTTACCTTTTGTGTTAAGCCTAAAATTGAAAAAGCATTAAAATTTGAAGTAGCACCTATTCACCCCCCTCTAGGTGCCCATACGATCCATTTCAATTGGTATCAGAGCCCCGGCTCTTTATTTGGGCTTAACCGTCTAAGAGAAGTATGGGTACCAAGGAGAATGGGAATGCGGCTGTGGATAAGGTCACAATGGATGACCTCAAGACGTTGGAAACAACCTTGTTGAAATCCTTTGAGACCAAGATGGAGGATATGCATCAAATGATTGCTCGCCTCACATCATCCGTAGCCCCATTTCCATCCTCCTCTGAGGCTGCCACTCCCTCATCCAAGGATAAGGCTAACACCGCATCCAAGGAAGATGAAGTGGTAGGTGAAAAACATAATGGTTCCACCTCCAAGAAGGGAAGTGGTAAGGAGGAATATAGTGAGGTTCATCACTTTTATTCCCCTGACCCACCTATCCCTCATCCTCATATAAATAATAGGGGTGATCCACCCAAGCTTACTGCATCCTCTTTTAATCAATGGCAATTCTTAATGAAGTCTCATGTTTGTAGCTCCTCTATTGAACTTTGGAGGATTATCGAAGAGGGTCTTCATATTGGAGATCATACCAACCTGACAAGAACAAAAGTTGTGGACAGCCAATTGAATGCTACGGCTCTCCACATGATACAGCTCGGAGTGGGTCCCAAGGACATGCCCCATATTGAACATCTCAACACAGCTAAAGAAGCTTGGGATGCCCTCACCGATCTCTTCATTGGGAATGAAAGAATGAGAAGGAATAGGTATGATGCCCTTAGTAATGAAGCTGAAGGATTCTACATGTTGGATAGTGAAAACCATGAAGACATGTATAGAAGACTCAAGGGCATTGCAACAACATTTAGAAAGCATGGAGCCACTCACATTGATGATGCTTGGATAAAAAGGAAATATGTGAGTGCTTTAATGCCTTTTGAGCCAATGGACTTGAAGAGCTTGCAAGGTAGACACAACTACCATCAAATGACATCCAATGAAGTCATGCAAGAAATGGCATCATTCAAAGTTGCTGCAAAGAATGCTGAAGATGCCCGTGCCCGTGCCATTGGAATGCAAAAAGGGGTCAATGTTGCTCTAAAGGCTAATGTTGTTGAGCAAGATGAGGACGTAAGAGCTTTTGAAGGTGCCTCCATGGACTGCCCCGATGAAGTCAAACGTGCTCATGGTGAATACATGGTGTTTTACGCAAGGAACTTTTGGAAAGATCCTGCCAAGGCCAAGTCGGAACTCGAGCGCAAGAATGGGTCAAATGGAAGAAGAGAAAGTGGCCCAAAACTGAGAACATGCTACAATTGTGGAGATAGGCTGCACTTTGTGGCTGAGTGTCCATATCAAAATAGAGAAGACAATGGTGGCAGGCTCATCCTTAAAGAAAAATCCAAGGCACCTAAGAAGAAGCCATTTATCAAAAAGAATGGCCCTTACAAGAAGCAACCCAAGATTGTATTGGTGGCACAAGAAGAATACTCATCTGCAAGTGAAGATGAAGAGGATGAAGATAGTTCTTGTGAGGTGGCTGCTATAGCCACCACATCAACTCCATCATCTCTCTTCGACTCGCCAAACGAGAATGTCATCAACAACAACGTCACTTGCCTTATGGCAAGAGGGTCCAAGGTATCAAATTCTAGCTCTTCATTTCCTAAGACTAACATAAATTTGGATATGGATGATCATACTAGTCTTAAAATGAAAGAAGAATTTATTGCTTTGGACAAATTTTTCACTAACCTGCAAGGTGAGCACAAACTTCATTTTGATGCTCTTATGAGTCAACTTGCACAAGCCAAAGATCTTATTGAAGAAAAGGGCAGAATTGAAAGAGAAGATGCCTTGGAGATAGCCTCTTTGAAGAATGCCTTGGAAGAAGAAGAGGAAGCTCGAGTATCTTTGGAAGAGAGACTTGAATCCATTGAGGAGTCACATGAACAAGTTGTGGCTCAGCTCATCAAAGATCGTGACAACGCTCTTGCCAAGTTAAAGAAATTAAAGAAGGAAAAGATTGAATTTGGGGCTGCTCATGCCAAACTCTCGGAGAAGTTTGAGAAACTTGACATTGCCCACAAGGCATTGGAGAGTGAACAGTCCAATTTAAATGAGTCTCATGACCAGCTCCAAACTCAATTGAGGAAGTATGATGTGCCCAACACCTCCACATCTTCGTATGAAAAAGAAGAACTTGCAAAAGGATCTCAACACAAAGGTAAAGAAGTTCTAGATGAGATACTTAGCAAGCAAAGAATAAACAATGGAAAAGAGGGTCTTGGTTATATTCCCAAGACAAAGAACAAGAAGAAGAAGAGCAAGACTGCCCAACCAAAGACTAGCACCACCACCAATGACAAGTCTAATTATGATGGTTTTGCAGGGGCTAACAATCCTAACTTTGAGTTATATTGCGATCATTATGGTGATGTTTATGCTAGTTATGTAGGTCCTTATGATTGTTACATTCCTTGGTCTATTTGGGTCCCCAAGACCCTTGTCACTAACATGAGAGGACCCATTGAAAAATGGGTGCCTAAAACCAAGAAGTAACTTTCTTGCAGGGCTATGCTTCTGGTGGGTCTAAATGGGTACTCGATAGCGGATGCACGAGTCACATGACCGGAAGCAAGGATATCATCACGGAGATGCGGCCAAATCTTGATCATATAACCGTCTCCTATGGTGACAAGTCTATATCTGAGGTATTGGGTCTTGGAAAAGTTGTGGTGGCTCACGATATCTCTCTCGTGGACGTCATGCTTGTTGAGACCCTCAGTTACAATTTACTTTTAGTTTGCGCCCTTGGTAAGATGGGCTTTGCAGTTTTTATTGATGCTGATTTGGTGGTACTCTTGTGGAGCAAGTCTCTAAAATTCGCTTTCGTGGGATATGTCGAAAATGACCTGTACGTGGTGGGCTTTTCGGGGAAAACCACTACAGGACTGATGTGTCTTTTCGGAAAGGCTGACGCGGGTTGGCTATGGCATCGTTGACTAGCCCACGTCAATATGAGAACTTTGCAAAGTCTCCACAAGGGTGGACACATCCTTGGACTAAAAGAAAATGTCTCCTTTGCCAAAGATCGTGTTTACAAGGCTTGTGTTGAAGGAAAAATGCATGACTCTCCTCATCGAAGGAAGACTATTATTTCGTCAAAAAGGATCTTAGAGCTCCTTCATGTGGACCTCTTTGGACCTCCATCTCATGCAAGCCTCGGTGGGAAGAAGTACTGTCTTGTGATCGTTGATGATTACTCAAGATACACTTGGGTCTATTTCTTCAAGTTAAAGAGCGAGACTGTAACACCCTCGAATCGGCCCTATGCAAGTTTTAGCGCTTCCCGCCAAATCCGCATAGAAACGATTCAAGTATGCCCACCAGGCACTTTCGTGCGGGTGGAAAACAAAGTAATACCATTACACAATAGTCCACGATGGAACCCACAGAACATATATATACAACAACGACTCCATGAGTCAAGAATACAGATATACAGTACAAAGATCCAATTCACCTTGAAAACGATACAACATCCGAGTACCGATAAGATGCAAATGGGGCTAAGAGCCCTAAAGAATAACCAATGGCATCCATAACCCTGCCCAGGCCAAGCCAGAAGGGTAACCCTCCTAACGACGTCGAACTTATACCTGCTAAAACAAAAGGGGTGCCGACAAAGGGCAAAGGAAAAAGAGGAGCGTCAATACTGAGGCCAGTACACGGCGAGGCTAGAATTTGGCGGTCCTCGCCTACATAGGTATGGTCGGCTGAAGCGGCAGCAAAGCATGCACTAAACAACCTATAGAGACTCAATACAACTATTGGCTATGAGAGAGGGATAAGAAAGACCTATCCGGATCCAACCTGATAGTAACACCAATCATACCCATCTTGGTATTCCCCCTCGAGACCAAACGAGGAAGTCAAACTGAGGAACTCACATGGTTGGCAGTTTTATTAATTCCATTATAGTTGCAGCACTTACTAGTCAGATATATATATAGCATGAATCATCCTGATAGCATAAGTAGTGGGCAATTTTAGTTAACCATTTAGTTGTAGTTGTAGTTGTAGTACTTACTAGTCAGATACCATTAGCATGAGACATCCCAAACCCAGCAGTTGTTGGCACTTTTATTATCCATTCCATTGTAGTGAAGCTGACTACTACTCACATATTAAGTCAAATTTATAGCACTACTTTAGTTATGCTTGTCTATGATCAAGATACTATGCTCCAAGTCATCCATAACCGTGGACACGGCTTTCAGAAAGATTTACCCTTCAGGGGTGCACAAATAGCAACACACACACGATCAACCTCGGAAAAACCAAATCAAAACCCAACGAGGCTTTCACGAGAAAGCAATCATAGGATTCATAAAATATTTCAGGGGGCCACCCCACTAAGCTACCCGCAACGAAGTTGGCTGGCTCCGGAATGGACCCAGGGTTTTCGAGAACGGCTGTAAATGACTAGTAACCCGAAAGTGTGACTGGACTTGTTGATACCGTGAAATCATGCCGCGGTCCCAAAACAGTACAGGTGCTCCACGCACAATCGTAAATAAAGCAGTAAAGCATGGCATAAGTACGGGATAGTAATAAAACCCCAAACTAGTTTGTGGCCCCAAGAAATAAGAAATGAATCAAGCTCTGGCTAAGGGGATTCATGGTCCCATATGCGGATAGTGCGATAGTCAAGGAACAGGTATCAAGTAATCGGGGTCCTACGAGACACAAGTGGGCAGTTAAAAACCAAATAACATCAATTACCCACCGGTGCCTCTGCATTAGTTATAACTATTCTTAGCATTTTAACAGTTGCATTTAAAGTCATGATCATCTCCACCATTAAGCATGTGCCAACCTTCCAACAATGATGGAACAACAACGACGCGAAGCAACACCTAAGCAAGCAACTGCGACTCGCAAGGCCAACTAACTATCAATCAACAGGCAATAGGATCCAAGGCAATATAGAGGCTGCAAGGATTATAAATGGTGCACGGAAACTAAAGCATCGCAACAAGGATAACAATAGATCAACAGGAGGAAGTAAAGACTATAAACACAAAATAGGTAGAAAGGGGAAGAATGCTCGCCTGGGAAACATTGCCGAAGGTTCAATATCCGAAGAACTTGTCGATACTCGCATCCACTCAACGGTCTAATCCGTGAAGAACCAAAGCACTAAAAGAAACACCGGATGCACTATTTAATACTACAACAGAAGATCAAGCATGACGCATGTATGACATGGCAAAGGATGCGATGCAGCTAGGCAATATTAAGCGGAACCGGGGTCCCGACAATTAATTAAGTGGTTCATGTTGTTTAACTATCCCGCAAATTAAATGTGAAATTAACAAGGCAAAGCATGGCATCGGTTCGCTACACAAATGTAAATGGTGCCAATATAAGACTAGAATAGTCCGCATATGGTCTCCATATTTAATTTAGGTGAATAGTCTAAATACCCCCAAACAACCACAATATGTATGCGAGTAAGAATGATTTAATATGCAACAACTATATATAGCATTTATAAAATAGGGATATAGGATCGGGGTCACACATAGGGTTCGACGATCTTGGTTCCGAGGGTTCGATGAGGTTCGGGGCTTCGGAATCCACGAAGAAGAACTTGGTGTTCCATCTTGACCGGTTCCGGGAAGGAGAGCTTGGTGGGGTTCGGTCTTCAGATCCTCGGGATCAGGGCCTTCGGATTCCATGAAGGAGATCATGGGATTCCGGCTTCTGTTGTTGACGATGTACTTGGTTTGGTGTCGGTGCGTCTTCGGGTACCGTAGGTTCTCAGCGTGGTTGCTCTTGGCGCGATACGAATCCTTTGTGCTCATGTTCAAACATCCACATCGGAACCTCTCTTAGCATCGGTCATGGTAGCACTTGGATCTAGACACACCGAGTCGGACCTTGCATGCCAAAAGTGGGGGACGAGTTGCGGTGGCATGCTGCCAGCACACGGGTTTAAGACACAAGACAAGACCCATTCATACATATGACCGAGCAGCTACTGGTCGTGTGACGGAGGCCGAGAGCAGCGACGCGTACTGGTACCGGAGCTGACGGCGGCCAACATGGCTCTAGGGTGGTGCAAGGGACGAGGCCGCGGGGTTGGGGTCAAGGTTGGAGCGAGGTGGCGAGGCGGCCGGCTCGGGAAGATGTAGGTGGCGGCGGGCTCCGAGGAGGCCGACGAGGAGGGGCTTGGAGGAGGAGGACGTCATGGCAAGTAGGAACGAAGGATGGCGGCCGGTGAGATCGGGAAGGGGTGAGATCGGGCGGGCCAGAAGCCAACGATGGGGCTCGACAACGACGAATTCGCTGGCGGCAGAGCCAGGTGGTGGCGACGAAGGGCGGGGCCGGTGAGGGGCCACATAGAGAGCGGGCGGTCGACAGGCTCGGGGGCCAGCAGGGAGAAGGAGAAGCGGCCGGCGAGAGAGGCGTCGCGGCGGCAGACGGTGGCAGTTGGAGATCGAGGAGAGGGGTACGGGTTTGGGGACTGGCGGTAGGTGGCGATGGGATTAGATGGGGCCGGGGCGTGTTGAGTGCAACGAGAACGGCGCGGGGGTGTGCGGGCGATGGGGCCAGCGGCACTGGGTCGTGTCGGTCGGGCGAGGTACGGGACGGGGTGTTAGGAACGCGAGCTGCACGCGGGCGCAGCGCACACTACATGCGTGCGATGGATGCGTTTGTGTGTGTGTTGCGCACGGCGCGTGCGTGCAGCGGTGTGCTCTGGGGATGGCGGCAGCATGGGTAGCTGATAGGTGGGGTGGTTGGGTGTAGCATTAGGGTTAGGGTTAGATGGTCCGGGTCGTAGGTGGTTCGGCCAGGTGGGCCTCTCGCCTGACCGGTTGGACTGTCTCCAGGACAAAAGATTTTATTTATTTTAATTCTTATAAAACATTGTTCAAATAGTTTTAGAAAAACAAAATATCAGGTAAGACCAAGGTTTTAATTTGAAATAAAGACGGGGGTATCTAGAAAACAAAGATAGGTTTTTAGAAAATAGTTTTAGGCAAACATATGCATGATGACATGACGATGCTCAAATGCAATGTGGCATGATGACATGAGCATGCGGTCATGATGATGCACAAAACAAAACAACGACCGATTTTCTAGTAGTGATTTTACCGGGGTGCCACAGAGACTCAATAAACGGTCATCGACTTCGCCAACGAGGTTCAACGTCAACACAAAGTCCCTATTCTGGCAATAAGAAGTGATAACGGCTCCGAGTTCAAGAACTACACCTTAAATGAGTTCCTAAGTGAAGAGGGGATAAGACATCAATATTCCGCTGCGTACACCCCTCAATAAAATGGTGTTGTCGAGAGGAAGAACCAGACTCTAATGGATATGGCAAGGTCTATGCTAGCCAAATTCAAGTCTCCATATAACTTCTGGGCTGAAGCAATCTCTACCGCTTGTCATTCATCCAACCCGTTATACCTCCATAAAATCTTGGACAAGACTCCGTATGAAATACTTACCGGTAACAAGCCAAACATCTCATACTTTCGGGTATTTGGGTGTAAGTGTTTCTTTCTCATCAAGGGAGTTCGTTTATCTAAATTTGAGTCTAAGGATTTAGAAGGTATTTTTGTTGGTTATGATGCCGAATCCCACACTTATAGAGTCTACAATAAGCTCTCTGGAACTATTGTAGAATCTTGTAGTGTGGTGTTCGAGGAAAATGACGGCTCCCGTGCGGGGCAAGTTGATGTTTATGATGCAGATGTTGAAATACCCCAAGATGCCATAAGAAGAATGGGCGTGGGATTTTTCCGCCCCATTGAGGAACCCCTTGTGGTGGATCGGGAAGGACAATGCTCTACTCATGAAGAGCCCTCATCTACGCATACTCAACATGCTCCAACCATGGGAGTAACTTCTACACCAACTCCACCAAATGCCAAAGGTCAACATGCTCCTAAATGCTCCAGGCCGGATTATCCGGTCGACACCAGATTATCTGGCCACCACTCCCCAGACGACCAAACTGTGCAACCCAGCGAAGAAACTACTGCAAGCTCCAGGCCGGATTTTCCGGCTGACCCCGGATTATACCGCCCCTTGCCAATTCAAGAAAGTTCCAGGCAACCCGATGAAATTGCATCAAGTTCTCCCAGGCCGGATTATCCGGCCTCACCCTCGGCCGGATTATCCGGCCCTGAAACTCCTGTTGTTCAGCAGCCTCCTGTTACGGCTGCTGACCCACCTCAAGGGCATACTTCATCATCTCCTACTACTAATAACCGGACTTCTAATCAAGGTCAAGCAAGTGATTCCAACAAAGACTCAAGTGATGAAACTATTCCACCAAGATACAACAAGCTTATTGAACTTCGTCGCAAGGCTCGTGCTGATCGGAACCTTGAGTTAAGGGGTCATACTCTTGACAAAGTTTTAGGTGATCTTCGACGAAGGGTTTCCACAAGAAGGGAATTGGCAAGTTTTGGTGAGCATCAAGCTCATATCTCTATGGTGGAACCTAAGAAGGTGTTTGAAGCTCTTGAAGATCCGGACTGGGTTGTTGCTATGCATGAAGAGTTGAATGGATTTTTGGTGGAGAAGCCCAAGGATTGCCGCAATGTTATCGGCACTAAATGGATTTTTAAAAATAAGCAAGATGAGAATGGCATTGTTGTAAGGAACAAGGCGATACTAGTGGCACAAGGCTATTCCCAAGTTGAGGGCATTGACTTCGGCGAGACCTATCCTCCAATGGCTCGTCTTGAGTCCATCTGTATCCTTCTTGCTTATGCTGCCCATAATAATTTTAAATTGCAGCAAATGGATGTTAAGAGTGCTTTTCTTAATGGTCCTCTACATGAGCTGGTATATGTAAAGCAACCCCTAGGATTTGAGGATCCTAACTTCCCGAACCATGTCTACAAACTCGATAAGGCACTCTATAGCCTTAAACAAGCCCCATGTGCGTGGTATGAGCACCTTAAAGAGCTTTTGTTAGACCGTGGCTTTGAAGTTGGGCAAATCGATCCCACTCTTTTTACTAAGAAGGTCAAGGGGGAGCTCTTCGTATGCCAACTATATGTATACAACATCATCTTTGGTTCTACTAATAAAGCTTTTAATGATGAATTTTCAAAGCTTATGACTGACAAGTTTGAGATGTCTATGATGGGGGAGTTATGATTCTTTCTTGGATTCGAGATCAAGCAACTTAGAGAAGAAACCTTCATCAATCAAGCTAAATATATCCAAGACATGCTCAAAAGATTTAAGATGACGGATCTTAATGGCGTCGCCACTCTGATGCAAACAAAATGTCACCTTGAACTTAACCCCCACGGTAAAGATGTGGACCAAAAGGTATACCGGTCCATGATCGACTCTCTTCTTTACCTCTGCGCATCTAGACCCGATATTGTGTTGAGTGTGGGTGTGTGTGCAAGGTATCAAGCAACTCCTAAAGAAAGCCACTTAGTGGCGGCCAAGAGGATCTTCCAATATTTGGTTCATTCCCCTAACTTTGGTCTATGGTATCCCAAGGGCTCCAATTTCTCTCTATGTGGTTATACTGATTTAGATTGGGCCGGTGATAAGGATGATCGGAAATCAACTTCTGGTGCTTGTCAGTTTTTGGGGAGATCTCTAGTTTGTTGGTCTTCTAAAAAGTAGAATTGTATTTCTCTCTCCACTGCCGAAGCTGAATATGTTGCTGCTGCTAGTGCTTGCACTCAGTTATTATGGATGAGGCAAAATTTAAAGGAATACGGTGTCAATTGTGACAAAGTGCCTCTTTTATGCGATAATGAAAGTGCAATCAAAATTGCGTACAATCCTGTACAACACACAAGGACAAAGCATATTGAGATTCAGAATCATTTTATTCGGGACCATGTTGCTCGAGGCAATATTGATCTATCTTTTGTGAGCATGAAGAACCAACTTGCTGATATCTTCACGAAGCCACTTGATGAATCAAGGTTTTGCTACTTGAGGAATGAGCTCAATATCATTGATTCAAGGAGCTTGTCTTGATTACCCATGCAGTCACTCATACATCTCAGTCTTATTTGGTCTAGTTGTGGGCATGGATATAGGGGGAGTGTGGTCCTAATTGATTGGGCTAACCCTCCCCCCATAATGCCAAAAGTAAGTTAAATCATTTCTCTTAATATCATTTTGTGATATGTGAGCTTATTGATGAGTATTGGTTATGAACCCAAGATACGTCTTCATGGTGTCATACCATACACTCCAAAAAGGTGGCTTCGGCCACCGCCCTCTTCCTTGAGAAGAGTTGGATTTATTTGGATATTCCTTGATTGTTTTTAGCTCCTCTCTTGTTTTTATGGGAAGCACACTCACTTTTGGCTTTTAGTTTCTTTGATTCTTGCAAATTTGGGTGTGTAGTACCATCTTAGTTTGGTTCTCTTAATCCTAAGCCTTTCCCTACCCCTAAACCATCTATTCTTGCACACAAGTCCCTTGTACATCTTGTGGGGGTGTTGTTTGGGGACACACGGGCCTAACTCTGTGTGTAACAGAAGTTCAGAGTTTACTAAGGATGATGACACCGAGGAGCTTGAGGATGAGGACAAGGATGGGAACGAGGATGTGGACAAGGACGAGGATGAGGACTACGAGTGATACCTTGGGGCGCTAGCATCGCTCTTCTTCCTTTTTGGCGTCTCGATGCCAAAGGGGGAGAAGTAGTTCTATTAGGTCTTCGAGGATTTGCATGGGTCGGGCACAAGCATTTGTACTTTTTTCCTATTCGTCCTTTTCTCGCTTGTGCCCATTTAGCGTTGAACTTTATCTTGTGGTTTGTATGAAACTTTGTGGCTGTGGTTTTGTGGATTATTCTTATGGCTATTAGATATTTATATCGAGGAAGGCGCGCTCTATGGCTATCATTGGATATTCTTATAATGTATTGAGGACGCTTCTATCCCCCTACCGGTGGTATGAGCTTTTCACATTTGTTCCAATGATTTAGTTTTTACCCTCTTGTGTGTATTTGTAATCAACTGCAATTGTTTGTATGCACACATTGAGGGGGAGTCTTTGTCTTTCATTAAATCTTGTTGCCTTGAGAACTTCCCTGCAAATCCTAGTATTGTCATCTAACACCAAAAAGGGGGAGATTAAAAGAACATTTCATGGTTCCCTGTGTTTTGAGTGTTAGATAACAATACCATGGAGTTTTCTCATGTGCGCTAAGTGTGCAGGGACTGTTCTGGTGTTTTGGGGGGGGGGGGGCGGATTATCCGCCCCACCAAGGGCCAGATGATCCGGCCTAACTCATCGATCAAAGGCAGCCAAGGCACGACGCTCAGAGTGGGTTCGGATTTTCTCCCGGAAAATCCGATAATCCGCCGCATGGGGCCGGATAATCCGGCCCCCAGAAATCGACCAAAGGATTCCAAGGCGCGACGCTCAGAGTGCGGTCGGATTTTCTTCCAGAAAATCCAAACAGGGGCGGTTTTTCCTCCCTTGGCCGGATAATCCGGCCTTCGCAAGGGGCCGGATAATCCGGCCCCCAGGAGGCGATCAAGGGCAGGCTCGGCGCGTCACTCAGAGTCAGGGTGGTTTATCGGCCGGATAATCCGAGTTCGGCGCGGAGTTTTTCCCCAGACCGGATAATCCGACCCTCACTTGGGCCGGATAATCCGGTCCCAAATGGCTCCAACGGCTCAGAGAGTGTAGGGGGTATAAAAGCCCCCTCATCCCCATCGTACAGAACTCTTGATTCATTCGAAAATTGTCAGACCCTTTGCAAGAGCTCTCTCTCTCTAGATCTCCCACTTCAACCACCCGAAGGCTTCGATCTTTGGGGGAATTGAAGGAGGAGATTATCTTCATCGGCATCACGAATCAAGAGCTTCAACTCCTCTCCATTCATTTGGAGAAATCCCCGATCTAGTATTCTTACTAATAACTAGATCTTGTATTGTGTTATATATAACTTGTTCTTGTGGCAGCTTGTTGTCATTCCAGGAGCCTCCAATTTGGTTGTGGAGTTGTTCCCCGCTAGTTGTGTAAAGGCGCCGGTACCCGCCTCGAAGGGTTCCTATAGTGGAAAAGTGGATCAGGCCTTTGGTGGCGGGATCCATCAGAGAATAGGGTGAGGCCTATTGTGGTGTGGTGGTCTTAGTACCGCCCACCCCTCTAACATAGATGTATTTCCCTCAACAAGGAAGGAACTACGGTAAAACAAATCATGTGTCTCCGCGTGCTTCAGTTTGGTTCACTCGTTCCTCTTTCCACTCGCCTCTTACTCGCTAGTAGATAGGTTTGCATATAGGGAAATTCCTCTAAATAGTTATCTAGAGAATTTACCTTTTGTGTTAAGCCTAAAATTGAAAAAGCATTAAAATTTGAATTAGCACCTATTCACCCCCCTCTAGGTACCCATACGATCCATTTCACACTTGCACTAACATAACATAGTGCACTTGAACAGAACAATGCACTCCTCTTATATAGGTGCATGTATCCATTATAACTAAGAACATAGCCTATGTTATTTGCACTAAACATATCATAGTGCATCATCAAATTTCATATAACATCCCCATATGCAGGGCCAGCCCTGGGCCAGTGCAGCTAGTGCGGCCGCACTAGGCCTCAAACTCCTAGGGGCCCCCACACATGCATGCCCATAATAACTTAGAAATAATTGTAAACCGAATCGGCCAATCGCTAGCAGGTTAGGCAATAAATTCATCATATGGCTAATGGGGAAAAAGGACCAAGTGGTGTGCATCAATTCCCTCCAGCCTAGGTCGTTTCTCATCACCTCGACTTCTCATCTTTCTCCTTCCCTCCTCATTCTTCCCCATCACCGCTGATGAATGGGACGAATCTCTTCCATTAAGGTTTTAGCCCTTTTGAGGGGATTAATGGAGGAGGATCTCCTGATTTTTTATTACCAATAAATCGTCCCTTGATCCGCAACAACCAAATTCAAGGGTAAAGGGGGGATTGGCGGCAGTGGCAGCCATGGGGCATCGGGTTTGCACGATAGGCAGCAACAAGCTCATCGTAGTCAGTGGCAATTGGCAGCCAGAGCAAGGACATCGTCCCAAGAGCAAGGTGGTGTCAAGCGACGGTGAACAACCAGTCAAGATTCATCCCTGCTTCAGGTGCTTTGTTTCAACTTCTAATTTCATGTCCTAATTTTTCTACTTAGAGTTTGTGTTTTTCTTTCTATGTTAAGATGTTATCTATAAAGTGTATGTCTTGTTATAAAAAGGAACAAAAAAGAAAGGGAGCATATTGAAGTTGTGTATGGTTCTCCATGAGTAGTTTGTCTTCCAGAATTTAGAGAGAACCTTGTTCAATACATAAGTTGCAATTGAAATATAAGAAGTTCTATAATTATTTGTGTATAGGGGCCCTGTTTTTTCCCTTGCATCGGGCCCCTGACATCTCCGGGCTGGCCCTGCACATATGTTAGATTGACGCAATTCTATATACATTGTTGTCGTCAAGTAAACCAAATATTCTCTCCATCCCATGCATGCATATAGAAATCACATGCATGATAAAATCGACTCATAAATAGAGTTGTGCCCTATATTGCACACATGCTCATGCATATGGAAATCACATGCAGAGTTATGCCCTATATTGCACACATGCTCTTTAGTCAAGTTAGTTATCCATTTAAATAGATCAGTATTTGATCGAAAGTATAAACACCACTCACTACTAAATCTCCAATGGTTAACGAGCTAGGTGAAAATAGCCAAAGGCATGGACATGCTATATACATGAACACTAAGTACTATTAACATTGGTACAAATGGATAATATGACTATTAAAATGGCATATGCTGCAAATAAATTAAACCATCATTATCATGCAACACATATATTAGCATCGAAGAAATTGAAGACTTCCCCGACCATGTTGGCGCAGACGATAACGAGGAGGACTTTTATTTATTTTGTAGTATTCATATTCTCTAATGCTATGTAATAGATATGTTGGAATTCTTAATCAGGGATTTTCTCTACGGATATGTAATTAATTTTTTTATATAAATCTAAGAGTTCTGGAAATAAAGTACCTACAATGTTTGATATTTTTTATTACTTTATGCATTTACGTATTTAAATTATACTATATGTCTCTATGACATGGACGCGTATTTTTCTCGCCCCATTTTCCCGTCATCATTCGCAATTCTTCAGCTGGAACATGTGGCTGCCTTGTATAGAACTAATATCCAACACAAGTCTGTACCAACTTGTCGGCGTCTGCCTTAGCGGTCGGCCAGTAGAATCCTTGTCAGAAAGCTTTGGAGACCAACGATCGAGGAGCGGCGTGATGCCCGCAATCTCCGAGATGAATCTCTCTAAGGATTTCCATACCTTGCTGCTAGGAGACGCACCGTAGGAATACTCTTGTGGTGCTTTGTTTGTACAATTGGCCATCTATTATGGTATAGCCTTTTGCTCTACATACTATCTGTGGGCTTTCAACTTCATTGGCAGGCAGTGTTCCATCTTGAAGGTAGTCCATGAACGGTTTAGTCCAAGCCATAGAGATCACTGTCACTGAGTTAGCAAATGAAAAAAACACTTTAAAAAGCGCGCACGTTTCAGAGGTCGGCCTATAATCGCTATTGTCCCTACACGTGGCGTCCTAGGAGTTCTTCACACGCTGTCCCGGGCCTTTCCTGCGTGACACGTGGTGCCTGTAGAGAGAGGGTTGCAGTCCTTTTTCCCTTTCTCTTTTAAATTCAAATACGATAACTGTGATATCTTTTAAACGAATCATGCAAACCAAAATCCGTTTTCACGGTTGTACTTGTCGTGCTGAGATCTACAAAACTAGATCTCATGTTGATAGCTTTTGACAAACTTTTTTTTGACCCTAGACCCTCCATTGCCCCTTCATCGGTTGTGGTGCACGACACGATGTCTAGGCGGTGCACGGTCGGTGCACTGCCTTTTTCTTCTGCATTGCACTGCCTTCGGTCGCGGTGTACAAAATGATGTCCTGGCAGTGCACTGTCCGCGCATTGCCTTTTTTATTACATTGCACTGCCTTCGAGCACAGTGCATGGCAAGGTATCCTGGCAGTGCACTTCCTTTTTGTGTTGTGTTGCATTGCCTTCAGTCGCAGTGCATAGGACGATGTCCTGGTAGTACACCAACCCCGCACTGCGTATTTATATTGTGTTGCACTACCTTCGGGCATAGTGCATAGCGAGGTATCCTGGCAGTGCACTACTCGTGCATTGCCTTGTTGTGTTGCATTGCACTGCCTTCGGTCGCAGTGCACGAGACAACGTCCTAACAATGCATTGGTCATGTGATGACCCACAAGTATAGGGGGTGTATCGCAGTATTTTCGAGGGAAGTGAAACCCAATTTAGTGATTCGACACAAGGGGAGCCAAAGAATATTTATAAGCCTTAACAACTGAGTTGTCAATTCAGCTGCACCTGGAAACAATCTTGCTCACAACAGTTTATCAGTAGCAACAATTTTGTAGTAGCAATAGCAAAGTAATAGCAGCAGTAAAATTAAAGACAATAATAACAATTGCAGTAAACAGTAGGATTAAAGCATGGTAGGCATAGGGATGGATGGACGAGCGTTGCATGGACAAGACAATTCACATGGCAATCAAGACATAGGGCATTTGCAAACAAATAAGATAAAGCATCCAAGTACTAAATAATCATAGGCATGTGTTCCATATATAGTCATACATGCTCGCAATGAGAACTTGCACAACATCTTTTGTCCTGCCAGCCCGTTTGCAGCGGGGCCTCAAGGAACCATCGGCAATTAAGGTGCTCCTTTTAATACAGCACCGGAGCAAAGCATTTACACTCCATGAACACATGTGATCCTCACATCAAAGCCATTCCCTCCGGTTATCCCGATTGCTGTCACTTTGGGGCCTTTGGTTCCGGACAACAACATGTGTATACAACTTGTAGGTAAGATCATAAACAATATTATCATAATGAATCAATAACATGTTCAGATCTTAAATCATGGCACTCGGGCCCTAGTGACAAGCATTAAGCATAAAAAGTTTCAACAAAGTCAAAAAGTACTAATAATAGATACTAGGCACCATGCCCTAACAATCTGATGCCATTACACGAACGATATCATCCAATCCCTACCATCCCCATAGCCTACATCGGTGATGGTAGATGGAGAAGTGATGGTGATGATGATGGCGATGATCTCCTCTAATTCCCTGTCCCGGTAGGGTGCCAGAACACAGTTTCTGGTTCCGAATCGTGGAATCTGGTGGTGGCGATGCAGCGGAACTCTTTTTGGAAAAACATCGAACTCCCCTTGGTTTTTAGGTCAAGAGGCAACTTATAGGCGAAGAGGGAGGCCGAGGGGGTAGCCGAGGCAGCCACACCACCCCAAAGGCGGCTGGCCTAGCTCTTGGCTAGTGGTGTGTGGGCCCTCGTGGCCCTACTCCGCCTCGCCTTCCGCTCGTGAGTCTTCTGGTGAAATAGGATTTTTGGCATATTTTCCGGGATTTTTCCTGATAGTTGATTTTCTGCACAAAAACTAGACACTAAGGTAATTCTGCTGAAAACAGCGTCAGTCCGTGTTAGTTGTATCCAAATAACACAAGTTTAGAGGAAGAACAATAGCAAAAGTGTTCGGGAAAGTAGATACGTTTTGGACGTATCAACTCCCCCCAAGCTTAGCTTATTGCTTGTCCTCAAGAAAATTAGTTGAAAACTGAGTGCGATAAAAGAAACTTTCACGAACACATTTGCTTCATAAGATGTATATATTCTCAGCATATGATCAACTACTCAGGCAGTTCATAATAAGGAGTAAGCAACTAAGTTTACTTAATAGTCATTGCAAGCTATGAAGAGCTTCTAACTCAAAAATAGTAAATGGCATGAAACATAAACATAAGCAACATTGCAATGCTCATAAAAATGTATGATAGAGTGGTATCTCGCTTGCCTTTGATTGTAGAGCAAACATAAATGCCAAGGCACCTCTGAAGTTCAAGTGAAGACTAGAAGTAAAGATATCAAAGATACAAGCATCAAAGTCATAACACAATTAATCAAGTTTTGAGACAAGCACATTACACTAAGAATGACAACTATGCTATTAGGAAAGTGCTCATAGAATAGGTGGTGACTCAACAAGGAAATGAAAAGGTTTTGAAGAGTTTGAAAGGATTCCAAATGCTGAAAGTATGGTACTCATTAGCTTTGAGCTCTCATTTCCCCTATCATAAGCATCTTTAAATGGTTAAGGTTAAAGTGACACAACTAAGAGGATATGCTTGACAAGTTATAAGTTAAAATCTCATGCCCCTTACTTACGAGTACCGAACCTCATGCTACTCAACTTCAGTCACAAGTAAGCTCTTGTCATTGTAAGTACATATGTATCATAGAGAACCGCCAACGGGGTACCCCTTGCACATGATACAAGAGCTATCCCATAATCAAAATGACAAGGCAAGCAGACAATGAGCATCTTAGCGATCTTTTTATTTGCTATTTGCATAGGTTTTATTGAGGATGCTTCATAGAATGCTCATTATGGTTATGCTGCAAGTTTCCACCATGATTAGGCATGGCTTAGGCTAGCGGCCCTGGCGTTTCTCTAACACATATACAAACTCCATGATCTTAGAAGTTCCCCTTTTATTTCACACCACCGGGATCCGTAAGCAAAAGAATCATGATATCAACGAGGTACAAAGTACCAGTGCAATGTTGAAAGCGTTCCCCATCATACATGGTTTTGCTAACTTCAACTTATAAAGCGCAAGCATATACGCAACAAAGATGGACGCAATGGTTCAAGATTATTAAGTGCAAGAAATTAAAGTGTGCCATCAAGTTCGTGAGAGATTTACTAACTAACTTTCTCATAATAAGCAAACATTTTATTCGGAAGAAAACAAGGCATACTAAGCATGCATAGAATAGCAAATGATGCTAATAGGTAGGTATGGTGGACACTTTTGGCAATATTGGTTTTAGGGAGTTGGAAACACGAGTAAAGCTTATACTCAGTGCAAGTGAAGGCTAGCAATAGTAAGGGAGCGACAAATGAGAGAGGAATAACTGTCATAATCATGCTTGCAACAAAACAGGACTAATCATGGCATGAAAGTGATTCAAGTCCCCTGAGGCAAAATAATTCATCGAGGCTTAACTGATTATTGTTTTAGTCATATGCATGCATGAGCATGTGCCAAGTCAATTCAAGTGAAACATTCAGAGGAGGATACCACAGTGTCATACCAAGTTATGAATAGAGAAATGCAAGCAAACGTTCAGACGACATGCTACAAACTATTAGCAAGCTGGAGTTAATGTCGTGGTGGTGTCACGGCAGATACCATGGATAGGCTAAAGGTGGGGACTAATACATGCTAGGTGAATCCAGGAAGGGATAGTGGTGTGATTCTCCACACAGAAGTTTGTATTGCTTTCCTTTCAAGATTACAAGTGCTCCTAGAGCTGTATTGGCGAGAGGAGGAAGAAGGAGCTCTCTTACTCTTGCCTACAGTTTTTCCCTAGAACCTTAGCTCAACTAGTCTCTATGGAATCATAAAACCAACCCCCTTCTACTGAAACCCTAGCCCCCCTTATATAGAGGAGGCTCTCCCCGCTTAGAGGGCACGTGGAGGCATATTCCTAAGAATATGCCTCCTCTCAAAGTGGTAACGCCGGGTGCTTTTCCCAGCCATACATGCTTTAGCTGCGTAAGCCTCTGTGGCGCCTGCGTCAGCCGACATGGGCGTCGTCACCCTTGTCAGCCATGACCCGGTGGTCCTGCCCTTGCTTGCTTCGCTCATGCAGTGCGTACCGGACCTTCTTTTTGACCAGAGAGATTCCTTCCTTCTCCCAGAAGCTAAGCGGGGACCCGGATCATAGTAGATCCGGCTATACCTATTCCTGCATACAAGTTTGACGGGCACTTCCGACTTACTCCTTAAGTCGGCTGAGACAATATTAGGCGACCCCCTCCTGGTCCGGGTTACCCCGTGATCCGGCCTGCCTTGAGGCGACCCGGCCAGCATCCGCTTTGACCCTGCCGAACCTCGGCTAACTCGGACCTTATACCCCAGAGTGACCCTACCCGGGGGTATCCCCCCAACATTAGTCCCCGAAGCTGGTGCGGTCTTAGCTGCCTTGGCCGCTAAGGACACATCAGGTTCATTTATGTTTGAGCCTTGGATGTTTAATTCCGGGTTAGCTCTTTATCTCGGATTATATGGATTTACGTTCCCTTCGCACGTTCCAAGTTTTCACTTGCCGGCCGGGTTACCACTGTGACTCGGATCTCATGGTTTTACTTTCCCTCTGCACACTCTAAGTTTTTGCTTGCGGTCCGGGTTACCATGGTTTGATCCGGGCCTTGCTTCCTTCTCTCATACGCCAACCCACGCGGAGGCTAATCATCACGTTGTCTTATTTTAAGGGCCTGCATAGTAACCGCCGCGGTAATTGTCAGTTATCACTGTGCGAAGGTCACGTCACACCTGCCTCCTCGTTTACCGCATCAGTGCATCACGTCACGGGATTGCTTCTGCTCTGTGGCCCTCTGTGTGGCTCCTCTACGATTGGCTGAGGCGTGCGATACACAGCCACACCATGTGGCTCGTTGGCGCAGCATGATCCCACTCACCCTCTCAGGGGGTGGTTAAGTAGCGGAGGGGCGCACCCCTTAGCATTTTTCCCACTTCTGCGCCCCTCTGCTCATTGCTCTTCTCCTTCAAGTTAACAAGAGGTTCGCAGAGCTGAAGAAACTCGGATTGCGCAATGAGGATGCTATGATCACGTTCGTGCGCAACCGAATCTCTCCCCTCCAGAAGCGCACCCACAAGTTGTGCCACATGAGTTTCGGTCGCGACCCCAACCGGACCTCCTCCTTCGAGCTGAGCAACATGGAGATTTTTCGCCGGGTTAAGGCTCTCTTCACCACCCACAGGGACTTCTCCGCCGAATGGACGTGGGGAATTGAGCACTTCTGTCGTGTGGGCTCCCTCCAGTAAGCTTCAAGGGCAAACTTATTTCGGATCAAACATGTGTCGGTTTTTGTTGTATTTTTGACTCTGTTCTTCATGCTTTCTCTCAGCTATTCCTTCAGCAAACTCTCGAGGATGGTATGGATCTGACCCTTAAGTGGGCACCGGACCGAGAAATCCCGGACGAGGAGGAGTCGGACCAGGAGATGTTTCTCCCTATGACCGACGCTACAAAATGACCCAGCGGTAAATTCTCTTCTCTTAGAGACTGGCCCGATGATGAGGATGACTCGGATGTCGACGTGATTGAACCTGTTGAGGCTGTCCCTCTTTCTTTTGCCTTTCCGGCATCAGCTAACCCCGGTGGGCATATCCACGAGGATCCTCCACTTGCTACGGGCGAGCCGGTTCCGGTGGCGTCGAAGAAGAAACATGGAGCCGCACCAAGTTCTTCCTCCGAACCCTCTCAGCCCACAAAAAGGCGAAAGAAGGCCGGAGACAAGACTGCCTCCAAGCCGGCAGGCAAAGCCCCGGCACGAAGGGACCGGAAACCCAAGGAGGCCGAAACCTCGGATGCGTAAGTCATTTTTCATTGCGTAACTCACTTTTCCTTGCATCGTGGTAATTTCTCTTCTGACATTATTCTCTTCTTCAGGGCTCCGGTGGAGGTCCCTCAGAGCGGATCAAGCATCTCTTCACCACTTCGATCCGGCCCTTCTCCTCCTCGTGACGACGAGTCACATCCGCTGAGCCCTATTCCGGAGGGTTCTGCGGCTGCTCCGGGTTCCGCACTACCTCGTCAAGAGGAACGCGACCTTGGAGCGGGAGGGGTCGGTCCAGCCGAGGCGATGGCATCCACCACTTCGACATCGCCGCAACCAGTAGCCACCGAGTCTATCTCAACACCAACACCAGCAGCAGTTCCAGTTAATCATAAGAAAGCAAGAACTACTAAGCATCCGTAAATAACATACACCCTACATGAACAGACTAAGCATGCCCACAATGATGAGTATATGTACAAAAATGAAAACAAATAGAGTTTGTTACCAGCCTCTTACCACACCTCAAGTTGTCATTAATCCTCATTATCGCCCCTCACCTGTGTGGCTTGAATAATAACATGAAACCAAATTCCACTAAGGACTGATGAACCCTGCAACAAACTTCACAAAACCAAAGAGGAGGAACAAATATTTTTGGTGTTTTTAATTTTCAAAGGCAAGAACAAAAAGGAAAAACAAGCAAAGCAAAATATTTTTGGGTTTTTCGAATAATTAAGACAAAGACAAAAGGAAAAAAGCAAACCAAGGCAAAAAGAAGAAGAAGCAAACAAAGAGAAATAACGGAAATATTTTTGGTATTTTTGTGTTTTAGAAAACAAAAGCAAAGAAAGAACGAAAACTAAAAAGAGAACGAAGCATGGATATACAAAGTACCGACTAAACATGATGTGGAGATGAGTGTGATGTCGGTGTAACTCCCCCCAAGCTTAGGCTTTTGGCCTAAGTGGGTATCAACCCCAAGCTGGCCAAGATGGAGCGCCTTCGTAGTATGGCGAGGAGGTACCCTCGTCCTGGTACGAGCTCGAGGACGCCCCACCGTAGTGCGCAGAGTAGTCGTAATAAGGCACATCCTCCTAGTGCTGCCTGTGGAAACCAAGCAAGTGGAGCTGCTCGTCCACCTCCTCCTTGGAACGCGACCACGGCCTCTTGTGAACACTGAACAAAGTAGACTGTGGCAAAGGAATCTCCCTTTCATCCCCGTCAGTAAACAACATCCTGTATACTAAACTGTCCAGACGTAGTCGGAGGACAAGTGATGTGTTTTCATGGTAGCAAGATCAAGCCTTTGTGGTGCCAATATAGTATCATTAGGATCCACAGAAAGTTCTAACGCAGTAACCATACGTGAAGCAGTAATGCCCCCATAAATAGGTCCCCTAGCAGCTAGGTGGCGAGCAATGAGAGAGCCAAGATTGTACCGGTTATCATTATTAAGTGCAGCAGCGAGGAAGTCTAAATGATAATTGTAGATATTACTTGTGTTCTCCCTACCAAGAATGCTAGTAGAAAGATAATTAGCAAAGTATCTAAGAGCTGGGAGTTGGATGTTTCTTATCTTCCCGCACTGAGCTACGCGGTCATCGTCATTAGTCACACTTCGATAGAGCTCCAGCAAATCAGCGGGTCGCCCTTGGATCTTCTTCACGGTCCCCATCATGCCTATACCTATAATGCTGCAAAATCTTTCCAACGACATGGTAATAGGCAGATTATAAATTGTGAAGGAAACAATTAACTGATAGAGGGTGCTAGTGAAAATGAAACTCTCAACGAAAGTTTTGGGGAGTACGGCATATTGCTCACTCTCATATTCCATGTATGAGGTCAAACCGACCCTCTGAACCAGTAGTAAGAAATCATCGAGGATCCCTGGAGCTTGCAAAAAGGTATAACAAGGAAAGGTAGATGGGTGAGCATCCCCCTCATCTCCTTCATTGCCAAAGCATGGTGCAATGAGATCTTCATTGTATGAAGGCCTAAACTGAGAGGCTGATCTTGAGGGCCATGACCTCCTAGGTGTGTCCCTCTCAAATATTTCTCCAAAGGTGTGGTTGTTCATCTTTGATATTCTGAAATTTAAACATCCATTACACAAGTGATTGCAAATTGAATATATAATGAAGGGCACTACTCATGGGGACTTGTAAGAGGCCTAAACATGCATCAAAAAAATATCTCTACACATTGAACAAGCTTACAAGCTCTCATACCCTGTCACCCGCAGCAGCAAAATACTCAAGATATAAACCACTAAACACAAATCTACTTGGACAAGCGGAGGAGTCACATACAGGAGAACAAATGCTCCAAATTTCAGCAGCAAAGATGGGCTGAGCAAGGAGATCGAAAAATCATGGGCAAGGGTAGCAAGAACATGATTTCGAGCAAAGAACTGATGTTTCCCCGGGATAGAGAAAGAAGTGAGAAGTGAGAGAGTGAGTGGAGGGCTAGGGGTGGCCCACACCATGGCCAGGTGCGCCCCTAGGCTGGCCGCGCCACCAGGTGGTGTGCCTGCCTGGTGGGCCCCCCTGGTACTCTCCAGGCACTTCTCTGCCCCTTTTTTCACGTAAAAAATTAATATGAATCTTCTGGAATTTTTCGAGACACTTTATTTTTGAGCAATTTTCAGGTATAGATGAATGATTTTCTGACGGAAAAAGTTTCTAGAAAGATGCAATGACAAAACAAAAACTTCAGAAGTTCTAGGACACTCTAACATGTAAGCAACTACCAACAGAAAGTAAACTAAACGAAGGCAAAAACTAGAAAACATAAAATAAAAGTAAACAAAGATAATCATGGTGAAAACATTGTTTTGTTCATTGAAATCCTTTTGTTAACAAGGTTGATCAGGTCTTGTTACCAAAACAATTTTATATGAAACAAAACTTTCTGTTCCACTAATGATTATGTTACCTCAACCTTGATAGCAATGGTCCTAATCATAATAGTTTCATATTTTTCTCTTGGTATGGGACAATATATTTCTCCAACTTGAATGCCCTCAACATGTTCAATTGAATTTAAACCATAAGCCCTATCAATCTTCTAGGGGAAATAGACAATATGCTCTTTGTCATTAACATAAAAAGTCACCTTTCCTTGATTACAATTAATAACAGCTCCTGCAGTATTAAGAAAAGGTCTCCCAAGAATAATAGACATATTATCATATTCAGGCATTTCAAGCACAACATAATCAGTTAATATCAAGCAATTATGAGCCACTTGAACAGGTACATCCTCACATATACCAATAGAAATAGTAGTAGATTTATCAGCCATTTGCAAAGATATATCAGTTGGTATTAGTTTTTCCAGTTGAAGTCTCTTATAGAGAGAAAAAGGCATAACACTAACTCCTGCTCCCAAATCACACAAAGCAGTTCTAACATAGCTATTTTTAATAGATCAAGGAATAGTTGGAATCCCTGGGTCTCCAAGTTTCTCTGGAACCTTACCATTAAAGGAATAATTAGCAAGCAAAGTAGAAAATTCTTCATTAGGGATCTTCCTTTTATTCGAGACAATATCCTTCATATACTTTGAATAAGGAGGCAATTTAATAGCATCAGTCAAAGGAATTTGCAAGAATAAAGGTTTCATCCACTCACAAAACTTATTATAATGTTCATCTTCCTTTGACTTGTGTTTCTTATCAGGGAAAGGCATAGGTTTTTGGACCCAAGGCTCTCTTTCACTACCATGTTTCTTAGCAACAAAATCTTCTTTAGTGTATTTAGTATTTTTAGTATGCCTTTCAGGTTCTTCAACTTTTTCTTTATCAGGAGCATCATTTTCTTCATTACCACTTTCAGTTTCAGCATCTGAGACAGATATACTATTAGGATCTTTAGCAGGTTCAGAAGGTTCTACAATAGTTTTATGTTTCTTCTTTCTTTTCTTAGGAGTAGTACCACTATTTTCAGTCTGTTGAGAATCCTGCTCAATTCTTTTAGGATGCCCCTCAGGATATAAAGGATCCTGGGTAGCAGCACCACTTCTAGTTCTAATTTCATAAGCATGTTTTTCTTTAGCAGCATTAACTAGCAAGTCTTTTTGTACTTTAATAAGCTGATCAATTTGAGTTTGGACCATTTGAAAATGTTTGACAAGCATTTTAACATCATTAGAGGTTCTTTCCACAATATCCTTCAACTCAACAATAGCTCTAGAGTTTTCCATTAAATGATTTTGCACCCTTTTATTGAAATTATCTTGCTTAACAATAAAAATATTGAATTCTTCTAAGAATTGATTAGGAGGTTTAGAGTAAGGGATATCACCTTCATCAAAATGTTGGAGAGAGTGAACCTCAATAGTGGATGAGTGGGAGATTGGCTTACATAATTCTTCTATAGGAGGTAAATTCTTCACATCTGCAGCTTTAATTCCCTTCTCCTTAAGACATTTCTTAGCTTCCTTCATCACTTCATCATTTAGTTCAATAACTCCCCTCTTCTTAGATGATGGTATAGGCGCAGGTATAGCTGGTTCAGGTATAATTGTTTCAGGTATAGTTGGTTCAGGAGGAGTCCAGTCTTCATAATTCTTGCTTATTTTGGCCATTAATTCCTCAACTTCCTTGGGGGTCCTATTCCTGAAAACACAATCAACACAACTATCTAGGTATGTCCTAGATTCTTCAGTTACTCCATTATAAAATATATCAAGAAGCTCATTCTTAGGTAATGGACATCTAGCCTATGGATGAATCAAAGCACAAAACCTTGCCCATGATTCAGGCAATATCTCTTTTTATCCCTGTTTAAAATCAAAAAGTTCCTGCAAAATAGCATGTCTAGCACTACGAGGAAAATATTTCTGCAGGAAAGTACTAATCAAGCAATCAGGGCTATCAATAGATCCAGGAGGTAAATTATTAAACCAAGTTTTAGCTTCTCCTTTCAGTGAAAAAGGGAAAATTTTAGCAACAAAGTAGGTGCGCATCTTAATATCATCAGAAAACAGGCCACTCATGGTAGAAAGCTCAGTCATATGTGCTACCTGATACATTGCAAATGTATCTATAATTTTTGATGTTCCATGCTTGGTTTTATCTACTTTCTTGTGTTTTGTCCACACTTTGGAGTAATTTTCATATGATTTCTTGGACTAACCTATTAACAAGAGCCAGATTACCCGGTGCATGTTTTCTGCTGTTTTGGTTCCAGCAAAGTCGAAAATGAATATTCTCGAATTGACGGGACAAAAGCCAAAGTCATTATTTTATCGGGGACATCTGGAGCGATACGAGACGGAGAAGGGCTGAGGGCGGCCACACCACTGCCGCAGACGGCCAGCTTGCCGTGCTGAGGATGGTGTGGACAACCTAGGCACCCCCTCGGCCTCTCCTTCCGCCTATATATTGCCTCTGATATGGAAACCCTAAGTACCCGATCAAAATTCCACGAAGAGTTCAGAGTCATTGTCATCTCCATCCCTAGATCGGAGGGATCTGAAGCTCTTCCGACCACGGAGAGGGGAATTCACCCTGGAGGCCTTCTTCATCATCATGCAAGCCTCCGGTGTGATGCGTGAGTAGTTCATCTCTGGACTACGGATCCATGTAGTAGCTAGATGGCTGGTTCTCCTCCTTTGTGCTTTCATATCTAGATCTTGTGAGCTCCTTTCATGATCAAGATCATCTATTTGTAATTCTACATGTTGTGTTTGCGGGGATCCGATGGATATTGAGATGCTATTTCAGATTGATTATTGATTCTATCATGTCTTTGTTATTTGTGATCTTGCATGCTTTCCGTTGTTAGTAGCTATCTTGGCCAAGTAGATGCTAGCAACTCCAAGAGTTAGTATTTATGCTCGATAGTGGGTTCATGCCTCTGGTAATCTGGGGAAGTGAAAAAAATCTCTAAGGTACTAGATGTGATGTTGCTACTAGGGAGAAAACAACAATCATTTGTTCATAGAACAGTCGTACTGTTTACTTTACATGCATTTGTAAAACAATAATCTGTTGCTTGCAACTTAATACTAGAGGGGGTTCGGATGATAACCTGAAGGTGGATTATTAGTCATAGATGCAGTTGGATGGAGGTCTATGTATAATGTTGTAATGCCCAATCAAGTTCCAAAGGAGTCAAGATGATTAGTATATGCATGTATTGCTTTCTCGATGTTTGTCAATTGCCCCGCTGTAATTTGTTCACCCATCATGTTATCTATCTTAAGGAGAGCCACCTCTAGTGAACTATGAATCCTGGTCCTTTTCTTTTACATACAATCTATAAACTATTTACTGCTTTGTGTTTACTTTCTGCAACCTATTACTTCCTTCCATTCGGTACGCTTAATCCTTTGTTTTCAGCAAAACCGGTGAGATTGAAAACCTCATCGCAAGTTGGGGACAGAGTTCTGTGGTTGTGTTGTGCAGGTCTCCACGTTGCTGCTGGCACCGGTAGTGTGCCCTGCCAACGTTCAGCTAGCAACACCTTTGGGGTGTTTCCTTTCTCCTACTGGATTGATAACCTTGGTTTCGTACTGAGGGAAAACTTGCTGTTGTGCTCATCATACCTTCCTCTTGGGGTTCGTCAACAAGCTCGATATATTTTGGGCCATCAAGCATATTTTCTGGCGCCGTTGCCGGGGAACGAAGAAGAAGAAGCTCCCACGTCAACCGCACGCCATTAAAAGATATTTTCTGGCGCTGTTGCCAGGGAGTCAAGGACATCTTCACAAGGGGAGTCCCTCATAACCAATCTCTTTACTTTGTTATTTTTTTTTGCTTTTTTTGCTTGTTTCTTTATCAAAAACACAAAAAATTTAGTTTTACTAGTTTGCTTTTCTTTGTTGAAAACACAAAAAAATTAGTTCCTATCTTAAGTTGCCATTATGTCTAGCATTGCTCCAATCACTATGTCACCTCAGGAAATGATTTTCACTTTTAAACAAGGAATTGAAGAGAGTTTCAAGGAAGCTTGGTCTAGAATCTCTGATCTACATGAAAAAACTGAGCCTAAAATGACTCAAAGCTTGTTCCTTAGCAGTTTTTACCTTGGAGTTTCTCTTTGCTATAGATATGCTTTAGATGCTGTTGTGGGAGGAGATTTCCTCCAATGCAATGAAGATGATGTTGTTAATGCCATAAAGAAGTTGGTCTTTACTTACAACTTGCCTAGCAAAAACTGATATTTCTTTCACAAACATATTTTCTAGATTGAACACTCTTGAGACCGGCACTGCTAGTTTGAAAGATTCCTATAGTACGCTTAGGGAGCATTACAACTATGTTCCAATAAACTCTGAACCCTACGAATGGCTTCCCACAGTAAAGATTGCTATAAACAATGAAACTTTTCATGCTCGTCTGTGATATCATGTCTGAATTTTGTCTTATGCCCAAAGATATTTATGAATCCTTGAATCTTTGGGGGCTTTCTGAAGGAGGAGAAGATATTTTTCTTGATAATAATGCCACAATATTACCCATTGGAATAGCTGAAGGAGTGTTTACAAAGATCCTAGGGAAAATGGTCTCTACTGATTATCTTGTTATTGAATGTGCAGGAAAAGGACAAATTACACTTGGAAGATCCCTCTTAAAACTCCTTGGAGCAATAATAGATGTGGAAAAGGGCACCATGTGCTTTGTTTCTCCACCAAGCATTCACAAGTTCCCCAAGCTTAAGAATAAAAGTAAGAGAGGCAAGGGCAAGAAATTTGGTTTTAATGCTTCTTCATTTGAGAACACTTGATTCTTTCTTGCTTCTTATGCCTAACTTAAAGGCGTTAAAGAAAAAGTACTTATTGGGAGATAACCCAAAAGTTTTAGATGAATTTTGGAAGTTATTACTTCAGTAATAACCGCTCCTTATTCTTTTTATTTGCTTTTTGTGCCAAGAGTAACCTCTAATGAGAGAGAAGTAATGATTGGGAAAGTTCCTGTCCCGAAACAGATTTCTGTGCTTCACCGTAAAAATTCGTGTAAAATCTCTGTACGTCCTTTCAGGCGTGAATTTTTGTGCTTCTGACCCAGGTTGTTATCTAACTTTCGTTAGTTAAACACTTTTTGATTTGAGCAACAGAAGGTCTTCGAAAAAATTCGTCTTTACCTGCTGGTCTGTTTTGACAGATTTCTGCCATTTTCTGCATTTGCTTCTTGTTGGTTCCTTTTTGAGTTCTTTTGGGGAATTGAGCTTTTTGAGGGAAGTGCTACAGTATCTAGTGTTTTAATGGAAGTTTTATTGGTGTTAGAACTGAACCTAAAGACCTATTATCTTGAGTGAACTAATGTTGCTAATAAAGATTGTGTGAAGTTTTGTATGAAGAAAAAAATTCAGGTGTATGGAAGGAATGAGTAATGAGATGAAGGATGGACTAAAGCTCAAGCTTGGGGATGACACGCGTGTCACCCCAAAAAAAATATCCAAGAAGTACAAGCATCAAATCTTGGGGATGCCCAAGGCATCCCCCTCTTCATCAATAAAAATCCCAGGTTTCTTCCAAACGCTTCATTTTTATTGTTTCATGCACAGATGTGTTGTTCTTGGAGCGTCTTATTTTTTGTTTTCGTTTTGGTTTTTCGTTTGCTTTGTTTGCTTAGTTTTCTGAATAAATTTGTTGGACCCCCTCTTTCATACATTGGTTTTCAAATAGTTTGGTTTGGTTTGGAAAAGGGTAGGAAAGTTCATGCTTAAGTGTTAAAGAGAGCTTGTTTTTGACTGTGGCCTATGCTTTGTCATGCCATGCTTGATATTGTTTTGGCTTTATGCTTAGTATTATTTGTTGTAGCATGACTTGTTATAAACAATTGAGATTGCTTAATGTGCCTTGGATGAATCATGCATTGTTTTAGCATATTAAAGCATAGTATTGTGGTATTCTTCTTTGATGCTTTATTTGGGTTGACTTGGCGCATGCTCACACCATGTTATGACTATCTCAAGTCACCATAAGCCTTTATGATCCTTTAGTTTTCAACTTGTAGTATCACTTTATGCTTTGATTAATGATGTTTTGTCGCTCTACATGATTATGGCCATTATTGCTCTCTTAGTTTGTCGCTCCCAGTCTTTTGCTAGCCTCCGCAACCAAGTCTGAGTTCCACTCATGCATCCAACTCCCTAAACCAAGTTATTCCAAAAAGTCCACCATACCTACCTACTAGCATATGCTATTCCAAGTATATTCACGATTTTATCTACCTTCCAAATTAAACTGTTTATGAGAAAATTAGTGATTAAAGCTCTCACGAACTTGATGGCACACTTTACTTTTCTTGCCCTTAATAAATTTGAACCATTGTGTCGTCTATGTTGTATATTCTTGCACTTATTGTTGGGGATTAGCAGAACCATGCTATCATGGGGAACACTTTCAACATTGCACTTGTACTTTGTACCTAGTTGATATCATGCTCTTTTGTCTATGGATGTCGTCGGTGTGAAATGAAAGGGGAGCTTGTAAGTCCATGGAGTTATGTATATGTGTTAGAGAAACGCCTGGGCCGCTGGTCTAATCCATGCTGACATGGTGGAAACCTGTAGCGTAACCATAATGAGCTGTCTATGAAGCATTCTTCTTATATAAAAAAGAGTCCTATATTGAGAAAAAAAGAGAAAAAGAAAAAAAAGAGATTATGAAAAGAGGAAAGAGAGAATAAAGCACCATATTCCCATGGTAAATAAGAAGATGCTCGTTGTCTGCTTGCCTTGTCATTTTGATATGGGGATTCTTCCGTATCATCGGGCAAGGGGTACCCCGTTGGCGGTTCTCTATGATACACATGTACTTACGATGATAAGAACTTACTGGTGACTAAACTTGAGTATCATGAGGAGCGTCCCTCGTATTCAAGGGACATGAGATTTCTAACTTATACTTTGTCAAGCATGTACACCATAGTTTGTTCACTTTAACCTTAATCACTTCAAGATGCTTATGATAGGGGCAATGAGAGCTGAAAGCTATTAAATACCATAATTTTTGGAAGCTATTTATGAGACTTGAATCCCTACTTCCTTCTATGAAGGCCTTTCTTCCACCATTATATTGAGTCTCCACCTTCTATCTTTATGCACCTACTTTGAGAGGATAGTGGCCATTCTTAGTTCTATGTGCATTGTCCCAAGACTTGTTGATTGATGCATACCTTGATATTGCTTGTTTTAAACTATTTGTATCTAGTCACTTTTATAAACTTTGAAGGTGTCCTATGCATTTATGTTCGCTACTCTATGAGGGACAAGCTGAATACTACTATGCTATGTTTTCTTTATGTGAAACAAACAAATGTCTTGCAAAGCATTGTTATTCATGAATCTTTTGTTTATGCCTTTTCATGTTGCATCATAGTTTCTTTGTCTTATTGCTAGAACTTTGTATTTCATGTTATGATTGAAGTACTATGATCCCAGCTTTGAATGTTTTACAAATATTTTGATCAAGTTTATGATGGTGCATGTCACCTCAAAAATTATTCTTTCTTTTTATCACTTACCTACTCGAGGACGAGCAGGAGTTAAGCTTGGGGATGTTGATACATTGCAAATGTATCTATAATTTTTGATGTTCCATGCTTGGTTTTATCTACTTTCTTGTGTTTTGTCCACACTTTGGAGTACTTTTCATATGATTTCTTGGAATAACTTATTAACAAGAGCCATAGTGCCAACTGCCTGTTTTCTGCTGTTTTTGGTTCCAGGAAAGTCAGAAAATGAATATTCTCAGAATTGGACGGGATAAAAGCCAAAGTCATTATTTTACCGGGGGACATCTGGAGCCAGAATACGAGACGGAGAAGGGCCAGAGGGCGGCCACACCACCTGGCAGCTGGCTTAGGCTTGGCACTGACCAGGGATGTGTGGCCCCCAGCACCCCTCGGCCTCTCCTTCCTCCTATATATTGCCTCCGACACGAAACCCTAAGTACCCAATCAAAATTCCAAAAAGAGTCTCATTGCCATCTTCATCCCTAGATCGAGGGATATGAAGCTCTTCCCAAGACCGCCGGAGGGGAATTCACCCTGGAGGCCTTCTTCATCACCATGCAAGCCTCCGGTGTGATGCGTGAGTAGTTCATCTCTGGACTACGGGTCCATGTAGTAGCTAGATGGATGGTTCTCCTCCTTTGTGCTTTCATGTCTAGATCTTGTGAGCTCCGTTCATGATCAAGATCATCTATTTGTAATTCTGCATGTTGTGTTTGTGGGGATCCGATGGATATTGAGATGTTATTTCAGATTGATTATTGATTCTATCATGTCTTTGTTATTTGTGATCTTGCATGCTTTCCCTTGTTAGTAGCTATCTTGGCCAAGTAGATGCTAGCAACTCCAAGAGTTAGTATTTATGCTCGATAGTGGGTTCATGCCTCCGTAACTGGGAAGTGAAAAAATCTCTAAGGTACTAGATGTGATGTTGCTACTAGGGAGAAAACAACAATCCTTTGTTCATAGAACAATCGTATTGTTTACTTTACACGCAATTCGTAATGCAATTATCCGTTGCTTGCAACTTATTACTGGAGGGGGTTCAGATGATAACCTGAAGGTGGATTATTAGTCATAGATGCAGTTGGATGGCGGTCCATGTATAATGTTGTAATGCCCAATCGAATCTCAAAGGAGTCAAGATGATTAGTATATGCTTGTATGCTTTCTCGATGTTTGTCAATTGCCCCACTGTAATTTGTTCACCCATCATGTTATCTATCTTAAGGAGATCCACCTCTAGTGAACTATGGACCCTGGTCCTTTCTTTTACAATCAATCTACAAACTGTTTACTGCTTTGTATTTACTTTCTGCAAACTATTACTTTCTTCCATTCGATACATTTAATCCTTTGTTTTTAGCAAAACTGGTGAGATTGACAACCTCATCGCAAGTTGGGGACAGAGTTCTGTGGTTGTTTTGTGCAGGTCTCCACGTTGCTGCTAGCACCGGTAGTGCGCCCTGCCAACGTTCAGCTAGCAACACCTTTGGGGTGTTTCCTTGCTCCTACTGGATTGATAACCTTGGTTTCGTACTGAGGGAAAACTTGCTGTTGTGCTCATCATACCTTCCTCTTGGGGTTCCCCAACGAGCTCGATATATTTTAGGCCATCACTACCGCACTTTCATTCCTACACCCACAAAAAGGTTCTTTCTCAACAATAGCTATGTAAGAAAGATCAAGAGAGAAATCATAATCCTTATATTTAATGTTTATGGGAGATGCAACAAACTTAGCAATATGAGATAATTTGGGTTTTATAGTACGCCTCTCAAGGAGACTCTTAATAGCACTCCTATCATGGGTGTTTTGACATTCTTTAATAAATTCATCGGTCATCTCAATATAACCGTCTTCAATATCATAACTCTCTCTAGACTCAGGTGAACTGACAGGTGTAGTAGTGTCTTCACTAGGAGTTTCAGTATCTCCAGCTATAGTTCTAGCAATCATAGCATCTAGGAAAGGACCTAATGAACCACTATTATCAAGCGAAGTAGAAGCAGCATCATAAGTATTAGAAGTTTCAGATTCAGCAGTAGTAGCAGTGTGTGTAGCATGTGTATGTGGTGGTGTAAGGAGCTTACTCATAACAGATGGTGAATCAAGAGCAACAGAGGTGTTCAGAACCGTACCTCTTCTTGTTGTGGATGGTAAAATAGGAACCTTACCATCACAAGACTTACCCATGATGGATGGATGGCAGTGAACAATAGTGATTCCAAGTGAACCTGATAAATAAAGCTATGCTCCCCGGCAACGGCGCCAGAAAATAGTCTTGATGACCCACAAGTATAGGGGGTGTATCGCAGTATTTTCAAGGGAAGTGAAACCCAATTTATTGATTCGACACAAGGGGAGCCAAAGAATATTTATAAGCCTTGCACCTGGAAACAATCTTGCTCATAGCAGTTTATCAGTAGCAACAATTTTGTAGTAGCAATAGCAAAGTAATAGCAGCAGTAAAAGTAAAGACAATAATAACAATTGCAGTAAACAGTAGGATTAAAGCATGGTAGGCATAGGGATGGATGGACGAGCGTTGCATGGACAAGACAATTCACATGGCAATCAAGACATAGGGCATTTGCAAACAAATAAGATAAAGCATCCAAGTACTAAATAATCATAGGCATGTGTTCCATATATAGTCATACATGCTCGCAATGAGAACTTGCACAACATCTTTTGTCCTGCCAGCCCGTTTGCAGCGGGGCCTCAAGGGAACTACTGGCAATTAAGGTGCTCCTTTTAATACAGCACCGGAGCAAAGCATTTACACTCCATGAACACATGTGATCCTCACATCAAAGCCATTCCCTCCGGTTATCTCGATTGCTGTCACTTTGGGGCCTTTGGTTCCGGACAACAACATGTGTATACAACTTGTAGGTAAGATCATAAACAATATTATCATAATGAATCAATAACATGTTCAGATCTTAAATCATGGCACTCGGGCCCTAGTGACAAGCATTAAGCATAAAAAGTTTCAACAAAGTCAAAAAGCACTAATAATAGATACTAGGCACCATGCCCTAACATCTGATGCCATTACACGAACGATCTCATCCAATCCCTACCATCCCCATATCATATAACGGGGGATTACCCACTCATAGATGGGGCAAACATGGATGATCGATGGAGAAGCGATGGTGATGATGATGGCGATGATCTCCTCCAATTCCCAGTCCCGACAGGGTGCCAAAACGCAGTTTCTGGTTCCGAATCACGGAATCTAGTGGTGGCGGCACAGCGGAACTCTTTCTGGAAAAACGTCAAACCCCCCTTGGTTTTTAGGTCAAGAGGCAACTTATAGGCGAAGAGGGAGGCCTAGGTGTACGGTGGTGTGGGCCCCTTGTGGCCCTACTCCGTTTCGTCTTCTGGCTCTATGAGTATTCTGGTGAAATAGGATTTTTGGCATATTTTCCGGGAGTTTTCCTGATAGTTGATTTTCTGCACAAAAACTAGACAGCAAGGTAATTTTGCTGAAAACAGCGTCAGTCCGTGTTAGTTGTATCCAAATCACACAAGTTTAGAGGAAGAACAATAGCAAAAGTGTTCGGGAAAGTAGATATGTTTTGGACGTATCATCATGCACTGCCTGTTTATACTATGTTATACTGCCTTCGATCGCAGTGCATGGGACGGTCTAGTGGTAGTGCTCAATTTTTATCTTTTTCTATTTTTTCACGATGCACTGCTCTTTTTGCATATACTGCTCATGTTTTTTTTGTCACGGATATTTTTTGTACCATGCATGGCTAACAGCAGAATACCTGTACACGAGTAGAGCAGCAGTGTGGCCACGTGGTGATCAGGGAGAGAAACACATGACTATTGCATGCGTGCGTCCGGTCACGCGTCGCCGTCGTCTCCAGAGCACGCATGCGGGATAGTCATCCCCACAAATGAATCCACTCTATCCGGGTTATCAGGGTCTGCTCCTTTCATGGATGGAGTCCGTAAATGTTCTAGGAAAACGCCAGGCGGGATTGGTCTGTGAGCTGATCCAAGCTTGGACAGCAGATCTGCCACTTCATTCTCCTCCCTCTTGACATACTTGACTTCGTAGCCATCGAAGCACTTGGCTATCTCGTCTACTTCGTCATTGTTGGGGATATACTTTCCGGGTATCCTCACAGTTCCTCACTGACCAGGGTGGCCCACTTCGGGTTAGAGCTTTGCTTCACGGGTGGCCCAGTCAGGGAGAAGAGATGGAGTCTAGTCCGGCTACGGGAAGGCCCAGAAGACTTACCGGCATAGGCCCATAGTGTTACTTGTAGTTCAAGATGTACTCTGTAACCGACTCTTAGTCGTAGCCGGATGGATCTCTCCTGTAAACCCTAGGCCGGATATCTATATAAGCCGTCCTAGGGAGAGCCTTTAGGGCAAACCACAATAGTCTACAATCTCAACTCGCACAGGCGAAACCCTTGTAACCCATATTCGCTCGCCATACATCGGATTGCTAGCAGAGTAGGGTCTGTCCAAAGCCATGGATTCAACTGGGTAAACTTGTGTGCTCACCATCCCGGAACACCGTACGTCTCACACCCCTCTCTTCTGCACGCCCCGAGGACCCCCTCATGGCGTACTTGTCATCAATCCGACGACAGTTGGCACCCACCGTTGGGCAAGTGAGCTTAGGATCTGCGTTCCAAGCAGAATCTGCGAGAATCGGAATCGGCGAGACTATCGCTGTTGGTCGCATCCTCTATGCCAGCGACGTCCCTCTCATCGTTCTTGACGAGATGTGGATTCCAGCTAGGGAGGTCGTGACTACATACACAATCATGTCTTTTGGCGAGATCGATGTTTACATCGGTTTTGCTGAACCTGTCCCACCCACCCTAGCGGTGATGATAGAGGCGGAATAATCTTCTGGGTCCCCTTTGTCCGCGGAGGCGGCAGAGTCCGGATCTCAGAAAACCCTAATCCCACCCAGCCCACACTGGCTGCGGAGATAGTGGAGAAATCCGAGCCTGAGGAAAACCTAGCGGTTAAAGCCGAATCTGGAGTGGATCTCCTTGGAGAGGCTGGATCCCAGATCGACCCACCCGCGGAAGTCGAAATCCAGGAGGAGCATATCAACGATACTGATTCCGGCTCTGATGACGCCGGGACAGACAGGCCTTTCCTAAGGTACACAATGCGACATATGATAATGCAAAACTCAGGCGTAGATGCAATTCTCGAGACCATCATAAGTTTCGACGAAGCTGATCGCGAGAGCCGCAGGTACCTCAGTAGGAGCACAATGCACTTTGTCGAATATGTTGGATCCGGATCCGGCTCTGCTGATGCTGGATACAACACCGACTATGTACGGGAGGCAATTGAAACAAACGCCGACGTACCCGCATCCTCGGATGAATCGATGACGTCGGCAGATTTCCGAAAGTTGTCCGCGGAGTATGAAGAGGAGTATAACTCCAAAACTATAGAGGAAGGAGAAGCCATGGATGAAGGATCCGGGGAACACTCTCCCAAAGCGCAGGATGACATGGAAGTCAGAGACAATCCCGAAGTCAAGATGTCCGAAAGTACCGATCAGAGCTTGACTCCGAGAAACGGACCCAAAGCCGTCTTTGCTACCGGCACTGCCAAGAAGGCAAAGAAGAGGAACAAGAAGAACAAGACCCTGACAAAAGACCCTCTGATAGAGGAGGTGATTGCCGAGGAATATGAGGAAGACTCGGATGGAGCACTTATCCCAGAAGAGCCAAAAAAAGAAGAATCGGTGGATGGACACGTGATCACTAAAGGTGCGCGTAAACTCATCGATGCTACTTTAACCACACCTATCCCTATAGCTGCAGAACTTACTGCTGAAGAGCTAGACGAAAGGGCCCAAGCCCTAGAAGAGCATCGTCAACAACTCCTGGATGAAGCTAAAAACATCGAGGGGGAAAAGAAACGCATGGCAACTAAGGATTACATGTCTCGGTTGCATCATAAGACCCGGAAACGTTACCCAGGTGACGGTAAATTTCCGGAAGTAAACATGGTCCTCTTTGAAGGAGATCCAGGGATGCCTCGTCTCGACAACAAAGGAGATCTGGTGTACCCAACACCAGTACAGAACACTGTCGCAGCTCGAGATATCCTGTCAAACAACCTAGGCCCAGAACAGGTTCGATTGGGCATCAAGCTACTCACCAAGGGTCTGGAGCAACAGATGGCTGCGAAATCCGGAAGTGGAAAACTGGTCTCCAAATCCGACCAGTGTCACACGGACTCCGCCTGGAATGATATAAGGCCCCAGCGTGTTCCAGAACAGCATCACCATTCCGACCGACGGGAAGACAACTACTCCAGAACCAGATCATCAGGACAGCATCGCAGACCAGCACGTGACTGGAGCAATGTCGCCCCAGCAGCCGAGCAAGAGGCCATCGCTGCACTATATCCGAGGAATCCTCCCCGACGTGTGTCAAACGATCAAAGGGGAGAAGATAAAGAGAAACGTCGGGAGGAGGATCGTCAAAAATGCCACCTCCTAGACAGGCAAGCCGTCCGGCTGAGCCTCACTGTAGTGGGGACGACGGACGAAGGAACGATGGAAACCATGCCGGAACAAGCCGGCAGGGGGCTCGTCGCAGTGAAGACCCTCCCCGGAACCGGAATAATGACGCTCCAGACGGAGGCCGACGATCAACCGGAAAAAATCCAGCTGCCCCACCCTCTCCACTAAGCAGTCATCACAACGGCTCTCACGGAGGACAAGGAGGACGACGTGGCGGAGGAGGTGGTGGTAGAAGCCGAAGTCCGGCTCCAAGGCACCGCAGCCATAGCCGAGATTTAGGATGATCTCTATCCCTGAACGACGCAAGGCGCATGATCAATTCCAACATAGAGGCACGGCGCTATGAAAACGATGATATCTACGTGGGCCCAAAATGCTTCGGACCACGCATCAGAGCTACAAAATTCCCGGAAGGATTTGCTATCTCAAGACATATCCTGGCCTACGACGGCATTGCTCGGCCAGATACCTGGCTATAGGACTTCTTCCAAGCTTGCTGCATCGCCAAAGGCGGAAACAACCTGGTCGCAACCCGATATCTTCCACTCATGTTGAGGAAGACGACACGATCATGGCTTAATGAACTTCCGGAGAACACCATCCACAACTGGTATGACATGCAAAGTGCATTGTTTCGGAATTTTGAAGGCACATACCGGAGGCCCTGTACGGTCGGTGACCTACAGCGTTGCACCCAGAAGGCCGGAGAAACTTGCCGGGATTACCTCGGATGATGGATCGACACCAAGAACTCCTGTGAAGGAGTAAATGATCAAACTGCGATTGAAGCTTTCATTGTAGGTCTCCCAATTGGTCTACTGCGCCATCGCTTGAAGTGTGACAAAGTCACTGATTTGGGAGAAATGATAGAAACAGCGAGCAAGTATGCAGATGCTGACGACGATGCAGAGGGATTACTCAATGCCGTAGCTGTGCCACAGTCAGCAAAACAACCAAAGCAACAAGCTCAGAAGCGTAAAAATACCCCGGAAGAAAAACCCAACACGAAAACGGTAGTGGTCACTGCTACTTTCGGGTCTGGAGGATGAGGAGGCCGCGACAGAGGCCGCGGGCATGGGCGTGGAACTTCAAGAGTCCAAGGTAGAGGAGACCAAAAACCAGGCAAAACCTACTCTTGGGCCGACATTGCCAATAACCCATGTGTGCATCACCTAGACGCCAATGGGGGCTCGTCCCACACCAACGCCGAATGTTGTTTCAATGACGATATCAAAAGAGATGACACTGCGGGCTACAAAGCTAAGCGGAAGAAGGGAAAGAAGAATCCCGAAAAAGAAAAAGAGACCAAGGAAGATTCCGACATGGAGGAAGCTGATGCTTCAAATCCCAAGCTGGAAGGGAAGAAAAAAATTTCCGACCAAGAAAGACACTTATGTCACCTTCCTCGGATCTCAACCAGCAAAGGTCAAGAAAGCAGTTCTACATGAGCTCAATGCAACAGTTCCGGCTGTCCCTCAATACTTGGACTGGTCGGAAGTGGCAATCACATTTGACCGTGCTGATCATCCGCCTAAGTTGCACAGGCGAGGAAAATATGCCTTAATCGTCAATCCACTTATCGACGGTTATGGTTTCTCCAAGACCCTCATGGACGGCGGCAGTAGCATCAATATTCTCTATGTCGAAACGCTACGCCGGATGAAGATCTCGGAGACCCAGCTGAACCATAGCTCTGTGATTTTTCACGGAGTTGTCCCAGGAAGACAAGCTAATTCCCTGGGAGAGATCACTTTGGATGTTACCTTTGGAACTCCAAAGAATTATCGGACGGAGGCACTTTCCTTTGAAGTGGTCCCGTTCAAGAGCGCATACCACGCTATATTTGGACGTCCGGCTTACTGGGCTTTTATGGCTCGTCTGTGTTACATTTATAATATGATGAAAATTCTAGGTCCCAACGGCGTGATCACCATCAGGGGAGACCCGAAGAAAGCGCGAGAGTGCGAGGATGGAAATGCTGCCTTTGCCGAAGTCGTGCTGCACGCCCAGGAGTACCAGGAGATCAAGAAGAGCATAGATCCGTCCGAGATGCCCGCAACGAAGAAGGAGGTGACAAAGCCAAATCCGGAGTTCAAGGCATCAGAAGAGACGAAGAAGACGCCATTGAAGGATGATGGCCCCTCCAAGGTGACCCAGATAGGCGTAGGCCTGGATAGCACATAGGAAAGCGCGCTCGTCAAGTTCCTCCAAGCAAATCAAGATATCTTTGCATGGCAGCCATCTGACATGACCGGAGTACCTAGGGAACTTGCCGAGCACTCTTTAAATGTAAACCCGAACGCTAAACCCGTCAAACAGTCCTTACGACGTTTCGACGATGAAAAGCGTATGGCAATAGCTAAGGAACTAGCACGGCTCGAGTTAGCCGGATTCTTAGAAGAGGTCATCCACACTGAGTGGTCGGCTAATCCTGTAATGGTCCCTAAAAAGGACACCACTGATTTAAGGATGTGTGTTGACTATACTGCCTTGAACAAGGCTTGCCCAAAAGATCCGTTCGCTCTACCTAGAATTGATCAAGTTATCGATTCTACGGCAGGCTCAGAACTCCTCTGTTTTCTCGACGCATATTCCGGTTATCACCAAATCCGGATGAAGGAATCTGACAAAGTCAAGACTTCATTCATAACTTCTTTCAGAACCTTCGGTTTTGTTACAATGCCCTTTGGGCTGAAGAACGCAGGAGGTACGTACCAGCGCATTATGCAGCGTTGCCTCCATGACGAACTCGGACACAATGTACACGCATACGTGGATGATATTGCGGTGATGTCCAAAAAGAAGGAAACATTGATTTCCGACTTGGAGGAAACATTTGCCAATCTACAAAAATACAACATCATGCTTAACCCGGAGAAATGTTTCTTTGGAATACCAGCCGGAAAATTGTTAGGTTTCATCGTGTCTCAAATAGGCATAGAGGTGAACCGAGACAAAATCAAGGCTATACTCAATATTTCTAGGCCAACTCGCCTTAAGGACGTACAAAGACTAACTGGTTGCATTGCTGCAGTCAGTCGGTTTGTAAGCCGGCTTGGTGAACGAGCCGCACCATTATATAAACTCCTGAAAAAGACCAAGGATTTTGTTTGGACTGGCGAAGCTGAAGCTGCACTACAATACCTGAAGAAAGTACTCTCATATGCTCCTATCCTTGTTGCACCGGAACCACAGGAACCGATGTTGCTTTATCATGCTGCGACAAACAAAGTCATTAGTATCGTCATGGTAGTGGAGAGACCGGAGGAAAATCAGGAACACCTGGTGCAGCGTCCGACTTACTTTGTCAGCGAGGTCTTGACAGAATCAAAACAGCGATATCTGCACTATCAAAAGTTGGCTTACGGTGTTTTTCTAGCATCTCGTAAGTTACGACATTATTTTCAGGAGCATCCAATTACCATGGTGAGCACAGCTCCCATGAGAGATATAATCAATAACAGTGACGCCACAGGACTCATCGCCAAATGGGGCATAGAGCTTTCACCTTTTGATATTGAGTATAAACCTCGGACAGCAATCAAATCCCAGATCCTTGCTGACTTTGTCGCTGATTGGACAGAGACGAAGGAGAACATGATCCTCTCTGAGTCGGAATACTGGACCCTTTATTTTGATGGGTCTAAGGCTCGAGGGGGCTCGGGGGCTGGCGTGGTGCTCAAATAACCCCAAGGAGATAAACTTCCATATGTATTGCAGATCCACTTCACAGCGACAAATAATATTGCTGAGTATGAAGCACTGCTGCATGGAATCCGTATTGCTAAGGATATTGGCATCCGGTGTTTGATGTGTTACGGAGATTCGGATCTTGTTGCTCAACAAGTGTCGGATATTTGTAATGCAAATAAACACATGGCAGCGTATAAAGCTGTCGTGGATGATATATCTAAATCGTTCGAAGGGTTTGAGGTTCAACACATCCCTCGAGCAGAAAATGAGGAAGCAGATGCACTATCTCGGATAGGCTCTGCGCGCAAAGAGGTCCCGGATGGCGCTTTTCTAGAGCACCTCAAAGTTCCCTCGATAAAGGGAGTAGATGAGGAATATCCGACCAAATCTGACTCACCTTTAATAGAAGTTCTGGCTATAATTCCCAGCTGGACTCAACCCTACCTTGATTATTTGGTAGATGGCAAATTACCCGAAGATGAGGTTCTGAGCCGGCAGATTATCCGACGAGCGAAATCCTACACGATAGTTAAAGGTGAGCTTTATAAGCGGAGTGTTTCTGGGTTTTTCAGCGCTGCGTGTCTCCGGAAGAAGGAGTGGAAATCCTAAGAGAAATCCATGAAGGCGAGTGTGGACACCACGCTGCAGCCAAATCTTTAGTGGCAAAAGCTTTTAGACACGGTTTTTTCTGGCTTACAGCTCAGGCAGATGCCGAACGATTAGTCAAGACATGCAAAGGCTGCCAAAAGTACGCCAAACAAGCTCATGTTCTGGCCGATCAGCTGCGAACAATACCTATAACACGGCCTTTTGCGGTCTGGGGGCTTGATATGGTAGGACCATTTAAACAAGCTCCAAGTGGATTTACTCATCTCTTAGTGATGGTGGATAAATTCACCAAATGGATTGAGTCTAAACCTGTCACTAGTTGTGATGGAGAAACAGCCAAAAGATTTGTCGAGGACGTTATAATCCGGTATGGTTATCCACATAGCATTATCACGGACAACGGGAGTAACTTTTTTATGGGATAATTGGCCGAATTCTGCAACGAGCAAAATATCCGGCTTGACATTGCGTCAGTTGCACATCCACAGGCTAACGGACAAGTCGAAAGAGCAAATGGTTTAATCCTACAAGGCCTAAAACCGAGACTCGGAGCACCACTACGACGTGCTGCGGGGGCTTGGGCAGAGGAATTACCCTCTATAATATGGAGTTTACGAACGACTCCGAACAGGTCAACCGGATACACACCTTTCTTCTTGGTCTATGGTGCAGAAGCACTTCTTCCTAGTGATTTGATTCACACTTCTCCTAGAGTGGCCGCGTATATTGAAGAGGATGCCAAGATTTCTCGACAAAAAGATCTCGACTTAGTCGAAGAAGTTCACATCGTTGCTGAAATGAGATCAACATCCTATCAGCAGAATTTACGCAAGTATCATGGCCAGAGAGTCAGAAACAGATCTTTCAATAAAGGCGATTTGGTTCTCTGGCTTGTGCAACAAAGAAAGCACAAACTTTCCCTGGTATGGGAAGGGCCCTTTTTAGTTAGTCGAGTATTGCATAATGGTTCATATTACTTAACTGACATGAGGCCAGTCAAAGAAAGATCTTCTACTAAGAAGAGAAAGAGAGCTGGAGGCAGTACAAATCCGGATGAGTTAGACAGACCATGGAATATTGCTCAGCTACGTCCCTTTTATTCTTAGTTTATCCTTCTTTGTAATCATATATATGTACATGTTCTGTGAGAAATAAAAGTTTTGGTTGCCTCAAGTTTTTCTGAGAAGTTTTTACCATCTTATTTCTGAATGATCATGTCATAGTCAAAAATCCCAGAATGCTTGAAAGTACTTTATGCTCATGTTCGTTCTGGTTTAGATTTCCGATTCTAAAAATTGCTACCCTCGGGTATAACTCCAAAGTTTCTAGTCTTTACTTTGGTTATTTGTCTGATTGCTGGATGCGGGTATTTTCCGAGTAGTGAATTGTTGGTACTGGAAGCCGGCTTTGTTTCCGAGTTTAAACTAGTTTAGCAATTGAGCTCCGTTGCTGTTTAAAGTTTCGAAGCGAAGGTTTAGCTCACGAAAGGGACGAGGCATAAAGCCAGATAAACGATAAGTATAGGCGAAAAAGCTCAAGTGCTTATGTAAACATTTTAGGCACACAAAAATTTAAAACCAAAAGTGCTGAATAGATCAAAAGCTTAGCACTAGCAAAATTATAGTACTTCATATTTACAGATGCATCATGTTTTTTTAGGATAATACAAATGTTTCTAGCAATCTATGATGCAGGAGGAGAAGAAGGAGCTGCCGACTCGCTGGATACATCGCCTTGATATCGTTCCGAGATGTCTGCATCTAAAGTGGTGCGTTCATCGTCTGAAACTTCTGCTGATTCTTCTGGAGGCGGAGGCGGAGTGTCCACGCGGGTGAAGAAAGGAGTTTCGTAGCTGGTCAAATCAGCCACGTGGCACCCATATCCGGTGCAGGAGTCCATAATGGCTTTGATGTCCTGCTCCTGGCCGTCTTCATCCACCTTGCAGTACCCTCTGGTCACTTGCCATATTTCCATGTTTCCATGGTGGCTCATGACCATGGTAAGAGCATTCTGCACTGCGGACCGCGCGTAGGACATATTCCAATCCTAGACAAGTTGCGGCATTTCCTTCGCCTTATCCCGCACCTGAAAATCCGACATGCTGTGCATGTCCGGAATCTTGAGAGCTTCGCCAATATCCTCAAGGGATTGGTGGAAGTCATGAAGCAGGTCACCGACTTGGGTAAGCCAGTACGTGCGGGGCTCGGAGGAGGAGGAGTCCGTCAAGTTTAGAGGACCTATACACAAAACAAGTTAAGAAAATCCGACATTGAAACAAGTCGAAGAAAATAGAAAAGTCAGACAGATGGAACATACCAAAAATGACGTCGTTAATCTTGGTCTTCTCTTCCCGAAGACTTCGGAGTTCAGTCCGGAGCGCCTCGGAAAGGTCCTTCTCTCTACACAACTCATTATTGAGGTCGAGATTTGCTGATTTTGAGCGGAAATCTTGCGACCGCGCTCGTCAGTAGCCATGGAGGAGGACTCGAGAACTTGAGCTATGCTCTTCTCATGATCCGCTTTGAGCTTATCCAGCCCTTGGCGAAGTTCCTTGTTCTCCACCACTAAGGTTTTGAGGTTCTTGGCCTCTTCAATCATGGCGCAGGATTGTTTTACCAGCGCTGTAAGTCAAAAAGAGCAACAGTTCAGAAAAATTCGACTATGAAAACATGAAAGACAAGGTTTGAGTCTCGAAATGTTTACCTTCGGCCTCATCCTTGGAGAACTTAAGTTCAGAATTTTTAAGTCAGAGAGCCTTGATCTCTCTCTGCTTGTCATGTACATTTTTCAACAAATCATGGTTATAGGAACATACTTTCTGTAAGTCAGAATACCCAAAGTCAGAAGTCTACTAAAGACTCGGGCTAATATTTTTACTAATATCAGCACGAGCCTTGGGGGCTACACTAGTTCATTCTTTGGCATCCTAATGAAGCATAAACCCGGATTATATATCCTACTTCATGCTTGGGGGATAGAGGATATAATATGAAATGAGGGAAAATAGGAGTTAGACTTCCGACTGACATATTGCTCGCGAGTGAGTTTATCCAAACTCGCATTTACTTCAACAGCGACCTTCTCGGCGAGAGTTAGAGGGACCACGAGTGTTGTTGGAAGCTCACCGGTCCTTATCCTCTCATCGCGAAGACACACTTGTGCAAGAAGGTCAGAGAACTTGATATCCTCTGCCTCTTGTGCTTCTTCTTCGACAGATAAGTTTCTTTTCTCTAGGCATTGCCTGGCCAGCCGCTGGATCTGTTCCGCAGATTTCCGGGACAAGCCAAACTTGGCAAGACCCGGATTGTGGAGAAGGTTTTCGGCGAAGATCTCTGCCGAGGGATCATTACCCGAAGAGGGTTCACCCTTATCTATACCTGACTCACTCATGGTGACGTCAGTTTGTGATTTAAGGATCACGGGCTTCGTTGAAGGAGCCAGATCTTCTGTGACATCCGGGGAAGGAATGACCACCGGTGTTACGGAAGGTTGGGGGGCAGGAGTCTGATGAGCTACGGCGGGAGAAGCCATGGAAAGTTTCGTCTGTCATAGGGGCTTCGAAGAATTTCCCTTCCCCTTACCCTTGATGAGCTGCTTAGCTCTGAGAATGTAATAAAGTCGAAAACGTTACATCTCGGAAGAAAATTCGAGTAAGGTACAAAGGCGGAAATTATGTTGAAAGTTACCTATTCACGATGGGCACCTCCTTTGTGCCGACAGCCACTGTCGGAGCCTTGCGTTTCTTAAGCGCGATGTCCGGCAATGGAACCAATTCCACCTCCTGAGAAAACTCTAGAGGATATCCCTCGGGAGGAGCAAGCTCTAACTCGGGGAGGTCGGCAAGCTGAAAAGAAGAAAACATATCAGTATTGCGATTTAACTTGAAGATTGAAACACGTAAAAAGGTTTATTGTTGGAAGCTTACCGGCACTACAGGGTTTTCTGCCGTATGCGTATCCAGAGAAACCTCCGGGATCCTCCTCTCGATCCGCTCCCTTATTATCCATTTAATCTGGCTTATGTAGCCTTGCAAGGTATATGCTCTAGGGCTAATGCGGAGAGAGTCTTTCTTGGACGACGTGATGGAGTGCATCAGTCGGTTTCTGTGGTACTGAAGGGTCTGGATCCGGCGGTACACCCAGCATTGGACCAAGTCGGATCCCTTCAGTCCTTTGTGTTTGATCAAATATTCGAGCCGCCTCTTAGCGAGGATCAGATCGTCACTGAGAGCCGGAGCAGCCTCGTCCCAAGATGGTTGGGCCGTGGTGGCTCCGTCGACAAAAGCCGGCAAAGCAGTAGCTTTGTCGGGAGCCGGAATATCCTTATGATAAAAGAATGTGGTTGGCCACTGTTTGACCGAGTCACTAGCTAAGATTTTGGGATATGCGCGCTCGCGTCTGAACGAAAAACTAATAGTACCGGTGATATAAGGAACACCGGCAGTAATAGAGTTCCTCCGGACATGAAAGTAATACCGGAATAAGGTCAAACTCTACATAATGCCGAGAAATCCCTCACACAAAGAAGCATAAGTGCTCATATCTAAAAGAGAGTTGGGAGGAAGATGGTGGAGTTGAACACCATAATGGTCAATCACCTCGGAAAAGAATTCCGAGGGAGGGAATGACAAACCTCTGTCGAGGTGGGTGCCGAAGTGGACCCGCTCGCTGGCGTCTTGAGTTGGGGACGGTCTCCGGCCGCTCCGCTTGATCGCCATGTGGAGGAGCCCTTTTGTCTCCATGCCGTGGAGCTTCTCATCATTTAGCACGCAGGGGATCCAGACCCCACGGAAGCTTTCCTTCTCCACCGTCGCTTCCTTCGCCGCCGTCGCCGCCGCTGCCGCCAAGACGGAGGAGGATGAAGAATCCATTTCTCCGGTGAGTGGGTGACCTAGGATGGGCAGCGCTGGGAGTTCTTGGGGGAAAGCAGGGGAGCTCTGTGCACGCAGGGGAGATTTGGAGGAGAGGAAAAGGCAAAGGAACAGGTAAAGAAAGGAGGAGGAGAATCCTCACCCCTTATATCCACCTAACCGCGCCAAGATTCGTGCAAATGCTACAGTATAACCGCCACGCATCGTGGATGGAACTGGGAAGGACCCACGCGATGATTACGTCGCCTCGATCTCCATGCACGCATTAAAACTGTGCCTCGGTTCCGCAAACCACGGATCCACCAACGGTCGTGCTGATAGGATGTCTGTCAGATGATGTGACTTGACCATGACTTGTGTCAGGTGGCGTTAGAGACCAAATTCCGGCTTAGTTTGAAATCAAGATGGAAAGTCTGAGTAACCTGTTGATAGGTACGACTTATTTTTAAGACCTGGATCGTATTTTTTGTTGTGAAGTTTCAGGAACCCTTCAAGATTCTGCAAGCCGAAGATCAAGCTAGACGATGATAAATCTGACTTTGGATCTTGGAGACTTCCGGGGGCTGCTATTGGGGATATACTTTCCGGGTATCCTCACAGTTCCTCACTGACCAGGGTGGCCCACTTCGGGTTAGAGCTTTGCTTCACGGGCGGCCTAGTCAGGGAGAAAAGACGGAATCCAATCCGTCTATGGGAAGGCCCAGAAGACTTACCGACTTAGGCCCATAGTGTTACTTGTAGTTCAAGATGTACTCTGTAACTGACTCTTAGTCGTAGCCGGATAGATCTCTCCTGTAAACCCTAGGCCGAATATCTATATAAGCCGTCCTAGGGAGAGCCTTTAGGGCACACCACAATAGTCTACAATCTCAACTCGCACAGGAGAAACCCTTGTAACCCATATTCTGGCTCTGCCGTATTACTGGATTGCTAGTAGGAGTAGGGTCCGTCCAAAGCCGGCGGATTTGAACCTGGGTAAACTTGTGTGCTCACTGTCCCGGAACACCGTACGTCTCACACCCCTCTCTTCCGCATGCCCCGAGGACCCCCTCATGGTGTACTTATCATCAATCCGACGACAGTCATGATATGCCGCCATCATAGGGTTCCGCGCGTTCCAGGTACCAACTACCTGTTGGGCAACCAAGTTCGAATCTCGACAACAAACTATGTGCTTGATGATAATATCTTTGTCCACATGAAGTTCGTGAATGAGATCTTCATATTCTTCCATGTTCTTGGTAGCATTGAAGTGGATCTGCAGGACGTACTGTAGTTTCTCCCTTGTTGGTGATTGTAGTAATACCCTAGCCCCTGATCCATTGAGTAACTTGGTTCTGTCAAAGTGCATGACCCAATACTCCGGCTCTAGCACAGGAATATCTTCTGGTACTTCTGTCCAATCTGTGATGAAATCCGCCAATATTCGTGATTTGATAGCATCGCGCCTCTTGTAGGTGATTTCGAAGGCCGCAAGCTCGATGCCCCACTTTGCCACCCTTCCTGTAGCGTCACTGTTTTGATAATGTCGGACAGTGGAGATTTGCTCACCACTGTGATGGGGTGCTCCTGGAATGGAAGTAATGCCTTAGCTTATGCGAAGCAAGGAAAACTCCATAAGCTAGCTTCTAGTAGTGCGGGTAACACTGCTTGGATTCCTTCAAGACCTTGCTTACATAGTAAAATGGACGCTAAACTCCATGCTCATGCGTTGGATCCTTGTGCTCCACCACAACGACGATGCTGATAACTCGGTTGGTTGCTGCCATGTATACTAACATTGGCTGCATTGACTCTGGTGCTACAAGTATTGGTGCAGAGTAGAGTATTCTCTTCAACTCCTGGAGTCCTGCATCTGCCTCGTACATCCAAATGAATGTGTTCGCCTTCTTGAGCAATTTCTAGAGTGGCATTGCCTTCTCACCAAGTCGACTGATGAACCAGCTAACTGCTGCAATGCAGCCTATGAGCCGCTGTATGTCCTTCAAGAATGTCAGACGTTTGATGTCGAGAATGGCCTTAATCTTCTATGGGTTGACCTATATTCCGCGATGCGAAATGATGAAGCCCAACAATTTTCCGATTGGGACCCCGAAGACATACTTCTTGGGATTAAGCATCATGTTGTACTTATGGAGGTTGTCAAAGGTTTCGTGCAAATCAGTGATAAGGTCATTTGATTTCTTTGACATCAGCGTGATGTCGTCCACATAAGCATGTATGTTGTGAACTATTTGGTCATGTAGGCAACGCTGCATCGTCCGCTGGTACATAGCACTAGCATTTTTAAACCCAAAGGGCATCGTGATGTAGCAGTACATGTCGTAAGGTGTGATGAATGAAATAGCCAATTAGTCTAGCTTTCGCATCTTGATTTGGTGGTATCCTGAGGATGCATTGATAAAACACAGAAGTTTCGAGCCAGCCGTCGAATCATTGAATTGGTCAATGCGAGGCAGAGCAAACAGATCCTTCGGGCACGATTTGTTTAAGTCGATGTAAATAATGCATATTCTTAATTCTTTGGTTCCCTTTTTGGGGACAAGTATAGGATTGTCCACCCACTGGGTGTGAATAACTTTTCGGATAAACTAGCCATAAGTAACCTAGCTAGCTCCTTGCCTATGGCTCGTCGTTTTTCATCACCGAAGTGTCATAGAGGTTGTTTCACCGGTTTTGCTTTAGGATTGATGTTTAAGCTGTGCTCGGCAAATTCCCTAGGTACACCCTTCATGTCGGCAGGTTGCCAGGCTAATGTGTCCCTATTCTCATGGAGGAACTCTACGAGCGTGCTTTCCTATTTGGGTTCTAGGTTCGAGCCAATGGAGGTGGTCTTGGAGGAATCTCCTTCCACAAGTTCCACCCGCTTGGTCTTGATGGCGCCCTTGAAGGCAGGTTCAGAGTCAGATATCTGTTTCTTTGAAGATGGCATCGACCTGGTGCTGGATCTCCTTGAACTCTTCACCATAGAGGACCGCTTTGGCGAAGGTGGCTTCGCTTGGCTCGCACTCCCTTGCCTTGGTGAAGCTTCCGGCAATAGTGATGATGCCATTTGGTCCAGGTATCTTGAGCTTGTTGTAGACGAAATATGGCCTAGCGAGGAAGGAGTGGAATATGTTGTGTCCGAATATGACGCGATACACGCTTTTGAAGGGCACCACTTTAAAGGACATGCACTCTTGGTGGTAACTGTTAACATCACCAAAGGCTACTGGAAGGGTGATGCAGCCAAGGGACTAAGCTTGTCGGCCAAGAATGACGCCATGGAAGATGGTGTTTCTCTGCCTTAGCTATGTCTCCATCAAGTTCATCTTATGGTATCAAGGTACATAATGTTGATGTTGCTTCTACTATCCACGAGGCACTTGGTGAACTCATTACCATCAATCAGTGGGTTGATGACCATGGCATACTAGTTCTCTGTTGGGATGAGTTCTGGATGGTCCTCTCTGTCCCAAGTAACTAGAATTTCCGACCACCTGATGTACTAGGGAACTGTGGGGAGGGTGGACATCAGTATCCTCGGAGAGGTTTTTTGGGCCCGGACAGTGGGAGTGCCAAGGAAGGTGTGGTAGACCGGAGCCTTTTTCTCAAAGGAGTTTTTACCCTTGCCATCGCCCTTGTCGGCAGGTTTAGGGTCCACGTCTTCACCCATGTCATTCGAATCCTTGTACTCTTCCTCCTTCTTCTTCCCCTTGCCCTTTCCTCGGGGTCTATTCTTCCGACTTCACTTGTAGCCGGACTCAGGGTCTTCCTTGAGGTCGTTGACAAACTTGCATTGGCGGTTGGTATGAGTGGCTTTACCGTTTGTGTCCAGATGGACGAAACACGGCATATCACGGTACTCCTCGTATGTTTGGGGAATGTGGGGTGCTGCAGGTGTAGAGTCACTCCGCTGCTGTCCACGACCAACCCCCTGCCACGACCATGTTGTTCGCCTTGGCCTCTGCCAGTCAAAGTCATGGCAACCATGTCAACTGCTTGCTTGTCTTTTGGTGGATTCTTCCACTTGTTATTGTTGCTCTTCTTGGCCTGGTTGGGGATAGCTAGTGCAGTTAGGGAGCCACGAGCATCGTCATCGGCAGCGGAAAATTTGCTAGCCTTGCCAATCATTGCGTTGAGGTCGAGCTTTCCCTTGTCTTGAGTGAGCTTCAGCGTATGCCAGAGCAGGGAAACCCTTTCCAGGCTGTCGATGAAGGTAGCCATAGCAGTTTGATCGTGTACTCCCACGCACGAATTTTTCATGTCGAGCCAGCGGGATAGGTAGTTCCTGGATGATTCATCATTTTCTTGTACACACTACTGTAGGTCAACGATGGTGTAGGGACGTTTGTACGTACCCTTGAAATTCTTGGTGAATGCTTCATGCATGTCTAACCAATTGCAAATTGGTTTCTCTGGCAACCATTGTCGGGCGGTGCCAGAGAGCATTACTAGGAGGTACTTGATAGCGACATTGGGGTTTCCCCCTGCAATTTTTATCGCTTCGCGGTAGTCCTGCAACCACGTGGCTGGCCTAGCAGCGCTGTCGTTTGGCTTGATGGTCTTGTCAATCCGAAGGCCCTTAGGATAAGTTGTGTCCCGGATAACCGGTTCAAAACAACGTGACCCCAGGTATGGCTCTTCCCGGGATTCTTGGATCCGATCAAGGCGTGAACACGCATCGTATGGCTTCGGTTGTTTCTTGTGCTGATATCCACCATGGGGAGGGAAGTTGTGGCGCGAGTTGTGGGACCTACGCGATCCTCCGCCATGGTGGCTGCTGGGTGGCGATGGTGGCTGTGGAAGCGGTGGGTTAGCCTTCTTGCTGCTCCCTCTGTGCGAATCGTCACACCTGTCGTTGTTGATTCACAGGCGTGGAGCTTCCTTGTAAGATTTTCTCATGTGTCCATCATTTCCACTGCGCCCTCCGTCATGCCAAGACTGCTCTCCCTAATCGCATATAACGATGCCGCCCTGAGGGCGTCTGATGGCTCGTGTATTAACAAGCTCGTTGGGGAACCCCAAGAGGAAGGTATGATGAGCACATCAGCAAGTTTCCCTCAGTTATGAAACCAAGGTTTAATCGAACCAGTAGGAGCAAGGAAACACCCCAAAGGTGTTGCTAGCTAAGCCTTGGCAGGGCGCACTACAGTGCTAGTAGCAACGTGGAGACCTGCACAACACAACCACCAAACTTTGTCCCCAACTTGTGATGAGGTTGTCAATCTCAACGGTTTTGCTGAAAACAAAGGATTAAACGTATCGAATGGAAGGAAGTAAAAGTTTGCAGAAAGTAAACACAAAGAAGTAAATAGTTTGTAGATTGTATGTAAAGGAAAGGACCGGGATCCATAGTTCACTAGAGGTGGCTCTCCTTAAGATAGATAACATGCTGGGTGAACAAATTACAGCGGGGCAATTGACAAACATCGAGAAAGCAATACACGCATATACTAATCATCTTGACTCCTTTGGAACTTGATTGGGCATTACAACATTATACATAGACCGCCATCCAACTGCATCTATGACTAATAATCCACCTTCAGGTTATCATCCGAACCCCCTCCAGTATTAAGTTGCAAGCAACGGATAATTGCTTTACAAATTGCGTGTAAAGTAAACAATACGATTGTTCTATGAACAAAGGATTGTTGTTTTCTCCCTAGTAGAAACAGCACATCTAGTACCTTAGAGATTTCTGTCACTTCCCCAGATTACCAGAGGCATGAACCCACTATCGAGCATAAATACTAACTCTTGGAGTTGCTAGCATCTACTTGGCCAAGATAGCTACTAACAACGGAAAGCATGCAAGATCACAAATAACAAAGACATGATAGAATCAATAATCAATCTGAAATAGCATCTCAATATCCATTAGATCCCTGCAAACACAACATGCAGAATTACAAATAGATGATCTTGATCATGAACGGAGCTCACAAGATCTTGACATGAAAGCACAAAGGAGGAGAACCAGCCATCTAGCTACTACATGGATCCGTAGTCCAGAGATGAACTACTCACGCATCACACCGGAGGCTTGCATGGTGATGAAGAAGGCCTCCAGGGTGAATTCCCCTCCGTGAGGTCGGAAGAGCTTCATATCCCTCCCGATCTAGGGATGGAGATGACAGCGGCTACAGACTCTTTCGTGGATTTTTGATCAGGTACTTAGGGTTTTCGTCCCGAGGGCATCTTATAGGCGGAAGGAGAGGTCGAGGGGATGCTAGGGTCAGCCAGACCACCCCCTGGCGCGGGCCAGGCCTGGCCGTGCGGCCAGGTGGTGTGGCTGGCCCCCAGCCCTTCTCCGTCTCATATTCTGACATCTGATGACTTCCGGAAAAATAGGCACTTTGGCTTTTGTCTCGTCCAATTCCGAGAATATTCATTTTCTGACTTTCCTGGAACCAAAAATAGCAGAAAATAGGCAGCTAGCACTATGGCTCTTGTTAATAGGTTAGTCCAAGAAATCATATGAAAAGTACTCCAAAGTGTGGACAAAACACAAGAAAGTGGATAAAACCAAGCATGGAACATCAAAAATTATAGATACATTTGCAATGTATCAACATCCCCAAGCTTAACTCCTGCTCGTCCTCGAGTAGGTAAGTGATAAAAACAAAGAATAATTTTTGAGGTGACATGCACCATCAAAGACTTGATCAAAGTATTTGTAAAGCATTCAAAGCTGGGATCATAGTACTTCAATCATAACATGAAAGACAAATTTCTAGCAATAAGACAAAGAAACTATGATGCAACATGAAAAGGCATAAACAAAAGATTCATGAATAACAATGCTTTGCAAGACATTTGTTTGTTTCACATAAAGAAAACATAGCATAGTAGTATTCAGCTTGTCCCTCATAGAGTAGCGAAAATAAATGCATAGGACACCTTCAAAGTTTATAAAAGTGACTAGATACAAATAGTTTAAAACAAGCAATATCAAGGTATGCATCAATCAACAAGTCTTGGGACAATGCACATAGAACTAAGAATGGCCACTATCCTCTCAAAGTAGGTGCATAAAGATAGAAGGTGGAGACTCAATATAATGGTGGAAGAAAGGCCTTCATAGAAGGAAGTAGGGATTCAAGTCTCATAAATAGCTTCCAAAAATTATGGTATTTAATAGCTTTCAGCTCTCATTGCCCCTATCATAAGCATCTTGAAGTGATTAAGGTTAAAGTGAACAAACTATGGTGTACATGCTTGACAAAGTATAAGTTAGAAATCTCATGTCCCTTGAATACGAGGGCCGCTCCTCATGATACTCAAGTTTAGTCACCAGTAAGTTCTTATCATCGTAAGTACATGTGTATCATAGAGAACCGCCAACGGGGTACCCCTTGCCCGATGATACGGAAGAATCCCCATATCAAAATGACAAGGCAAGCAGACAACGAGCATCTCAGCAATCTTCTTATTTACCATGGGAATATGGTGCTTTATTCTCTCTTTCCTCTTTTCATAATCTCTTTTTTTTCTTTTTCTCTTTTTTTCTCAATATAGGACTCTTTTTTATATAAGAAGAATGCTTCATAGACAGCTCATTATGGTTACGCTGCAGGTTTCCACCATGTCAGCATGGATTAGACCAGACCCAGCGTTTCTCTAACACATATACATAACTCCATGGACTTACAAGCTCCCCTTTCATTCACACCGACGACATCCATATACAAAAGAGCATGATATCAACTAGGTATAAGTACCAAGTACAATGTTGAAAGCGTTCCCCATGACAGTATGGTTCTGCTAATTCCCAACAAATAAGCGTTCCCCACGACACAATGGTTCAAGTTTATTAAGGGCAAGAAAAGTAAAGTGTGCCATCAAGGTCATGAGAGCTTTAATCACTAGTTTTCTCATAAAAAGTTTAATTCAGAAGGTAAACAAAAGCATGAATATACTTGGAATAGCATAAGGTAGTAGGTATGTATGGTGGACTCTTTGGAATAACTTGGTTTAGGGAGTTGGATGCATGAGTGGAACTCATACTTGGTTGTGGAGGCTAGCAAAAGACTAGGAGCGACAAACTAAGAGAGCAATAATGGCCATAATCATGCAGAGCGACAAAAAATCATTGATCAAAGCATAAAGTGATACTACAAGTTGAAAACTAAAGGATCATAAAGGCTATGGTGACTTGAGATAGTCATAACATGGTGTGAGCATGCGCCAAGTCAACCCAAATAAAGCATCAAAGGAGAATACCATTATATTATGCTTTAATATGCTAAAACAACGCATGATTCATCTAAGGCACATTAAGCAATATCAATTGTTTATAACAAGTCATGCTATAGCAAAGAATACTAAGCATAAAGCCAAAACAATATCAAGGATGGCATGACAAAGCATAGGCCACAGTCAAAAACAAGCTCTTTTTACCACATAAGCATGAACTTTCCTACTCTTTTCCAAACCAAACCAAACTATTTGAAAACCAATGTATCAAAGAGGGGGTCCAACCAATTTATTCAGAAAACTAAGCAAACAAAAGCAAACGAAAAACCAAAATGAAAACAAAAAAGAAGACGCTCCAAGAACAACACAATTGTGCATGAAACAATAAAAATGAAGCGTTTGGAAGAAACCTAGGATTTTTATTGATGAAGAAGGGGATGCCTTGGGCATCCCCAAGCTTTGACGCTTGTAATTCTTGGATATTTCTTGGGGTGACACGCGTGGCATCCCCAAGCTTGAGCTTTAGTCCATCCTTCATCTCATTACTCATTCCTTCCATACACCTGAAATTTTTCCTTCATACAAAACTTCACACAATCTTTATTAGCAACATTAGTGCACTCAAGATAATAAGTCTTAAGGTTTAGTTCTAACACCAATAAACTTCCATTAGAACACTAGCTACTGAAGCATTTCCCTCAAAAAGCTCAATTCCCCAAAAGAACTCAAAAAGGAACCAACAAGAAGCAAATGCAGAAAATGGCAGAAATCTATCAAAACAGACCAGCAGGTAAAGATGAATTTTTTTGAAGACCTTCTGTTGCTCAAATCAAAAAGTGTTGAACTAACTAAAGTTAGATAACAACCTAGGGCAGAAGAACAAAAATTCACGCCTCAAAAATACGTTCAGAGATTTTACACGAATTTTTATTGTGAAGCACAGAAATCTGTTTCGGGATAGCAACTTTCCCAATCATTACTTCTCTCTCATTAGAGGTTACTCTTTGCACAAAAAGCAAATAAAAAGGATGAGGAGCGGTTATTACAGAATTAATAACTTCCAAGACTCATCTAAAACTTTTGGGTTATCTCCCAATAAGTACTTTTCTTTAACGCCTTTAAGTTAGGCATAAGAAGCAAGAAAAAGAATCAAGTGTTCTCAAATGAAGAAGCATTAAGACCAAATTTTGTTTTCATAGGAGAAGCAAAAGAAATCTTCTCTCTTTTCTTAGGGAAGTGTTCTATACCTTTCTTGAGTGGGAGTTGATATTTAATGGTGCCTTCTTTCATATCAATAATGGCACCAACAGTTCTAAGAAAAGGTCTTCCCAAAGTAATAGGACAAGAAGCATTGCAATCAACATCCAAAACATAGAAATCAACGGGGACATAGGCATTGTTAACCATAATAAGAACATCATTAAGACTCCACATGAGTTTATTTTTATCATTATCATCAAGTGGGACATTCAAATAACAATCTTCAAGTGGAGGCAAATCAAGCATATCATAAATCCTTCTAGGCATAATAGAAACACTACTATCAAGATCACATAAAGCTTTGAAATCAAAGTCATTCACTTTCATATTAATGATGGGTTTCCAACCATATTCTTGTTGTATAGGAATAGAAGCTTTATGTTTCATCTTTTCTTCTTCAATCTTTATGAGAGCATCAGTAATGTGTTTTGTAAAGGCCATGTTCATAGCACTAGCATTAGGACTTTTAGCAAGCTTTTGTAGGAACTTAATAACTTCAGAGATATTATACCCATCAAGATCAAAATCAAATTTATCATCTAGAGTAGTAGAACTATTAGTAGCCTCAACACTAGTGGTGGTGATAGTAGAAACACTAATGTTTCTTGAAATTTCATCTTCTCTTTCCCACTTAGCATGTAATTCAGCTAATAGTCTAACATTTTCATCAATTCTTACTTGTATAGCATTAGTAGCTACAAAGGGATTATCATTAGTTTCAGCTTTAGCAGCCATTTTATTCAAAGAAGATTGAGCTTCAGCCAAAGATGTTATATTTCTTTCAGCATTAGAGAGTTTTTCCTCAATAGTTTTATTGAAAGCAGTTTGCTTACTAATAAAGTCTTTAAGCATAACTTCAAGTTCAGAGGGAGCACTCCTATTATTGTTGTAGGAACTTCCATAAGCATTACCATTGTTGGGAGGATATGGCTTATAATTGTTGTTGCTAAAATTGTTCATATAAGCATTATTGCCAAAATTGTTATTTCTTATGAAGTTCACATCAACTTGCTTTTCTTGAGCAACCAAAGAGGCTAAAGGAACATTATTTGGATCAATATGGGCCTTCCCATTAACAAGCATAGACATAATAATATCAATCTTATCACTCAAGGAGGAAGTTTCCTCAACAGAATTTACCTTCCTACCTTGTGGAGCTCTCTCAGTATGCCATTCAGAATAATTAACCATCATATTGTCCAGAAGTTTTGTTGCAGCACCCAAAGTGATGGTCATAAAGGTACCTCCAGCAGCAGAGTCCAATAGGTTCCTTGAAGAATAGTTCAATCCTGCATAAAAAGTTTGGATGATCATCCAAGCAGTCAGTCCATGAGTGGGACAATTCTTTACCAAAGATTTCATTCTTTCCCAAGCTTGAGCAACATGCTCATTATCAGATTGTTTAAACTTCATTATTTCACTTCTCATAGATATAATCTTAGCAGGAGGATAGTATTTTCCAATGAAAGCATCTTTGCACTTAGTCCAAGAATCAATACTATTCCTAGTTAAGGAATTCAACCATTCTTTAGCTTTTCCTCTCAAAGAGAAAGGAAACAATTTCAGCTTAATAATATCACCATCTACATCCCTATGCTTTTGCATCTCACAAAGTTCAACAAAGTTATTTAGATGGGCAGCAGCATCTTCATTACCAATACCAGAAAATTGTTCTCTCATAACAAGATTGAGTAAAGCAGGTTTTATCTCAAAGAAAGTATCTTCAGGCACAGGTGGAGCAATAGGTGTGCTCATAAAATCATTATTGTTGGTGCTAGTGTAGTCACACAACTTAGTGTTTTCAAGAGTAGTCATTTTTTTGTGTGTTTCAAATAAGAAAGCAAACTTGTAAAACTAATTGTTTTGTGTTTTTGATAAAGAAACAAGCAAACAAAGCAAAAAGAAACTAAACAAAACAAAAATAACAAAGTAAAGAGATTGGTTATGAGGGACTCCCCTTGTGAAGATGTCCTTGACTCCCCAGCAACGGCGCCAGAAAAGTTGCTTGATGGCGCGTGTATTAACAAACTCGTTGGGGAACCCCAAGAGGAAGGTATGATGAGCACAGCAACAAGTTTCCCTCAGTTATGAAACCAAGGTTTAATCGAACCAGTAGGAGCAAGGAAACACCCCAAAGGTGTTGCTAGTTGAGCCTTGGCAGGGCACACTACCGGTGCTAGTAGCAACGTGGAGACCTGCACAACACAACCACAGAACTTTGTCCCCAACTTACGATTAGGTTGTCAATCTCACCAGTTTTGCTGAAAACAAAGGATTAAACGTATCGAATGGAAGGAAGTAAAAGTTTGCAGAAAGTAAACACAAAGTAGTAAACAGTTTGTAGATTGTATGTAAAGGAAAGGACCGGGATCCATAGTTCACTAGAGGTGGCTCTCCTTAAGATAGATAACATGATGGGTGAACAAATTATACCGGAGCAATTGACAAACATCGAGAAAGCAATACATGCATATACTAATCATCTTGACTCCTTTGGAACTTGATTGGGCATTACAACATTATACATAGACTGCCATCCAACTGCATCTATGACTAATAATCCACCTTCAGGTTATCATCCGAACGCCCTCCAGTAGTAAGTTGCAAGCAACAGATTATTGCTTTACGAATTGCGTGTAATGTAAACAATATGATTGTTCTATGAACAAAGGATTGTTGTTTTCTCCCTAGTAGCAACAGTACATCTAGTACTTTAGAGATTTCTGTCACTTCCCCAGATTACCAGAGGCATGAACCCACTATCGAGCATAAATACTAACTCTTGGAGTTGCTAGCATCTACTTGGCCAAGATATATACTAACAACGGAAAGCATGCAAGATCACAAATAACAAAGACATGATAGAGTCAATAATCAATCTGAAATAGCATCTCAATATCCATCGGATCCCTGCAAACACAACATGCAGAATTACAAATAGATGATCTTGATCATGAACGGAGCTCACAAGATCTAGACATGAAAGCACAAAGGAGGAGAACCAGCCATCTAGGTACTACATGAATCCGTAGTCCAGAGATGAACTACTCACGCATCACACCGGAGGCTTGCATGGTGATGAAGAAGGTCTCCAGGGTGAATTCCCCTCTTCAGCAGGGTGCCGGGAAGAGCTTCAGATCCCTCCCGATCTAGGGATGGAGATGACGGCGGCTATAGACTCTTTTGTGGATTTTTGATCAGGTACTTAGGGTTTTCGTCCCGAGGGCATCTTATAGGCAGAAGGAGAGGCTGAATTGGTGCTGGGGTCGACCAGACCACACCCTGGCGTGGGCCAGGCCTGGCCGTGCGGCCATGTGGTCTGGTCGACCCCTAGCCCTTCTCCGTCTCGTATTCTGACATCTAATGACTTCCGGAAAAATAGGCACTTTGGCTTTTGTCCTGTCCAATTCCGAGAATATTCATTTTCTGACTTTCCTGGAACCAAAAACAGCAGAAAACAGGCAGCTGGCATTGTGGCTCTTGTTAATAGGTTAGTTCAAGAAATCATATGAAAATTACTCCAAAGTTGGAACAAAACACAAGAAAGTGGATAAAACCAAGCATGGAACATCAAAAATTATAGATACATTTGCAATGTATCAGCATCCAGGGGCGGCATTCTTGTACGATGGTGCGGCTGTGGGTCGTTGATGTCTACGCACTTCTATTCTTGTAGACAGTTGTTGGGCCTCCAAGTGGAGAGGTTTGTAGAACAACAGCAAGTTTTCCCTTAAGCTGATCACCCAAGGTTTATCGAACTCAGGGAGGAAGTGGTCAAAGGTATCCCCTCTCAAGCAACCCTGCAATCAAGATACAAGAAGTCTCTTGTGTCCCCAACACACCCAATACACTTGTTAGGTGTATAGGTGCACTAGTTCGGCGAAGAGATAGTGAAATACAAGTGGTATGGATAATTATAAGTGGTAACAGTGATAGAAGATAGCTTGATGGCGTGGAAAAGACTAAAGGCAAACTAAAATAAAGATGGAAGCAAGCAAACATGTAACAGATCTAGTTGCAAACTGTGTTTTAATGTTTAGAAACAAGGCCTAGGGATCATACTTTCACTACTGAACACTCTCATATAAATATATTCTCTTTATGATACTACTCTTAACTACTCTCCGGTTGGACACTCTAATCCATGGTAGGGCTATAACAACACTCCTCAAAGTATGCCTTTCCCATCTAGATAACCCCACACTGTCACCTTGAGTACTAGATGGTTCCAACAAACACCACAATTTCATAGAGACATCCAACTCCAAATATAACTCATAACAAGTATTTGAAATCTCTAGCCTAAGTGCCACCATGGTGTGCACACTGTCAACTTCACACACACGGGGAGAGCAGAGATCTATTAAAGCACTTGAGTAGCAAGGTAGATCTATAGATTACAAGCTCATGATCTCAATAAGATTATACATAGAGAGAGAGATGAACACATAGCTACCGGTAGAACCCTTAGCCTCGAGAGAGAACTACTCCCTCCTCATCATGGGAATCAGCAACGGTGATGGAGATGGTGGTGGAGATCGATGGAGATGGCTCGGCACTTCCCGTCCGGTGGTGTCGGAACAGAGACTTTCTGTCCCCCGAATCTCCCCTTCGGTGGCGGCGGTGTTGCGGAACTTTTCGTAGCTGGAGGCTTGATGATTTAGGGTTTTTGAATCGGGATGCATCTTATAGGCAAAGAGGCAAGGTCGATGGGCGGCCAGGGGGACCACACCACCTGGTGGCGTGGCTAGGGCTAGCCCGCACCACCATATGGTGTGGCCACCCTGTGGCCCCTCCCCATCTCGTCTTCTGGCTCCGTGAGTCTTCCGGTAAAATATCGACTTTGGCTTTTGTCCGGTCCAATTCCGAGAATATTGATTTTTTGACTTTCCTGGAACCAAAAACAGCAGAAAACAGGCAACTGGCACTGTGGCTCTTGGTAATAGGTTAGTCCAAGAAATCATATGAAAAATACTCCAAAGTTTGGACAAAACAGAAGAAAGTAGATAAAACCAAGCATGGAACATCAAAAATTATGGATACGTTAGCAATGTATCAGTCGTCACGATGTTGGGACTGTGGGGGTGGTAGGGAGCGACAGGGGTGAGCCTTGTCTCTATTGCCGGAGGATATTGGGATAGCATCAACCCTGTTGCACGCATCCCTCTGTCTTTGTTCCGTGAAACCTGTGTGGGATCCTTCATCGTGAGGAGATATTGGTCTGTGGCGGTTATTCATGCTAGACTGGCAAAGCTCCGGGTTGGACTTGAGCCTCTAGGAGGTGTCATTTTCGTGTTGCTTGCAATCCTTGGCGACGAGGTCATAGCCCTAGTCCACCGCTTTAGGTGACCTGTCTTGCTTGAGTACGTTTTTTGGTGATGACCATGTTGAGGGTGGGGGTTGGCATTTCTTGCTTCCCAGCCTTGTTGATGTAATGGTTAGCTTTTGTTGGTTTGGATGGATCCCACCCTAAGTTGTGTCAAACACCGAGATCACCGACGACATGATCCAGGGCTTTCTTTTCCTTGTGCTTCAATAGAAGTTGCTTGTACTCAGCCTACATCACTCTCGCCACCTTGATCGATTGATGTGCTTTGACCATATCCCTATCCAGCTGGGCACCCTGCTCTACAATGCACTTGGCCTCCATGAGGATCTCCTGGCACTTATCATCAAGCTGCGTAATAGTCTGAATATGGGCGACTGTTAGGGATTCGACAAGGAGCTCGTCGTAGATCACCTTGTCGGCTGGAGTAACCAAGGGGTTGCCGGCCATTGACATGGATGGTGGAGGCGGTAGGTTTATTTTGTTGGCAGCACTAGTGAAGGGTTCCATAACAGAAAACAAAAAAATTCCTACGTTGGAACTCCCTAATGCCCAAGATCTATCTATGTAGTAATGCAGTAACGACTGGAGCGTATAGAATACATACCCTTATAGACCATACACGGTTAACGTTCCGAGGGGAACGTGGTTGATGTATTCGAACTCGTGGCCGACCTCAAGGTCGCGAAGCTCCTCGCATGTCACCCCTTGCTCCATCTTCATCATGCAGCAGCTCCGGCTCACGACATCCAAGATGCCCTCGTATGAGGCAACCTCGAGGTTTCACACATATGGTGTACGATGATGACCTCCGACTCCTTGATCCCTGCCAGGAGTGTGGAAGTAGATCTCCATCTTGGAATCCCTACAGTGCATGTCAACACCCGGATTTTTAATCCCAGATGCCCGTTATGCCATACCTCGCAATCCCAGGATTACCATTTTTGCGAGACATAACGGATTGGATATCACAGTACATCATCCATTACAAACCATACATAAGGTCTTACACAAATAAGGATCTCATGATCCAGTCTGAATACAACAAGCGGCGGAAATAAAAGATAAGCGTAGTGGTGTGGTCCATCTTCAGGGGCACATGCAATGCTGACGAAGGCAGATAGTCCTAGTTATCATAGCCATCCTGCTGGCCATCATCTTGATAGTCTCCTTCATAGTCTGGCCGTGATAATAGCCAGGGACAAAATCCATGAGTACTCTTTAAGTACTCGCAAACTACCTCTAACAAGTAATATAGTTCTAAGTCAAGTATTAACTCTATGTTCAACTATAAAGTTAAGTTTGAAACCTAAGCTGAGTTCTGAAACAAAGAAAGATAAAATAAATTTCTAGAATCACTTAAGTTGGAAAGCTAGTATCATAAACACAACCCTGTTGTGGTCAAGTCAAGATTCATCATTCATTTCAAGTTATTTGGAAAACATCTAACAATGAAACAGTATGGCCATTCCAACTGTCCATAACCGCGGACGCGGCTATTCGAATAGTTTTACACTCTGTAGAGGTGGTACACTTTCACCACAAGATTCGATACATCTGTTAGGGATAGCCCTAAATCATCATACTTAGTATGCAGATAATCAAACATAACCTTCCCTTTACACACCCTAGTATAAGCACCTCTCATATGAGCATGGCCTCCCAACCATGACCATCAGTCATCTTGGGCACTGCATAGGTGGACATCATGAGAGGTAACTCAGCTCAAACCTCTCCCGCGAGGGAACTAATACTAATGCATATAAATTTCCATCTAAGCCTTACCCAATTCAGGTAGTGTGGTTGTACGGCAAATTTGGAATGGTATCGCATCCGAATCCAACCATCAGTTTTATAAAAGGGTTAAGGCTCATGCCTCATCATTTTCATCATCATAAACCATTTGTGTTTTTCAACACATGTCAAAACATCTCAATAGAATGACTCATCATTCCATGGTTTTCACAATTCATTTTTACCAAGTGCTCCCATCTAAAGTGACTCAAGTTTTTGATCTACTCTAAACTACTAAGTTAAGACTGTTCACTAAGGTTGAAGTGATGGGTTCAATCTCATGCCATAGAATGACATCTAAAGGTTTCTAACTAGGTCAAGTTTTATACTTTTTATGCTACCTTCAAAACAAGTAAAGAACTTTGTGTAAACTAAGGGAGGTAAAACTTGTAAACAAAGACTTGGGGGTAACTAATAGTTAAAGGGGGTGTGATCAAAGCATGCCCTAAGCATCTTTACTCATTCATCTCTCTTAATTCTAGCTTGCTAACCATAGCTTGCACTGTTAATGGTGGCTTGCAAGTACAACTTGCAAGGGTTAACTTGTATAGGGCTAGCTTGCCTTGGTTGGTGCAGTGGTTGAAGTTTTCTTCTTCTTCTTGGTAGAACTCCTCCTCCTTGTAGACTTGGTCGGTACAATCGTCTATAAATACATACGGAGTACACAATCACCAAACAATACTTAACTAGTTTAATTAGCATTCTAAGACACACATTTGATGATCTATTATCATCACAAGTATCACAAGTTTAATTCACTAGTTTCATTCTTGTTAATTTAGAAAAGTAATTTCTACTCATTGAAAAATTAACTAAGATTTAATATTCACCACTTAAAATATGGGATCATGTTGAAACATGTCATCACCACATATTCTAACATGTGGGAATGAGATTTAAAGGTTGGATCATAATTACTTTGGTTTAAGTTCAATATTTAATGATTTAAAGTGACTAGAAATGCCTATATAGCATTATTTTGGTACTATTCCAAAGTCACAGCATGTAAACCTTAATATTATTACAAATTTATATAGATATGATGAAATGTGATTTTTGAGAGTTGGAATCAACTCAAAATCTAACTTGGTTGATTTTATAAAAATGTTGCAAGTTGCAAATACTTCTGTTTTGTTATTTTTATTAGGAGAGATCTATAACTCTAATTGAATTAAATCCAACGGTCTTGGATAGACCATTTCAATACCTTTCAAACAAAATTAGTTTCATGCAATTTGGATTTATAAAACTCTCTGAATTGATTTTTAAACTAGAGGACATAAACTAGATTCAACTAAAAAGAAAAATCCAAATTTGAATGGCTGGGCTAGCGCGGGAATGAACATGGGCCGGCCTAGTGGCGCTCCGCGGTGTGGGGCTCAGCTGACAGTGGGTCCCGCTGGTCAGTGACACTTAACACGCGAAACGGTACGCGTGCTATGGGTCGTAGGATTAGAACTGGGATCTACGGCTGGGGATCATCGTCGACGACGAACAGGTCGTCGGCGAGCTCGAACCCTAGCGGCTCGGTGGGGGTCTATCGGGGACGTATCAGGGCTCTAGCAAGGTCGGCTAGGCGGGCAAATGAACTGGAAGACGACGGCGAGGCGAGGGGCGGTTGCGGCGGAGCTTGGGGTGCCCTAAATCGCAGGCGCCCTTCTCCTGCTGCTGCGGTGGCTCTGGCTCAAATTCCGGCAAGGCAGAGCTCGAGCGGTGTCGGCTAGAGGTGGGCGAGGTTTAGTGTGAGTTGGGGAGTGAGTGGGTGTGGAGAGATGAGGCTGGGGAGGCCGGTTTATATAGGCCCGACGGTGATACCGAGCGGTGTGGGAAGGTGACTCCGGCGAGGGTGGCATAGGGGGCTAGCAGCGTGGCTCGAGGTAGGGGAAGGTGGCCTGTCTCATGGCGGTGCTCTGAGGCTTAAAGGCGCGGCAAGGCGAGCTCTGTGCTGGTCGGGAGCATCACGCGCTCTGGGTGGCAGAGGCTGCGGGTTCAACGGCGAGCGGTGGCTGGGGTGCGTTGGGCGGCCAGTGGGGGTGTCTGGGGTGTTCCCTAGGTCCTGGCGGAGCGGTAGGCACGGGCTGCGGCCGAGGGGCGGTTTGTGCACGCGGGGACAGGGTACGCTCTGCGGGCGGCGTCGGCATGGTCGACCAGCTCCAGGCGTGGCGGTTCTTGACCGTTCTGGTCGCTGGCTCTAGGCTGGGGCTAGTTGGATGGTGGAGGTGGACCACGGGCGATGTGCTGGACAAGGTAAGAGGGGCTGGTGGCTGCTGTAGAGCGATGTTGCCTGTGAGGGTGCTCATGGTGCTCGGCCTTAATGGCCATGACCATTTGGTCGTGTGCACAGGGCTTGGCCGGGCTAGTAAAGGGTAGGGGTGCACTGGGGGGAACAAGGGGACAGAGTTAGGCACAAATGGTGACCAAAATTACTGCTCCAAATAGTGTTTTGAATTTGGCCAGATTTGTGCCTGCCACCTGTTTGATGAAATGGCCGCAGGAAGAAAACTTTTGAATTTTGGTTTCAAAATTTTTGGGTGATCTACACTAATGCTAGGTAGTCTCTGGTTGCAAGGGTTTTGAAAGTGGAGCCCATTTTGATGGTTTTTCAAATAGGGGTGATCTATGCATATGCATTGAATTCAATTTTCACATGCCATTTAAAATAAGCAAAAGAATGTTTTTAGCAGATCAAAAGGTGGGCCTTGGTACCTCATTATGTGTACTAGCAAGGGGTGCAAAGATCATGAATTGTTTCTATTAAGAAATGAGTGCTAGGAACATTCAAAGTAGTGTAGTGGATTAAAATGGCCAAAATGACCATTCCTCCTTTTTAATTGTTTTTGATTTGATTTTCTTTGGGAAAAGTTTGGGAAAGATGTAGATGATGTTTAAATCACCTAAGAAACATTTTACAAGCAATGGATCATAGAACCAAGGCAATTCAAATCAATTCCTAAGTTAAATGCACACACACATGAATGCTTTCATTTTTAATTTGGAAAAGTTTTTGTTAACCCTATTTTTGATGATTTAGATCTTGATAAGCTTGGGTTAAAGTTTTGGGATGTTACAGTGCAGTGGTGTGCTGCAGGTGCACCTTGTTCGCACAGCCTATACATGGGGCCATGGTCACAAGGGAGAGAGAGAATAGAAAGGCAACCAAAGGCCTTCTCCTTTTTGGTGTGTTATGTTGGTGTGTTTATTCCCACCCATGGGCACCCCTTTATATAGGGGGAGGGAGGTGTGCCCTCCCCTTTGGGTTTCCCATGTGGGACTAAACAAGGGAGAGAGGGGGGAGGTGGCACCATGGGCCCTAGGGCACCATGGGCCAGCTGGCCAGGGGTGGGCCCCACCCCGCACAGCCCAAGGTTGGCAGGGTGAGCCCCATGTGGCGGCTAGGCCTTGGCCCTATTGGCCCTTGGCCCTTCCCTCTTGCGGTTTCCCTCATGGGCCCTTTTTCCCTAGGAAGTTTGCCCATCAGTGGAATACCCTTTCAAATTAGATTTTAATATTATATTTAATATTAATTACATTAATTAACATGTCAATACATATTAAAAAATCCATTTTGACCTGAAACACCTTTCGGTTCCCTTTTGATTTCCTCCGAACAACTTCGGAACTTTCTCGGGATGGTTCCGGTTCTCTCACGGAACTTTTCTAGTTTCCTTTTCTCTTTCATACGGTGATTCCAACTTTACAGATGATCTCTAGCTCATCATACCCTTAAGTGTATTTCCCCATGGCTTGGGAATGGCACAGACATGATCCCATCAATGATCAATAGCAGGACCGGGATGCCCATAATGACCCCTGTGCATTCCACGATGACCATGTTGTTTGAACTGTAAAACGTCGAGTCCAATTCCTTTTATTTCTTCGATACGACTTGTCCGAGATCCAATCATTGATATCACATACCTTGTTCAATCTCATTGCTGTCAAGTTCTATTTTACTTGTTACCGTGATACTACATTCCCGTGACCTAGTCACATGTTGCAACATTTATGGATGTAATCTCACCAAGCTGGTCTTATGTATCTTATCTGACATGTGGGTGAACAAATCCCACTCTTGACACATAATTCCTCTACCCGCCCCTCCGAATACCTGAACACACCTTTATGATCATCGTCTAACCGTGTGACGTTTGATGTTATCTAAGTATTTTCGGGTGACAGTGATTGATATGGTCTCATGGTCTAAGGATAAAGAGACTACGTTTCTAACTATTGCAACAATGAGCTCTATGACTTGATCGTGTCGCAATCTTTGGGTAATGTCCATTACATCATTCAACAATGATATGACTTCATTGTCAGTTTGCTTTTTGTTTCATAGCACCATGATCAGGAAACCTTAATCTTCATCTGCCCAATGAACTAGTTGAATAGAGCCTATTAGGGATTTGGTTTGTTTCATACCACACCTGTACCAATGTTTCCACTTGATACAGGTATAGCACAATATGAAACTATTACAAACTAATTGAAAATAATAACCATTTTTTATTTGCCTCTAGGGCATATCTCCTTCAACTGGGCCCTGTGGCAAGTTCCTGCGGCTGCCGCGGGGATAGCTGAAGGGGCATGGCCTTTGCCGGGCCTGGAGGATCGACATCGTTTTTACCAATTGCCACCGCAGTTCTGGCATCAGCCGCTGCTGGCGAAGCTCTCCCGTCTCCCTGATTCTGCTGATCTTATGTCGTCACGGTCCCGATGGTCACTAGAACCTGGTGAGAGGTGGCGACTTTCTCAGCGTGCTCATGTCGTTTGAACTCCTTCTTGATTTCCCTCATGGCAGCATCGTATTCCTCCGAGTTGGCCTCTGAACCGCCGCCATCCATGCTGATGTCGATGTAAAGTGCGTCGAGCACTGAGTCGGAGTTAGCGTCAGTGTTTTTGATGGTGGAGTTTGAAGCGGAGGTTGTGTTGCCGGTGGGCTTGGTTTTTCCGGCTGCGGCGGTGATGTTGGACTCAACTTCCTCATTGGTGTCAGTGAAACTATTAACAATTGCGATCATCTCATTCAGGGTAAGCAAGCCGGCGACCTGTCGCATCCTGAGCGTATGCCAGAGAAGAGTGTCAGGCGTGAGCCCTTTGACAAAGTGGTACACAAGCTCATCGATGCGGTCTTCCTCCAAGGTTTCCCTCACCCTCATCCATCTAGCGAGGTACTCGCGTCGAGATTCCTCCTACCTTTGAACACAATGAGCTAGATCGAAGATGGTGACGACACCGACGAAGTGTGACCTCTGCTTCTCTAACACTTGGGGAAGCCAAGTGGATCTGCGGGGTTCTTCCACCACTATATCCTGCATAGGGGCTGACGAGGGTTAAACTCATCAATGCCCATTGTTATGGACTTTGGTTTTGGAGAAGGAGGGAGCACTAGAGGCATCAATCGTCTAGCAAACAAGCACACAGGGATGCAAGGTTTACCCAGGTTCAGGCCATGTAGAGGTCCTACTCCTGCTTGTCTGATATTGGAATTATCGAGGGAGTCGAAAGTTACATGGGGTGCATAGATGCAATATGGCGAGGTTGTGGAAACTAGGTTTGTGATTGTCCTCCTCTCTGCCCCCTCCAAGCCTTTATATAGATAGGCTAGGTCTCGGGTAGCAGGACGAGTCGGTTACAAGTTAGGGTTTGTCCCTTTAAACTTCCTATCTTAAGCTTGCCTTGAGCCGCAAGCAGTCGGAGTCTCCGTGGGTCACCCGAATCCTGGATTGGGCCTTGGTAACGTCGTGGGCTTATACCAGATCAGGCCATATATACCAAACTTGAGTACCTGTAAGGTATGCCCACGTCAGTAGCCCCCGAGTGTCTGGTTGAATCGCAGATTCGAGCGGAGACTTAGGAAGTCTTTCGAGTGCATAGCTGAGCATATTTTCGAGTGCTTTAACTTGTGTCATAGGGATTGCTAATATACGTGCCTGATTTATCCAATGTATCAGGATCAGTTAACTGCCTTAGGGTAAAACAACGCAATATACTCAAACTCGAGTCCCCGGACTCGAATTCAGAAAAGTGCTGGTGTAATTCGACTCAGGCTGTGGAGGTCTTATAGAGTCAAATCCTAATGTATAAGTGTGAGCACTCGACGTGTCCTTCAAGGCTTATTCATCGTACCTGCAGGTACGGATTATTTCTGGTAGAACGCAGCAGATTCATTGCCAGGCCTTATTCAGGTCTTATCTTCACGTTGTAAGCACAACATCCAAATTTTGTCATCGCGGAGATGATTCAGGTGACCCAGGAGACGTAGTCTCTTTGTAGGGAAAGTATGAAGCGGAGTCGCCATAGTTTTCGAGTGTGGATGTTATCAACACATAGTGTATTATATAAGAAAAATCATAGGGTGCACGGCTAGCGCTCCTTATGGGAGTAGCCCCCGAGTGCCTATTCGAGTCGTAGACTCGAGTGGGGACTATAAGTATTTTGCGACTGCTGTCATCTTTTGCTTGTTTCAGTCGAATTTGCTTTATGCGCTCCCTATGGGAGTAACCTAAAGTTCACAATCAAATCGTAGATTCAAGTGAAGGGTTTTTCGTAATGCTTGGACATTTGTAAAAAACTGTCGGGTACGCGGCCAGCGCTCCTGTTAGGAGTAGTCCCCGAGTGCTTGGTCGAGTCGAAGACTCGAGTAAGGACTAAAGTAGTCAAAATGTCCTGCTGGAGTTAATAACGTCAGTGCTGACAGTGAGATGACCTCAGTTGCCCACGTGAGAGGCTTTGACGTGACGTGATGAGTAGTGGGTCCTACTTTCTGACTTGGACTTGACCAGGCGTGCGTAATCTTCTGGTTTAACTATGTCTCCTCGATTCTCGCGCGTAATGGGAGAAGTGGGGCGACGGTTCATGGTTTACCCTGGCCACGCGTCTACATCGATGTGTGCCACACGTCTGGTATGTTTTCTCCTAGCCGTTGGATGGCATCTGTGGGGAGGTTAAGTAGAGGCTCGCCGTGCGCTAATTTCCCAACATCTCTCTTCTTGCTTGCTCTCCTCTGCCATTGTTGTTCTTGCTGTTCCATTGCTCGCATCTTCCTTTGTGGCACTTCGTATCTTCCCCAGCTACTTCCTACACTCGCACCGCTAGCGCAAGATGGGCAAGAAGAAGGGAGCCTCCGCCACTGTATCTGCAGCTACCGCTGTGGCGACCAAGAAGAAGGGCGCCACCACCACGGGCACCAACGCTGCCAAAGCTGGGAAGAAGAAGGGCATGGGGACTCACGTCACCAATGGATCATGGCGCCCATCTATCGTCAAGCCTTCTGAGATGGTCACCCAGCGCTAGGATGGGGCGCTCTCTGCTGTGGAGGATGACTCTCGCATTCCCGGCGACGAGGTAATCCCCAGTCCTCATGCTGGTTTTCAAGTGATGTTCCTTGTGTTCATCATTCGCGGTCTTTCTCTCCCCCTGCATCCATTTGTTAGGGGTCCTCTTTGTTTCTATGGGCTCCAGCTGCACTAGCTAACCCCAAATTATATCCTCCACATCGCCTGCTTCATCACTCTTTGCGAGTGCTGGCTCGGAATCGGGCTACACTTCGGCCTCTTCAAAAAACTTTTTAAGCTCAAACGCCAGTCAACGTCGGGTTCAGTAGTCTACGATATAGGAGGCTGAGGGATCCACGTCGACTCCAACATCACCTATTTCTCCATCAAGCTCACTGTGTTTGTCCAAGGATGGAGGGAGAAGTGGTTCTACATCCGCGACCAAAAGGCCAGTGGAGAACATTTCAGACTCGCACCCTTCAATCCAGTGGCAGCCTGCAAAAGGAGGAGGTCCTGGAAGAATGTTGTGATGCCCGCCGAAGTCGAGGAAACAGAGACCTTGTATCAGCATGTCTGCGACCTCGAAAAATGCATAGGCAAAGAAGTAGGCGGCGCAGAACTCATTCGCACTTGGATGCGTCGTCGGGTGTAGCCTCTGCAAGCCAGGACACACCCGATGTTTCGCTGGACTGGTACTAGTGATGTCACTCGTATCTCTGCAGAGGGCATCTCTTCTGGTGATGTAGACATGAGGTTTCGACTGCTGACCAAGTATACCACCAAAGAGGATCTCATGGGTGACTCAGTCGTGCCTCCATTCTGCGCCAGCAATCCTCCGCCTAAGGTGGATTTCTCTTTGAAGTTTATTGATTTTCGATTGCCTGTAGTTGCTTTTTGTTTATATACTGATGTTGTCTGCTGTTAGGACTGGACCGTGGCCGCCAACTTGCCTCCTTAGCCCGAAGGAATTATTCCTCGCGAGGTGGAAGAAGAGGACGAGTCGGGCTCCACCGTCCCTGTTGGGGAAGATGAGGAAGCCCCCGAGTCCAGCGATCATGGGACTCGCAAGCGCTCCCGTAGCAAGGATTCGGATGCCTCCTCATCAACGACGCCAGAGGGTCCTCCTGCTGCTGCAGACGAGCCAATCCCCGCCGTGCCTGTACGCGCCATGGCTCCTCCCTCTTGGAAGAAGCTGAGGTTGCCGAAGGAGTCGATGGGAGATTCCTTCGACCTCGACAAATTTGATGGGTAAGTTTTTATATTCTTGTGGGTTCATCTTATATTTCTCAAAGTCTTCTCCTTCTGATTTTGTGTTGATTTTGATAGTCAAACAGCATCGTCGTCTTCTGACGACTGCCAAATTGTCAAGGATTTTGGAGTCACAGACTCCAGAGATGAAGAAGTGGCAGTACAATCTCCTTCTCATCCGGTAGCGGCCCACTCCGGCGCCAACTCTTCGAGTTCCCCCCACACTGGGGGCGCTAGATGGTTGCACGGATGCCCACTCGACAGGAACCTTTGGAGTCCCTAGAGGAGCATGTAAGTGTCTTTTGCCGCTGGCAATCGAATTTTAATTGATGTTCACACTTTGTTCATTTTTGCTAATGTTGATGCTCCTTTTCTTTTGATGTAGCCTATCTTGAAGAACTCTGCTCGCCTCGCCGAATAGATTATTTCCTTGGGTCGGCAGCATGCCATGCTGGACGACCGCCACCGTGCAGTCGAAGGTTTGTGTTAACTTGTCTCTTCATTCTTCTTGTGTAGAGGTTTGTAAACTAGGTGTTGTCATGTTCTGCCGCTTGTAGGTGAGCATAATGAGCTTCTCTGTCGCGTCACTTCCCACGAGAAGGGACTTGCCACAGTGGAGAAGAAACATGCCGAGGTAGTCACGGGTCTAGAGGAGTCGCAAAAACGCGAGGAAGATCTGCGTGCTTCCACTACTGAGAGAGAAAAGTTGTTCGCAGAACAGCTTTTCTCTATCACAAAAGTGCTCTCAGGTATTATGCTGCTTCTCTTGCATTTTCCCCTGTTTTTGTATTCATGTTGCTATGCTGATACGTGTGTTTTTCAAATGCTACCGACGTGAACTTCGACGCCCAGGCCTTGAACCGCGCGGATGCCTTGGCTAGAGCCGTGGCTGTAGTCGAAGACCGTAGTGCCTCCCTCCAAGACACGCTTGGGAAAGCCAAGGGTGTGCTGAGCCACCTCTGAGAGGATATGGTTCCCAAGGCCAGCTTAATCGAAAATCTTGATGGCTTGATGGAATCCTTCACAGAAGGCATCCCAATGGACTTCAAGAATGCGCAGCGATCTGTCGATGCCACAATGGCACTCGCGATGGCGCAAGCCCATGGTATGGAGATGGACCCCAGCACGATCTTAGAGGCGATGCATGTCGATGCAGATGGCCAGCAGGTAGTGTTCGCTCCCTTTGCTGGTAGTTGCAGTAAGTATGGGCACCAGCTCGTCGATATAGTCACCAAATATTCTGCAGAGCTACGGCGAGTGAAGGCGGCGAAGGCTGCGGCATCTAGGGCTACAACTAGAAAATTTGTGGTGTCAGAGACTGCCACAGATTTGAGGAAGCCCCCGAAGTCGAAGTCGAAGTCAAAAAAGCAGAGCATGCCTTAGCTATCTTATGTAATAGTTTAGATTTCCTTTTGTTGAACCATATTTTGTGGGGGCACCCCTATTGATACTTTGCGGAATTTGAATGCACTCCATCTTTTATTGGTGGATAGTTGGTCTTATTTTCCTCTTGTTTGGCTGTAATAGGGTCCTTCGAGTGGTCCTCCTGACTCTCCTCCATCGATGCAACTGCGACGTGACCGCATTCAAAGGTGGAGGAGCTGTCGCTGCTTGCGCGACTGCGTGATCAGATAAAGCAGTTGGAGCGGGAGTTTCCATGATCCAAAGTAACACGGACATGTGGAAGTCAAAGTCTGAGAAGGTCAGTGACACATTGCAAATGTATCTATAATTTTTGATGTTCCATGCTTGGTTTTATCTACTTTCTTATGTTTTGTTCCAACTTTGGAGTACTTTTCATACACTTTCTAGGACTAACCTATTAACAAGATGCCACAGTGTCAGTTGCCTGTTTTCTGCTGTTTTTGGTTCCAGAAAGTTAGAAAATGAATATTCTCGGAATTGGACGGGACAAAAGCCAAAGTTGATTTTTTCTAGAAGACTCACAGAGCCAGAAGACGAGACGGGGAGGGGCCACAGGGCGGCCACACCATGTGGTGGCGGGGGCTAGCCCTGGTCGCGCCACCAGGTGGTGTGGGCCCCTGGCTGGCCACCGACCTTGCCTCCTTCTCCAAAAACCCTAGATCGTCAATCAGAAATCCATGAAAAGTTCCACAGCGCCGCCGCCACCGAAGGGGAGATTCGGGGGACAGAAAGTCTCTGCACAAGACCTGCCAGAGGAAGTGCCCTGAGCTATCTCCATCGATCTCCACCACCATCTCCATCACCATTGCTGATTCCCATGATGAGGAGAGAGTAGTTATCTCTCGAGGCTAAGGGTTCTACCGGTAGCTATGTGTTCATCTCTCTCTCTATGCATGATCTTATTGAGATCATGAGCTTGTAATCTATAGATCTACCTTGCTACTCAAGTGCTTTAATAGATCTCTTCTCTCCCCATGTGTGTGAAAGTGACAGCGTGCAAACCATGGTGGCACTTAGGCTAGAGATTACAAATACTTGTTATGAGTTATATTTGGAGTTGGATATCTTTATGAAATTGTGGTGTTTGTTGGACTCATCTAGTACTCAAGGTGACAATGTGGGGTTTTCTAGATGGGAAAGATGAACTTTGAGGTGTTCTGTTATAGCCCTACCATCGATTAGAGTGTTCAACCGGAGAGTAGTTAAGAGTAGTATCATAAAGAAGAATATATTTATATGAGAGTGTTCACTAGTGAAAGTATGATCCCTAGGCCTTGTTTCTAAGCATTGATACACCATTTGCTACTAGATCTGTTACATTTTTGCTTGCTTGTATCTTTATTTCAGTTTTACTTTAGTCTTTTCCACGCCATCAAGCTATTTTCTGGCACCATTGTCTTTTATCTATACCACTTGTATTTCACTATCTCTTCGCCGAACTAGTGCACCTATACGCCTGACAAGTGTATTGGGTGTGTTGGGGACACAAGAGACTTCTTGTATCTTGATTGAAGGGTTGCTTGAGAGGGATACCTTTGACCACTTCCTCCCTGAGTTCGATAAACCTTGGGTAATCCACTTAAGGAAAAACTTGCTGCTGTTCTACAAACCTCTACACTTGGAGGCCCAACAACTATCTACAAGAATAGAAGTGTGTAGACATCAAGCTATTTTCTGGCGCCGTTGCCGGGGAGGTAAGATAAAAGGTATTCACACCGGAGGATTAAAGAAGAAGAACCTCCCATGGCAAACGCCTATTTTCTGGCGCCGTTGCCGGGGAGGTAAGGTAAAAGGTACTCACATCCTCCGGTGTGAGTGCTCGGAGTTATTTCCTTTAGATTCTGCAATTTTGTCTTTTTGTTTCTTGTTTTCACTAGTTAGGCTTAATGGAAAACAACAACAAAATTAGAGAGCTTTATAGTATTTATCTTGAGTTAGGACATGAAGTGTTTGAAGAGAAAATTAAAAAACCTATGGAACTTTATTTGCATGCTAATAGCAATGTTGTTAGTATGGATTCTTTGGACACCATTATTGCTAATGCTATGGAAAAGTCTAAGCTTGGGGAAGCTATTTTTTATGAAGATGATCTTTTTAGTTCCCCAGCTTTGGAAGATAGCTATTCTATTGCTTATGATGATACCAAACCTCCAATATACGATGATTATAATGATGAATATGATATTTTCAGTCCACCTACTATTGAGAATAAAATTAATGATTACAATATGCCTCCTATATTTGATGATTATGGTGATGAGAATAATAATGATAGCTATTTTGTTGAATTTGCTCCCACCACAATTAATAAGAATGACTATGCTTATGTGGAGAGTAATAATTATTATATGCATGTGGCTCATGATAAGAGTGTTTTATGTGATAGTTATATTGTTAATTTTATTCATGATGCTACTGAAAGTTAATATGAGAGAGGGTAACATGGTTTTATGTGTCTCAACAATATTAAGTTTCCCCTCTTTATGTTGAAAGTCTTGAAGTTGCACTTGTTTTGCTTTCCTATGATTGTTTCTTTGTGCTTTCATGACTTGTTTCTTTACAATATTCCTATGCATAGGAAGTGAGTTAGACTTAAATGTGCTTTGAATTTGCTTATTGATGCTCTCTTTTACTTCAATTCATATTTCTTATGTGAGCATCTTCTCAAACTATCATGACTAACTTAAAGGTGTTAAAGGAAAATACTTATTGGGAGATAACCCAAAAGTTTTAGATGAGTCTTAGAAGTTATTACTTCTGTAATAACCGCTCCTTATCCTTTTTATTTGCTTTTTCTGCCAAGAGTAACCTCTAATGAGAGAGAAGTAATGATTGGGAAAGTTGCTGTCCTGAAACAGATTTATGTGCTTCACCGTAAACATTCGTGTAAAATCTCTGAAAGTCTTTTTGAGGCGTTAATTTTTGTGCTTCTGCCCCAGGTTGTTATCTAACTTTAGTTAGTTCAATACTTTTTGATTTGAGCAACATAAGGTCTTCTAAAAAATTCGTCTTTACCTGCTGGTCTGTTTTGACAGATTTCTGCCATTTTCTGCATTTGCTTCTTGTTGGTTCCTTTTTGAGTTCGTCTGGGGAATTGAGCTTTTTGAGGGAAGTGCTACAGTATCTAGTGTTATAATGGAAGTTTATTGGGTGTTAGAACTGATAAAACTTATTATCTTGAGTACACTAATGTTTCTAATAAAGATTGTGTGAAGTTTTGTATGAAGGAAAAATTTCAGGTGTACGGAAGAAATGAGTAATGAGATGAAGGATGGACTAAAACTCAATCTTGGGGATGCCACGCGTGTCACCCCAAGAAATATCCAAGAAGTACAAGCGTCAAAGCTTGGGGATGCCCAAGGCATCCCATCTTCATCAATAAAAATCCAGGTTTCTTCCAAACACTTCATTTTTATTTTTTCATGCACAGTTGTGTTGTTCTTGGAGCGTCTTCTTTTTCGTTTTCGTTTTGGTTTTTCGTTTGCTTTGCTTTCTTAGTTTGCTGAATAAATTGGTTGGATCCCCTCTTTCATGCATTGGTTTTCAAATAGTTTGGTTTGGATTGGAAAAGAGTAGGAAAAGTTCGTGCTTAAGTGGTAAAGAGAGTTTGTTTTTGACTGTGGCCTATGCTTTGTTATGCCATGCTTGATATTGTTTTGGCTTTATGCTTAGTATTCTTTGCTGTAGCATGACTTCTTATAAACAATTGATATTGCTTAATGTGCCTTTGAAGAATCATGCGTTGTTTTAGCATATTAAAGCATAGTATTGTGGTATTCTCCTTTGATGCTTTATTTGGGTTGACTTGGCACATGCTCACACCATGTTATGACTATCCCAAGTCACCATAGCCTTTGTGATCCTTTAGTTTTCAACTTGTAGTATCACTTTATGCTTTGATTAATGATGTTTTGTCGCTCTGCATGATTATGGCCATTATTTCTCTCTTAGTTTGTCGCTCCTAGTCTTTTGCTAGCCTCCGTAACCAAGTATGAGTTCCACTCATGCATACAACTCCCTAAACCAAGTTATTCCAAAGAGTCCACCATACCTACCTATTAGCATATGCTATTCCAAGTATATTCATGCTTTTGTTTACCTTCCAAATTAAACTTGTTATAAGAAAACTAGTGATTAAAGCTCTCACAAACTTGATGGCACACTTTACTTTTCTTGCCCTTAATAAACTTGAACCATTGTGTCGTCTATGTTGTATATGCTTGCACTTATTTGTTGGGGATTAGCAGAACCATGCTGTCATGGGGAACGCTTAACATTGCAATTGGTACTTTGTACCTAGTTGATATCATGCTCTTTTGTATATAGATGTCGCCGGTGTGAAATGAAAGGGAGCTTGTAAGTCAATGGAGTTGTGTATGTGTTAGAGAAATGCCCGGTAGCTGGTTCAATCCATGCTGACATGGTGGAAACCTGCAGCGTAACCATAATGAGTTGTCTATGAAGCATTCTTCTTATAAAAAAAGAGTCTGATATTGAGAAAAAAGAGAAAAAGAAAAAGAAAGATTATGAAAAGAGGAAAGAGAGAAAAAAGCACCATATTCCCATGGTAAATAAGAAGATTGCTGAGATGCTCGTTGTCTGCTTGCCTTGTCATTTTGATATGGGGATTCTTCCGTATCATCGGGCAAGGGGTACCCCGTTGGCGGTTCTCTATGATACACATGTACATACAATGACAAGAACTTACCAGTGACTAAACTTGAGTAGCATGAGGAGCGGCCCTCGTATTCAAGGGACATGAGATTTCCCACTTATACTCTGTCAAGCATATACACCATAGTTTGTTCACTTTAACCTTAATCACTTCAAGATGCTTATGATAGGGGCAATGAGAGCTTAAAGCTATAAGTACCATAATTTTTGGAAGCTCTTTATGAAACTTGAATCTCTGCTTCCTTCTATGAAGGCCTTTCTTTTACTTTTATGTTGAGTCTCCACCTTCTATCTTTATGCACCTACTTTGAGAGCATAGTGGCCATTCTTAGTTCTATGTGCATTGTCCCAAGACTTGTTGATTGATGCATAGCTTTGATATTGCTTGTTTTAAACTATTTGTATCTAGTCACTCTTATGAACTTTGAAGGTGTCCTATGCATTTATGTTTGCTACTCTATGAGGGACAAGTTGAATGCCACTATGCTATGTATTCTTTATGTGAAACAAACAAACGTCTTGCAAAGCATTGTTATTCATGAATCTTTTGTTTGTGCCTTTTCATGTTGAAACATAGTTGCTTTGTCTTATTACTAGAACTTTGTCTTTCATGCTATGTTGAAGTACTATGATCCCAGATTTCATTGTTTTACAAATACTTTGATAAAGTTTATGATGGTGCATGTCTCCTCAAAAATTATTCTTTCTTTTTATCACTTACCTACTCGAGGACGAGCAGGAGTTAAGCTTGGGGATGTTGATACATTGCAAATGTATCTATAATTTTTGATGTTCCATGCTTGGTTTTATCTACTTTCTTATGTTTTGTTCCAACTTTGGAGTACTTTTCATACACTTTCTAGGACTAACCTATTAACAAGATGCCATAGTGCCAGTTGCATGTTTTCTGCTGTTTTTGGTTCTAGAAAGTCAGAAAATGAATATTCTCGGAATTGGACGGGACAAAAGCCAAAGTTGATATTTTACCGGAAGACTCATGGAGCCAGAAGTCGAGACAGAGAGGGGCCACAGGGCGGCCACACCGTGTGGTGGCGCAGGCTAGCCCTGGCCGCGCCACCAGGTGGTGTGGGCCCCCTGGCTGGCCACCGACCTTGACTCCTTCGCCTATAAGAGCCTCCCGATACCAAAACCCTAGATCGTCAATCAGAAATCCGCGAAAAGTTCCGCAGCGCCGCCGCCACCGAAGGGGAGATTCGGGGGATAGAAAGTCTCTGTTCCGGCACCCTGTCGGACGAGGAAGTGCCCCTAGAGCTATCTCCATCGATCTCCACCACCATCTCCATCGCCATTGCTGATTCCCATGATAAGGAGGGAGTAGTTCTCTCTCGAGCCTAAGGGTTCTACCGGTAGCTATGTGTTCATCTCTCTCTCTCTATGCATGATCTTATTGAGATCATGAGCTTGTAATCTATAGATCTACCTTGCTACTCAAGTGTTTTAATAGATCTCTTCTCTCCCCATGTGTGTGAAAGTGACAGCGTGCACACCATGGTGGCACTTAGCCTAGAGATTACAAATACTTGTTATGAGTTATATTTGGAGTTGGATATCTTTATGAAATTGTGGTGTTAGTTGGACTCATCTAGTACTCAAGGTGACAGTGTGGGGTTTTCTAGATGGGAAAGATGAACTTTGAGGTGTGTTGTTATAGCCCTACCATCGATTAGAGTGTTCAACCGGAGAGTAGTTAAGAGTAGTATCATAAAGAAGAATATATTTATATGAGAGTGTTCACTAGTGAAAGTATGATCCCTAGGCCTTGTTTCTAAGCATTGATACACCGTTTGCTACTAGATCTGTTACATGTTTGCTTGCTTCTATCATTATTTTAGTTTTACTTTAGTCTTTTCCACGCCATCAAGCTATTTTCTGGCACCAGTGTATTTTATATATACCACTTGTATTTCACTATCTCTTCGCCGAACTAGTGCACCTATACGCCTGACAAGTGTATTGGGTGTGTTGGGGACACAAGAGACTTCTTGTATCTTGATTGCAGGGTTGCTTGAGAGAGATACCTTTGAACACTTCCTCCCTGAGTTCGATAAACCTTGGGTAATCCACTTAAGGGAAAACTTGATGCTGTTCTACAAACCTCTGCACTTGGAGGCCCAACAAATGTCCACAAGAATAGAAGTGCGTAGACATCAGCCAGCACTCGCGAGAAGTATCTCCTAGACGAAGTTGCACAGTTGAATGAGCAATTTAAGTGTTAGCTCTCTATCTCCTTATCTTCTTCTTTAGCCATTCGTAGCGATGCTCTGTCTTATGCTCTGGTCTTGCTTCTTTGTAGTTGTTAGCGCTCGTCATTCGCAGGATGAGAGGGATCGGGTTGCCATTCGAATGAATGACTTGAACCAGGAGCAGTTGCAGGCTAGTGGGTAGTTCTGGGTGGACCACGATCGTGCAGTCGCACTAGCGACGCTACAGGATCATGCATCGCGGGTGCTTCAGTGTTTGAAGAAGGCGTAGTCGTGCCTTAAGTATATTTTTTAGGCGATGTTTCCCCTGTACGTGGTGCCTTCAAGCTTGTTAGCTCTGCTGGCGAAGTTGCAAGACATCAGCGCGGTCCTCGAGTGTGTGCGCCAACAGCTGGTCACAGGTGCCAAGGCTGCATTGGTGCTTATTTGATTGCATCGGCTAGATGTGGACATCGCGGCTGTTGCCTCTGGACCATCGCTGCTGTCAGAAGGGATGACCTGGAATATGGTGTCGCACTATCAGGCGGTTGACTAACCAGCCGAGGATATTGTAGATTTCTTTGAAGAGCAAACAAATGTGCTCCTTTTGCGGCAGTAGTGTAATGTAGACCTGCACATAGATGTACAAGTGTTGTAAAATTCATACAATTGTGTCGGGTGTGTTTGATACCAGTTAATGTAAAGAGCTTGCTAGCTTGTATATATTTTTCGAGTGTAGGATAATCTGCAGTTCTTTTTCATTAGCCTGACGTATGTTTATCTCAGCACCTTGCCAACCTGTCAGGTGCATTGCAGATGGGTTGTTTTTATCAAGGGTTCGATTGGTAGTGCGTCAACTACTCAGGATACTGTGTTGTTCATAGAACAAAGTGTAAAGGGTGGCACAGCCCCCGAGTGATATAATCGTGAGTAAAACAGAAAGAGACACAAGGTTTGGGACACTTAGCTTTATTTATTCGTAGAATATCACGAGGTACAATGTGTGACTAAGTAGCCTGGCTGAATAGCCTTATTTGTAAAGTAAAAACATCTAAGGATAGAAACGGCGCAGCTGCACGATGTTCCAGGGATTGGAGTATGCGACTCCACTTTCTAAGTCTTTAAGGCGATAGACACCACCTAGGATTACTTCGATAATCACGTAGGGTCCTTCCCAGGGGACTCGAGTTTGAGGTGCCCTTGCTGCTTCAGTCGCAGGACCAGGTCTCCTTCGACAAAGGATCTGGGGTGTAGCCTTCTGCTGTGGTAGTTGTGGAGGTTCTGCTGGTAGATCGTGGATCTCTCCGCTGCAATCTCGCGTGCCTCATCAAGGAGGTTGACGGAGTCTTCAAGTGCGAGAGTTGATTCTGTCTCGTTGTATGCTACCACCCACGGGGCTTTGTAGCGCACTTCTGTGGGTAGCACCGCTTCGGCACCGTGTACCATGAAGAACGGAGTGTAGACCGTGGCGATGTTTGGAGTTGTGCGCAGGCTCCATAGTACTGATTGTAACTCGTCGGGACAGCACCCTGCAGCTCTTTCGAGTGGCCGAAGGAGCCTTTTCTTGATTCCGCTGCAGACGAGGCCATTGGCATTTTTGACTTCACCGTTGGTCTAAGGGTGTGCCACGGAGGTGTAGCTGATGTTGATCCCCAGTTTTTCGCAGAAATCCTGGAATTCCTTCGAGGTGAAGTTTGTTTCGTTGTCCATGATGATGTTGTGTGGCACCCCGAATCGGAAGATGGTTGACTTGAAGAATTTGACAGCGCTGGCTCCTGATCGGTTTGTCACTAGCATGGCCTCAATCCACTTGGTGAACTTGTCGACTGCGATGAGGAGGTAGACGTATCCTCTGGGGGAAGACTTATGGAGCTTGCCGACCATGTCGAGTCCCCGTTGTGCGAAGGGCCATGCCATGGGTATTGGCCTGAGCTCCATGCCAGGTGCGTGCGGTTTGTCCGCGAATCGTTGGCAGGCGTTGCAACACTGGATGATGTCTTTGGCATCGCGCATTGCCGTTGGCCAGTAGAATCCAGCTCGTAGAGCTTTGGTGACGAGGGCGCGACTTCCGGCGTGGTGCCTGTGAGTGCCTTCGTGTATGTCAAGGAGGATGGCTCTTCCGTCCCTGTTGGTGACGCACCGCTGAAGGACTCTTGTGATGCTGCGCTTGTACAATTCGCCATTGATAAGGGCGAATGCCTTGGATCGTCATGCTATATGACGCGCATCAGTCGGGTCATATGGCAGCCTTTTGCTGAGAAAGTATGTGATGTATGGTTGTGTCCAGGATGGCTCGATCATCATGACCTCCATTGGGCCTTCGAGTCCTATGTCTGGCTCCATGTTGTCGAGTGCCATTGGTTCACTGGGTGGCGTATCCCCCGAGTCCTTTGTAGTGCTAGCTTTAGGTTCTGGAGCTTTGGCTTGATGGAGCGCTTGCATATGCGCTCTAGAAATACTCCAGGTGGCACTTGGGTGCAGGTGGATCCGATGTTGGCGAGTATGTCCGCCTCCTCATTGCTCGCGCGGCCGATGTGTCATAGCTTGCAGCCGTCAAAGTCCCCCTCAAGTGCATCGTAGAGGTCGTGGTAGGCGATCATGTTGTCGCTCAGAGCGTCGCACTCGTTCATTGTTTGGTTGACCACCGGTTTGGAGTCGCCATAGATGACGAGTCACTTGGCGCCGCAGGATTTTGCCATACGCATCTCGTGGAGCAGGACTTCATATTCAGCTTCATTGTTGGAGGCCGTGAACTGCATTCGCAGGACATACCTCATCTTGTTACCTTGAGGCGATGTCAGCATGATGCCTGCTCCAGCTCCTTCCTTGCACTTGGACCCATCGAAGTGCATTGTCCATAGGTAGGACATGTCTGGCTTGTCGGGGAGCTGGTTCTCCATCCAGTGCACGAGGAAGTCCGGGAGAACTTGCAACTTGATCGCGTCGCGCTTTTCGTATGTGATGTCTCGTGGGGACAGCTCTATCCCCCAGAGCGCGACTCGTCCAGTGGCGTCAGGATTGTTGAGTATGTGCCCAAGCGGGGCGTCGTTCACCACCACGATTGGGTGCTCCTGGAAGTAGTGGCGCAGTCGCCTGGCGGCCATGAAGATGTCGTACGCCAGCTTCTGGTAATGCAGGTACCGTTGTTTTGTTGGCGTGAGCACCTCGCTGAGGTAGTAGACTGGGCGTTGCACCCCATGGAATTTATTTTCTTTGGCTCGCTCTACCACGAGCACAGTGCTTACCACCTGGTTGGTGGCGGAGATGTATAGTAAAAGTGGATCCTTTTTGCAATGTGTTACCAACACTGGTGAGGTGGACAGTAGACGTTTGAGGTCTTCAAATGCTTCCTGTGCTTCGTCTGTCCACTCAAATTTGTCAGCTTTGTAGAGAAGTTGGTAGAAGGGCAGTGCATTTTCGCCCATTCGACTGATGAATCGATTGAGCGCCACGATTCACCCCGCCAATTGCTGGACGCCTTTTACGTTCTTCGGCTTCTCCATGGCTAGTATGGCCATTATTTTCTTCGGGTTTACCTTGATCCCTCTCGCGGAGATGAGTTACCCAAGCAGTTGCCCAGATGGTACACCGAAGGCGCATTTGTCCGGATTGAGCTTGATCTGGTAGCGGTCGAGGTTATCAAAGGTCTCGTGGAGATCGTCGAGTAACGAGGCTTCTTCCTTGGTTTTGACGATGATGTCGTCGACATAGACTTGGATATTGCGACCAAGCTGGTTCTTGAGGCATGCCTGCATGCACCGCTGATAGGTGGCTCCTGCGTTCTTCAGCCCGAAGGGCATTGTTGTGTAGCAGAACACACCAAAGGGTGTTACGAACGCTGTTTTCTCCTGGTCTTCCTCCTTCATTCGAATCTGATTATAGCATGAGCAGGCGTCGAGGAAGCAGAGGTGCTCGCGTCCTGTAGTGGAGTCGATTATTTGATCGATCCTTGGCAACGGGAAGTGATCTTTCGGGAAATGCTTGTTCAAGGAGGTGAAGTCCACGCACATCCGCAGGATATCCGTGTCCTTTTTAGGCACAAGCACCGGATTTGCGAGCTAAGTGTTTTCCTTGATCTCGCATATGAATTTTGTGTCGAGGAGTCTATTGATTTCCATACCGACCGCTTTTTCCCTTGGTTCAGACAGTCCCGTATTGTTTGTTTGAGTGGCTGTGCATCAGGATTCACGTTGAGTGAGTGCTCGGTGAATTCCCTAGGAACTCCTGGCATGTCCGCTGGACACCAGGCGAAGATTTCCCAGCGCTCACGGAGGAATTTGACGAGTGCGAGTTGACTCAAGTTGATGGCGATCAGGGCCATCTTGGTTGGGTCCGTTGGGTGGACCTGGACTTTCTTGGTGTGTACCGACGTGTCGAAGGATTGGTCGGGTGAGCTTGGCTTGCTTAGGGGAGGCAGACTGTTGTCTGTCGATTCCTTTAACCTCGCCAACTCCTCTTGCATGCGGAAAGACTGGGAGATTCTGTTGAATTCCCTATCGCAGCTATCGGACCTCTCGAAGCTTCTGTTGATTGTGATAATGCCGTTTGGGCCCACATCTTCATCTGCAAGTAGGCGTAGTGTGGCACCGCCATGAACCTCACGAACGCGACATGCCCGAGGATGCAGTGGTACTGAGAGGGCCAGTCGAAAACTTTAAAGTCGATGCGCTCTCGTTGGAAGTTTTGCGGCGTGCCAAAGATGACGTCGAGGTTGATCTTGCCCAGGGGGTACACACCCTTCCCTGGGACGATGCCATGGAACATCATGTCTGAAACTTCTAGACATGTAAGAGGGGTCCTCATTGCACGCAAGGTACTCGCGAACATGAGGTTGTTGCCACTTCCGCCGTCCATGAAGACGTGACTCATCTCGAAGCATCCAATATGTCCTCGAGCACCAGGGGACAGTGGCCTGGGCGAGGAACTTGACGCGGGTGGTCGCTTTTTTCGAAGGTGATGCAGGACTCGCTACCACTGAAGTACTCAGTGGTGGAAGGCAGAGAGTTCATCGCCAGATTGACTTTGCAACTGATCAATTTCTGCACTTGATTTGAGGGGCGACCCTTCTGGATCATCCCCATGTTCCTCAGTGGTCGGGGGTATGGCTTGCCTCCATGGTTCTGGACTGGTGCAGCCGCAGGTGGTGATGGACCTGGTGGTGGTGGAGGAGCTCCATGTGCTACAACGCCCGGGGCAGCTCCATAGCCTTGGTTAATCGCGTCACGATTCATCTGGGCCAGGCCTTCGTGGAGCTTGAGGAACTCGCGGCAGTCCTTTAGGAGGTGGCTGCACTTTTTCTTGTCGTCATGCTTGTCGATGTAGAAGTGCATGTTGCACGGTCCGGACAGTTTGTCCTGGATGGATGTTGCGGGTCCTTCGTCGCGAGTGCGGCGCTGCCACACTTGCATGGTCTTTTCGCTATCATGGTATCCACCGTTGCGGTATCCAGCGCTGCGGTATCCGCTGTTGCGGTTGTCGTCGTGTTTGTCGGCATAGCCGGCTGCGACCATGTCGACCTCTTCGCGGTCATCGTAACCATGAATTCGATGTTTTCCTCGACGATCATGTCTGGGGCACAGGTCGTCATCATCATCGGAGTGGACACGATTTTTCACCGAGTCCTCTCCATCGGCCCACCTATTCGTGATCTCCATCAAGTGGTCAATTGTCTTGGGCTTCGAGCGGCCCAGCTTCTCCCTGAGCTCTCTACGGCGTACGCCGCCATCGAACGCGTCGATTGTGTGATCCTCGGAGATGTCTTCCGCATAATTTTTTATGATGGACCATCTCTGGATGTACGAGCGCAGCGACTCGCCCGTCTTCTGGTAGCAGCCGCGCAATTCTTCGATTGATGCGGGCCTCTTGTAAGTGCCCTTGAAGTTGCGCACAAAGCTGTAAACCATCTCTTCCCAGCCGCGAATGGATCTGCGTGGGAGATTGTTGAGCCACGCGCGGGTTGCGCCTTGCAGCTGCAGCTAGAGGCATTGCATCATCGTGCTCGTGGTTCCGTCGTGCAGCCTGACGGAGGAGATGTGATCCTCCAACCAGATCTCCGGGTCCTGTAGGCCGTCGAATTTCGGGTTCTTTGATGGGAGTTTGAACCCCTTAGGCATTCACTTCTGCCTCATGGCTCTGCTGAAGCAGCTGGCGCCGCAGAGCTCGATCCCGTAGTCCCCCGAGTCAGTCAAACGGGTGAGCCTTGCACGCATCTTGTCGGCCTTACGCTGCGTAATGTCATCACGCGCGTCGTAGTCGCAGTCGTGCCGTCGTGAGCGGCGACATCGAGAAAAGTCATGGCTATCATCGCTGGACGAGGGCAAAGAGTAGTGTTTGGCCAGAGCCTTGTCCTTCTTCGGCTCCGGCGTTGGATCCTTGGTGAGGGCAGCTTCGACTAGCCCCAAGCCTGCAATCGTAGATCGGTGCATGGCAGCTCGCGGGTCCCCAACTGGAGGCTAGTTATTGAGGAGGTACATGGTGGCTGCTGTACCGCCGCCTGCGGTGTCTTTGGGAGCATGTTGCCCCGCGTATCCATCGTCATATATGAGAAGTCGAGGACTCGCACGGCCTCTTCCTGCTCCTTGTCGGTGAGGTGGGCCAATCGAGAGCGCCTCTTGGCGGCCACGTAGTCATTGCCCTTGGAGGAGGATCCTCCTATGGAAGAGAGCGGAGCCCACCGAAGGCTCGACTCGTCCGCCGCCTTTTTGCGCGCATCAAGTTGCGCGATTACTTGTTGTTGGTGCTTGTATTCTTCCTTGAGCAGCCAATGGTAACCCATCAGCATGTCTTGCGATGAGTTTGGGGCAGGGGATTACCCCGCAGAGCTTCTCGACAACAGGCTCACTCGTTGTCGTTGAGCTTGATCAGCACACACTCTTCGGTGCGCTCATTCGCCATGAGATGTGGGTCTCCTTCCGTCCCGTTGTTGGTGGGTGCACTGTTGGTGGGACCACCGTTCACGACTGGGATGCCGCCGTTGGACGGACCAGTGCTGGCATTTTCGCGACTGGCGCTGGTGTCGCCTGCGTTGATGACAGTGCACATGTAGTGATTGTGGAAGCTGTTGCTTCTGCAGCTTTCAGATCCAAAGTCGTAGGCTCCGTCTTTAGTGGCTAGATCACTACTAGAGAAAGGCTTATGGATAGATTTATTATCAGTGGAGTATTTTTTTTGAATATGCTCCACTGATAATTATCAGTGGCGCATTTAAAAATATGCTCCACTGATATTTTGTTTAACCAATGGCGCACATCAAAAAAAATGCGCCACTGATAATGTGGGCCCGGCTCCCCGGAGGGCTGTGGACCAAACATCAATGGTGCATATGTCCATATGCGCCATTGATATGTGCTTATCAATGGCGCATATGGAATATGCGCCATTGATATTCTCCCCACCAATGGCGCATCTTCCACAATATGCGCCATTGATAATATGTGGGCCCCACCTGGACCCCACCATTCAGAAAGGTGGCAGGATTATCAATGACGCATATCACTGATATTTTTTTGCCAATGGAGCATATTGCAAAAAATACGCCACTGATAAATCTTGGGGTCCACCACCTGAAAAAATGCGCCGCTGATAAATCTTGGGGCTCATATTTGCATTACCCTTTCACTATCTTTCTAATTAAACTGAACAAGGTTAAAGAAAAGTTTAAGTGATTTCACAAAAAAGTTATTAGTTTGTTTAAAATATTTTTAGAAAAGCATATCAATGAATTAGTTAATTTACTAACATTCTTAAAAAAGAAAATCAATGAATTAGTTATTTTTAGCAAAAAAAACAATGAATTAGTTAATTTAATGAACATCATGTATCGGGCCTCTAGGATTTGCTTTTTTTGTTTTCAAGGAATTGAGGAACTGTCTCTTCCAAACATGTCTGGCCCCACCAACCGCGCGCATCACTCTCGATCGGAGCTAGCCCCACCCACCGCGCGCACTGCTCTCTCTCTCTCGATCCTATCCCCACCTACCCCTGCTCCCCCTGCTTCCCCCGCTCGCCGCCTCCTCCGCACGCGTCCTTCCTCGTTGTGGCCCCCCTTTCCCTCGCCGCCTACCAACCGCCGCTGTCACCCTGATCTTCCTCTGGCGGACCGTTCCCCGTGTGGGCCGCCGCCGTGGATCTCGCGCAGGTCACCGTCGAGCCACCCTTCCCTGCGTGGGTCGCCGCCCTCTGCGTCGCCCCTCGTCGGCCGCTCCAGCGGCTCTCCTCTGCGTCACCCGCACCGCGGCAAGCCCCCATCGCCACCGCGTTCCTCTCGCCTCGGCCGCCCGCGAGCGACCCCGGAGCTGGCCGCTACTTCTAGCCACTTCCCCCACCTCGGCCTCCTCGCCACCGTCACCGAGCGCCCCTGCTCGCGTCGCGGTAGCCCCGCTCTCCTCTGACGGCGCCCTCCTCCCTCTATTCTGGCCGCCACCGGCCCCAACAGATGTCGCCCGATTCGAGGGTGTTACACCTTTGCTTCATAGGGTTGATTTGTGGTCTGATTCATGGGTTGTTCGCATTGCAGCGATGGCGAATCGTTTGGCCATGAAGCGGAAGGAGGGGTACTTCAAGGAGGCCTCCCTCATCGCCGAAGACGTGAAGCAATCCGCCGTGCTCCGCTACCTCACCACCATCGACCCCACCGGCGAGGTACGTACACACACACCACGATTCGATTCATAGATCGCCTTGCTAGCTTTGGTGGTTGCTTGATGCTCTATGCTCCGCTACCTCGCCAATAGCAACACAAGCTTAGTTCTGCTACTGCATGTATGGTTGCTAGTAGTTAGTGAATTACTGGTGTATAACTTTACCACTGACTGTTAAATTACTGCACATCTCTGAAAAATGCAGCAAGCCATCATCAGTTGAATGGATCGATAGTTGGATACCTGGAAATGGATCGATAGTTAGCTCTAAAATATGGCAAGGTCAAAATTGACTGCTAAATGTAGTCTACAGATATATTTTTTGTTGGGTTATGAACTGAAAACCTGATAAGCATGTTGGGCACAATCTTGGTTTAATTGGATTCGAACATGAAAACTAAACCTAATTCTTTGGTTAACTATTGCCTTTTTCTAATCTGGAGCTTATTTTAGAAGGATCACTTGTTCTTTTAAAAAAATACCGCTTGCTTCAGTGTTATTGTGTGAAAATAAATAGCTAATGGATGCTTGGTTCATACATAAAAAGACCTCTTTTGCTTGCCTGTGTGAAAATCTAATCCATGGTTAGAAAGAAAGACTTCAAGTGGGAAAAATCGGGAGCATAGCTGGCCATATGCGTGTTTAACTTGAGGGCTTGGTTTAACCCTAAACCTGGTATTTATTTGATGTGGGCATAACCTGGAGCATGAGTTCTTCTTAAGCAAGATTTTTCCGTAGTCGCGCGTGAACGGCAACACAAGCTAAGTTCTGGTACTGCATGTGTGGTTGCTAGTAGTTAGTGGATTGTCGCGCGTGAACGGCAACACAAGCCATCATCCTAAATTTTTGAAATGTTGTGCCTACCACGCTTGTTTGAATAAAATATACAATGAGGAAAAAAGGGCCTAAAACGAGCCATGCTTGTCTGAGTAGGGTTCGAAAAACTACTTCCCGTGCCCCTGTTTTTAGTGTGTGGAGTACGCATGCTTGAGATCTAAACTAAGCTCTGTTTAAAAAAGTTAGTTGAGACCAGTTTTCGAGCAGTAACATAATCAACTTAGTGATCTGTGTGTGCTAGCAACATGGTCCTGTACAAGGGCCAATACTAATCATAGAAATATATTTTTTTTTCTATGCCCAAGTGTATTTTGCCTCTGCTTGGTCTGCTGGCTGAATGTTAGCATGGTGGGATGAATTAAATTTTAAGATTTGTCTTTCTAGTTAACATCTGGGCTTTCTTGATTTAGTTGTCTTAACCTGGAGCTTAAACTAGATTTCTGTATTCTCTGTAATATTATTTGCTGCACTTGTTGGAGCTGACTTGGAACTTAAAGCAGTCTTGTCTCGAAAATAATTTATCACCATGTCTTGTGCTCTCAGGCTTAGATTTGTTGCATGCACGGGGCAGCTGTTGTCATTGCGCTGGATGAAAGCAATACATGTATTACTACATTGATTCAGCTCCTGTAATACTGAGTAGCGGTGGAATTGTAACTTAATTTTAGTACTCCCTCCATCCAGAAATAACTGACTTGAGTTTATATAGATAATAAGCCAGTTATTTCTGGACAGAGGGAGTAATTGGGAACTTGTAATATTGTGATTAGACTTGTGGTCTGAGACTCTGAGGCGAATCCTCATTTAAATGTGCACTAGCAGTTATGCATTGTGCTCTTATATTGCCCAGTTTTTTGATGTGTGATCTGATTGTCCAAAAAAGGGTAAAATTTTCTTACTCCCTCCTATTGAAATTAGTTGACTCAGATTTTTCTAGATTAGAATGTATCTAGACTTGTTTTAGTACATTTGGTTGGTTTCAGGCAAACAAGCGATTTGGGTCATGCTGAGAAGGACTTCAACCAACTTAACTTAGGGTCAAGGGGGAAAACACCCGGACCCGCCATCTTCTTGGGAGATAGACCGAGATGACACTTGTTTATCTTTCGCAGTTTCTCTGTCAGTCGTTGTTTCAGGCAATTTTGTGCATAAGACTCCGATCAATATGGTTTTAATTATCAGGGTTTATTGTGTATATCCTGTAGACAGTAGTACATTCTCTATGTTGCAACTACCCCTAAACAACCCATATGCCGGATCATGTATTACCTACCATTTCAACTCTGCATCCATAAGGAGAGAGATCCTATGAACTACGACAGCATATCTTTGACTCACTGACATATGTAATGTATGAGATGATGATCAACTTGTATGCAAGACTTGTATAATATTTGGGCACTTGTCACTATGTCGGGTTCTAATTGATGTGATGTTGTATAGTACTATTATCTCTGTTTCTATACTGTTGTGTACCTGTATAAATACCTGAGAGCCCTGTATTCTTTATACCTGTATGAAACATCAGCGGCGCATCTGCTAATTTACTAGTGGCGCATATGTTATTAGTGGCGCATTATGTAGAAATGCTCCACTAGTAAAATATCAGTGGCGCATATTGAAGATGCGCCACTGGTTGTCCCACTATCAATGGTGCATATTGAATATGCGCCATTGATACTTAATTATTAGTGGCGCAACACTAGTGGCGCATTTCATATGCGCCATTGATAGCAAAAAATATGCTCCACTGATAAGCAATTCTCCACTAGTGGATCGCCCGGATCGGATCCGCAACTATTGTCGCTGATCGTGTTCCCGACTATTGTCGAGGCATTGAGCTCGCTCAGGGTGCCGATCGGCGGTGGAAACCATGATACTGGAGCAATCGCGGAAATCGTGGGCTGGTCAGGGAGGCGAAGTGTGCCCAGCTGACCAACTTGGAAGCGTAAGCTCCCAATCGCTAGGCTGATCCCTTCGCTCACGGATTCGAAAGCCAGGCGAGTGGTCGGCGTGTGGACGATGAAGTCGAAGGCACCAAAGAGGAGGCGAATCTCTGCTGTTGCAGAGTTGTAGATCGCGGTTGACGGGGCCGAAGAAGCCGCGACATCAGCACTCCCAGTTCCCACAGACGGCGCCAATTGACGAGGGTTAAACTCATCAATGCCCATTGTTATGGACTTGGGTTTTGGAGAAGGAGGGAGCGCTGGAGGCATCAATCGGCTAGCAAACAAGCACACAGGGTCGCAAGGTTTACCAAGGTTCGGTCCTTGTAGAGGTCCCTACTCCTGCTTGTCTGCTCTTGGAATTATCGAGGGAGTCGAAAGTTATAGGGGGTGCGCAGATGCAATCTGGCGAGGTTGTGGAAACTAGGGTTGTGATTGTCCTCCTCGCCGCCCCCTCCAAGCCTTTATATAGATAGGCTAGGTCTCGGGTAGCAGGCCGAGTCGGTTACAAGTTAGGGTTTGTCCCTTTAAACTTTCTATCTTAAGCTTGCCTTGAGCCGCAAGCAGTCAGAGTCTCCGTGGGTCACCCGAATCCTGGATTGGGCCCTGGTAACGCCATGGGCTTCTGCCAGATGAGGTCGTATATACCAAACTCGAGTACCTGTAAGGTATGCCCACATCAGGGGCGGTTTGGGTGGGCCTTGATTTGTTCAGGTCTAAGCCGCAAAACTCTAAAGAGAGATCCGAGCCCAATATTTTCGTGAACGTGTCTTGCCCGTAGGCGGTCCATGCGGATCTTGATTCGTGTTCGGCTTCCTGGGAGCTTGACCCCGATCCGGTTTCGTTGATGAAGAGGTGGGTGTCCCCGATTGGAACAATGGAGTAGCGGGTGGGGTTTATCTTTGCCAGGATCTAGAACTCGTCCGAGGGGACTATCGGAATGTTGTCGGAGAAGAGAACACTCCCAATAGCCACAGTGTAGTCAATTCCCGCGAAGAGATTGGACCTCGCCCGGTGTAGAGCTCGAAGCGCCTCTCGCCCCATGGTGGGCGCCAACTGTCGTGGTATTATCGACGAGTACGCCATGGAGGGGTCCTCAAAGAGCATGTTTAGAGAGATGGGGGAAGGAAGTGAGTTGACGGGTATGAGGTAACAGAGCTTACCCAGGTCCGAGTCCCACAACGGTGGCGGTGAAGGGCATATGCCTAAGGGGGTATGCTCAGCAGTGGGTTTCGAGTGGGCCGGAAGGCCCGCGAGTACGCCTGAAGGACAGTGACTGGACTCTGAGGAAAGAAGAGGCCCATCGACTGGCGGCTAGAAGCCCAGAAGCGTAGCAGAGGCCCGGTCGGATTAGGTCAAAGGCTCCTGGATCCTTATCTTGTTCGGGGGCAACTTGTAAACCCTGGGAGGTGCTTCATATATAAACCTCCCTACGGTATAGTAGAGACTTACGTTCCATCATACACCCTCAAGCTTACTCGCCAGCCGCCCTTGTAACTCGCTCTCTCATAATCTAACCTAGTAGGAGTAGGTCTTTACCCTCCGGAGGGCCGAACCTGGGTAAACCCTTGTGCACCTGCCCCCATCTCGCACCGCAGATGGCCGCCAACTCTTCCTCGCGAAACTCTCAATCGCTGCCTATGGCAGCGACTGCCGTGGCCATTTCCACGACAGTGGCGCCCACCGTGGGGCATAGTGGGACTGGCCTGAGTTCTGCGGCGAGACCCTATTGGCGATCGAGCGGCCGCTCGCCACCGGCCGCATGATCGCCTTCGGCGGGATCTTGCAGATCCTGCCCAACAGCTACATCCTGGCGTCACGCCCGGTCACACACGCCGTGGTGATGCCGATCGGCTCCATCAACCTCTTCGTCGGCTTTACCGGCGCGGTCGACCCAGCCGCGACCGTGATCATCGGCGGATCGCCTCCACACCGCGATCTGCTTTCGGAGGAGCAGGTCTGCTCCATCAGGGGCCTCGTCACCGAGTACGACTCGGGCGCTAGCGACGCGGTCGAGACCAACGTCGCCACCAACAACGACGCCCTAAACGACAACGCCAACTCAGCGACCCCCGCATCAGCCAACGGATCCATCACCGCCGCGTCACGGGAGGACTCCATCACGTGAGTCTCCAACCCCGAAGATTTCGAGGATCCCTCCATACTAGGGATCTTCGACTCCGACTCCGGCTCAGAATCCCCCGAGGATCTTCGCGCCAGATCCAATCGCTTCAATGCGATTTACATGGCGAGAAGCGCGGCCGCCCCGCCAGATCCGTTCTCCACACCGATTCCGCCGACTGCGACGGCCACGGAGGTGGAACAAGCCCGCCTGCGGCTCCAGGAGGCACAGCGCAACAAACTCGCCGAGCGCGAGAAATACCGCCTCGAACGAGAGACGGCGAAGAAGCTGTCACTCTACCACCAGCGCCACATCAGGACCCGCCTGAACCCTGATGTTCAGGGCCGCGTCCTGAACTTCAACGACGAGGGCGACCCCACACGCGCCGCCGAGCGCGAACACGGCGAGAACGCGCCGCCAGGAGGAGGCAACCCCGCAAGACCACCACCTGGAGCACCGGCGAATGGGGCCCCTCCACCAACCATGGGTCGTGCGCCCCTACCTGACCAACCACGCATCATCATCTCGCCTCAAGCCTGGGAAGCCAACGGGCTACCACTGTACTCCACCCCGATGGACAACGTTGTCGCGGCCGACGCCGCGATCGCCAACCTCGATGTCCAAGGCGATGGCGCGCTACAGATCTAGTACGCCAAGGCCCTACTCGTCAGGGTCGTCGAGCAACAAGCCGCGGGAGTAGATCCGTGTGGGAGGATGTATTACCGCTCGTCAGCAAGCAGGGCGGCATCAAGCGGCCACCAAACCGTGGCCAACGTGATAGTTTGCCCACCTCCCCAACTACTGGCAAACCAACCGCGAGCCGCCAACCCCGCGTTGTCGACCAATGAGCCGCGACCTGCAAACAACACCGTCGCCGCAAACGGGCAACCACTCGACGCCCGAACGCACATCATCAACAATCAGGCGTGGCGGTCGCGCCAGCCCTACGACCTGTGACACACCCTCGCCAACCGCGCCGACCCGGAGCCAAGAGGCTCACTCAGTCGAGTCGGGCCACAATGCTTTGGACCCATGATCCGCGGGGAAAAATACCCCGCCAACTTCAAGGCCCCCAAGGAGATCGAGAAATACGACCCGACGTACGACCCCGCCGTTTGGCTGGACACATATCTCATGGCAATGGGGATCGCAGGCCACACCGACCTGCTCGCCGCTCGCTACCTCCCCCTGATGATGGAGGGTGCGACCCGGCAATGGATCAATACGCTACCCGCCGACGCCGACTCACTGGGAAGAAATGCGGGACGCCTTCGTCGGGCACTTCGAGGGTTCCTACACCCGCGCCACCACCATCGAGGACCTGGAGCGATGCATCCAGGGACAACGCGAGTCGACCCGCCGGTGGATCCAAAGGTGGCAAGAGTTGTGGATAAACGCCTCCGGCATCCACCCAGACACGGCGATACACTACTTCAAAAACGTGTGCCGGTACGAACCTCTGGTCGCCAAGATCAAGAGGGTCTACCGGACGCTCGACAACATCCCCAACCTCCTCGAGATTGCCAAGCGCTACGCGGAGGAAGATCCCAACCAAGACTCCGAGGACGAGTCGGGAGGAAGATGGCGCACCAGCATCCATGACAGCGGACGACTACGCGACATGCGCTACAGCAACACCCGCATCACCGGCAAGCGCCGGACCGACGGCGAAGTCGACCGTTTATAACGCCGGCTAACGCGACTCAGAACTACGCGACAAGAACTACCGCCGCGACGGAGGAAACTACCGCGCCAACAACGCGACAAGGCCGAAATTCGACCCCACCGCCCTGCTTAATCAGCCCTGCATCTACCACAGCAGGGAGGGAAAACCAGCCACCCACACCACCGCCGACTGCCACTCTCTCAAAGAGATCGATAAGGCAAGACGTGCAAGGGAGGACCCCAACAACAACCAACCGCGGGACAACGGGAACAGTGGCGGCTTCGGAACCGCTGTCGGGTCGCTTCATACCTTCACCGGGCTCGGCACCAAGCGTGAGAAGAAGGTACTCGCCCGCGCGGTTGCCGTCAATGCGGTGACGCAAGTCGACATCCCCTGCTTCCTAAATTGGTCCGAGCAAAGCATCACCTGGAGTCGCCAGGACCACGCGCCAAGAATCGAGTATCCAGGGCAAGTCGCCCTGGTGGTCAGGACAAAGGTGGCCGACTACTGGCTGCCCAAGACGTTGATGGACGGTGGGAGCTCCATCAACATCCTGTACCTCGACACCTTCAAAAGGCTCCAGCTCCCAGAAACAGCCATCGAGCCAACACTGACAACCTTCCACGGCATCGTCCCCGGTCGGAAGGCGTACCTGATCGGGAAGGTGACGCTGCCAGTCACCTTCGGCACCCCGGCAAACTACCGCACGAAGAGGATCGTCTTCGAGCTGGTAAACTTCGCGATCCCTACCTGCGTCACAGGCCGCCAGCATTCGCAAAAGTTCATGGCGACCCCACACTACGCCTACAACATGATGAAGCTCCCGGGCGGCGGCATCATCAACGTCCTGGCGACCCGATATGGCCGTGGAATGCGAGAAAAAGCGCCGAGATCGCCGACGCCGGCCATCGCCGCGAGACTGACGCCGGAGGAGCTCGCGAAATACGCGGGCAACATCAACAAGGACGATCCCACCATCCTGAAGAAACCAATCGCCGCGAACTCCACGTTCGAGGTGACCACGCACACCCGCACCGTCGAGCTCGTCCCAGGCGTCTCTAGCCAGACGGTCACCATCAGAGCGCATATGAGCCCCCCATAGGAAAGCGCGCTCATCGGGTTCCTCCGTGAGAACCGCGACATCTTCGCATGGAAGCCATCTGACATGCCAGGTGTCCCGAGGGAACTCGCTGAGCACAAACTCAATGCCGACCCCAAAGTGCGACCAGTAAAACAGTCGCTACGGCCCTTCAATGAAGAACACCGTCGAGCAATCACCAAGGAGGTCCAGTGCCTGCTAGCCGTAGGCTTCATCCGGCCAATTAAGTACTCCAAGTGGCTGGCAAACCCAGTCCTGGTTCTCAAAAAGAACAACACCTGGAGAATGTGTATAGACTACACCAACCTCAACAGTGCCTGCCCGAAGGAGGAGTTCGTCCTACCGCGCATCGATCAGATCATCGATTCGACCGCGGGATCAGAGTCGCTATGTTTTCTCGACGCTTACTTTGGTTACAACCAGATCAAGATGGCGGTCGAAGACGAAGAGAAGACGGTGTTCATCACGCCATTCGGCGTGTTCTGCTACACGGCCATGACATTCGTCCTCAAGAACGCAGGCGCCACATATCAGAGGTGCATGCAGGAGTGTCTAGCGAGCCAAATTGGCTGCAACATCCACGTCTACATCGACGACGTGGTGGTAAAGTCCAGCCGCCAGGACGATCTGCTCGCCGACCTAGCAGAAACCTTCACAAATCTACGGAGGTACAACATCAAGCTGAACCCTGGAAAATGCACCTTCGGCGTACCCACTGGACAACTTCTGGGGTACGTAGTCTCCAAGAGAGGCATTGAGGCCAACCCCACCAAGATCGACACCATCGTGCGACTCGGGAAACCCGAGTGCCTGCGCGACGTCCAAAAGTTGGCAGGGCGAGTCGCGGCTCTCAGTCGCTTCATTCCCCAACTAGGCGAGAAGGCAATGCCCCTATACCGCCTGATGCGCAAGAAGCCAACGTTCCAATGGGACGCAGAGGCTGACAACGCACTGAAAGCACTCAAATAAGTGCTACTCGCGGCACCACTACTCGCTGCGCCACTCGACAGAGAGTCAATGCTCGTCTACGTCGCGGCCTCCAATCGGGTCGTCAGTGCCATGATGGTCGTCGAACGACCAGAAGAGGGCAAGGAGCGCCCCATACAACGCCCAGTATACTACATCAGTGAAGTCTTAACAGACTCACGATAGCGCTACCCGCAATACCAAAAACTGGTGTACGCGGTGTTCCGAGCACAGCGGCGACTCCCACACTACTTCCAGGAGCACCCAATAACGGTGGTATCCTCCGCGCCCCTGCAAGACATCATACGCAATCGCGATGCGACTGGGCGAGTTGCCAAGTGGGCCGTCGAGATTGGCGTCCACAACATCAAATACAAGCCTCGAAAAGTGATCAAGTCGCAGGCCCTGGCCAATTTCCTTGCCGACTGGGAAGAGGCACAGTAGCCAGAGAAGCTCCCATACCTCCACTACTGGTCGCTCCACTTCGACGGCTCCAAGAACGCCGACGGCGCGGGGGCTAGGGTCATATTGACCTCCCCCAAAGGAGACAAGCTCCGCTACGTGCTCCACCTCAACTTCACACCCTGCACCAACAACGTGGCGGAATACGAGGCCCTCCTCCACGGCATGAGAGCCGCCAAGGAGATGAACATCAATCGCCTATGATGCTACGGCGACTCCGACCTAGTCGCCGGCCAAGTGGCCGGGACATGCGACGTTGTTTCCCCAACAATGATAGCATACCGCCAGGCTGTCGACCAACTGGGAGGACACTTCGACGGCTACTCTGTCGAGTGGATCGACAGGCGTAAAAACGAGGAGGCGGACGCACTTTCCCGCATCGGGTCGGCTCGACAGACGCCACCAGTAGGCGTCTTCCTCGACATCATCCACAAGCCCTCCGTCAGCCCACCGAAGGAGATCGACGTCGGGATTCCACTACAACCAGAACTGGCCTTAGTCACCATGGTTGTGGAACCTAGCGACTGGACAGCGCCATACGTCACCTTCCTGGAACACAAACTCCTACCGAGCAACAAGACAGAGGCGCGAATGGTCATACGCCGCTGCAAATCCTTCGTCATCATCAACGGCGAGCTCCACAAGCGCAGCATGACCGGCGTGTTCTAGCGCTGCGTACAGCCAGAGGAAGGCCGCAAGATCCTCCAGGACATCCACGCCGGCGACTGCGGCCATCACGCCGGCGCCAAGTCGCTAGTCGCGAAGGCCATGCGGCACAGCTTCTACTGGCTCACCGCACACGCCGACGCCACCGATGTTCTCCAAAGATGCGTCGGATGCTAGAAGTATGCCAACCAGACGCACCTTCCTGGTTCGGCGCTCAAGACAATCCCCATCACGTGGCCATTCGCCGTATGGGGCATGGACATGGTCGACCCGTTCAAGAAGGCCCCATCGGGCTTCACTCACCTCTTGGTCGCAGTCGACAAGTTCACCAAATGGGTGGAGGCCAAGCCGATCAAGAAGTGCGACGGCAAGATGGCTACCAAGTTCCTCCGCGAACTCATCTACCGGTACGGCTACCCACACAGCATCATCACAGACAATGGCACCAACTTCGCCAAGGGGGCCATGGCGGAATTCTGTGAGGAGCACGGCATACGACTCGACCTCGCATCAGTCGCCCACCCGGAGTCAAACGGCCAAGCAGAACGCGCCAACCAGAGCGTCCTCCACGGTCTCAAGCCGCGACTACAGGTGCCCCTCGAGCGCACCCCAGGATGCTGGGTCGACGAGCTCCCCTCTGTGATATGGGGGATCCGCACCTCCGTCAACCGATCAACAGGGTTCACGCCTTTCTTCATGGTGTACGGTGCTGAGGCCGTAATGCCAACAGACCTGGAGCACGACTCCCCTCGAGTCGCCAACTACGTCGAGGCGGCCAACGAAACCGCCCGCCAAGACAGCGTTGATCAACTCGACGAAGCACGCGACCTGGCTCGCTCCCGCACCGCCATATACCAGCAGGGACTTCGCCGCTATCACAGCCGCCGAGTGCGAACTCGCACCTTCCAGGAAGGCGACCTGGTCCTACGACTGGTCCTTGATAAAAAAAGGGCATGCACAAGCTATCCCCCCCATGGGAGGGGCCATTCGCCATAGGCCGAGTCCTTGGCAACGACGCCTACTACCTCATCGACATACGGGGTGACGGCCAATTGGAGGTCGGGAGGCCATGGAATGTAAACCTCCTCAGAAAGTTCTATACTTAGAACCTCACACTGTACTCCATCGGCATATATAATGAAATTCATTCGGATCGCACAAATTGTGTCCACTCGCCATATTCTTGTGCCACTCGCACTCGTACATACTAGCAATATGCTACCTACGGAAGTCAACCTCTGGTCGAGCGACCGCACGGCAAGAAGTAGTGCAAGGGCACACCTTTGGAAAAATCTGGGCCTTGGGTCGTCCACAAAAAACGCCAACCCGGAGCCACCATTGGAATCGCCTAGCCCGACTGGCCTGCCGGGCCAAGACATCTGACACACGCTTCTCACAGCGACCTGTCCCCCCCACCCTCGCGCAAAGCGACTCGAACGGTTAAGTACCACGCACGGGGACTCCGCAAAACGGGGACCTCACGCGGCTCGGGAACACACCCAGTAAGAGAGCTGCCTAGGGCTTGCCAAGCGACTGGCTCTCCGGGCCAGGGGAGGAGACGCGTTACAAACAACGCATTCGTAACCTGCAACAGGATCACGACCAATACGGTCTAGCACAATGCTCGGGGACTCGTTCACAAACGAACCTCACCCGCACTCGGGAACTCGCCGCTCAGGAGACGCGAAGGGCAAAAACAAACGCAAAAACAAGGCAAACACATAGAAATACATAGTCGAGTTATACCCCATTAAGGGCGGACGCGCTCGGGGACTCGCTCAAACTGTTGAACAAAACACTGCCTTAATAAAACATAAGTCGACCAAGTCCCTGCGACACGGGTTACAAAAGTCATACAAATGTTCACCACCTGGCATCTATTACAACTTTTACATTTGCTCATTACACAGGCCCTGACGAAGAAGAAGCACCACCACCCTTGACGCGCACAAAGGGCTGCCACGGGTTCGTCGGATACGTGGTCAGCAACTTCGCCAATGACGACCGGAAGGGTTGCTCCGACTTCATGTCGCGGTGCTCCGGCTCGGGGTCGCCAGGCGCCAACACCGTCTCCTGGTACGGCAGCAGATCCCCCATCGCCAAGACACGATCAGCATAAGGAGCGGCCTTCGCGGTCAGGTGCAGCACCTCCGACATCTCCACCGTGCCGGTCGCCGAGGGATAGCCACTCGTGACATCGTCAAGATCAAAGTCGTCGAGGAAATGCGCGAGTCCCAAGCTCAACGTTGTGGCGGCCCCACGTCTGAACGCCGAGCGCGTCATCCACTCCACAACCGCGAGCACCTCCTCCAGATAGCGCCACACCTCCGTGAGCCCCCCAGGGATGACTTCGGTGGGAGACATGCCTTGGAGAGCCGCCTAGACACAAAACGCCAAGGCTGTGGCCGCATTCACCACGGTAGTTACGCACTGCGAAGCAGTATAAGTCTGCACCACCAGGTCGCTTTGGCCTACCACAGCTGCAAAGTCAGATATCAGCGAAACAGTGAAACCCCCAAAGCGGGGACCGGACAAAAGGCTAAAGCAATGACAGAAACTCACCAAGCAGCTTGCGGCAATTCTCCTTGACGTGCTTCTTCAAGGCGGCCTGGTCGTTATGCAGTCCCACAATGATGGAGTCCGCGGCTTTGCGTTCCTCTTCAGCAGCAGCGACGGCAGCCTTCGCCCGTTCTTTCAAAGAAATTGAGGCCGCCTTAGCATCCTCCAACTCCTTGACCAAGAAGGCCACTCTCTCATTTGCCGCGTCCAGTTCCACGAGTGGCACATACCCCTCACGAGACCTCAGCCGGGAAACCGTCTGCAAGTGGAGATGTCAAAGTATCGCATAAAACCAGCTCACAACAAGCAAAGAAGAACAACGCCAAACACTCACTGATCCTCTCCTGAAGCTGCTGGTTCACCTCCTGCGCCTCGCGCAAGTCACACTCCAGACGCTCTCGCGCAGCCTGCCGATCAGCCGACTCCCGCTGCAACCCCTGCAAAACAACAAGACCAGCTAAGCATCGGGAGGAAAATTATCACCAGTTCCAAGTCACTGAAATTCAGCGACTCGGAACTCGGGGACTGGAGAAGGAAGAAAAACCAAAACCAGTTCCCAGTCGCTGCGATTCAGCGACTAGGAACTCGGGGACTGGAGAACATAGGAGGATAAAGACAATTCCCAACCGCTGAAATTCAGCAACTAGGAATTCGGGGACTGGACATACCTGAATGGCAGCGCCGAGCATCTTGTGAAGGTCAGCAGCGTCAGTCGACGGGACCGTGAAGGAGGTGCGCCCGCGACGGGCCTCAATCTCCGCGTCCACGATTTCCGGAAACTGCGGAGATTGCGCGTCCGCACCGCCTGGAAACCCCCTCGCCATAAAGCGAGGGAATGTCGCCGACACCCTGGCAGGGGCGCTAGCCGCCGGGGCCGGCACCTCCGGCGCAGATGCAGCTGGCGCTGGCTCTGATCGCGTCACCGTCCCCTCTTCGACGAGCGGCATAGCAACTGGCTCCGCGGCGCTTCCCCTGGTCGCGGCGTCGTCAGCGCCGCCCTTCTGTTTCTTCGCGACTTCAGCAGTCATGACATCCTCGGAGGCCTTCCTCTTCCTAAGGAGATCACCTTCTCCCGTGACGGTGGCTGGGGGAATCTTGGCCACCGAAGGGCGCCCAATCTTCTTAGCCCCCGACCTGCACGAGCCCTTCTAATCAGCACAACCACGACACGAAAGATGCAAAGGAAATTAGGACAAGGAAGTGTAACTTACTTGGCGACTGGAAGAACGCGAAGACCGGTACTGATATGGGCAGGCTTGTCCAACTCGGGACCAAGCTTGCGACTGAGCCCCCGCTCAAATACGTCTGAAGCCCACGAAACCGAAGGCTTCCTTGACGACGAAGCCGCAGTCGCTGGGATCTCCGGCTCCGGCTCCGACGCCGCTTCCTTCGGTGGCTTCTTGGCTTGGGACCCCCGAGGTCGACGGCGCGATCGAAGCCAGGGGCGCCTCTACCACCACCTCCGTGTCCTCGCCCTCCAACCCCTTCGTCGGGATTGCGGCCCTCGGGACCTTGTGCGAGACTTCAGGAGACCCTTCGCCGTCGGAGTCGTCGTCTGACCCGAACACCACTGACGACCTGACTGGCGACGCGGGCCTCTTCGCCGGTGACTTGGGCCGGCGTGGGGGCTTCGAAGGCGTGGCGGTGCGCCGGGACATCTGCTCCTGTGCGACCTCGTCGCCTTCTTCGAACTCATCCAGGGCGCGGCTCGCTTCGACCTCTCGCTGCTTCTGCATTCGGGTCTTCCAAGCCACAGGCGCTGGGGAAGCGACCTCTTCGTCTTCCCCATCGCTATCGGAAGGATTCCCCTCGGAATCTTCCTCCAGCTCCTGGGGGACTTCTTCATCGAGCGGAGGGAGCCAACCCTCCAATACCTAAAAAAGTTGAGAACCATTGCGAGTCAAAAACACGATGAAGCAAAAAGAACGAAATTGGAATACGAACGGAGCGATTGGAAAGAAGACTTACTGTAGGGGCTTCATTCTTCACGGGAGTATACGGGGTGACTCCGACCGCCGCACCCGTGAACTCCGTGTCGGTGATCTTCTTCAGGGCGGCCTTGTAATCGTCGGCCTCCCACGACTCCTTGCTGGTGCGAGATGGATCAAGCTTCCCACTATACTCGTACATCCAGCGTGGACGAGCCGCCAGCGGAACCAGGCGCCGCCCAAGCCAGCAATTGTAGAGGTTGATCGGAATCAACCCCTGGTCCTTCAGCTTCTGGATCTATTCCATCATCTCCGCGACGGCCATTCGCTGATCTTCAGGGAGCTTCTTTGGCGCCAGTCGGCAGGGCTCGCTCCTCTCGGCAACGAATTCAGGAAGGGAAACCTCGCCGGAGGGAGTGGCTTCCTTGACGTAGAACCAGCTTTTCTTCCACTCGCTGGCGGCCTTCTTCGGCAGGAGAAGCTTGATGAAGTTGGCCTTCGGCTTCAACTGGAAGGTGACCCCGCCTGCGGCCAGCATCAAGCCGCTAGATGCCTCGCGCCCGATGCGGCTGTGGAAGAGCTCCAACCACAACGGGAAGTAAGGCATGCAGCCGAGGTAACACTCGCAGAAGGCGACGAAGATCGCCAGCTGCTCGATGCTATGCAGACCAAGATCCGAGGGCTTGATCATGTAGTACGCGCAGAAGCGGCGGAAGAAGAGCGAAGTGGGGAACCCTAAGCCCCTCTCGAGATGACTGGTGAAACAGATGAACTCGCCGGGCCGCGGCTTCGGCTCGGTCTCGAAATAAGGGGAACTCACCAATTCCCCTTGCGAAGCACCCCGGCGTCCTCGAAGGATTTCAGCTGGGCCGTGGAGCACTTGGATTTTCCCCACAAGCCTTTGGGAGGCGCCATTGAGTGGGAAGCGGAATCACGCGATGCGAAGAGAATAGGTCGGGGGGCGAGCAGAGAGGAAGAGCAAATGAGGAAGGATGAAGAATGCGAAGCAGGGTCGCGAAGCAGATCCATCACTCCCCTTATATGGGAAAGGTCACCCGCCAAAATCGGGATAGCCGTTACCCACGGTAATTGCGCCGTAGTTACCGTTGGAAATTCCAACAGGTAGTTTGACTGAGGTTGACGGTCCAACTTCGGTGATCCACTCGCTACCCGCCAATCTCTCTTCTCGCCGAAATGACGACTGGGCAACGATGATGTTCATTAAAGTGACGAGTGGAGCTATGGAGAAATTCTCCTCGGCATTAATAGAGTCCATCGCCGATTCGACTGGGCGCCCAAATTGGGCTCGCCTACTTCAAGCACCAAAGAACGCCTGCGCCTACATCAACAATGGCCTCGGGGGTATGCCTAAGTGGGAGGTGCTTCATATATAAACCTCCCTAGGGTATAGTAGAGACTTACGTTCCATCATACACCCCCTCAAGCGACTCGCCGCCGAGCTCGCCGCCCTTGTAACTCGCTCTCTCATAATCTAACCTAGCAGGAGTAGGTATTTACCCTCCGGGGGGCCGAACCTGGGTAAACCCTTGTGCACCTGCCCCCATCTCGCACCGCAGATGGCCGCCAACTCTTCCTCGCGAAACTCTCAATCGCTGCCTATGGCAGCGACTGCCGTGGCCATTTCCACGATAGGCGGAACCCTACTCCTGTTATAAATCACTATAATGGCAATACGCCGAGTTACAAAGATCGGTTCGCTGTGCGAGGTGTTATGAATCGTTCTATGGTGTGCCCTAAAGGCTCCCACATGTCCAGCTTATAAAGGCGCCAGAACCCAGGGTTACAGGGAAAGGACTTTGCCGGACAGGTTACAGAGTCCTGAACTAAAACTAACTAGTCTTGGTGTCTTGTACTCCATGGCTCCGGGTTGGTCGGTAACTACACCGTAGCCTTCTTTCTTCCGATATGGGTCTTTCTTCTGGATCCGTTTAACTAGGCCACCCAGCAGACCATAAGCCTTGCTACCAACAGTGGGTCATCCGGGTTAGCCGGATTAAAGACATGCTATGGTGATATCCATTTAGCATATCCCAACGACTTCGGAAAGAAATGCAGTTTCAACCAAAAGAATTGGAATGGTCAATTTTATTTAGTTTCTGCTATGCTACGTCTCAACTTTGTCTAAATTTGTATATGCCTAAAAAAGTGTCTTAACTTTGTCTAAATTTGCATATATCTTAGTATGTAGATACATGTGAAATTTAGGCAAAGTTAAGACGCTTATTTTGAATCATATAGTATTATAATATTCTATCCAAGTATTGGTTTGTTCGATCGTAATTTAAATATGTGTATATGATATTTTTCATTACTCCCTCTATTCTTTTGAGAAAAATCTAAAATATAAGGTATATTGCATTACAAAACTGGTCTAGACAACAGTTTTAGAAACTTTATATAAAGTATATAGCGTTTCATGTCACACACAAAATCCTCTATTTTATCACGTCAATTAGCCAAGAGTAATCCCACTCAAAACTGGTTTAATTTTTCTTCCACGTGCGTTTCTTAATTTTCGTGTCAGAAACTATAGACACTATAGAATGGAACGGAGGGAGTAGTTTTTCTAGTTTTACATGTTATTATTGTACTATAGTAAAATAGTGTGATATCACTATAATTTCTTGTCATTGACACATCATATTTTCGTTAACGTGGAGCGCATGATACTACTTATGATACTTTCATATGGGTGTCTTATGTGTTTTATGTGTAGCTAGTTGAATAGAAGAACAATTCAAGATACATGTAAAATTAGTTGACGTTTTTAGTCTTGCTTCGTATACCTTACCCAGAAATGTTCATAATTGCCGATGCAGATAATGGCTGAGATTAAAAGAAGTACTTTTAGTGGCAAGGACAATTTTGTCAATTTCGAATGATGAAAGAAATAGTCCTTCGATGATCGGCCTTCAGCTAATCGAACCGGCCCATGGAGGCCGACGTAGAGTCAGATGACATGTAGTAATGTGCAGATGAACGCTGGGTCTAGGCTATCCAGCTACGCTTAGCTGAGCAGTCAAGGGGCTGGGTTGGGCCAGGTTACGCAAAAGATCGCACAGCCCACTTGCTGATATCAAGAATTTTTAAGGTGGAATTAACATACTTATGATATCCTGAGATAAAACATATTGCTATTTCTTAAGTACTTGGCTTATCTTTTATTTTTTATATGTTTTCACATTATTTGTTCACTTATGGCCTGCTTAACTTTGGTTGGATAATCGATAAATCTGGATAAATCACTAGGAAAGTATACCTCCTTATTAGCGCCACTAAGATCGTAACATCATTTGCAATGTGAGAAAGAGAGTTTTTTAATCCTCAATGCTAACTACATAGCATGGTGGAATGTTTTCGACTCATCTTTTCACATTCTCGCAAGAAAGCGAAGATGCCAGTGACCCGATGATACCTTCGATTTGGATTACGTATATTGTACAGCTTCCTTTACCTAATAGAGCTAGATCGAATCCTTGGAAAGCTTTTGCTTGGTGTACAAGGTAACTTTCAAACAAGACTCAGATAACTCATAGAATTTTTGTTTACCGGACTAGAATTTTTTTTGTTTGAAATGGAGGGTATACCCTCGGCCTCTGCATCGAAAATGATGCATATGGCCTTCTTTATTAATTTATTCAACAAAACAAAGGATAGACAAAGAGCATACATAAAAAAATCGAAGCCACCACACAACACCTACATACCCCATAATGGCCGAAAAACATGTCAACAAGTCCTTATGCCCGAAAAATAACGAAATCTCTCCATCGGCTAGGAACTGGAAAATATCGCATACCCCGAGACACCCTCTAGACGAAACGAGAGTGCTCATCCAGTTTAGCAGGCTCTTAACGGGCACCTCATGTGCATGCTAAAGAAACCATCACCACCCTCGAACCACTGAGAAATCTTCATGGTTAAGATCTGCATACACTTCGCCGATCCTGCCGACGACGACGCCACGGCACAGACGGTGTCGTCGCTCTGCGCGAGACCATCCACATGCGCCTGCCACCAAGACTCCGCTGCGCCACGCCGCTGTTGACACAGTAGAAGAAACACCGCTCCACCAGCAGACCCCATCCAGACATCTCGAGTTCCAAAACGATGCCCTTAAAAGGGTGAGTGACACCGAAATGCCACCATCGCCCGATCTGGGAGACCCAGATCTAGGATTTCCCCCGGAACATCTATGCGGGAGGCAGAAGAATCACAGTGATGACACCTTCAACAAGGTAGCGAGTGAGTTCTTCCACCTTGAACGGTGGGTCGGTTCCTGCTGTGCCATTAGTGTGTTGTGTGTGTGTCGTTATTGGTTCAACGATTGTGGCATCTCGGTGATGCTCGATGTTCATGGTACGAGAGGTTTGGGGCGGGTGTGCCTAGGGTCACTGCATACCCCATGCCCGCCTCCATCGAATTGTGAAACAAAAAACAAACAAGCACATCTATCGCAGGATTTAAACTCCAATAGCAAATGACGGCGTGGTGGAGCACGCTGGGTCCATCTAGTTATTATCCAATCCAAGTAGAGATTGGCTTATTGCCCATCTAGAGGAGTAAAAATATGTCCTTGATAATACCTACATAACCAAACAAGTTTTGTGCAAGTACTGTATTACGAAACACCGATGTAGTCTTCAGAATTGCACCGGGACGTACAGGTGTTCGTTCTGATAGGATCAAGTAGATTCCGGCGTATGTAGGGTGGCAAGCGGCACCCGCATAACGACCCGCGAAACAAAATATAGGCAAAAGGGTCTCAAAAGTTAGTAAAATTAGAGAAGGCTTAGTAAAAAAGTTGTGCCGTAACCCGCCCCGCTTGACACCCTAGGCGTATGTACTCTCCCTTGTACACGGTTCGGGTCCGTGTTGGTAAAATTTTCGGCGAACATGAATGAAAAGGATAAAAATCCTCAACATGCATGCTTACTCGAGCCATTTTTTTGTTTTTATTGTTTTTTGACAGTAACATCCTAGGTCGATACTTATTTGACCAGAAAACACGGGCGCGTAGATGGGTCCTTGTTCGGCCGGTATCTTTGCACACATGGAGCGCAGCAGTTGCATCTTCTTTTTACGTAGTGTAGTTGGAAACTAGTGGAGTTACCATGCGATGCGACGACAAAGCGTTGCATGCAATGTCAAACCAATAAAAAAGGGTAGTAGTACCATGCATATGCGGCGTGAGTGAGCTGTGTGCCCCTTGAAACAAGAGGACGGTAAATAAATAAGCAATCCACTAGCCAGCACGGAGTAGCCGCTACATCTATGCAGTAAAACGACGTGCGCTTCGCGGGCCGGGTTAGTTGAAGTCGATCATGGATTATTACTAATCCATCCATCTAGTTTATCTAGTACACGGCGTATCATCATCATCATCAGCATGCTACTAAAATAAGAGAGGCGACAAATACGAGGGCTCCCGTTTCCGCACTGGATCGATCGATGACGGAGAAAATAACGAGCTGCCTGTATACCCGATTGAGCTAGCTTGCGAGTTGTGAGCGAGCAATGAGCAGCAGCTGCCCAGATTTGATTCCTCGGCCGAATGCATTAGTGTGCCTCTCCTGACGACGCGAGGGTGCAGAGTGCAGACGATGGATCCGATGGAGCGAATAGTCAAACCATCCTCGTACGATACGAACGAACGTAGCAAGCAATGTACTACTATGTATGTGTGTCTGTCTATCCGATCCATCCGTGCTGATTGGTATACCTGTCTCGGTTTGAGCTGCAAGTTGCATATATACGCCGCTGCTGCATCGGCAAATCAACCAAGTGGCTGAAAGCTATGTGTATATACGTACTATGTGCTAGCTAGTGCTACGTAGAGCGAGTTAGTACACTCATCGAATGATCGATCGTTACGATAGTAGCATATTCTGACGTAAGCCCCTACGCTCGGTATACGGTGTCGGCAGATTTTATTGAACAAGCTCAGTGCTCGTAGATGCTTCCAAAGCTCATCCATTACAAGAACAACTAAATTCTCCATACCCCTGGATGCTACACAGACTGAACCAAAGCACTATGCATCGCTGATCAACTTAGTGTTTCGTTACTACAATCGGAAGAAAAAAATGAAGCAGATATTCAATTTTTTTGTCTACTTGGAACTGGCTCTTCTACTTCATGAATTACAGTAAATAACCACTGCAACAATTATGCTGATCTCATCCTCCAACCTAGCGAGGCACATTTCATGAAGCAAATAGTCCGGATCTAGCCCTCCTACAAAATTGGAGTCTTCCAAAGGAAGCAATACCTTAGGCAAAACAATAAGATCCTGGTTCTATGTGGCGAACCGAGTATACCTATGCCAAGTAAAAAAAGTACATTGTTCTCCACCTACACAACGAGTCTGCGATCTTAGTCACTCTTTTTGTTTCCCATTACACTCATATTAGTAGTGGCGAATCTAGGATTTTAAACTAGGGTGGGACAAATAAACAATTGCTTCTTCTAAATGCCACTAATATAACATAGCAATTCCCATATTCATTGAAAAATGATCACTAATGGACTAGTGTTGTAGTTTTACAAGGAAAAAACATATTCTAATTTGCAAAGAGAAATTTTGCCTATCACCTGAAAAGAGGAAACAACGAGGACACCTTCAACGGCCCATCCTAGATTGCATGCACGATTGTTCGATCTCGTTGTAGTACCGCCGGCCACGAGAAAATTTCAGCTAACACCAACATTTGTGTCAATTGTTGCACAAAACACAGAAATAAGATTTTTTTGCAACTAGCATAGTTTGTGGTTTAGTTTTTTTACCTAGCCTAAATGAACAACATAACCCGTTAACATGTCGATGTGAAAGATTGCGAAAGTATAGATTGTATTGATATTGTAAGAGGTGATTACATCGTCAGCCCTTAGGTTGTTTATATAGTACTAGAAGACTTGGGGGCAAGAAGCCTAATAGAGATAGAATTGGATTACAAACTTAAACTATCAAATATAGTCCAAACCGTGACATACTCTAACCCCCTGCAGTCGGATCGATAGTGACGAGAACAGCCGGAGCGTCGCGGACGGTCTGACTGGAGCATAATCCGAAGGCGCGAACTGTAGAGGATGTCGGTGGATGTCGATGTCGATGTAGCCAGAAGTAGGGTGCTGTAGTCGTGGTCGATGATGTCGTTGGTGATGTAGTCGCCGTTGATGAAATTGATGATGTTTATGTTGTCGTGGTGTTGTGGTCGATATCGTCGTTGAGCCTGGAGAATTCGCCGTAGTAGTTGACGTAGATGTAGTTGGATCCGGAGTAGTCGGGGTAAGCGACACGCCTTGCCGAGCTTGCCAAACTCAGGAGCGCGCCGGGGACGAAGGCACGCGTCGGTGTTGCCAATACCGGACGTGCGAAGACAGGGACCGTCACGAGCCATGCGAGCCAGAGCCGGAGGGAGCAGCAAAGAAATTCTCCGTGAATGGTCGGTGCGTAGAAGTTGTCCGCCGATTTGTCGGAGTAGATGAAGTAGTTGCAAGAAGAAAATTGATTAAGTAAAAAATAAAAATTAGACTGCGACTCTGGCGGCGAGGTCGTGGTGGACGAAGACGAAGAGGTAGTTGTTGATGGAGATTTGCTGTAGCGGTAGTTGATTTTGGGGATTTAGATCGTATTTTCCGCTTGTGAGAGCGCGGCGTCGCTCGTGGAGAAGAACTTGTTGGCGTTGACGATGACCATGATTGGTGATGGCGGCGACGATGTGGCGATGTTGTTGGTGTAGATGATTGTCGGCGATGATGATCACATATGATGAAGATGTAGCCCTTTGTTGACGGCGAGGCGCGTACTCAGGGACGTGCGTCCCGGTAGATGTTGGCGAAGATGGGCCGGCGCGGAGACGACGTGAGGACGGAGCAGCCGACGCAGCGCGTGAAGGCGTCCCTTGGGGCGTCGCGCAGAGCCTCCTTGTCATGATCATTGACGATGATTTGCCGAAGTTGAGTCGATGCCGAGGTTGAAGTAGAGGCGCGCGATGACGACATGCGGCTATGGACAATGCTTTTGATGGCTAAAAGAAAATTAGATCTAATGGGAAAAATAAATTTGCTAAAACTACTAAACCGATCTAGGGAATTGGAAGAAAAACTAGCTACGAGATTTGGTGCCCCCGGCAGAGATCATGGAGCTCAATCTCGCTGGGGGCAGCACGCGGAAGCAGTGGCTAAACCCTAGGCGGAGCAAACCGCTCTGATACCATGAAAGATTGCGAAAGTATAGATTGTATTGATATTGTAAGAGGTGATTACATCGTGAGCCCTTAGGCTGTTTATATAGTACTAGAAGACTTGGGGGGCAAGAAGCCTAATAGAGATAGAATTGGATTAGAAACTTAAACTACCAAATATAGTCCAAACCGTGGCATACTCTAACATGATGAAATAAATTGTGAAGAGGGGATGTATTTTTTGACTGCAACATACTGATTTTCTATATTTGTTGTCATTGAGACTACAACTGAATTTTAGAAAACGAAAATGGTATTTTAGTTTAAAAAAAATCTGAAGAAATTGACATGGATACATACACACGTCATCTACATACAAATTGAGTTGTGTTGCATTATAGGCTACACAAAATCACAAACGCGCGCCTCTCTGGGGGGAGGGCAGGGGCGTAACCCTAAGCCGCCGCCGCCCCCCGAATTCTCCTCCCACTCCTCCCCCGCTGCCACCAGAGGACGTCGGTGGCCGGCCGACGGTGGCGGCGGGGATGCTTCCCCGCATGGTGGCCTCTCCCCCCGCAGGGAGCCTCTTGGGCGCTCGAAAGTTGTCGCCCCGACGGCGATATGATGGCGGCGGGTCTGGAAGCCGGGGCGGTGGCCTCAGGCTTTGATGGCGGTTCTCCCTCGGCAGATGGTGGTGTGGGTCGCATCTGCTAGAAGAGGTGCGGTCCTAGGGTTTCTCTCACACCAAGACGAAGATCTGCCCTCAGTCTGCTTCCATAGATCTAGAGGCAGTGTCGTGTCCCGGAAAGCTCCGTCGGCGAACTCCCATGGGCGATTCATGCCTGGAGATTGCCGAAACGGATGGGATTTGGTCGCGCACAACCGCTGTTTTTCTAACTGTTTGGTTTCAGAGGGAGCAAGGTGAAGCTCTGCAGTCTCTTGCCATCGTGGATCATGTCTTTAGTTCCATGGTGAAGTCAGTGTGCGGAGAATGTCATGGAAGCCAAGATTTGTGAACTAACTATGGTGGCTCGAGTCCTGGTGGCAATGAGGAAATATCTTGGTGATTTGTCAATTGTAGCAGCGGCATCGAAAAGTGGAGGCGGCAACACATCAGAAGTTCAGAGTCTTACCTTGCAGGGTGAAAATCCAAGGTCTGGTCTTAATTGGTTGTGCCTAGGAATGACCTTGTTGAAGGCATTGTTTTGTGAGCGAGAAATTTCTTCAGGGTGAAAACATATGATCTTTGATCGGGCGATGACGGTGTTTGTGCTCTGTTTCCTTCTTGAAGGCGTCGCTATTGGAGATATTGGACCACTTCCACCCAACTAATCCAGTCTTCAAAGAGAAAGCATTCAGTCACCGCTATCAGATGTCCAGGAACCTATTATTGGACATTCTCAATGGGGTGAGGGAGTATGATGACTACTTCAAGGCCAAGTACGATTGTACCGGTAAAATTGGCTTCTCCTCTTACCAGAAATATCATGCTGCAATTCGGCAGCTTGCATATGGAGTGTCCGGTGATCTCCTCGACTACTACATGCGCATGAGCGAGTCCACATGCCATGAGGCCATGTACCGATTCTGTAGCACACTTACTGCGGTGTTTGGAAAAGTTTATCTGAGAGAGACAAACACCAAAGACACTGTCCGCCTTTTGTCCATCAACGAGAGTAGGGGGTTTCCTGGACTTGTGAACACCCAAATTTTTAAGTCTAGATGCCTGTTATGCCGTACATCGCAATCCCATGATTACCATTTTTGCGAGACATAACAGAATTGGTACCAAGTACATCATCCATTACAAACCATAATAGTCTTACAAATAGAGGATCGCATGATCTAGTCTTAATACAATCAAAGCAGCGGAAAGTAAACGTAGTAGGGCTCCATCTTCTGGGTCACAGGTAATGCTGACGATGGGAGATGATCCTAGTTATCATAGACCTCCTGTTGTCCATCTTCTGGGCAGTCCTTCTCATAGTCTGGCCATGGGAATAGCCAGGGACAAAGCCATGAGTACTCTTTAAGTACTCGCAAGCTACCACTAACATAGGTAAGGTAAAAACTAGTAGGAATCTTAAGCTCTAGGTTTGTTTGCAAAAAGCCAGGTTTATTTCCTAAAGACTTAAGAGTAAAAGACCTAACTTTAGTTCTCTATATCACTTAAGTGGGAACTTAGATTTCATGTCCACAACTCTGTTGTGGTCAAGTCAAAGTCATCTTTCAAGTCACAAGTCATTTTGAAAATATCTGACAACGGAACAGTATGGCCACTCCAACTGTCCATAACCGCGGACGTGGCTATTCGAATAGTTTGACACTCTATAGAGGTGGTACACTTTCACCACAAAATTCAATACATCCGTCAGGGATAACCCTGAATCATCATACTTGGTATGCGGATAATCAATCCTAACCTTTCAATTACACACCCTAGTATAGGGACCTTCCCTATGAGCTTGGTCTCCCAGCCATGGCCAACTGCCATCCTGGGAACTACATAGGTGGACATTCATATTTACGAGGTAGCCTCAGCTCAACCTCTTCCGCAAGGGAACCCATACTAAGACATATAAACTTCCAGTTAAGCCCTACCCAACTCAGGTATTGTGGTTGTACGGTAAAATTGGAATAGTATCGCATCCGAACCCAACCATCAGTTTTTGTCAAAGTCAAGGCTCATGCCTCATTCAGTTTCATCATCAACCCATTGTGTTTCATAACACATGTCAAAACATTTCAATAGAATGAATCATCATTCCAAGGTTTTCATAATCATTTTCACCAAGTGTTCCCATCTAAAGTGATCAAGTTTTAGTTTAGCACTAGCCACTAGTATTGAGTGTATCACTATTGAGGGGTGCTAATCTGGTATAAGTACCCAAGACTAGTTCTATGATCTTGGTGGTATCCATCCTATTTTCCACTAATCACAATTCATTAACTAAGTAAGAAACTGTAGTAAAAGGGAAAGTAAAGCTTGCAATAAAACTAGGATTGGTATAATCAAAATTGCATAACCAAGCATGCATAGTGCATCTTGCATAGGTTATCTAGCATAGTGGGCTTGCATGTATAGCTGGCATAGTTTAGCTTGCACGTGATGGCTTGCCTTGAGCAGTGCAGTTGTTGAAGTTCTCTTCCTCTTCTTCGAAGTACTCTTCCTCGTCGTTTCTCGGGTCGGTACTAGTGTCTATAAATACATTCAATATACACAATCACCAAACAATACTTAACTACTTCTATTTAGCACACATGGCTCACACTAGATGATCTAGCATCATCTCTATCATCACATGAAATATTTACCTCTTCTTATTTATCTTATTTTAGAAAAGTAACTTCTACTCATTGAAAATACTTAATATTTAATATCCTCTAATTAAAATATGGGATCATGTTGACACATGCCATCACCACATATTTCAATACTTGGGAAAGTGTTTTAAAGTGGTGATCATATATTACAAGATTTAATATTACTATTTAATAATATTGAAGTGGCTAGAAAATCCTATATACCATCCTTTTAATACTAGTTCATGTTTAATATCTGTAAAACCAAATATTTTTACATATTCATGTAGAGCATGGCAAATGTGATTTTTGAGAGTTGGAATCAACTCAAAAGCATTTATGGTTGATTTTATAAAAATGTTTGAAGTGGTAAAAGTCTCTGTCTTGTTATTTTTGGTATAGGCGATCTATAATTTCAAATGGTTTGAATCCAACGGGAGTGTGTAGATATTTTCAATAACTTTCTAATAAAATTGGAATCATGTATTTTGGTTCAGTACATCTCTTTGAATTGAATTTTGAATCTACTAGGAGAATAGGGTTTTTAACTAAATAGACAAATTCTATTTGAATTGCTGGGCTTTGCGCGGGAAATAAAATGGGCCTGCCCAACTGCACAACACGCGCGCAGCGGGCTGCTGACAGGTTGGTCCTACGCGTCAGTGGCTCTATCTACTGAAGCGGTATCAGCAAATCTCAGCACTACGATTAGAACAAGATCTACGGCTGAGGTTCGTCATCTACGTCGCAGTGCTCCGGCGAGATTCTAAACCTAGCGGCATGGTGGGGGTCGCTGGGGGATTACCAGGGCTGCAGCTAGGTCCGGCGATGGGGGCTAATGTCTGTGGTACCAAAGTTGGCAGGCCAACGCATGGCGGTACCTAAGTTGCCTGAAATTATCGCGTTTCGAAAAGTTGGGCCGCCAACTACTGAGAGGGGCCATTTCGAGGCAAACTCATCTCACCCCTGCCAAATACAAACATTCCGTTAAACCGCCCCGTGAAGTAGACGGTCGGGACCGACATGTCGGTCATCTGTCCGTGACGCGGGCGCCAACGCGGCAACCTCTTAGGCAAATCGAGCAGCCAAGTGGATTGGATGTGTTGACCAATTTCACAAATCCATTCCCAGCTTTCCCCTAGCACCGGCGGTGTCGGAATCCACCCTCCAGGCAGGACGATCCCTTCGGACATTTGACTTTCGAGGCCAAGTTGCTGCCCCCAGTTGCTGCGCCTAGTCGCTGATACCGAGCTCCAAAGGCACATGCCGTAGCCGCCGTTGCGAGGCTCTAGCCCGCCTCTGCCGCCGACGAGCCAAGCAGTTCGGAGGATGGCAGATCCTACTATCAAGGAAGAAGAAGTTCTGGCTACAAGCGGGTAAGCTACCCTTCTCTTTGCTATTCGCACTAATTACAACTGCTAGCTAGCTACTGAACCTAAAATTGTTCGTTAGCCCAACGCTGACAAACATATTTTGTCCACAGTTTTTTGTCAAGTGGGATCCGCGCGGACCCCCCCCCCCCCCGCTTACCTGATTACGGTAGTCCTCTACAGGTACGACTCTAAGGACAAGTGGTATGGAAGCCATTGTTTCACGATGGAAGAAGCGCCTGCACAGATCTGCACTATATCTGGTATGGTTGCTGCTCTGCGTAATCATGTTGAATTATGGCCGAAGCAGACTGCAAAGTTCAGCTTCATGGATGAACGTGGCATCATGGTTCCTATAACGTGTGACAGTCAACTAATTGGGTTGATGAAAAGGTATGCTTCGGATTGCATGTTTGACCTGAAATGTCATGTACTGGATGTGGAAGCTGCTGCAACTGGGAGTCGCTCTTCTGTTCTTGGACAGGGTGGTTTCTCGAACCCAATTAGCTTCTGGTAAGCAAAGGTCGCTTGGGGTTCGCATGTTTGTGCTGATCTGTAATTTTTGTTTTATTTACTCTGTAGATATTGGGCAGTTATGCAACAGTCTTGTTTCTTTGACAGGAAGCGCCGCAAGGTTAGAAACATGACTGTCGGGTCAGTCATTTTGTTGCCCGAAGAAATTAAAAACGAGTGCAAAGATGATGCTAGACACGATTCTGGTGCCCATTGATGACCCACAAGTATAGGGGGTGTATCGCAGTATTTTCGATAAGAGTGTCGAACCCAACGAGGAGAAGAAGGTGTTGGCTAGTGGTACGGATCATGAATTCTCTGCAAATACTTAGCAAACGGATTTTTAGGGGTTTTTGATAAAGCAAGTAAACAAAGTACGAGTAAATAAAAGACAGTAAGAATAAATGCAGCAAGTAGCCCAATCCTTCATGCAGCAAAGGACAAGCCGGTTGTATTACTTAAGATGACCAAACGTTCTTGAGGACACATGGGAAGACTGTCAAGTGCTTTCGCTTCATATAGTTGATTAATCTTCTTTAGCTTGCTAAGTGTTGTGTGGGTGAACCTGTACTAATGTACCAACCTTCCTAGGACTAATACATACTTGTGATTATACCCCTTGCAAACATCCATAAGTACAAGAAAGTAATTAAGGTAGAAACCTAACCACAGCTTTAAACTCTAAGACCCTTACGTCCCTTGTGCAATGGTTACCTAACGGGGGTTCAGGTTTCTGTCACTCCGGCAACCCCTACGATTAGTAGTCAAATACACAATGCATTCCCCTAGGCCCATATATGTGAAGTGTCATGTAGTCGACGCTCGCATGACACCACTAGAAGAAGTACACCACAACTTAAATAACAATCTATTGAATCTTTCTCAACACAATTCCACTACTAACAACATGACTTCTCCCATGTCCTCAAGAACAAAACGAACTACTCACAAGACATCATATGGATCATGACCAGAGATGGAACAATGATGTATAACAATCTGAACATAAACAATAATTCAATGGTTCACTCAATAGCATCAACTACAAAGAGTAATCAACATCGGGAAAGTTTTCCCTAAGAACTACTGCAAGATTCAACCCAATTGTTACAGCAATATGGAGATGGTGGTGAGGGTGCTGATCGTGATGATGGTGGTGATGATGATGATGATGATGATCCCGATGAAGTCCAGCTTGATGGTGGTGTTAATGGCGATGATCTTCCCTCTCCGGGAAGGAATTCCCCCGGCAGAAATCTGACTACTGGAGAGATCTTTCTCTCTCGGTGTTTTCCGCCCCGCAGAGGCGACGGAATCTTTCTGTGGTCGCTCTTCGAGTCTTAGGGTTTCGGGAGGATAATATACTCCAGAGGGGAGTGCCTAGAGTGGGCCAGGGCGGCCACACCACCTGCTGGCGCGGCCTAGGGCTGCCCACGCCAGGGGTAGTGTGGGCCCCCTGTGGCCCATCTCCAGCCCTCCTTCTGGCTTCCTCCGTCTTCTGGAAAAATAGGATTTTCCGTATATTTTCCCGGATTTTCTGATCTTCGCGAATTTTGCCTCCAAACAGCACCTTTTCCATCAGAATCCTGACTGCAGCGGTCCATGCTCCAAAAGTCATCAACCATGCAAAAACAGATGAAATAACATAAGTATCACCTCTCAATACGAAATATATCAATGAATAACAGTGAATTATGACATAGAATAGTGATGCAAAATGGACGTATCAACTCCCCCCAAGCTTAGACTTCGCTTGTCCCCAAGCCGAGCTCAATAAACATGGCCTCAGGTTTATGGAGTGAAGAGTCGATAAAAGAATATGGACAAGAAGCATCACATTCATCAAATACATAGATCATAATAGAAGATAACTCACTATTATATAACTCAACTTGCAATAAGTAAAGGAAACACAATAAAGATACATAAAGTGAATCATAATTGGTGATGGCAAACTTAGCTCTTGGTCGAAGAATAGTTGATAATTTGCTAGAGTTCACAAATAGTTGGTTTTTCAATGATAGCTTTCAAAGTAGTAAACATCAAGATAAGAGCAATGTGCAAAACAAGGAACATAAGAGACATGACTTGAATAAATCATCATATGAATGAATGAAACACAACAACTCAAAATACTTGCTGAGATAGAAGGGAATAGGTTTACTGACTCAACTAAAAAGTAAAAGAAAGGCCCTTCGCAGAGGGAAGCAGGGATTGCAAGTCTCATAAAGAGCTCCCAAAAATTATGATACTTACTAGCTTTCAGCTCTCGCCCCTATCATAGGCATCTTTAGGTGATTAAGGTTAAAGTGATCAAACATGAGGATATGCATTGACAAGTTGTAAATTGAGAATCTCATGTCCCTTGAATACGAGGGCCGCTCCTCATGCTACTCAAGTTTAGTCACCGGTAAGTTCTTGTCATCGTAAGCATATGTGTATCATAGAGAACCTCCAACGGGGTACCCCTTGCCCGATGATACGGAAGAATCCCCATATCAAAATGACAAGGCAAGCAGACAACAGGCATCTCAGCAATCTTCTTATTTGCCATGGGAATATGGTGCTTTTTTCTCTCTTTCCTCTTTTCATAATCTATTTTTTCTTTTTCTCTTTTTTCTCAATATAGGACTCTTTTTGTTATAACAAGAATGCTTCATAGATGCTCGTTATGGTTATGCTGCAGGTTTCCACCATGTCAGCATGGATTAGACCAGCGGCCTAGGCGTTTCTCTAACACACATGCATAACTCCATGGACTTACAAGCTCCCCTTTCATTTCACACCGACGACATCCATAGACAAAAGAACATGATATCAACTTGGTACAAAGTACCAGTGCAATGTTGAAAGCGTTCCCCATGAAAGCATGGTTCTGCTAATTCACAACTTACAAAGTGCAAGCATATACGCAACATAGGAGAGCACAATGGTTCAAGTTTATTAAGTGCAAGAAAGTAAAGTGTGCCATCAAGTTCGTGATAGCTTTAATCACTAATTTTGACATAACAAGTTTAATTTGGGAGGTAGACAAAACAAGAATTTACTTGGAATAGCAATAATGCTACTAGGTAGGTATGGTGGACGCAAATGGCAGAGGTTTTGGTTTTAAGGAGTGGATGCACGAGAAGAATTCCCTCTCAGTACAGGTTTTTGGCTAGCAAGGCTGGGTAGCAAGTATAAGAGTTGAAGGAAACAAACAAACATACAAGTGATAAAGACAAACATGCAATCTTCCTTGGAAGCACAAAAGATCTTAACTAGAGAATACTAAACTTATGAGCAAATCAAGAAATAAAGATGATGAAATTACATTTCTTTAGAGTACTTTTATCTTTTTCATTCAACTCTCAAAAATAGTGTTGCTACCGACCAAGCCAGGTTTGCCAAAACCAACTAAATTAACTCAATGATCCCAAAGTGATACCAATACTAACAACAAGATCAATCATATAACCATTAATTGAAAACTAATATAAGCTATGCAAAAGAGTGGATGATAGAACTTCTCATTAATATTCCATAATGGCAACTCACACCAAGGGATACACATCTAACGAGAGAGGGGACACTTCCATAATGCAAACCATACTACATAATAACTTATCTATTCATGATATGACTCTACTAAAAAGTAAAAAGATAGAAGATAGTGATGTGATACCACGGCACTCCCCCAAGCTTGGAACAAACCAAGGGGATGCCAAACCTGATGATGAATTACTCCTTTGGCGGTGGTGGTAATATTTTCTTAGTCGACGTGAGGAAATCTTCCAGCATCTTGCGAAGCCTATTGTTCTCCCATTGAAGCATGTCCACCTTCCTCCTCAAATCTCGGTACTTATAGCAGAAGTCCTTAGTGACTCGTAGGGCTTCCGTTGATGCAGGGCAAGTGACTAAAGGTACCAGCCCCTGCTTGGGATCTTGGAGATCTTCCTCCATAGGCTCCTTCCCCTTATCCTTGGCGGACACCATTGTGCTTCTTAGCTTTCAAGAATAGTTCCTGGTAGAAACAGATCGAAACAAAACCACGACAAAAACATGATATACGAACCTCGGGGGATCCGGGGGGTTATATATTACGAAGTTTCATATCAAAAGGAAGGTACTGGGAGAAAACGAGTCGGAGGCGGAGTCCGGGGTGGACTCACCACCTGGTGGCACGGCCAGGGGAGGGCCCGCGCCACAGGGTGGTGTGAGCCACCCTGGCTCCGTTTCCGTCCCTTTTTCGCTTCATAACTTACCTTATTGTCTCAAAACTGTAAAAATATAGTTGGATAGTATTTTCACGGAACTCTTCTTACCAGAACTGTTACCTATTTGAAAACGGACTCTGCAGGTCTCTGAATTTGGTATCTAGTAGATTTTTCCGGAGTCATCACTTGAATATCATCGATATCTTCATCTTCATACACTTATTACTTGAGTCATAAAACCCTTCTCTTCCTTATTACACCATTATCTCCACTACCTGGAAATTTCTTTCACACAAAAACTTCACACAGTTCTCATTAGCAACATTAGTATAAGTGAAGTGATAAAACCTTTTGAGTCCAACTTCAACTGAAAACCATCAAAACAAAAGCTACTGTAGCAAATCCTTCCGAAAACCCAAAAAGATTTCAAAAAGGAAATCGATTAAAGAAGCAAATGCAAGATTGGCTAAATCTGTCAAAACAGACCAGCAGGTAAAGATCAATTTTTTTTGAAAATCTTCTGTTGCTCAAATCAAAAAGTGAAAAATGAACTAAAGTTAAATAACAACCTGGGGCAGAAGCACAAAAAATTACAGCTCAATCCGACAGACAGAAATCTCTCACGAATTTTTACGGTGAAGCACAAAAATCTGTTTCGGGACAGCAACTTCCCCAAATATTACTTCTCTCTCATTAGAGGTTGATCTTGACACAAAAACCAAACAAAACGGATAAGGAGAGGTTATTACCAAGGTAATAACTTCCAAGACTCAAAGAAACAAAAACAAACTGAAAGCGAAAACAAATTGGGTTGTCTCCCAAAAAGCTCTTTCTTTATAGCCATTAAGATGGGCAAGATAATTTCAAAGATGCTCACATAGGAATATGAATTGAAGTGAAAGAGAGCCTTAAGAAGCAAAAATACACACATTTAAGTCTAACCCAATTCCTATGCAAGGGAATTTTGTAAACAAACAAGTTGTTTAAACCAAAGGCTACTAGCATAGGAAGGCAAAAGAAGTGCAACATAAAAACTTTCAGCATAAAACGAGGAAACTTGATATTATTGAGATACATAAGAACACTTTTCCCTCTTTCATAATAACTTTCAGTATCATTCATAAACTTAACAATATAGCTATCACAAGGAGCATCATAGCAATGATCACTTATTCTAACAGAAAACAAAGGGATACTAGCTCTCATAACACTACTTTGTGAAACAATATTAGAGGTATCCTTACAAAGGATAGGGTGTCCCTCTTTCTCATATTTAGTAACAAAGTCTTTCACATTTGCTATTATAGGTTCATCAACCTTTTGTTTATCAGGTTCAACAGCTTTATTCATACTTTCATCTACCATACTAGCCATCATAGAATGTTCCCTTATCTTAACTGGGAAAGGCATTTTCTCAATATAAGGTTCAGGAAAGTCATGATTAGCAGTATAAACTTCAGTATTTCTTGCAGGAACACTCTTAGCAATATCTTTATAAGGTTATTGATATTTATTCCACTTCTTTTTAGGCACTTCAATGTAGGAAGCAAAAGCCTTAAAATAAGAAGCAATAGCTTGAGAGTCTAGACCGTAAGCATTTTTAATATTTTGAAAATCATCAGTTCCCATAAACGATTCAATGCATTTATAATCATAATTTATACCTGACTTTCTACCTTTATCATTCTCCCAAGCTTTAGCATTATCTTGAATACGGTCTAGAAGATCCCATTTAGCTTCTTCTTCGATGCGAGTGAATGATCCAGCACAAGAAGCATCCAATAAATCCTTGTCATGTAGAGGGAGCATTGCATATAAGTTATTGATAATAATATTGTTGGGGAGCTCATGAATGGGACATTTGAGCATTAGTAACTTCAATCTCCCCCAAGCTTGTGTTGTACTCTCTCCATCAAGAGGCCAAAAGTTGTATATTTGATTCCGATCTTTATGAATCTCACTAGGAGGATAAAACTTTGAATAAAAGAGAGGCACTATTTCCTCCCATTACAGAGCTTGACCATTCTTCAGCAGCTTATACCATTCCTCAGCTCTTCCTTTCAGTGATAATGAGAATAACTTCTTCTTAACTTGATCTGTAGTGATACCTGCACACTTGAACAACCCGCATAATTCGTGTATAAAGAGTAAATGATCACCAGGATGGACAGTTCCATCCCCAACATAGTAGTTATCCATAACACGATCAATAATTCTTGTAGGTATTTTAAAAACATCATTCTCAGCAGGTGGTGGCTTATCTACTACCTTAGCAGTGGTAGTAGCATTACCAAATAAGAAACTCAGCGAATTATCCATAATGAAAATAAAGCAACTAACAGAAGTAAACAATACTCATAGTAGAAGTTTCCTTTACCAGTTCCACTTTCCAATAGCGCTTCACTCCCCGGCAATGGCGCCAGAAAATAGTCTTGATGACCCACAAGTATAGGGGGTGTATCGTAGTATTTTCGATAAGTAAGTGTCGAACCCAACGAGGAGCAGAAGGTGCTGGCTAGTGGTATGGATCAGGAATTCTCTGCAAATACTTAGCAAACGGATTTTTAGGGTTTTTTGATAAAGCAAGTAAACAAAGTACGAGTAAATAAAAGACAGTAAGATTAAATGCAGCAAGTGGCCTAATCCTTTATGCAGCAAAGGACAAGCCGGTTGTATTACTTAAGATGACCAAATGTTCTTGAGGACACATGGGAAGACTGTCAAGTGCTTTCGCTTCATATAGTTGATTAATCTTCTTTAGCTTGCTAAGTGTTGCGTGGGTGAACCTGTGCTAATGTACCGACCTTCCTAGGAATAATACATACTTGTGATTATACCCCTTGCAAACATCTATAAGTACAAGAAAGTAATTAAGGTAGAAACCTAACCACAAGTTTAAACTCTAAGACCCTTACGTCCCTTGTGCAATGGTTTCCTAACGGGGGTTCAGGTTTCTGTCACTCCGGCAACCCCTACGATTAGTAGCCAAATACACAATGCATTCCCCTAGGCACATATAGGTGAAGTGTCATGTAGTCGATGTTCACATGACACTACTAGAAGAAGTACACCACAACTTAAATAACAATCTATTGAATCTTTATCAACACAACTCCAGTACTAACAACATGACTTCTCCCATGTCCTCAAGAACAAAACGAACTACTCACAAGACATCATATGAATCATGATCAGAGATGGAATAATGATATATAACAATCTGACCATAAACAATAATTCAATGGTTCACTCAGTAGCATCAACTACAAAGAGTAATCAACACCGGGAAAGTTTCCCCTAAGAACTACTGCAAGATTCAACCCAAGTGTTATAGCAATATGGAGATGGTGGTGAGGGTGCTGATGGTGATGATGGTGGTGGTGATGATGATGATGATCCCGATGAAGTCCAGCTTGATGGTGGTGTTGATGGCAACGATCTTGCCTCTCCGGAAAGGAATTCCCCCGGCAGAAATCTGTCTGCTGGAGAGATCTTTCTCTCTCGGTGTTTTCCGTCCCGCAGAGGCGGCAAAATCTTTCTATGGTCGCTCTCTGAGTCTTAGGGTTTCGAGAGGATAATATACGCCAGAGGGGAGTGCCTAGAGTGGGCCAGGGCGGCCACACCACCTGCTAGCGCGGCCTAGGGCTGCCCACGCCAGGGGGTGGTGTGGGCCCCCTGTGGCCCATCTCTAGCCCCCCTTCTGGCTTCCTTCGTATTCTGGAAAAATAGGATTTTCCGTATATTTTCCCGGATTTTCTGATCTTCGCGAATTTTGCCTCCAAATAGCACCTTTTCCATCAGAATCCTAACAGCAGCGGTCCATGCTCCAAAAGTCATCAACCATGCAAAAACAGATGAAATAACATAAGTATCACCTCTTAATACGAAATATATCAATGAATAAGAGTGAATTATGACATAGAATAGTGATGCAAAATGGACGTATCACCCATTGTCCCGGCGATGCAGAGTACGTGAAGCTAAGAAAATTGGCACCGAGGAAGAGGAAGAAGGCAGAAATGAAGAAGTCAGTGGACGTGAAGGCTTGGCACCCAGGCTGCGGAAGAAGGATGCTGGCAATGAAGATGCATAGTAATGTGTTGAACTTGAACCTATATATAATTACATTAAATTCGAGCTCGTGTGTACGCGTTGCTGGCGAAACAATCTACCCACGTTCTCTGAGTAAAATGTACCGCGACTTAGAGTTTGAAAACGCCCGAGTCAGTAGTTGAATCCGAAATTGTGATTGTGCCACTGCTATCTGAAAACAAGGATCCACCGGTTCCATGATTGCTGAGGGGCAGGAGGTCTCCAAATATGACGGAATGTAAGTGGCACAGAAATAAACTATTTAAGCTGCCACACTCCACGAAGCAGCAACTTATTTCAGATGCTGCACAACGACGTGGCAACATAAACATCAATATTCTCACCGATAATGCCCAGATGAGGAGGAAATTGGTACCACTTTCTGGCCTAATCTTGAGCTCGTCTATCTTACCGCCTCTCTGCTCCTGCATCCCCTGCATCTGGCGAAGCTCCCGGATCTCCAGTAACCGGGTGTACGTGCTTCCACTTTATAAATTATGGTTGTGCCATTTGCATGCGGCCAAATCCACGTAGATTACATTTAAACAAACCACCAATGTCAGAATACACTAGTAGAAAAGGGGTCTTTGGTCCATGGTCACGTTCCCAATCTGGGACAGAGATCTAAATCGAGGTAGAAATTGATCTAAATCACAAATTCTTCCACAAATTAATTGAGACAGAGATCTAAATTGAGGCATTTCATTAATTCAACCACAAATTCTTCTAAACAAAGGTGCTATTTCACATCCTACATTAATTCAACCACTAGTCAACAATTTCACTTCCGCTGCCGCTGTCCTCCGAGCCGCCGGCTTCCTCGTCTTCATCGGATGGAACCTCCATGATTTCCGCATTGTACGCGAGACGGAGCACCTCTTCGCGGAGAGCAGCGGCGATGACGGTGAACTTGGTCCATCCAGGAACGGACCAGAACCTCTCCCGCCCTTCTCGGTCACGGAGATCCCGGTGCACCACGTGCCCGTAAACGATGCGGTTGCCAATCTTGGCCTTCCGCTCCTTCTTGAACAGCACCGGCCAGTACGGGCTGGCCGCCGCGTACCAGGGCAGCGCCCTCTTCCACGCAGGCATCTGGCGGCGGCGCGCCGCGATTTCGCTCTCCATCACGGCTCCGCCGGGGACGAGGAGCGGAGCCACCAGCACCCCCGCATAGCTGATGCGCCATCTGTGGGGCACCGTCGCGGCCGGCTCCACGAGGATGTCGAAGTGCTTAAACATCACCGCCTCGTCGAAGTTCAGCGAGGGCATCTCCATGGCGGCGCGGTGGAGATTGGAGAGGAAGCGAGGGGGTGGACGACGAAGCAATGACGCGGTGGATATTGGAGAGGGAGAGGGGATGGGCGATGAAGCAACGAGCTGTGGCGCCTCCTATTTGTACACGAGGATGACGAAGCGATGGGCGTAATATCCAAGGGGCATTCGTCAGACAAAAGGAAGTAATGCAGGGTTAAGACAGATTAACGGGCAACCAATTTTTTTACTCCCAGGACTCCGGGGCCAATAGTTCAGACCGCTAGGTCAACAAGTACAACTATTACAACTTAAAAAAGGCACGGATCTTAAGCTAAATAGAACTAGTTATCACACATCTCCTTGATCTTCCTAATCTTAGCCCTATGCGCATCTTCCTGCGAGAGCATGGATCGAATCGTCTGCTCCTTTCTTTTAGCATCTTCCTTGCACAGCTTCAATTGTTTCTCTGCATCTTTCCTCATGCACTTGTCAATACTCGTAGTTGTGAACTGCAGGACTTTGTCCTGGTGAAGATCCTTCCTTTGAGTCAGTTCTTGCTCTGCTTTAGCCTTCAGGGCCAACGCCGCGTCCCTCTCCTTCTCGACTTTGCTAACCTTGTCTTCCACCCCCATGAGATCTAGCTTATGCTTGGTCGTGTCAACTGGTTCCCATAGCTTCATCTCAACACTGTCAAGAAGTGAGCTGAATGCGGATTCTTTCAACTCAACAGTCATTTCCCATAGTTTGTCCAGCGTTTTCTGCATCGATTTGGGCCACTCTAGATCTACCCATTTGACAACACCGCAACTTCCGCCTCGCATCATTGCACGATGTCCTTGACACCGTAGAAACCTCCTGCCTGCGTTTCGTCCTTCGAACGCTACAAATTTAGCGGCCACATATCCATGTTTACATAGCATAGGACTATCTTCATCTGCTAAACCGTGATAGTCGGCATCATACATCGTCTGGTTGGCCTAACACATCATACACGCATGAGTAAACGGAGTAGATCTGGCTCAAAAAATAGATAACTGGCCACGGATGATAGAGATATACATGACACGACTCACATCAAAATCACCGTCCCTGTCGTCACGACGCGTTTCCTCGCCGTCTCCCCTTGAACCCATGGCGAGAGGGGAGGGGGGTGGCTGCCGGAGAGGGGATTGGGATGGAGGCGCCATCGGCTTGTGGCTACAGCAGGATGGGAGTGAAGTGGGGAATGTGGCTTCCAGGGGAAGGAAGAGAAGTACGGGGAGGAAGAGAAGTAATGGGGACGTTACACTGGGATATGGCCTGCTCAACTCGTGAGTCGTGACACTCGCAACACGGGAGCCCCCGGTGTTGCCAGTTTGTCTAGAGCAAGCGTGGCCAATCATGCCGCAGAACAGACTACTCGCGGATCGATCTCACGAAAACCATCCCAATCGTCCAAGCGCCCCGATCGAACGGTATGTAACAATCGTCAAGCAGAACAACTGTGTTAGGGCGTTCCTTCTAGAAGACTCGGTCTAACGCTAAGGTTAGGGCTCTCCTAAGGTTAATTAGTATCCATATACGGTTTATGAAAAGAACATGCATCCAATAACACTGGTGGATCTAGCTATGGTTAATGAGAAGAGCAGACATGCAATGACACTGGTGGATCCATGTGTGGTTAATGAGAAGAACACACATGCAATGACACTGGGTGTTGTTCATGATATGGTTTGTGAGAAGAACACACATGCAATGACTCTAGCTGTGGTTCATGAAAAGAGCAGACATGTGATGACTCTAACTATGGTTCATGAAAAGAGCAGACATGCGATGCCACCGGTGGATCCATGTGTGGTCTATGAGAGGAACACACATGCAATGACACCGGTGGATCCTTACGCGGTTTGTGAGAATAACACACATGCAATGACACTGGTGGATCCATATGTGGTCTGTGAAAAGAACACACATGCAATGACACTGGTGGATCCATGTGTGGTTCATGGGAAGAACACACAATGCAATGACACTGGTGGATCCATGTGTGGTCTGTGGGAAGAACACACATGCAATGACACTGGTGATATGTGGTCTATGAGAAGAACACACATGCAATGACTCTAGCTGTGGTTCATGAAAAGAGCAGGCATGTGATGACACTGGTGGATCCATGTGTGGTTCATGGGAAGAACACACATGCAATGACACTGGGTGTGGTTCATGATATGGTCTGTGGGAAGAACACACATGCAATGACTCTGGTGATATGTGGTCTGTGAAAAGAACAGACATGCAATGACTCTAGTTGTGGTTAATGAGAAGAGCAGACATGCAATAACACTGGTGGATCCATGTGTGGTTAATGAGAAGAACACACATGCAATGACACTGGGTGTGGTTCATGATATGGTTTATGAGAAGAACACACATGCAATGACTCTAGATGTGGTTCATGAAAAGAGCAGACATGCGATGACTCTAACTGTGGTTCATGAAAAGAGCAGACATGCGATGCCACCGGTGGATCCATGTGTGGTCTATGAGAGGAACACACATGCAATGACACCGGTGGATCCTTACGCGGTTTGTGAGAATAACACACATGCAATGACACTGGTGGATCCATATGTGGTCTGTGAAAAGAACACACATGCAATGACACTGGTGGATCCATGTGTGGTTCATGGGAAGATCTATCTTGGCATAATTTGATGTATGCCATGATGTATTTCATTGTACAAGACACTCACTTTCCATTTTTATACTACTCAGTATCGCTCTTGGTTTTATGTGGTACTACTCAGTTTTGCCCTCCTCCCCCTCTCTATCTTTCGTAGAAGCACAAACATGTGCTCATCCTGTCTGCTACTCCCTGATTGGTTATCACAGTTGTCACGTGGATCGTGCGCACCAACCGTTGATTCTATGCGATCCAACGATGATCGTTGCACACATCATGCCCTTCATAGTACAGCGTGGCCCCAGCGTGAGACAGCACGGACATCTCCCCCAGCGAGACTTCTATAAGAAGGAACACGATGCCGTCCATGGAAAAAGTTGTCGAGTGATCATGTCATGTTTAATCAAGTCTGAAAAGCCGACTACTGCTACTACTACACCACAACGCATGCGTCATCGAGTGCATGTTCGTTGATGGACAGCTGCAATTTATTGCCACTTGATTTTAATAAGACATATCCCATTTTTTACGCAGCGGCTCTCAATCTCACTTCCAACTGGGCCCGACCGTAAGAAGCTTGCACGCGCTAGCTGGAGACCGAAGAGCTGAGCTCGATGAGACCTAACGTCTCCGCCTTCATCAACACATCCCTCTACCCGATCTAGCACAACCCCACAAATCTTGCCATACAGCCACCTACCTTCCCCTCTATATTTCCACTTTTAACTATCGCCAATTTTAGGGCTGTGTCAAACTTCGTACATAGAAATTATGTATGCGCCCTTTGCATGCGGCTCAATACAGAACTGCCATGGATGGCCCGGGAAAAAAACGTGACGTACCATACGCATGTCGCGGTGCACGATGGTGCAACGAAACGTGCCTTGCTTCCATCCACCTTAACTATAGAGCCCCTCTCCGCACACCCACTCCCACTCTCGCTCACTCTCCCCACGCAACCCTCTCCACTATCCCACCAGCATCCGCAAACTCCCGAGAATACCCCGTCCGCGCCGGCGATGACCGAGGAGGATAAGGTGGCCATCGTCGCCTCCGAGGCCGCCAGCAAGGAGGCCCCCGTCTCCTCGTCGGCCCCCCTCGACGCGTTGAAAGCAGCCGCCGTCCCTGTCCAGGCCCCAGTCAAGGCATCGATGGCAGCCGCCGTTCCCGTCCAGGCCCCCGTCCCTGCTACCAACGAAGCCGCCGAAGCGGAGCCCCCCGCCGACGAGGAGGCCCCCGCCGGTCACAAGCGGATCAAGCACTTCTGGGGCACCTACGATCCAGATAAGTACATCGCTCTGCTGAACCCCCACGACACCAGCATCGACGACCCATGGTCGGAGGTAACTAGGGTTTGCTCCCATCTCCTGGTTCTTCTATCGTTCCCATCGTTGGATGCTAGATGTTGGTTTATTAGGATTCGCTTGTTTGCATTTCGATTGCTCGATCTTCTTACATCATCTACTCCCCCATTTTCCTTTTCTTCTAATAGGTTTCCGGCAGCGACGTCTACAGTGATGATGAGTCCATACACACCAAGACTCGTCAGGTGCTGAGGAGGCTGCAGGCTAGCAAGTACGCCGCCTTCTTTAGGGGCGGCCCCTGGCGCTGCCCGTTCCGCAAGGGGGTCGCCTACAGTTGTGCGAGTGGCCCCGACCGCATCGACTTCCTCTCCTTAATGAAGCATGCATAGGCCGCAGGCTCCGGCATCCACAGAGGCGGCGAGCGCGAGACCGTGAACATCAACGCCTACATCGCTGAACACCGGGCTCTCGGCATTCACCTTCGAAACCTCCAGCGGTTGGCCATCAAAGAGGGTCGCATCGCTCCAATCAGGCCCAAGGTCCCCAAGATCAAGGGACTGGGCAGCAAGAAGTGGAGGAAGCGTCGGATGGAGGAGGAGGAGGCGGAGGAGGCCAGCGTGCGAGGATGTGCACTGCATGGGCGGCTACCGCTGCTGCTAAGCAGCTTCTTTCTAGCTATATCCTATTTCTGGCTGAATGCATCGAACCTTGTTAAGCAACCTACTTTCTATCGCTATATCCTATTTAGCTTCGCACAACTATATCTACATTTGTTTTGTTTTCTGAATGAATGTATTCTGCCTGGTGTGATTTGCTGCTTTAGATTCGCTACCTGATCGGAGGCAAAAAGAGGTCCAAAAGGGAACGAATTATCAAAGAAAAAATCTTCTCTAGATTTGCTACCAATTTGGGCAAATATGAACATATCTGTTTAGCGAGAGAGGAAAAAGGTACTCTTTCAAATTGACAGTTAACGAGCTACCATCTTGACGTCTCCCTCTATAAGAAGGAACACGATGCCATCTATGGAAAAAGTCGTCGAGCGGTCATGTCACGTTTAATCAAGTCTGAAAAGCCTACTACTGCTACTACTACGCCACAACACATGCGCCATCGAGTGCACGGTCGTCGATGGACAACTGCAATTTATTGCCACTTGATTTTAATAAGACACATCCTAATTTTTACGCATCGGCTTTCAATCTCACTTCCAACTAGGGCCCACCGTAAGAAGCTTGCACGCGCTAGCCGGAGGCCGAAAAACTGAGCTAGACGAGACCTAACGTCTCCGGTTCATTGAGTCACTCGCAGTCATCAACACATCCCTCTAGCGAATCTAGCACAACCTCACAAATCTCGCCGTACAGCCAACTACCTCCCCCTCTACATTTCTACTTTTAACTATCGCCAATTTTAGGGCCATGTCAAACTTTGTATATAGGAATTGTGTGTGCGCCCTTTGCATGCGGCTCAATACAGAACTGCCATGCATGGCCCGGGAAAAAAACGTGACATACCGTGCTGTGCGGTGGTGCAGCGGTGCACCGATCGTTACGGTGCGTGTGGTGCAACGAAACGCGCCTTGCTTCTATCCACCTTAACTATTGAGCTCAATGACCCCATGCAACCCTCTCCACTATCCCACTAACTCCCGAGAATACCCCGTCCGCGCTGGCGGTGGCCGAGGAGGATAAGGTGGCCATCGTCGCCTCCGTGGTCGCCGGCGAGGAGGCCCCCGTCTCCTGGCTATATCCTATTTCTGGCTGAATGCATCGAACCTCGTTAAGCAACCTACTTTCTATCGCTATATCCTATTTAGTTGCGCACAACTATATCTGCATTTGTTTTATTTTCTGAATGAATGTATTCTGCCTGGTGTGATTTGCTGCTCTAGATTTGCTACCTGATCGGAGGCAAAAAGAGTTCCAAAAGGGAACAAAATATCGAAGTGAGAATCTTCTCTAGATTTGCTACCAATTTGGGCAAAATGAAACATATCTATTTAGCGAGAGAGGAAAAGAGCACTCTTTCAAACTGCCAGTTAAGAAGGTACCATCTTGACAAGCTACAAGACACATACATAAACATAACACAATGAGGGTTAAATTTATTTTACTAGTATCACTTGAGGCGCTAGACATCTTGGCAAGCTAACTAAGTTCCACAAAACAGAAACATAACATTGACAAGTAAAATTTAATTCACTCCTCATCGGACCACTTGAGGTGTTTGCCATCGTTCCTAGGCGACGAACTGCGACTATTCTAGGTACTCCACATCTCACGAACTGCTTTGTCCCACCTAGCATCTGACTTGGCTTCCCTATCTTCAGCGTCCTGCGGCATAATTAGTGGTGCATCACAAGCATGATTATTGCCGCTAGAAGATGTTGCCTCTCTGTTTGCCGCTTCAGCTGCAGCCTCTCTGTCAGCTGCAAGCTCTCTTTCAGTTGCTTCTGCAACCTCTCTGTCAGATGCAGCCAATTTCTTTGCATATTTATCTTCAAACTCAGCTATTCTGCATTTCCTACAAAGGGCTCCCCTAAGCTCGTCTTCCCTCTTGCAAATAGGGCAAAACACGAGGTAACATAGAAAAAATGGATCTTCTTGCATAGCTGGTAGGTCACGTAAGCATCTATGGCTGCATACTTCAGGTTTATATTAGACAACGGCCACACGTCCTAGAAATCATGCCTATCCGTAGGAAAATCTTCCTTCATTTTGTCATACGACTCATCGAGGATTCTAGTTGCGAGTGATGCCATTCCATCCTTCCTCGAGCCCCCTAGGATCTTGACAAGGCTCTGAATATCGATCCACTTGTGCGCAGGAATTATAATTTCCTCTTGATACAATTTCGAAAAATCAGTTCTTTTATCGACAGTGCAGAAAAAATTCCCTTTTCTACAAGGAACTAGCGTAGCGCTGGACATTTCCTGTCAGTCCTGAAAGTATGTAGTTTGTCATCACCAAAATTTGTAACTACAAATATTTTGTCAATGCAAGATCATCATCTCAATATAATTTTGAAAAGTTTACTAAATGCAAGATCAAGACTCTCAATATTGTATTGTCATAATTTATTCGGTTTTGCTATTTCTCAGTCGACTGAATGAGTTGCACATTTCTTTTAACTACGGTTGCACTTTTCTTAGATGATTCAGACTAAAGAAAATCTCAGTCGATTGAGACATATGCAAACCCTAATTTATTTGGTCCTAAATAAAATTCAGTAGTTGCAAGATGAGCAAGTGGATAAAAAACAAGAGGAGAAAACCCTAAAAGCGGTTAGCTACAGAGAGCATATCTACAAACTGGGAGAGGTGGTAGACGAGGACGTGTTTCCGCATGGCCAGTTGAATGACAGCGACTTCACTCCCTTCATATGGGTGCTCCGGGGTGTACTCGAGGTCCAATCCCACAAACTTGTCCTCGTCTATCCCAAGCCAACCCTCGTACATCCTTAGGACATGCACCACTGTATCCTCCTCGTTGGTGTAGACAACGTCTATCTTCTTGTTGTCATGGGTAGTGAAGCTTGTCTCTAGAGTGCGTCTATCTTCCATGGCGGCAAGGAGAAGACGAGAATAAGATAGTAGATGACAGGAAGAAGAAGAGTGGTTTCTGCGAGGCAGAGGAACGGTGGAACCATCAATGCGCTTTTATGATAGGGGTTAACAATTGGGACGGAAGTCCAAGGAGAGACGTGTGGAGGTAGCCGTTCCAGCTTCTGAGTAAACAAAAAATAATTATAACACCGATACATGTTCCTTGTTTTGTCACGTCAATACACTGGGTAGGGGGTGTTGTCCTATCCACTATGCCAATGCTGCAAGCCTACGTGACAGCCACTCCGCCTAAGCGATGGGAGCGACATAACGACGAGAACTGGCAGAGGGCAACTTGATGCCCGTTAGCCTGATTTTTTGTATTGAAACATAAAGTTGAATTCGTGCCGAAAAAGACCCTCTGAGTATTTGGCATACCAACTGTAGTCATCCCGGCTGATTTTAGGGAACTTGGGTACCGCGTTGCCTGTACAATCCAACTTTCGGGCCACAAAATGATATTCTCTTGTCGATGATGGCGAGTCGATTGGCGGTCATGGTAGCTCCTAGGGTGGCTCCTATCAACGGCTCCCTTTCTTCACTACAGCGGCGGGCTCCGGTCAAATTCCGGTGGGGTGGTGCTCGCCTTGCTCCGGGAAAGGGTCTGGGGTGGTTCTGAGAGAGGAGTGAGATGGTGTGCCGTTTGAGGTCTGGGGTGGCTCCTATTTATACACCGGCGGTGGAGGCAGGGCGGCATGGTCGGGCTTCATCGGCGACGCTGCTACAGGTCGCGATAGGCATGGCGGATGGCATGGGTTGACGCGGTGGACTACGGCGGTCGTCACGCGCGTAGTGGCGTGGCAAGGGGCGGTCTTAGTCGGTCGGGTGACGTCGGCGCTATGTTCAGGTACGGCGGTGTTCGTCATCGAGTACGGTGGTCACAGGGCGTGCGGCGGTGAATGGTCATGTCTGGGTGGTCGCTGGTGACGCGGCAGGTGCGGGTACGCGCAGAGAGAGCGAGGCGCGGCTTGGCTGCGCGAGGCGGCTTCAGTGCTCCGTTGTGCTCTCGGCATGACAGAGGCTTAAATGGGCGCGGTTGTTCCAGCGTCTCCACTTCTCGCCATTGGTCAAGGGGTGGACAAAGTGGGGCGGTGAGGTCATGGCTACTCGCTAGACATCGTGGGAGAGGGCGGTGTGGCGTATGGCGTCTTGTCCATGGTCGACCGGCATGACATGCTCGGTACGGTCATGGCACTGACGCAGGGGGTGAGTGAGGTTGCTCCATTGCACGGCCAAGTACTGGGAGTGATCGTGGGTGATTTATTGGGTTGATTGGAGTACAAGAGATGATCAATTGATTGATCAAAACAGTAGATAGTTGTTGAACTCGTACTCTGCCTGCTAAGTGTTCGACTAAATGGCCGCATGCACTTAATCTTTGAATTATTCCATGATTTTTGGTGGGTGAGTTGGTCACATACTTGGTAGTCTCTGGTTGCTAGGAATTGTCAATTGTTGGTTTGAGTGGTTTTTGTAAAATGATGATCTATGTACCTACACTTGATTCCATTTTGAGTTGCCTCTCAAATGAATTTGAATATAGTTTTTGTAGGTTTGTAAAGTTTGCTTGGGTTCATTTTTACTTGGTATAGCAAGGGGTGAAAAGAAATAGAATTGTTTCTATTAAGAATCTTTTACTAGAGATGGCCAAAGTAGGCTAGTGGTTAACTTTGGCCAAAGTGACCATATGATCATATGCTTCATAAAGGGTTTTCTTTTGGTTTGATTTTGCTTGGAAAAGATCTAGATGATGTGGTATTCCTCTTTAAGCTAATCCTTATCATGTATAGCAATCAAACATGGCAAATACAATCATTCATGCTTTAATGGAAAATCACTCACGCATTCATATAGAGTTTAATAATAAAAGTTTTTATTAACCCTAAACTTGGGTGATTTGAACTTGATAATCTTATTTAATATTTTTGAGGTGTTACAGATGCTTAGTAGCATCGACTGTATGCATTGGCAGTGGAAGAACTATCCTTTTGGTTGGCAAGGGCAGTTCAAAGGGCATGCGAGGGTTGCACCGTCATACTAGAGGTTGTTGCATCATAGGATCTCTGGATTTGGCACTTCTTTTTTGGCATGGCAGGATCAAGCAATGGCATTAATGTGCTGCAGCGGTCTCCGGTGTTTGCTAGGCTGGCAGAAGGCAATGCCCCACAAGTTTCCTATAAGATCAATGACAATCCATATGATATGGGTTACTATCTAGCTGACGGTATCTATCCCTCATGGGACGTCTTTGTGAAGATAATCCGCAACCCTAGAGATGAGAAATGCAAGAGGTTTGCGAAAGAGAAAGAGGTCGTTAGGAAGGATGTGGAGTGAGTATTTTTTGTGCTTTAGTCAAGATGGGCTATTGTTCGATACCCTGCTAGAACCTTGAGCACGGAGAGGATGTGGGATGTGATGACTACTTGTGTGATCATGCACAACATGATCGTCGAGGACGAGCGTGATGACGGTATCTTGGACCAAGGATGAAATTTTCAGGGTCAATTGGTTGAGCCAGAATCAGGTGTAGCGTCTTGGGAAGAATCCATGCAAGTGCATAAAAATTTGCATCGCATGCATACCCATGACCGGCTTCAACTAGATTTGGTTGAGCATATATGGGCTCGTGCGGGAAACCAAAACCGTTAATTCTTATTTGTTTTCTATAAAATTTGAGTGATATTTGGTTAATTTTTATTGAACCATGTGAGTGTGAACTATTCATATGCAAGCACTATTTTAATTAGATTACCTAATCTAGTTTATTTGCTTGTCAAAATATATATTTGTCTATGTACTTTGTGTTTAAATATGAAAAAAGATAAAAATTCAGCGTTGATCAGTGCGGGCAGATGGGTCGCGCTGCTGGGCGCGGTTGGCCGGACAGGCCGGACCACGACCCAAAAGCGATCATGGTCCAACCTAAACGGACATAAACGGTTCAATCACCCGTTTGGGTCGGCCCGATGGAGATGCCCTTAGAGAACATGTTAACAAGGTTAAATTGTTCATTTAGATTAGGTGCAAAAAATTACGTTACAACCTATGCTAAATGCAAAAATATCTTATTTCTATGTTCTATGCAACGAATATCATAAAGGATGGTGTTAGCTGCAATTTTCATACCAGCCACCCTTTGCACCCATTAGATTTGGTACTAAGCCACAAATCATATCAAACTCATGTATTTCCCCGTTTTTATTAAGGCACATTAGATTTGGTCAAAGTCAGATCTCAAAAATTTGCGTTGAGTACTAAGGAAGTACCAGTAGCATGTACGGTACTCAGTTCTATTCCATTCGCCGGTAGCCAGGTTGGTAATTGGGCTAGTCATAGTGATGAGTAACTTACCGAGTAATATGCATGTTCATACAATAACAACTGAGCAAATTGATGATATGACATGATAATTAAATAATGATTAAAAAAATAACAACCTTATTAATAGGCCTTGCATGACAATATATATATGTTATTATCCACTATTATGAAGGTATAGTAATATAAACTAGTAACATGTGCAATTTACTAGTCTAAATTATTTAGCACTATGATCAGCCTTATGGATCATGCTGACTGTACGGTATTCAGTTCTAGTCTAGTAGACTTATGTGGAACCTGGTCCACAAAATAACCCCATGGATCAACTTCTGTAATTGACACATTTAAGAGAGAGAGAAATCACAGTATTTAATTGTTTATTTTTAGATCTAAACTGTCATAAATATCACATGTTAATCGTAATCACATGAGTGATTTACGGGATGGTTTTGTCAACCAGGCCTCGTAGAATTATTTTCCGTCGGTCACGCGGACCTACTACGATCTTGGCCAGTGATCCAGTAGGCAAGTAAAATGTCCGGGAAATTGCCCGGACGTACGCGAATCGTTTCCCTTATCCGTCACGGCATGCTCGCATGCGGCTGCCCGACCTGCAATTACGTGCGTATTTCATCGACATGTAGGGCGTACTAGTACGCTAGGCTGGTCGCTCGGGGCATATCAGCAGCATATGCTCATATGCATATGCACGCCCCTCCTACTAGGAGTACTTGCTCGTTTAAATCAGACAAAATTAATTTCTGTGCAACTCGCCCATGGAACCTTTTTTGTTTAATTGTAATCAACTACTCCCTCCATCCTCAAATAAGTGTATTTATAGGTTTGTACTAAGTCAAACTTTAAATTTGACTAAGTTTATTTGAAAAAGTAGCAACACCATATAACACCAAATCGGTATATTATAAAACTATTTTAGAACAAATCTAGTTATGCCAATTTAGTTTCATAAATATTGTCATGTTTCTGGATAAGTTTGGTCAAATCTTAGTTTTTGTTTCGACTTAACACAAATGCTAGAAGTATACTTTTTTTAGACAGGAGGTATATATTTTGTTCTTTTTTTCTTCTACATAAAAAAAAGGTAGATATATTTTGTTCAAAGTCTTCTTTGGATCAAAAGATTACAAAACACATGAATTTTATACGATTGCATGCATAAAACAGTGTAAAAACTACAGGAATAATTATTTGGATGAAACACATAAAAACATAGAAAAATGCATGAATCCTACGCAATTAAGTATAAAAAAATAGGTTAGAGTGAATGTTAAAATTTCTATGAGACTATGGTATACGAATGCAGTCGTTATAAATCTTGGAGGTGTCGTCCCTTTGATCTAATAAACTTTGTTAGGAAACCTATGAATTGAATTTCTCCAGAACTCCTTTAAAAAAATCAATACAAAGGGGCACTAAAAGAATATTTTGCCAAACATGCACGTTGATGTCACTCGATCCATTTATCCAAGGAAGCTTCTCCTATACTAGTAGACTATCCGTGAAGACCTCGATCCACTCAATAAAGGAAAAATGATACGGGTAGAATCTTCCCTCGGAGTCATCAGCCGGCTTCTCTCCATCAGGTCAACCATGGGATTTGCATTGAAAGCCGGGAACGCGTGTATATATGCCCATGTGAACATGTGAGGAGCACCCAAAAGTGAAAACGAGTCACCGATGTATAGCATCGTTCGGTGCTGCATCCAGCGGGTTGGATGAATGGCTCCCATGATTTGTCGTGCAGGTACCGTATTTTTCCTTGTTTCTGCCGAGTCATGCGTTACGTGCAGCTCGTTGATGTATATGTGGGCCCAGGCGGAAGCCATAGGGTGGTGGAGCCGTTTGATTAAGGGTCCGTTTGGTTTAGAGGATGTCATTTAGGGGATGAGGATATCACAACCAGCTGGTTAGGGGTAGCTATTTTTTTTGTTTAGCCAACGTGAGATAAAAAGTGGTTAGAGATAGCCAGTTAAAAAGTGGAAGGGTGAACGAACAAGAAAATCCTTCAGAGGAGCTATCCAAAAGTGGTTGAGCTCATCCAGCTCTTTTTGTGGGATATGCTCAACCACCATTTTGAGCCAAAAGTGCTTATCCATATCCCCTCCACCCTCTAAACAAACACTGGATGACCAAAAAAAATGGATATCCCTTGTCATCCACTGGATAGCCACTGAACCAAACAACCCCTAAGATCTGATAGACCATATGGTTCAAAAGAGAACTGAAGTACAATATGGTTTAAAAGAGAACTGAAGTAAGATCATCTTTATCAGATACCCGCATCACGTGGATGCGGTGTACTGCACCCTTTTTCCGAAAAACGTCAGCGCGAAACAGATACCGCATATGCATACCGCGAAACAGAATATACTCTTAAATATTCGATCTGCTTTTTCCTGTCGCTCGCAAAACGGTCAATGCAGCTTGTCGCGGCGGGCATGGGAGGACTGTGCGGACCACTAGAGCAGGAGGAGGTGCGCGGACCACCGGAGCCACGCAAGCGAGGTCGCACGGGTACAGGAGGGCGCGATGCGCGCGTGTGCCTGCTCGGAGTGACGACGTGCGGCCTCCTCCTCTGTCGGCGGCGGCGCGCGAGCTCGCGACCCAGAGCTCCCGCCACGGCGCGGAGAAACGCTAGCTAGGCATGGAATCAAATAGACTCTCCATGAATGGAAGATTGATGTTGGAATCAAGGCTCGCCGCCATGGAATCAAGCTCGGAGGGCGGCGGCGGCGGCGTTGGAGGTGGACAGGAGAAGTTAGTGGTGTATTTTTGGTAGAGAGAAGCGTTGACCGTTTTGCAGTTTACTGTAAAAATAGACAACAAAATGGATATATGGGGTACATGCGAGTTAATATCCGCGAAACCGCTTGACCAGTTTTGCGGTATCTACTATGGCCATTATTTTAGCTATTTTCGGACGAAAAATGCATATTTTGCGGGTTTTATTAGATATGCGATATTTGCCAGATAGCAGGTTCCGAATATCGGCCGGCCCGTAAATTTTTGGATTGATATGCGATATCGGGGCCAAAAAATGGCCTTTCTAGATACCGTAAACGGGCAAAAACCGCAAAAAATATGTGGTTTCCCGCATCGAGATCCATGCATCCCGCATATATTCGGTGTGGGGGCTAGATGCCGAAAACTGCATCCAGTTTACCCCACCTCCGCACGAGCAGAAACCCGACGTCGCATGACGCCGCTTCTGATTCTGACTGCGCCCGCCGCCGAATTTCAAATCGTCGTCGCCCACCGCCGCACCGACCCCCCACCTACCCATGGCCGGCCAATCGTGTCGTAATTTGGCTGGCCACGCCGTTGTTTCTCCATGCCGCGGTGGTAGCTCTGGGGCCCAACCTCGCGCACCACCGTAGTCGGAGGAGGAGGCCGCACATCGCCACTCCGAGCAAGCACGCGCGCGTGGCGTCCTCTCACGCACCCTCGTCACCTCACTGAAGGGGTTCCGTGGCAGAAAACAAAAAAAATCTTACTACGAGAACGCACTAACCTAAGATCTATCTATGAAGAAGTACAATAACAAGCGGGATACAGTGATCATATCTTTGAAGACAGGGCGGAAATACGTTACGCACAAACATTGCTGATGAAGGCGAGCGTCGCGGACCTAAGGGTCTAGAAGGCTTCAAGCGTCAAGCCCCACTATTGGTGGTGCCTCATCGAGCTTTACAGGCCTCCGGTGTAAAGGACATCTCCCGAGCCTTGGTCCAGCAAAGCAGCGGAAGAAGAAGATCCTGACCGATTTTACCAGCATGACAGCGTGCGCTGGGTGGAGAAACCTCTAACTCGTGTAGCACATTTCTAACACGGGAACACACTTGAGAGGGAGAGAGGGAGGGAGAGGATGGCCTATGCCAATTGTGGGATTGAGGTGGAGAATTTGGGGAGACGGGCACCCCTATATATAGAAAAAACTGGGCTACTCCCACCCTCCAAGTCCCAGGGTGGGACTATTGCTTGAGAAGTGGGAGGAGGAGGTGCCAGTGGTGGGGATGGGCCCACCCGCCTACCTTGGCCCACCAAGGTGGCCGGAGGGGTGGGAGTTGAAGGAGATATTCCCTAGTGGCAAATAATAAAAGGTTTTTATTGTCATATCTCAATTAGTTTATAATAGTTTCATATTATGCTATAACTGTGCCAAGTAGAAACATTAGTACAGGTGTGGTATGAAACAACCAAGTCCCTAGTAGCCTCTATTCATACTAGTTCGTTGGTCATCAGGATGATCTGGGTTTCAAGATCATGGGCATTTATGCCAATTGACAACGGGGTCATATCATTGGAGAATGATGTGATGGACATTCCTCGAAGGATTGCAACACGATCAAGTCATATAGTTCATTGTTGCAACAGCTATACCTAGCCTCCTTTTACTTAGACCGTGAGCTCATATTGCTCACTGTTTCCTGAGGCTGCTTAGACTGCATCAACCGTCATTTGGTAATACAGTGGCCATAAAGGTGTATGTTTTGTATTCCAAAGGAACAGTAGATGACATGTGACTGCAAGACCGGGATTTGTTCACCCACATGACGGGTAAAGATACATATGACCGGTTTGGTAAGATTACATCCATAAATGTTGCAACATGTGACTCGGTCACGGGGATATAATATCACCGTAACAAGAAAACAGAACTTGTTGTGAACGAGATTGAACAAGATATGTGATACCAATGATCAGATCTCGGACATGTCGTATCGAGAAACAAAAAAAATTGGATGCTACATTTAGCGATTCAAACGACATTGTCATCAGGAATGCATAGGGGTCACATGGATATCCCTGGTCCCTCTGTTGATCATTGATACAGATCATGTCTAGAGCATTCCCGAGCCGTGAGAGGATACACTTAAGGGTACGATGAGAGTGATCATTCGTAAGACGGAATCACAGTAGAGAAAGAGAAAGTCGAAATCGTTCCGCAGAGAGATCCGAAGTTGTTCGGAGAAAGAATAAAGGAAAAGACCAGAAAAATGTTTTCGGGTAAATGGGAATTTGAATATATGTTAATTATGAATTAATATATTCTAAATAATAATTAAATTAAGATTTATAAAAGCAACTTTTATATTAGGCCAAATCCCCAGAGGAAATTAGCCTAAAAAGAAAGCTGCAGAAAAAGACAGGAAAAACAACAGAAACAACCCACGTGGGCGGCGGATAGTTGCCGCCGCACGGGGCAGACTGCTGCTGCTGGCCGCCGACGCGGGCTGCTCAACCCCTCGGCCCATGCGGGCGCGCGGGAGGGAGCCGACTGCCGCTCGGGCAGGCCTGGCGCGCTGCTGGGCCGCCGGCCAGATTCGGCCCACCCAGGCTGGGGCAGCCAAGCGCCAGTGATCGAGCGAGCAGCCTTGAAGCGTCACGTGGGCGAGGCGGAATCTAGCCCACCGGGACTCGCCGCTGTCACTGCTTATAACGCGCTTGTCATAGGAGCTCGCCGGCCCACCCGGCTGGTACTCCTCCAGGTTGTTATTTGCTGCCTTTGCTTGTTGGGTTGTGCTGATTCAGCCCAACTGGCCAGGACGAAAATACCTAGGATTTTTCCTTTACAAATAGTTCCACATGGCTAACCTAATGGGAAGGGAACACCCCCTCCGCCTATATAAAGGGGTGCCCATGGGTGAGATTAAATACAAAATTTGAGAAGTCTTTTAGTTGACTTTCTCCCTTCCTCTCTGTATACCTTGTGACCATGACCCAAGTCTGGGCTGTGCCAACGAGGCACACCTGCAGTATGCCATTGCGCTGCAGGGATTCCTAGCCAGACATCCACTTTCGCACTCCCGGCGGGATCGGAGAGCCGGAGGTCTCATCGTGCACCAGATGTTGACGAAGACACGAGGCGCAACACTTGGGGCACTTAAATATCGTGAGCCGGAGCTGCTGCACGATGAAGATAAAGAAGGAGCAAGGGGTGACCTGCGAGGAGCTTCACGACCTTGAGGTCGTCTACGAGTACGACTACATCAACCACGTTCCCCTCGGAACGTTAACGCGTGCGGTCTATAAGGATATGTATTCTCTACGCATTGGCCGTTACCGCATTACTACATAGATGGATCCTAGGCAGTTTTTGGGGTTCCAACGTAGGATTTTTTTGTTTTCTGTTGCGGATCCCCTTCAGTGGTATAAGAGCCGATCTATGCATAGGAGTGTTGTACGGCTAGTATGCACATGTATTGTACGGGCATTGATCTTTTAGTTGTTACCCTCTAACGTGTACTTCATTATATCACAATATTGATTGATGAAGCGGCCTGGACTGATCTTACGCGTATTCATACGCGAGACTGGTTCCACGCTCAATATACGACTTGTACCGTATAAGTGGCTAGCGGGTGTCTTTCTCTCATTCAATAATTGATATAGCATTTACAACGGAGGGCCCCGAAAGGGGTGTAGTATAGACAACTGTTGGATCCATGTTATGGTTGGAAAGTTCGTAGTTTAGAAACGGTTCTATTGCGAAAGCCCTAACAACCACGTAAAACTTGCAATAGATAAAGTAGAGGCGTCTAACTTTATTTTATAGGAGGGCATGTGATTTGATATGGTATTGGTTGTTAGAAGGTAAAGTAGTTTACTTTTATGTTACTAAGTTATGTAGTAATAGCCATCGTGTTGATGGATGACCTGGTGGAGATGTCATGGACTTGGCGTCAAACCAACGGCAAGATGGAGATCATGCCGGAGCGCTGGATGGAGATCAAGACGCAAGAAGAAGCACCATATCATATCATATTATACATATGATGTTGATATCTGTTTTACATCTTTTTGTGTGCTAGTATTTAGATACTCAACGGTAGCAAATAAGATAATCCCTATTTAATTCTAATGTTCCGTGTTTCCCTTGTGTGTGCACCACCAAGAAAGTTCTTCGTTATGAGGCGCTCTGCGGTGAGTAGGGGTCAGACATATCTACGTTCGCATACAGTGGGTGTAAGCCATTGATACATTGCAAATGTATCTATAATTTTTGATGTTCCATGCTTGGTTTTATCCACTTTCTTGTGTTTTGTCCACACTTTGGAGTACTTTTCATATGATTTCTTAGACTAACCTATTAACAAGAGCCATAGTGCCAGCTGCCTGTTTTCTGCTGTTTTTGGTTCCAGGAAAGTCAGAAAATGAATATTCTCAGAATTGGACGGGACAAAAGCCAAAGTGCCTATTTTTCTGGAAGTCATCAGATGCCGCAGAAAGCGGAGAGGCCAGGGGCCACCACACCACCTGGCCACTGACCCAGCCCGCCCGCGCCAGGGGTGGTCCGGCCCGCACCTCGGCCTCCTTCCGCCTATAAGATGCCCTCAGACGAAAACCCTAAGTACCCGATCAAAAATCCACGAAAGAGTTCAGAGTCCGCCATCTCCATCCCTAGATCGGGAGGGATCGAAGCTCTTCGGCACCTGCCGGAGAGGGGAATTCACCCTGGAGGCCTTCTTCATCACCATGCAAGCCTCCGGTGTGATGCGTGAGTAGTTCATCCTTGGACTACGGATCCATGTAGTAGCTAGATGGTTGGTTCTCCTCCTTTGTGCTTGCATGTCTAGATCTTGTGAGCTCCGTTCATGATCAAGATCATCTATTTGTAATTATACATGTTGTGTTTGCGGGGATCCGATGGATATTGAGATGCTATTTCAGATTGATTATTGATTCTATCAAGTCTTTGTTATTTGTGGTCTTGCATGCTTTCCGTTGTTAGTAGCTATCTTGGCCAAGTAGATGCTAGCAACTCTAAGAGTTAGTATCTATGCTCGATAGTGGGTTCATGCCTCTGGTAATCTGGGGAAGTGACAAAAATCTCTAAGGTACTAGATGTGTTGTTGCTACTAGGGAGAAAACAACAATCCTTTGTTCATAGAACAATCGTATTGTTTACATTACACGCAGTTCGTAAAGCAATAATCTGTTGCTTGCAACTTAATACTAGAGGGTGCTCGGATGATAATCTGAAGGTGGATTATTAGTCATAGATGCAGTTGGATGGCGGTCTATGTATAATGTTGTAATGCCCAATCAAGTTCCAAAGGAGTCAAGATGATTAGTATATGCATGTATTGCTTTCTCGATGTTTGTCAATTGCCCCGCTTTAATTTGTTCACCCAGCATGTTATCTATCTTAAGGAGAGCCACCTCTAGTGAACTATGGATCCCGGTCCTTTTTCTTTTACATACAATCTACAAATTGTTTACTGCTTTGTGTTTACTTTCTGCAAACTATTACTTCTTTCCATTCGATACGTTGAATCCTTTGTTTTTAGCAAAACACGGTGAGATTGACAACCTCATCGCAAGTTGGGGACAAAGTTCGATGGTTCTGTTGTGCAGGTCTCCACGTTGCTACTAGCACCGGTAGTGCGCCCTGCTAAGGCTCAGCTAGCAACACCTTTGGGGTGTTTCCTTGCTCCTACTGGTTCGATTAAACCTTGGTTTCATAACTGAGGGAAACTTGCTGCTGTGCTCATCATACCTTCCTCTTGGGGTTCCCAACGAGCTCTACATCAACACCGAGCCATCAAGCATTTTTCTGGCGCCGTTGCCGGGGAGTCAAGGACATATTCACAAGGGGAGTCCCTCATAACCAATCTCTTTACTTTGTTATTTTTGTTTTGCTTAGTTTCTTTTTGCTTTGTTTGCTTGTTTCTTTATCAAAAACACACAAAAATTAGTTTTATAAGTTTGCTTTCTTTATTGAAAACACACAAAAAATTAGTTCCTATCTTGAGTTGCCACTATGTCTAGCCTTGCTCCAATCACTATGTCACCCGAGGAAATGATTTTCACTTTTTAAACAAGGAATTGAGGAAAGCTTCAAGGAAGCTTGGTCCAGAATCTCTGATCTACATGAAAAAACTGAGCCTAAAATGACTCAAAGCTTGTTCCTTAGCAGTTTTTACCTTGGAATTGCTCTTTGCTATAGATATGCTTTAGATGCTGTTGTGAGAGGAGATTTCCTCCAATGTAATGAGGATGATGCTATAAATGCTATAAAGAAATTGATCCTCACTTACAACTTTCCTAGCCAAACTGATATTTCTTTCGCAAGAATATTTGCTAGATTGAACACTCTTGAGACTAGCACTGCTAGTTTAAAAGATTGCTATAATACGCTTAGGGAGCATCACAATTATGTTCCAATAAATTCTGAACCATCAAAGTGGCTCCCTACAGTAAAGATTGAGATAAACACTGAAACTTTTCAAGCTCGCTGTGATATCATGTCTAAATTTTGTCTTATGCCCAAAGATATTTATGAATCTTTGAATACTTGGGGGCTTACTGAAGGAGGAAAAGAAATATCTCTTGCTAATAATGCTACCATATTACCTATTGGAATAGCTAAAGGAGTGTTTACAAAGATCCTTGGGAAAATGATTTCTACTGATTATCTTGTTATTGAATGTGCAGGAAAAGGACAAATTACACTTGGAAGGTCCCGATTAGAACTCCTTGGAGCAATAATAGATGTGGGAAAGGGGACCATGCACCTTTCTTCTCCGCCAAACAATCATATTTTCCCCAAGGTTAAGAATAAAAGTAAGAGAGGTAAGGGCAAGAAATTTGGTCTTAATGCTTCTTCATTTGAGAACACTTGATTTTTTTCCTTCTTCTTATGCCTAACTTAAAGGCGTTAAAGAAAAGTACTTATTGGGAGATAACCCAAAAGTTTTAGATGAGTCTTGGAAGTTATTACCTCTGTAATAACCGCTCCTTATCCTTTTTATTTGCTTTTTGTGCCAAAAGTAACCTCTAATGAGAGAGAAGTAATGATTGGGAAAGTTGTTGTCCCGAAACAGATTTTTGTGCTTCACCGTAAAAATTCGTGTAAAATCTCTGAACGTCTTATTGAGGCGTAATTTTTTGTGCTTCTGCCTCAGGTTGTTATCTAACTTTCGTTAGTTCAACACTTTTTGATTTGAGCAACAGAAGGTCTTCCAAAAAATTCGTCTTTACCTGCTGGTCTGTTTTGACAGATTCCTGCCATTTTCTGCATTTGCTTCTTGTTGGTTCCTTTTTGAGTTATTTTAGGGAATTGAGCTTTTTCAGGGAAGTGCTACAGTAGCTAGTGTTCTAATGAAAGTTTATTTGGTGTTATAACTGAACCTTAAGACTTATTTATCTTGAATGCACTAATGTTGCTAATAAAGATTGTGTGAAGTTTTGTATGAATGAAAAATTTCAGGTGTATGGAAGGAATGAGTAATGAGATGAAGGATGGACTAAAGCTCAAGCTTGGGAATGCCACGCGTGTCACCCCAAGAAATATCCAAGAAGTACAAGCATCAAAGCTTGGGGATGCCCAAGGCATCCCCTTCTTCATCAATAAAAATCGCAGGTTTCTTCCAAACGCTTCATTTTTATTGTTTCATACACGGTTGTGTTTTTCTTGGAGCGTCTTCTTTTTGTTTTCGTTTTGGTTTTTAGTTTGTTTTGGTTTCCTTAGTTTGCTGAATAAATTGGTTGGACCCCCTCTTACATACATTGGTTTGCAAATAGTTTGGTTTGGTTTGGAAAAGAGTAGGAAAGTTCATGCTTATGTGGTAAAAAGAGCTCATTTTTTACTGTGGCCTATGATTTTTCATGCCATTCTTGATATTGTTTTGGCTTTATGCTTAGTATTATTTGTTGTAGCATGACTTGTTATAAACAATTGAGATTGCTTAATGTTCCTTGGATGAATCATGCGTTGTTTTATCATATTAAAGCATAGTATAGTGGTATTCTCCTTTGATGCTTTATTTGGGTTGACTTGGCGCATGCTCACACCATGTTATGACTATCTCAAGTCACCATAGCTTTTATGATCCTTTAGTTTTCAACTTGTAGTATCACTTTATGCTTTGATCAATGATGTTTTGTCGCTCTGCATGATTATGGGCATTATTGCTCTCTTAGTTTATCGCTCCCAGTCTTTTGCTAGCCTCCACGACCAAGTATGAGTTCCACTAATGCATCCAACTCCCTAAACCAAGTTATCCCAAAGAGTCCACCATACCTACCTACTAGCTTATGCTATTCCAAGTATATTCATGCTTTTGTCTACCTTCCAAATTAAACTTGTTATGAGAAAACTAGTGATTAAAGCTCTCACAAACTTGATGGCACACTTTACTTTTTTGCATCTAATAAACTTGAACCATTGGGTCCTTCTTTGTTGCGTATATGCTTGTGCTTTATAAGTTGAAATTAGCATAACCATGTATCATGGGGAATGCTTTCAACATTTCACTTGTACTTTGTACCCCGTTGATATCATGTTCTTTTGCTTACGGATCCCGGCGGTGTGAAATAAAAGTGGAACTTGTAAGATCATAGAGTTTGTATGTGTGTTAGAGAAACGCTTGGGCCGCTAGCCTAAGCCATGCCTAATCAATGTGGAAACTTCCAGCATCAACATAATGAGCACTCAAGCATCCTCAATAAAAACCTATGCAAATAGCAAATAAAAAGATCGCTGAGATGCTCATTGTCTGTTTGCCTTGTCATTTTGATTATGGGATAGCTCCTGTATCATGTGCAAGGGGCACCCCGTTGGTGGTTCTTTATGATACACATCTACTTACAATTACAAGAGCTTACTCGTGACTAAAGTTGAGTAGCATGAGGTTCGGTCTTCGTAAGTAAGGGGCATGAGATTTCGGTTTATAACTTGTCAAGCATATCCTCTTAGTTGTGTCACTTTAACCTTAATCACCTTAAAGATGCTTATGATAGGGGCAATGAGAGCTGAAAGCTACAAGTACCATAATTTTTGGAAGCTCTTTATGAGACTTGAATCCCTACTTCCTTCTATGAAGGCCTTTCTTTTACTTTTATGTTGAGTCTCCACCTTCTACCTTTATGCACCTACTTTGAGAGCATAGTGGCCATTCTTAGTTCAATGTGCATTGTCCCAAGACTAGTTGATTGATGCATAACTTGATATTGCTTGTTTTAAACTATTTGTATCTAGTCACTCTTATAAACTTTGAAGGTGTCCTATGCATTTATATTTGCTACTCTATGAGGGACAAGCTGAATACTATTACGCTATGTTTTCTTTATGTGAAACAAACAAACGTCTTGCAAAGCATTGTTATTCATGAATCTTTTGTTTGTGACTTTTCATGTTATATCATAGTTTCTTTGTCTTATTGCTAGAACTTTGTCTTTCATGTTATGATTGAAGTACTATGATCTCAGCTTTGAATGTTTTACAAATACTTTGATCAAGTCTTTGATGGTGCATGTCACCTCAAAAATTATTCTTTCTTTTTATCACTTACCTACTCGAGTACGAGCCGGAGTTAAGCTTGGGGATGTTGATACATTGCAAATGTATCTATAATTTTTAATGTTCCATGCTTGGTTTTATCCACTTTCTTGTGTTTTGTCCACACTTTGGAGTACTTTTCATATGATTTCTTGGACTAACCTATTAACAAGAGCCACAGTGTCAGCTGCCTATTTTCTGCTGTTTTTGGTTCCAAGAAAGTCAGAAAATGAATATTCTCGGAATTGGACGGGACAAAAGCCAAAGTGCCTATTTTTCGAAAGTCATCAGATGCCAGAGTATGAGACGGAGAGGGGCCAGGGGGCCACCACACCACCGGCTGTCTTGCCCTTGGCCCACATGGGGTCCGCGCCCGCACCCTCGGCCTCCCTTCCGCCTATAAGATGCCCTCGACGAAAACCCTAAGTACTCGATCAAAAATCCACGAAGAGTCTCAGAGTCAGCCGTCATCTCCATCCCTAGATCGGAGGGATCAAGCTCTTCTGGCACCTATGGGAGAGGGAATTCACCCTGGAGGCCTTCTTCATCACCATGCAAGCCTCCGGTGTGATGCGTGAGTAGTTCATCCTTGGACTACAGATCCATGTAGTAGCTAGATGGCTGGTTCTCCTCCTTTGTGCTTGCATGTATAGATCTTGTGAGCTCCATTCATGATCAAGATCATCTATTTGTAATTCTACATGTTGTGTTTGCGGGGATCCGATGGATATTAAGATGCTATTTCAGATTGATTATTGATTCTATCATGTCTTTGTTATTTGTGATCTTGCATGCTTTCCGTTGTTAGTAGCTATCTTGGCCAAGTAGATGCTAGCAACTCCAAGAGTTAGTATTTATGCTCGATAGTGGGTTAATGCCTCTGGTAATCTTGGGAAGTGACAGAAATCTCTAAGGTACTAGATGTGTTGTTGCTACTAGGGAGAAAACAACAATCCTTTGTTCATAGAACAATCATATTGTTTACATTACACGCAGTTCATAAAGCAATAATATGTTGCTTGCAACTTAATACTAGAGGGGGTTCAGATGATAACCTGAAGGTGGATTATTAGTCATAGATTCAGTTGGATGGCGGTCTATGTATAATGTTGTAATGCCTAATCAAGTTCCAAAGGAGTCAAGATGATTAGTATATGCATGTATTGCTTTCTCGATGTTTGTCAATTGTCCCGCTGTAATTTGTTCACCCAGCATGTTATTTATCTTAAGGAGAGCCACCTCTAGTGAACTATGGATCCCGGTCCTTTTTGTTTTACATACAATCTACAAACTGTTTACTGCTTAGTGTTTACTTTCTGCAAACTATTACTTCTTTCCATTCGATATGTTTAATCCTTTGTTTTCAGCAAAACACGGTGAGATTGACAACCTCATCGCAAGTTGGGGACAAAGTTCTGTGGTTGTGTTGTGCAGGTCTCCACGTTGCTACTAGCACCGGTAGTGCGCCCTGCCAAGGCTCAGCTAGCAACACCTTTGGGGTGTTTCATTGCTCCTACTGGTTCGATTAAACCTTGGTTTCATAACTGAGGGAAACTTGTTGTTGTGCTCATGATACCTTCCTCTTAGGGTTCCCAACAAGCTCTACATCAACACCGAGCAATCAGCCATGTTGCGCAGCGAATAGACACAAGTTAGATTTGGCGAGCCTAGCATGTGTAGACATGGCCTCGGAACACAAGAGATCGAAAGATCGAGCATGAGTCACATGGATGATGTGATTTAGCATTATTTGGATGTCCACCTTTGATAATGCACTGATGGCCGTGATGATCGGGGGAGGTGCAGATGATAGGGATCATGTGATCACTAAAATCATCCAGGGGATGACAATTTTAGTGGAGACCAATTATAAATTGATCTCTTATTATGAACTTAGTCTAGATGTCTGTTTGCAAATATCTTAGTAGATCTTGGCCTATCCCATTGAGGTACTTTGCGACCATGGGAATATATTGCTTAATTTGGAACTTAGCAAAAGGGTCCAACTTCTTAGATTAATACCCACGCCTGAGGGATATCCTCGTAAAAGGTGATCTCCTCTTCTTGATACAATAACCATTAGGAGATAATTCGATGACTTTAGAATGTTTGTGTTTTCTCCATAATCATCCAATAAGTCATTCTCCATTCGATGGAGAGTTGGGCTACATTTTGTATTCTTCAGAATAAGGCACATAGAGTATGAGCCGTTGGATGGGTTTTCCTCCATCATGGATGAAAAGGGATATTTGGAGAAACACTTAGCGATCTTGCATTAGAGTTGAGAACTCTTGAAAGGGCTTGATTGCAATGGAGGTCATGGATGAAAAGGTATATGTAAGATATACAAATTATAAATGTGGTTGTTGCAAAACTCGTTGCAGTTTGCAAAGCATTTGATACTTGTCACGTTTTGTGAAAACAGGAGGATCTGCTTGAGAATTGCTGGTTTTGAAGCAACATGACTTGATGACGGCAAGCAAAACAGTTGATGGCCGACATCACCTCTTTCCTCAAAGTTTGTCATTTGGATTAGTGGACTATAATATAAATTTGTAATCCTTGTTTGTGTGTCTTGCTTTTGGCGAGACGATTAGTCATATGAACAAGTTACAAGCAAGTTTGTACTATTCTTATCAACAATACCGTTATGGTCACATTACGATTACAAACAAGTTATTTTCATCACTATGTTAATGATAATAGTTTAAACATTTATAAAGGATTAGAATTCTAAAAGATATCCAAAGTTTAATAATGAAATGGCACAATAGTATAAATCATTATGGTTATTGCACGTTCTTCATTCTAAGTGAAGATCAGGGTCCTAGATGCTTGATCTAGAGACTTTGCAAAACCATGCCTCTTGGGCAGAATGAATAAAACTCCGCATTTTGGTAAAACGGTGATATGCGAAGAAATGTTGAATCTTATACATAGTGATGTATCATATTTTCAACAAGTAGTGGAAATCATTGGTTAATTGTTGACTTAAGTGAATAAGCGTATTTACTTAATGAAACATGAGTTCGAAATGATTTGAATTGTTCAAATGAGTTCACATTAAAGAGGATATTGAATTAACAAGTCTCTTCGATTTGATCGACATGACTAAAGTATTCAATTAAGTTTAGCAAAAAGGGACTTGTGAAAGATGTTTCACAAATTATGATAATTGGATGAATTCAAACTGTGTTGAAATATCTAGACATCATAATCATTATGTATTAAGATACATATGGTATAATATCATCTCCTATAGGGGTTATAGTTATCGTTTAGAGTTAGAGGTCGGAATAAGCAAACACTCATTTGAAATGCAAAGGAACATCTAAAAGATTCATGGAAACAACACCATAAGTGTTATGGCAAGTTTGAGTTTCTGGAGATTTCGATAAGTCGAAGTCGTGGCGAATAAACAAGTCTTTGTAGAGCTCTCTTAGGAAGCTATGAATGCATCTTCCACAAAAGGGGCAAACCTGTTGTTGTCCTAAGTTGATGTGTCTTGATGAAGATACAGGTGGAATAAAGTAAAAGATCAAAACAAGGTATTTAACCTTACCTCCAAATTGCTGAGTGGCACGGCGGAATTTGTTTCGTGAATCCGAACTCTACATATAGACGAGAGACTAATGATAATGATCATAAAGTTTCAAGCAAATACTTTTACTAAAGAAAGTAGGATTCAACTATATATTCTACAAGTTTGTGGAATTATAGTTGATTCACTTGTCATGTTTTGAACAAGACATACCTACGAATTACAAAGAAGTGTGATGGACCTAAGTACAAGAAATGAATGGTCATTGAAATATCGTTGGTGGAATTCTCGATTTGATGATGATCAAAGAATTTTGGAATATCCAAGATTATCGAGAGGGACTAGATTTGAGTGGGAGCAAAATCAGCTTGGTTAATTCATAATATATAGCTGACATATGTTGAGTGGGAGCTAAGTGAAATCCCTGGATCTCAAATATGAATGTCATGTTTGAGTGGGAGCATGAAATCATTCTGGGATATGTGGACGACATATGTGAATGATGTGATTGGTGTTAATAATATTTAAGTTAGGATGAAGTTGAAGTTATTAAACAATAAGATCTATCGAGATAGATTGGTGATTTTAATAAACACTGAATGTCGAATGCTTCTTGGACTTAATTCTGAAAGATGTTCAGAATGTCCTAAGCAAAGATTCTGAAGAAGCTCAAAATGGAACAAGGTAAGAAAGAATTTCTTACTGTATGAAGCATTGAGTTAGTATTGCAACTATGGTTGAAAGAAAGAGGTGTGTTGCATCTCCTATGCCTCAGTCATAGGTTCTTCCGTATAACCATGTTGTATACTCGACGTAATGTGACCTGAAGTTCTGGTTGGTAGGACAAAATCTTAACTGTAAGAACATGTCTTTAAGTGATTCCTGAGTTGATCACTGAACCGGAATCAAGTTTGTACTTAAATGGCAAGAAGCAATGTAAGTGGCATAGATGCATTTCATGCACTAGGATCTACATAGATATAGAAGTATAAAGGCTCCATCTGATGTGATATATAATGTTATGGCAGGGCTAGTTCGCTTTTAATGTAGAATGATGTGTCCCAGGGCCCAGTGCCCATGAGAAAGCCCTCGAGGTTGACCTAAAGTCACTGTAAGCTCCTGGAATCTGGCCTCGTTCTGCTGCCATGACTACAGTATATACACAAAAGATAGCAAAGTGTGTTTCGAAGTTTGGATGACAACGGTGAAAACGACCGTCATCATAAACACTAGAAACAAAATCTCACTTTGTCGCCAAAAAAATGCTTCGACCCATTATAAGATAATAGAGTGAATGTCAAAATTAGGAAGACATTAACGATTTGCAAAAGACATAATGATCTAGTAAAACAGAACATGGACATGACGTTTCCCATGAGCATGCATGATCTATAAACGCATATGGTATATGGTTTATATGAGTAAAATGCGAGCTAGATTATTTGTACTCTAGTGCAAGTGGGAGACTGAAGGAGATATGCCCTAGAGGCAAATAATAAATAGGTTTTTATTGTCATATCTCAATTAGTTTATAATAGTTTTATATTGTGCTATAACTGTGCCAAGTAGAAACATTGGTACCGCTGTGGTATGAAATAACCAAGTCCCTAGTAGCCTCTATTCATACTAGTTCGTTGGTCATGAGGATGATTTGGTTTCAAGATCATGGACATTTATGCCAATTGACAACCGGGTCATATCATTGGAGAATGATGTGATGGACATTCCTCGAAGGATTGCAACACGATCAAGTCATATAGTTCATTGCTGCAACAGCTATACGTAGACTCTTTTTCTTAGACCGTGAGCTCATATTACTCACTGTTTCTCAAGGCTGCATAGATTGCATCAACCGTCATTTGGTAATACGGTGTCCATAAAGGTGTACGTTGGGTATTCCAAAGGAACAGTAGATGACATGTGACTACAAGACCAGGATTTATTTACCCACATGACGGGTAAAGATACATACGGCCGGCTTGGTGAGATTACATCCATAAATGTTGCAACATGTGACTCGGTCACGGGGATGTAATATCACGGTAACAAGAAAACAGAACTTGTTGTGAACGAGATTGAACAAGGTATGTGATACCAATGATCGGATCTCGGACAAGTCGTATCGAGAAACAAAAGGAATTGGATGCTACATTTAGCGGTTCAAACGACATTGTCATCAGGGATGCATAGGGTCGCATGGATATCCCTGGTCCCTCTGTTGATCATTGATACAGATCATATCTAGAATATTCCCGAGCCATGAGAGGATACACTTAAGGGTACGATGAGAGCGATCATTCGTAAGATGAAATAACAGTAGAGAAAGAGAAAGTCAAAATCGTTCCGCGGAGAGATCCGAAGTTGTTCGGAGAAAGAATAAAAGAAAAGACAGGAAAAATGTTTTCGGGTAAATGGGAATTTGAACATATATGTATATTATATGTTAATTATGAATTAATATATTCTAAATAATATTTAAATTAAGATTTATAAAAACAACTTTTATATTAGGCCAAATCCCCGGAGGGAATTAGCCTAAAAAGAAAGTCAGAAAAAAGACAGAAAAACAGAAGACTTGACCCATGTGGGCGGCGGATGACGCCTGGCACATGACTTGTGTCATCGATCGCCGACTCAACCGCTCCCCGGGCCATGCGGGCGTGGGAGGAGAGCTGGTCTCGGGCAGGCTGGCCGTCAGCCATCGCCGATTCGACCCACCCGGTCGGGCAAGCCGCCACGCTGATTTGAAAGCAGTGCCACGCTGAAGACGTGGTCATGAGGAATCCAGCCCACCCAAACCTCTCGCCGCTGCCGCCTATGCTTGGCGTGATGGGTCATAGGAGCTCGCCGCCCACCCTTGGTACTCCTACAGTCATTGCTTCGCTTTTTGCTTGTTGGTGTCTGATTGATTTCAACCGCCGTGATGAAAATACCTGGGATTTTTCCTTTACAAATTGTCCCACATGGTTAACCTAATGGGGAGAGCACACCCCCTCCACCTATATAAAGGGATGCCCATGGGTGGGATTAAATACACAATTTGAGAAGTCTTTTAGTTGACTTTCTCCCTCCCTCTCTCTATACCTTGTGACCATGACCTCAAGTCTGGGCTGCGTGAACGAGGCACACCTGCAGTACGCCGTTGTGCTGTAGGGATTCCTAGCCGGATATCAACTTCCGTACTCCCGGCGGGATCGGGTAGCCGGAGGTCTCATCGTGCACCGGATGTGTACGAAGACACGAGACGCAACACTTGGGGCGCTTAAATATCGTGAGCCAGAGCTGCTGCACGATGAAGATGAAGAAGGAGCAAGGGGGTGACCTGCGAGGAGCTTCGCGACCTTGAGGTCGGCTACGAGTACGACTACATCAACCACGTTCCCCTCGGAACGTTAACCGTGTATGGTCTAAAAGAGTATGTATTCTCTACGTATTTGCCGTTACCGCATTTGCCATATAGATAGGCAGTTTTTGGGTTCCAACGTAGAATTTTTTTTGTTTTCTGCTATGGATCCCCTTCAGGAGCCTCCCCACCCTGGCCGCATAGCCCTAGGGCCCTCCCCTCTTGGGCCCTTTCCCTCCTAGGGAAGGCCCATGTGGGGGATTCCTTTTAGTTTTATTAAAATAAATATATATTTAATACTAATTTATAATTAAATATTAAATACATTATTTAATTCCTCCTTGTTCAAAACTTCTTTTGAACAGACTCCGAACACTTCGCTATTCTCTTCAGAAACATTCTGATTCTCTCTTCCTATTTCTCTATCATTATTAGATCAACTCACATCGTCTATTAACCTTTTGGCATGACACCCCTATGATTCGAGGATGTTCAGGTATGAAAAGGAACACTCCCCGATCATTGATCATCAACGGTATCTGAAAATACATGATGATCCCTACTCATTCGACAACACAATGTTGTTCGCTTGAACCTTCTAAACATCGAGTCTTATTCCCTTTGCACATACCTAGTTTGTCCAATACCTGATCTCATGCATCTCATACAGTTTAATATTGTTATTGACAAACTGTTTTACTCGTCCCATGATAACACATCCAAGTGACCTTGTCACATGCTTGCAAGCTCTTTGATGTGTGGTCTCACCGAGTGGGCCCAGAGTATCTATCTGTCACTTGGATAGGCAAATCCCGAGCTCGATCACACACCTCAACCATTCCTCTAGAATACCTTAAACACACCTTTATGGCCACCAAGTTATGGACATGACGGTTGATGTGATCAAAGCAGCCCCGGGAGATAGTGATTAAACATGATCTCATGGTCGAAGGATTAAGTTACTATGATTTGCTAGATATCACAACGTTGAATTTTGTGACTCGATCACATTGCAATTCTACGGTCGGGTGTGTCCATCACTTCATTAAGTGGTCTTGTTGTGAGGTGACTGTTTTATGTCAAGTGCATGATCGGGAAACCTCGATCATCATCTGCCCAACAAAGTAGTACTAGAGGATACTAGGGACCTAGTTGTTTATATACTATAACTGTATTTATGTTCCCGCTAAATATAGTTAAAGCATGATACAAAACTATTATGAACACATAGAGATATAACAATAAAATACTTTATTTATTGGCCGCTAGGGCATATCTCCTTCAGTCTCCCACTTTCACTAGAGTACAATTACACTAGTTTACAATAGGCAATAATCTAACACCAATAGCATCCCGGTGTTGATCATGCTTCTTGTGCGCAAGTTGTTTTGTGAATTGATCAGCTATATTCACATTTGTATGTACTTTACAAATTCTAATGTTATCTTAGCAACAAACTCTCTTATTACATGGTAACGTCGATCTATGTGCTTGACCGTGGAGTGGAACCTCTGATCCTTTGCATTCGCAATGGCCCCCGTTTTATCGTAGTAGATGCATAAAGGGTCTTGTGTGCTTGGGAACACTCCAATTCAATGATGAACTTTCTCATCCAAACAACTTCATTAGCTGCGTCTGCAGCTGCCATGTACTCCGACTCCGTTGTAGATTGAGCCACCGAGCTTTGCTTCCCGCTCCTCCAGCTCACCGCGCCGCCATTAACCATGAACACATACCCAGTTTGAGATTTCCTGTCATCTGGATTAGTGCTGAAACTTGCATCAACCTGTTAGGCAAGTTCTTCTTCACGTCCTCCAAATACAAGAAGCATACCCTTAGTCCTTATCAAGTACTTAAGAATATTCTTAACTGCATTCCAATGAACCACTCCTGGATTTCTTTGGTAACGACTTGTGAAACTAAGAGCCAAGGCTACATCTTGTCTAGTACTCAGCATGCATACATGATGAAGCCAATGGCAGAGGTATAAGGAATACCTCCCATTGCTTCCTTTTCATGATCCGTTGCTAGGCATTGAGTCGCACTCAACTTGTCACCTTTCACGATTGGCAAATCACCTTTCTTTGACACTTCCATTCGGAACCTCTTTAGAATCTTCTCTAGGTAAGTGCTTTGACCAAGAGCCACTAGAATATTTCATCTATCTCTATAGATCTTAATGCGTAATATGTAGGCAGCTTCACCCATGTCCTTCATAGAGAATTTACTATTTAAATACTCCTTCAAGCTATTAAGAATACTCGCATCATCCCTATTAATAATATGTTGTCCACATATAGTATTAGGAATGCTACTGAACTCTCATTCACTTTCTTATATATGCAGACCTCTTCTTCGTTTTGGAAAAAAATCAAAGCTTTTGATGACTTCATCAAATCGAAGATTCCAGCTCCGAGATGCTTGCTTTAGTCCATAAATGGACCTCTGAAGTTTGCATACTTTACCAACATCCTTTGGATCGATAAAACCTTCCAGTTGTATCATATACAACTCTTACTCAACATTGTCGTTCGAGAAGGCAGTTTTCACATCCATCTGCATATTTTGTAATCGAAGTACGCAACAATTGCTAGTAGAAACCGAATAGACTTTAGCTTTGCTATAGGAGAGAATGTCTCCATGTAGTCAATTCCTTGCATTTGTCAGAATCCTTTTGCGACAAGTCGAGCTTTGTAAATGGTGATGTTTCCGTCAGCGTCAGTCTTTTTCTTGAAGATCTATTTATTCTCGACAGCCTTTCAGCCTTCAAGAATATCCACCAAGGTCCATACCTGGTTGTCATACATGGACTCATTTCAGATTCCATGGTTATTTTCCATTTCTCGGGTTGAGGGCCTTCCATTGCTTCTGTGTAGATTGAAGGTGTTGGAGATATGCCCTAGAGGCAATAATAAATGTAGTTATTATTATATATCTTTGTGTTTATGATAAATGTTTATATTCATGCTATAATAGTATTAACAAGGAAACATTAATACTTGTGTGAATTGTAAACTTAATTTGAAGTCCCTAGTATAGCCTCTATACTTCACTAGCTTGTTGGTTGATTGATGATTGTGGTTTCCCTATCATGAACATTGAGATGTTATCAACAACAAGATCATATCGTTAGGAGAATGATATGGTGGACATACTCCTATAGATAAGCATAGCATAAAGATCAAGTCATTTCAATAGTTCAATTGCTATATGCTTTCTGATACATAGTAACCTAATTCCTTTGACCATGAGATCATGCATATCACCTTTACTGGATGGATGCTTTGATGTCATCAAACACCACACCGTAACAGGGTGGCTATAAAGGTGGCATTGAGTGTTCGGAAAGTATTGGTTGAAACACATGGATCAAGAGTGGGATTTGTCCATCCACATGACGGATAGATATTCTCTGGGCCCTCTCGGTGAAATGTCATCCAATTAGCTTGCAAGCATGTGACTTGGTCACAAGGGATCACATATCACGGGAACGAGAAAAGAGTACTTATCAGTAACGAGGATGAACTAGGTATGCAGAGATACCGACGATCATAACCTCGGATAAGTAACATATCGTGAGACAAAGGGAAATTGGTATCGTATGTAAGTGGTTCATTCGATCGCAAAGTAATCGTAGAAATATGTGGGAGCCATATGAATTTCCAGATTCCTCTATTGGTTATTGTTCGAGAAGTGTCTCGATCATGTCCGCATAATTCACGAACCGTAGGGAGACACACTTAAGGATTCGACGTTGTTTGAGTAGTTATGGTATTATGAGAAAGAGACCGAATGTTGTTCAGAGTCTCGGATGGGATCCGGGATATCACGAGGTAATCCGGAATGGTCCGGAGAATAAGATTCATATAAGGAAAGTCCCGTTTTGGAGTTGGGGAATGGTTCCGGTGTTTTCATCGGGAACATTCTAGAAGGTCCCGGAATGTCCCAAGACCGGAGGGGAAGGGTACATGAATGTGTCATTACATATTGGAATGATTGCATCATGTACTAGGTGTTCTTGCTGTCCAAAATAAAGGGTTTATTTAAATCCTAAATTGAAAAGTCAAACGGCTAGTTTGAAAGTCAAACGGCAAGTTTTGGAAAGTGGAAAGAGGAGGAGAAGTGGAAACCGAGTTGGGGAGGGATTCCCTCCTCCCCAAGCCGGGCCCACCTCAAGGCCGAGTTGGGGAGGACTCCACTCCCTCCCCTTGGCCGGCCAGCCCCTCCCACCTATATAAGGAGGGGCAGGGCTCCCTCCTAGCACACACAAGTTCCTATCCTCTAAACTAAACCCTAGACCTAAACCCCGGTTTAGAGCTATTTCGGTTTAGAGCCTTCTAATTGATTTAGAGCCTTCTAATTGGTGTGTCTAATTACTAGACCACTAATAGCCTCTCTCATAAGCTCCACCATACTCGCATCGGCTTAAGGCGAAGCCCTGCGGGATTTCCCCTCTACTTAGGTACCACAGTTGTCTTCCGGGAATCGCGAGGAGAGTGCTACAACCTCCATCACTGGGAACAAGGGAGAGGAAGGTCTTCGCCGAAATGTAACGCAGGACCGACTACGGGAGCGCTGCTGGAACGTGGCGCCGGAAGGATCGTCTACGCGATCTTGAGATCGGAAAGAGTACGACTACATCACCCACGAGAATCTGCTCTCGTTAAACGCTTTGGAATCTTCGAGGGTGAGTTCCTCTATCGACTCGTTGCTACAATCTAGTAGATAGATCTTGGCTTGTTTGTTTGTATGCGATATAAATTTTTTGTTTTACATGCTACGAACCCTCACAAAGGGTATCGAGCCGTGTCTATATGTAGATCTTTTGTACGAGTAGAACACAATGGTCATTGTGGGCGCTGATGCTTTTATTGTAGATTGCTTTTTGTGTACTTTGCATCTTGCGGTATGTTGGGATGAAGCGGCCCAGGCTAACCTTACATGACATCGTTCATGAGACTTGCTCCACCTTTGACATGCAACTTGTATTGCATAAGTGGCTTTATGGGTGCTGCTTTCTCCTAGCATAGTAAAGATCCAATTTACAACGGGTGATCAACAATGCTAGTATCAATGTTGTGGTTCTTGTTCGTAAGTTAGAACGACACTTATTGAAAGCCCCAAACCACGTAAAATATGCAAAGAAAGTAGAGGCGTCTAACTTTGTTTTGGGGTGTCTGATGTGATATGGCCATGATTGTGATTATATTTGATGTATGCAATGTTCCTTATTGTAAGTTGGCAACGGAGCCATATGGTTGTCTTTAATTTGTAAGACTGCGTGTCTATTCAAAATAGTTGTAATAGTTGAAGCTGGTGGGCGACAACTATGAAGAAGCGTCATTGACCTTGAAGCTATGCAGGTGATGATGGATATCATGTTCGTGATTTAAGATGGAGATCGGAAGCACAAAGAAGAAAGGCCATATCATATCACATATTATGAATTGCATGTGATGTTAATCCTTTATGCATCTTGTATTGCTTAGTAGACGACGGTAGCATTATAAGATGATCCCTCATGCACATAAATTTCAAGTTCTAAAGTGTTCACCCTTAGTATGCACCGTTTCCAAAGCTTGTCGCTCAAGCACCACGTGATGATCGGGTGTCTTTGATTCCATGGGTGAATACAACGTAAGCAAGCCAGATTTGCTTATGCGGTAGCTAAGGTTTGATCTTGTGAGCCTAGCATGTATGCAGACATGGCCTCGGGAACACGGATCGCCGAAAGGTAAAGCATGAATCATATAGTAGATATGATGAACATGATTATTGTTAGACATTGAAACTATATCAACTCTCGTGATGATCGGTGTTGATGTAGTGGATTTGGTTCGTGTGATCACTAAAACAATGTGAGTGATGTTGTTTTGAGTGTGAGTTCACCTAGTTTAATTTCATTAATTAATTTGAACTCAATTTGTCATAAACTTAGTCTAAACTATTGCAAATATGTTGTAGATCAATGGCAGCCCCTACCATCAATTTTAATGTTCCTAGAGAAAGAAAAGTTGAAAAACAATGGAAGCAACTTCATGGATTGGTTCCGTAATTTGAGGATTGTCCTCACAATGGTAATTTGACCTATGCTTGGATGCACCGCTAGGTGACCCACTGATGCTACCGATGAAGTAAAGAATGTTTACCTCGCTGGAAGAATTACTCCATAGTTCAGTGTGCTATCTTGTATGGTTTAGAATCGAGCTTGTAAAAGGTTTGAAGAGTCGATCCATATGATATTGTCGAGGATCTCAAATTAATCTTTGAGACTCATGCGGCAATTGAAAGTTATGAAGCTTCAAAAGTTCTTTAGCGCAAGATGGAAGAGGGTAGCTAAAATCGGTGAGCATGTGCTTAAGATGTGCGGGCACGCAAATAAACTTCAAAGTTTGGGTATAGTGATTCCTAATACTTTGGGGGTTTACCGCATCCTCCAATCACTACCACCAAGTTACAAGAACTTTGTGATGAACTACAACATGCAGAACATGAACAAAGAGTTGCCAGAACTATTTGCTATGTTAAAATCTGCAGAAGTGGAGATCAAGAAAGAGCACCAAGTGTTGATGGTCAATAAGACCACCAAATTCAAGAAAGGCAAGTCTAAGCAGAAGGGACACTTCAAGAAGGGTGGTAAGAAAGCTGCCATTTACGAAGAGGACCAAGGCTGGACCCAAGCCGACATCGAGTGCTTTTACCGCAAGGGAGAAGGTCATCGAAGCGGAATTGCCCAAAGTACTTGGCGATTTGAAGAACGGCAACATCAAGAAGAAAGGTATATCTGATATACATGTTATTGATGTGTATCTCACTAGTATTCGTAGTAGTGCACGGTATTTGATCTGGTTCGGTTGCTCATATTTGTAACTCAAACAGAGCTGCGTAATCAAATGAAGATAGTGAAGAACGAGGTGACGATGCGCGTAGGAAACGGATCAAAGGTTGATGTGATCGCGGTCGGCACGCTACCTCTTCATCTACCATCGGGATTAGTTTTATACTTAAATAATTGTTATTTGGTGCCTGCGTTAAGCATGAACATTATATCGGGATCTTGTTTATTGCGAGACGGTTACTTGTTTAAGTCCGAGAATAATGGTTGTTCGATTTATATGAGTAATATGTTTTATGCACATACACCTTTGATAGATGGTCTATTCTTGTTGAATCTCGATAGTAGAAATACACATATTAATAACATTGAAGCTAAACGATTGAAATCAAGCGATAACTCGACCTATATGTGGCAATCGCTGTCTTGGTCACATTGGAGTGAAGCGTATGAAGAAACTCCATTCCGATGGACTTCTTGAATCACTTGATTTCGAATCACTTGAAAGATGCGAAGCATGTCTGATGGGTAAAATGACTAAGACTCCATTTTATGGTATGATGGAGCGAGCTACGGACTTATTGGAAATCATACATACCGATGTGTGTGTCCAATGAGTGTAGCATCGCCAGTGATGGTTATCGTTATGTTCTTACCTTCACGGATGACTTGAGTAGATATGGGTATATCTATTTCATGAAACATAAGTCCGAAACTTTCGAGAAGTTTAAGGAGTTTCAAAGTGAGGTAGAGAATCAACGTAACAAGAAGATTAAATTTCTACGTTCTGATCGTGGAGGTGAATATCTAAGTTACGAGTTTGGCGAGCATTTGAAGAAATGTGGAATACTTTCAGCTTGACACCGCCGAACACCACAACAGAATGGTGTGTCCGAACGTCGAATCGAACTCTCTTAGATATGGTTCGCTCTATGATGTCACTTACAGATTTACCGCTATCATTTTGGGGTTATGCATTAGAAACAGCCGCATTCACTTTAAATAGGGCACCGTCTAAATCCGTTGAAACGACACCGTATGAATTATGGTTTGGGAAGAAACCTAAATTGTCGTTCCTTAAAGTTTGGGGATGCGAAGCCTATGTAAAGAAGTTACAGGACAAGCTTGAACCCAAAGCGAAAAATGCGTCTTCATAGGATACCGAAGGAAACTATTGGGTATACCTTCTATCATAGATCCAAGGCAAAATCTTCGTTGATAAGAATGGATCCTTTCTAGAGAAGGAATTTCTCTCGAAAGAAGTGACTGAAGGAAAGTAGAAACTCGACGAGGTTGTCGAACCTTCTCTCGAATTGCAGTAGCGCAAGACCGGAAGAAGTTCCGTGGTGCCTGCACCAATAAGAGAGGAAGCTAATGATGGTGATCATGAAACTTGGTTGAAGTTGCTACTGAGCCTCTGAGGTCAACGAGAAATCGTACCACTCCATTGGTATGATTCCGTTATGAATGTCATGTTGGTGGACAACACCGATGACCCCGAGACATATGAGGAAGCGATGATGAGCCCAGATTCCAATAAATGGCAAGAAGCCATGAAATCCGAGATTGGATCCATGTACGAAAACCAAGTATGGACTTTGGTGGACTTACCGGATGGCCGGAAGGCTATCGCCGAGAACAAATGGATTTTCAAGAAGAAAGCAGATGTGATGGTAATGTTATCGTTTATAAAGCTCGACTTGTCGCAAAAGGGTTTCGACAAATTCAAGGAGTTGACTACGATGAGACTTTCTCACCGTAGCGAAGCTAAAGTCTGTGAGGATTATGTTAGCAATCGCATATTATGATTATGAGATATGGCGATGGATGTCAAAACAGCATTCCTCAATGGAGACATTGATGAAGAGTTGTATATGATACAACCCACAGGTTTTATCGATCCTAAAGATGCTAACAAGGTATGCAAACTTCAACGGTCCATCTAGGGATTGAAGCAAGCATCCCAAGTTGGAATCAATGTTTTGATAAGGTAATCAAAGTTTTGGTTTTATACAAACTTATGGAGAAGCTTGTATTTACAAGAAAGTGAGTGGGAGCTCAGAGCATTCTTAATACTGTATGTGGATGACATATTGTTGATTGGGAATGATGTAGACCTTCTTAATAGAGTCAAAGAATATTTGAATAATAGTTTTCAATGAAGGATCTTGGCAAGCTTACATATTAGGCATAAAGATTTATAGAGATAGATCGAACGCCAAATATCATTGTCACAAAGTACATATTTGGACAAAGTTCTAAAGAGGTTTGGAATGGAAGATAGCAAGAAAGGGTTCTTGCCCATGTTGCTAATCGACCTTGAGTAAAACTCAAAGTCCGACATCGGCGTAAGATAGAGAAAGGATGAGTAAGACTCCTATGCATCAGCCATAGGATCTCTAATGTATGCCATGCTATGTACTAGACCCGACATTGCATATGTCGTTAGTTTAACTAGCAGATATCAAAGTGATCCAGAGTGGATCATTGGACAATGATCAAAAACATCCTTAAGTACTTGAGAAGAACTAAGGATATGGTTCTTTCTTATGGAGGTGATGAACAGCTCGTTGTTAATGGTTACACCGATGTTAGTTGGAACACCGATCCGGATGATTCTAAATCACAACTGGATAATGATTTATTTTGAATGGTGCAGCTTAGCTGGAGGAGTGCAAAGCAAAGCGTTGTGGCGAGATCTTCAATGAATCGGAATACATGGTTGCCGGAAGCTTCACAAGAAGCGATATGGATGAAAGAGTTCATTACAGAGCTGGGTGTGGTTCCTAGTGCTTGGACCCAATGTCTATCATTGTGATAACATGGGCGCCATAGCCAATGCGCAAGAACCAAGGTCACACAAGAAGTCTGAAGCATATCAAGCTGCTTCCACGCTATTCGAGAACATATCCAGGATGGGGATATAAAGATTTGCAAAGTACACAGATCTGAATGTGGCGGATCCGTTGACTAAACCTCCCGAGGGCAAAACATGACCAACACCAAACTGCCATGGGTGTTCGGTATATTACCATGTAATCTAGATTAGATGACTCTAGTGCACGTGGAGACTGTTGAGATATGCCCTAGAGGCAATAATAAATGTAGTTATTATTATGTATCTTTGTGTTTATGATAAATGTTTATATTCATGCTATAATAGTATTAACAAGGAAACATTAATACTTGTGTGAATTGTAAACTTAATTTGAAGTCCCTAGTATAGCCTCTATACTTCACTAGCTTGTTGGTTGATTGATGATTGTGGTTTCCTATCATGAACATTGAGATGTTATCAACAACAAGATCATATCGTTAGGAGAATGATATGGTGGACATACTCCTATAGATAAGCGTAGCATAAAGATCAAGTCATTTCAATAGTTCAATTGCTATATGCTTTACGATACATAGTAACCTAATTCCTTCGACCATGAGATCATGCATATCACCTTTCTCGGATGGATGCTTTGATGTCATCAAACACCACACCGTAACAGGTGGCTATAAAGGTGGCATTGAGTGTTCGAAAGTATTGGTTGAAACACATGGATCAAGAGTGGATTTGTCCATCCACATGACGGATAGATATTCTCTGGCCCTCTCGGTGAAATGTCATCCAATTAGCTTGCAAGCATGTGACTTGGTCACAAGGGATCACATATCACGAACGAGAAAAGAGTACTTATCAAGAACGAGGATGAACTAGGTATGCAGATACCGACGATCATAACCTCGGATAAGTAACATATCGTGAGACAAAGGGAAATTGGTATCGTATGTAAGTGGTTCATTCGACGCAAAGTAATCAGAAATATGTGGGAGCCATATGAATTTCCAGATTCCTCTATTGGTTATTGTTCGAGAAGTGTCTCGATCATGTCCGCATAATTCACGAACCGTAGGGAGACACACTTAAGGATTCGACGTTGTTTGAGTAGTTATGGTATTATGAGAAAGAGACCGAATGTTGTTCGAGTCTCGGATGGGATCCGGATATCACGAGGTGATCCGGAATGGTCCGGAGAATAAGATTCATATAAGGAAAGTCCCGTTTTGGAGTTGGGGAATGGTTCCGTGTTTTCATCGGGAACATTCTAGAAGGTCCCGAATGTCCCAAGACTCGGAGGGGGAAGGGTACATGAATGTGTCATTACATATTGGAATGATTGCATCATGTACTAGGTGTTCTTGCTGTCCAAAATAAAGGGTTTATTTAAATCCTAAATTGAAAAGTCAAACGGCTAGTTTGAAAGTCAAACCAAGTTTTGGAAAGTGGAAAGAGGAGGAGAAGTGGAACCGAGTTGGGGAGGGATTCCTCCTCCCCAAGCCGCGCCACCTCAAGGCCGAGTTGGGAGGGACTCCACTCCTCCCCTTGGCCGGCCAGCCCCCACCTATATAAGGAGGGGCTCCTCCCAGCACACACAAGTTCCTATCCTCTAAACTAAACCCTAGACCTAAACCCCGGTTTAGAGCTATTTCGGTTTAGAGCCTTCTAATTGATTTAGAGCCTTCTAATTGGTGTGTATAATTACTAGACCACTAATAGCCTCTCTCATAAGCTCCACCATACTCGCATCGGCTTAAGGCGAAGCCTCATGGATTTCCTCTACTTAGGTACCACTGCCAGTCCGGAATCGCGAGGAGAGTGCTACAACCTCCGCTGCCTTGGAACAAGGAGAGGAAGGTCTTCGTCGAAAATCAACGAACGTGTGACCGACTACGGAGCGCTGCTTGGAACGTGGCGCTGGAAGGATCGCTACGCGATCTTGAGATCGGAAAGAGTACGACTACATCACCCACGAGAATCGCTCGTTAAACGCTTTGGAATCTTCGAGGGTGAGTTCCTCTATCGACTCGTTGCTACAATCTAGTAGATAGATCTTGGCTTGTTTGTTTGTATGCGATAGAAATTTTTTGTTTTCCATGCTACGAACCCCTACAGAAGGTTTATCATGCTCCACAGTCATGACCATGTTCACAAGATAACTGTACCATTAAGGGGCAACACGTTTTCTTGTCGACCTGCGAGGTTCGATAGCTATTTACTCATGAGGTTCATGATCATCATCATTCGCTCCCACTTCAATTTATAAGGGTGTCTCCGGAACAGCTTCTGTTGCGACACTCGATATTTGAAGATCATGATTGATAATCTTATCGAGTTCTATCTTCCTTCCACTTACACCTTTCGTGAGAAACTCTTTCTCAAGGAAGGTACCATTCTTCGCGACAAACATTATGTCTTCGGCTTGGTTGTAGAAGGTATATCAGTATATCCAATAGTCTCCTTTGGATATCCTACAAAGAAATATTTCTCCCCCTTAGGTTCAAGTTTGTCAGGCTGTAGTTTCTTAACGTAGCCCTCACATCCCCTCACTTTCAGGAAAGACAACTTTGGCTTAGTGCCACGCTATGACTCATATGGCGTTGTCTTCACAGACTTGGATGGCGCTCTATTTAAAATGAATGCCGCGGTTTCAAGTGCATACCCCCAAAATATATAGACAAGTCTAAGAGACATCATAGATCGTACGCTATCCAATAGGGTGCGATTACGTCGCTCGGATACACCGTTACGTTGTGGTGTTCTAGTTGGTGTAAGTTGTGGTTGAAATGGATCGTATGGGCACCTAGAGCGGGTGAATAGGTGCTACTCCAAATTTTACTTCTTTTTCAATTTAATCTTGACACAAAGATAAATTCCTCTAGATATGCAATTACGGTGAATTTACCTATATGACAACCTAGCTACTAGCACCACACAAGCAAAGGAGTGGTAAGAGGATAGAAGTAACCGAGAGTGAAGCATGCAGAAACACAGGATTTGATTCACCATAGTTTCTTCCTTTTTAGGGGAAGTATCTCTGCGCTGGAGGGGTGAGCGGTTCTAAGACCACCAGGCCACAAAGGCCTCACCCTATTCTCCGGTGAACTTCTGTCACAAATGGCCTAGTCCACTTTTTCACTATCGGTACCCTTTGAGACGGGAACCGACGCCTTTACAACAAGCTTGGAGCAAGCTTCCACAATGACAACAAGTAAGTTAAAACCGAAAACACAACCTAGGGTTTCCTAAAAAACACTAGAGCAAGAGGGCCTTCAAGTGAATGAGGGGGAAATGCAAATTGCTTCGGTGAAGATGTAGATCGGTGTATTCTCCTTCGATTCTCCAAAGATAAAGGGCTTTGGATGGTTGAGAGAGGAGACCTTGAAGATTTGGTGGCTCAAATTCTAGGGTGGGACGAGCAGCTATCCAAGGTGGAAGAAGGGCACTTTATATAGGGTCCTAGAAAATATAGCCGTTGCGGTCACTTAACCCAGAGTGTCCGTCCAAAATACATCGGACACTCCGGCCGAGCATCACCGGACATTTCGGTCCAACCGGAAACTCCAAAGTTTTCGGCCAAAATCCGGTTGGATTCCGAACCTAGTCACTGTCTGGCAGCCATGCCTTGGCGATGGCTTGAAGGTAGCCCAGCACCGGACAGTCCGGCGCACACTAGCCGGACATTCCGGCCGAACCGGAAACTTCAAAGATTCCGGCCGGAATTCGGGTGGATTCCGATCTTGCTCACTGAGTGGCAACCATCTTGGCGACCGCTTGAGGTGTGGCCAGGGCCGGACACTCCGACTAGCTTGTTTCTTGAGAAACTCACATACGTAACATTATTATTAAGCTAAAAAGAGGATTTTGCACAACCACAAGTATAATCAAAGTGTTTCTTAGAAACTCACTCGTGCAAACAATCGTTTCTTACAAACCCACTGGTGAACAAAATTGGTGATGAGATAAAGAAAAAAGAAAGACAAAGGCTTGGGGAGTAGCTTATAAATGGACAAGGGAGGGAGACGGTAGCAACTGCCGGTAAGTAGGCAGGGACGACAAAGCCACCCACCCACCGTGCTAGCCAGAGGAGAGGAGAGGAGTCTCCTCTGCTCCTCCTGCAGTAGCCTCCAAAACATCCAACGTCCAATCCACTTCCAACAAGACACCGCCACCGTGATCCCAAATCCCTCCATCAGCGACAGCGACCTCGCAACGCGCAGCCCGACCTCGACCGGGAGGGGGCTGGAAATGGAGGAGGAGGCCGGGAAGAAGAAGGCGGTGGTCTTCAGGCTGTTCGGCGTCGAGGTCCACGGCGAGGCGCCGGCGGTGGCGGTGGCGGAGGACGAGGAGGAAGAGCCGTTCGAGCTCAAGAAGAGCACCAGCATGCCCAACCTCGCCTCCATCGACCCGCCGCTGCCGCTCGGTGAGGCCAGCAACGACAAGGGCTACGCCTCCGACGACGAAGGGCTGGCGTCCACGCCGCAGCTCAAGCGCCGCCGCCGCAAGGCGCACGAGCGGAAGAAAGGTAACCTGACCTGACCTCCGTTCAGATCACAGACAGCACGGTCTCTGTCTTCTCCCCTCCTGATGTAGTAGTAGTACAACTCTAGTAGTACTGTTCTATTCATTCCTTCATTCATGTGCCTGCCAATCACCGTGATTTACAGATTAATTAACTTTGCCCCCCTGAAACATAATAACTCCTGTAATTATTATTGAGGTTGTTGGGCATAGTCTGATGATTCCTCAAGTACTAATTCCTATTCCGTGACTGGAAATTGCTGCCCTGGATTCAGCAATCAAGAACCGAGCTAAATCTAGTACTATATCACCTTTTATTTATGTAGTACCAGCCAGCCAAGTGGAGGCGTGGCTGATGGATGAATCTTACGATCCACCCACACCTGAATATATACCATTTAATTACCCATTCCATGTCACTTCCTAGCATACCATGATGAATCGTGCAGCCAAGTGGAAGAGTGGTTGATTGAGATTCGATCGGTTTATCCTGTGCAGGGATTCCGTGGACCGAGGAGGAGCACCGTAAGTTCCTGGACGGTCTGAAGCAGCTGGGCAAAGGGGACTGGCGAGGCATCTCCAAGAACTTCGTGACCAGCAGGACGGCCACGCAGGTGGCCAGCCACGCCCAGAAGTACTTCCTCCGGCAGACCAACCCCGGCAAGAAGAAGCGCCGCGCCAGCCTCTTCGACGTCGGCATCGCCGTCGCGGGCCACCACAGCCACGATGACCACCAGGTGCGTGCGTGTATATCTACTACTCTGATCCCGGTCCAATCAATCAATTCGCACACCAGTCCTCCGGACCTTGCCGCTAATGCACACTGCCTGAATTTAATTTGGTCTCAGCTGCCAAGTCCTCACAGTCACAGTGTTGGAACCATGCTTGCTCCTGCTGAAGAGATACTCCACACCGACCGTGGGGACGTGCATGTATGTATGATTAATCCCACAAACTTGTGTAGCTAGCTACTTTGGGTTCGTTCATTTTGGTTCCTGCTAGTACAAGGTCGGGTAGAATTTTTACCTTTAAACCTGGACACTGAATCCTGAACCTCGTCTCAGGTACGTAGCTATGCCGGATTCACCATGGGCAACAACAACAACATCATGCAGGTAAATCCTTTTCCATCTGGCAACAGCTTCAGATATATAGTAACGACAGAGGGAGCAAAGCTTTACACTCGCCGGTTGTTCTGGCAGGTTGATGGACTAACTGACCATGCGGTGAAGAGACCAAAGTTTTCCTCCGGGATGTCGCTCGCCGCCATGGCCGCCTCGGGGCTGGAGCTGGCGATGGCCTCTTCATCCGCCAGCAGCATCCTTGAGCTCAGCATCGCGCCTCCTCATCATCATCGCGGCACCATCGGCGGCATCAAGGCGCTGTGATCTGCTGCCGGACATGACCAACGACAGGAACCCGTGCCACCCAGCTCCATCCACCATCAGCTGTCCGGCGTTCTCGTTGTCATGCTAACCTCGTGTCCATCGATCGGTCCCGCGGTGGCTCTTCGGCTAGTTTTATTTATTTATTTATGCAGTATAAAAATATATACATAAGAATTTGCTTTGCGTCTTCGCTTGGGTACAAGTCGGTCGAATGGTCCAGATAGTATAAGCTGTCGTCGTAGTGGATTTGTTTGTAATGTACTGGTACTGTTCCAAGAAGTTATTAATGGATTATTAATTCGGTACATGGAGAAATCATCGAGAAATCGGGGTCCCCGTGGGGTGTGGATGGATCACGCGAGTAGGGTGGGGCGTGGGGTTGGTTTCTTGTTGCCATCTGAGGAGGCAGCGATGACAGGCGACGGCTTCTTGTGTGTGTGGCTCTGAGCTTCCGATGCTTCAATAATTGGACCACTGAGAGAAAGTCCATGGCAGTAGTACGACAGATCGTCCCAAACAACATCATCAGCCGTGCGTGCTGCCAACATGCTATCCTTCTGGTCTGGTCTCCCCCTATCATATGTGATACTCTACTCACTGGCAGAGTGAACTGAACAGGAACAGCAGCTAGAGAAAACATGAGCAAGATTCATCACATTTTTGTTTGTCTCAGAACATGCTTGCTGCTGCTACATGAACTCTGATGATGGAGCAGTTGAGAGTGGAGATCCATGAACAACTGTGTACGAATCGAGAAGATCGGAGACGAAAACGGTGATACAGTGTGTGTGGATTCTGCAGATGAGACATCACATCATGTACATGCTCTCTTGAAAGCGTGGTCTGCGCCTACAGCAGCGTCGGAGGGAAAACCAAGGATGGGAAATCGGTGTTGATGTGAGATCGAATCAAGGATAGGATATGTGGATATATCGCTAGGGTGACGAGTGGTGGTCCGAATTATTGAGCACACCTTTGTGAAGTGAAGATGCACGCGCTCGTGGCTCCCAACTGAGCCCTGTTGCTGTTGCTTGCCCTTTTCACCGTGGCGCCCCACCACCATTGCCGGTGGAAGGTCGTCGACAAGCTCGCAGCCAAAGGTGGGGGTGATGAATAAACAAATGGCGGCGAGGATCATGAGATAGCAGCCGGCTTTCTCGGGATTGGGGGGATATCATCTTTTACAACCAAAGATAATGCGGAGTCTCTTTTTCTCCTGGTGTTGCTTTGGAAGAGCTGACCTTGTGCACGTCGAGGTATCCAATCAACCCTGGGTATGCCGTTGGCCGGTCTAAGAGCAAGTCCAACACCCGCGCTATAATAGCTTTGCAGCGCGCGCGATTCGTGTTTTGCGCGCGCGGTGTCTGTTTCTTCTCCGACGGAGACGCTAAATTTAGCGCGTTAAAATAGAGCAGAATGTGCCCTCGCCAGACGCGCTAAAATGCACCGCGCGCGTCGGCGCAAACAACTTTTACAGCTCACAATGCAAGGCATGAACAAGATCAAACAAAATAAAATAAATAGAACAACAAATGCTATCAACAATCTCCGAATGCTTGTCTCACACAACCAAGTTCAACACTAATTTAGAACATAGTTCAAATGAAAATGATAATTTCACACAACCAAGTTCAACACTAATTTGACTTGAACACACATGTTGACACATCATTTGTCAACATCATCATAGCCATTGCCGTTGCCACTTTCATCGTGTGCTTCTTCTCCTTGGGAGTCTTGGACGATGGTGTTGGTGGTGTTGGCATGTGATAAATCTCCATAGCCATCAACATTGATAGAAGGTGATGAATTCACCAAGGAGGCCATGCCATAATCATCAACATTGATCCTAGGTGATGGATTCACCAAGGAGGCCATGAATCTCCCCGAGGTACTCCCATGCCTCCAAGTCCCATGCCACCTATGCCTCCCATGCTTTCGAGCCCCATGTCCCCCATGCCACCATAGCCTCCAAAAGCCCCCGGTGTTCCTCCCATGCCTTCATAGCCTCCAAAGTCATCCATGTTGGAGATATGCCCAAGAGGCAATAATAAAGTGGTTATTATTATATCTTTATGTTTATGATAAATATTTACATCCCATGCTATAATTGTATTAACCGGAAACATTAATACTTGTGTGTTTTGTAAACATAAAAGAGTCACTAGTAAGCCTCTTGTTAAACTAGCTTGTTGATTAATGGATGATCATGGTTTCCTGATCATGGACATTGGATGTCGTTAATAACAAGATCATATCATTAGGAGAATGATGTGATGGACACACACCCATAGTAAGCATAGCATAAGATCAAGTCATTAAGTTCATTTTGCTACAAGCTTTTCAAATGCATAGTAACCTAATCCTTCGACCATGAGGTTATGTTAATCACCATCACCGGATGGGTACTTTGATGACATCAAACGCCGTCAGAATCGGGTGGTTATAAAGGTGACATTGGGTATTCTGAAAGTATGTGTTGAAGCGCATGGACCAAGATTGGGATTTGTCCATCCATATGACGGATAGATATGCTTTGGGCCCTCTCGGTGGAATGTCATCTAGTTAGCTTGCAAGCATGTGACTAGGTCACAAGGGATGACATAACATGGAAACGAGTAAAGAGTACTTATCAGTAACAAGGTAGAACTAGGTATGGAGATACCGACGATCAAACCTCGGATAAGTAGAGTATCGCGTGACAAAGGGAATTGGTTTCGTATGTTAATGGTTCTATCGATCACGAAGTCATCGTTGAGTATGTGGGAGCCATTATGGATCTCGGATCCCGTTGATGGTTATTGATCGGAGGTGTCTTCATCATGTCTGCATATTCACGAACCGTAGGGTGACACACTTAAGGTTCGAAGTTGTTTTAAGTAGATATGGAATGTGCGTTGGAGACCGAATGTTGTTCGAAGTCTCGGAATGGATCCAGGACATCACGAGGAGATCCGGAATTGTCCAGAGAATAAGATTCATATATTGGGCATCATTTTCTAAGTTAGGAAATTTTCCGGAGTATTTGTATGGGGATTCTAGAAGGTTTCGGAATGTTTTGGAAGGTTCTAGAAGATTTCTTGGAGTTTGCTTGAAAACCAAGAAAGGATCAAGGAGTCCTTGTGGGGCAATACAAGGAGTCGTGGGGGAGGAGGATTCCTCCCCCCCTCCCAATCCGCCAGCCAAGGAGGGAGGGGAGTCCTACTAGGACTCCCCCTCCCATGGCGCCTCCCTCCTTTAAATAGAGGGTGGGCGCCACCCCTTGCCCCTCCACTTCAAACCCTAGCCGCCTCTCTCCTCCTCCTTCCTCTCGCTGCGGCTTAGGCAGAATTCTCTACTCCACCACCACCACACCGTCGTGTCTTTGGGATTCCGTGGAAGATCTACTACCTCCGCTTCTTTGGAACAGGAGAGGAAGGTGCTTCGACTCCACGCGTGACCGATCATGGAAGCGGCTGAACGCGGCGCCGGAAGGATAATCCACTCGATCTTGAGATCGGCAAGTGATCGACTACATCAACCACGAGATCCGATCTCGTAACGCTTTCGGGTCTACAAGGGTTAGTATAGATCTATCTCGTTGTACATGTCTAATAGATTAGATCTTGGCTTTTATCTAGATTAGATCTGGATTTTGTTTGTTCTCGCGGTAGAAATTTTTTGTTTTCCATGCTACGGACCCATCAGTGGTATCAGAGCCGTGTCTATGCGTAGATCTGTTGCACGAGTAGAACACAATGGTTTTGTGGGCGTTGGTGCTCGTGCCGTCTTTTGCTTTGTGTACTTTGCATCTTGCGGTATGGTGGGATGAAGCGGCTCGGGCTAACCTTACATGTCATCGCACATGAGACTTGCTCCACAGTTGACGTGCAACTCGTATTGCACAAGTGGCTTTGCGGGTGTCTGTCTCTCCCATCATAGTATAGATCCAATCTACACTTTGCACTTGATAGAACCTGTATCAACGTTGTGGTTCAGTTTTGTAGGTAAGATCCGTTCTTATTCGAAAGCCCCAAACCACGTAAAACATGCAAAGAAAATTAGAGGCGTCTAACTTGTTTTTGCAGGGGTTTTGTGATGTGATATGGCCATCATGTGATTGTGATTATAGTTGATGTATGCAATGATCCTTGTTGTAATATGGCAACCGGCGGGAGCCTAATGGTTGTCTTTAATTCTGTTAAGACTTGCGTGTCTATTCATCTTGTAATAGCTTTATTCCAAGTAGTTGTAATAGTTGCTAGTGATGATGGACAACCATGAAGCGGCGCCACTGACCTTGACGCAATGCTGGTGATGATGGAGATCATGTCCGTGCTTTGGAGATGGAGATCAACGGCATAAGAAGAAAGGGCCATATCATATCACACTAATTATGAATTGCCTGTGATGTTAATCCTTTATGCATCTTGTATTGCTTAGATCGCGACGGTAGCATTATAAGATGATCCCTCTCACTAAATATCAAGTAATAAAGTGTTCGTCCTTAGTAGGCACCGTTGCTAAGACTCGTCGTTTCGAAGCATCTCGTGATGATCGGGTGTGATAGAATCTACGTGTGCATACGACGGGTGCAAGCCAGATTTGCACATGCGGATACTAAGGTTAACCTTGACGAGCCTAGCATGTACAGACATGGTCTCGGAACACGGAATACCGAAAGGTAAAGCATGAGTCATATGGATGATATGATGAACATGTTGACTGTTCGCCTTTAAAGCTACATCATCTCACGTGATGATCGGACTTGGTGTAGTGGATTTGGTTCGTGTAATCACTAAAACAACTAGAGGGATGTTGTTTTGAGTGGGAGTTCATTTGTAATTTGGATTAGTCAAACTCAATTTATCATAAACACAATCAAAGTGAATTTGCATAGTTTGTTATAGTCATTGGCATTCGTTCACCACCTTACGTTTAGTTATAGTTGAGATAGTAGAACTATAGAAATTCTGGATATTTGCTTTACGAACTGGTATCGTATTGTTTTGAGTGTCAATCTAAAGTTTAAAAGTCATATTGCAACTTTCAGCAAACTCCGTTTACTTTGTGAAGTTTAATAAACAGTATTAAATCATGAGTAACAATTCCAGTGTTAGTATCTAATGTATCATGTTTTCCTCCATGATTCTTGATACTCAAAAGATTGTTTTTAATATCAAGTTTATCTAAGAGCTGAAAGCAATGTTTCAGAAACCATCATATGTGAAAGGTATTGCGATATCTAAAACAATGTGTTGGTTACAACATGATAGAGTATATGTCCTCATATTTGATGAGAATTTGTGAAGATTGGAGACGCCAGTCGTCCTAATCCTCCAAAAGGTTTTGGAAAAGAAACATTATACTCGCAATTCACCTTTATAAGCTATAGCAACTTGATCATGAAAATTGTCATGATAAGGATGAATAGAAGATGTAAGTAAAATGTTTACTACACTAAAAGATTACAAAAGAATGGAATTTTGAAAGAATGCCAAACATTTGATGAAGGTGATCCACTTCAAAGTGCAAGTTCAAAGGTATTAGTATTTGACTATACACACTTTGTACTATGTGTCATGTGAATGGCACCACTATTGATGTTGATAGATTCTTTTAAAAGAAAAGGAATTGTTGAAAGAGAATCTATAAAATATTTGGCAGAAAAGAAAAGATTGGAGATGTCCAACTTAGGTATATAGAAGATACATGTTATGGCTGTATTCCTTGGTTGTTAAACAATGTGGTTCTGCGGTATTGGATACCGAATTGGTTGGTATGAAGTGTCATACAGGACAACACAATTCATGAACTGCAATGGCCTAAGTAACTAGCAAGAGAATATGTGATGATGTTCATCAAAAACAAACAAAGGGTTGTTGTGTTGCTCGTTAACATCAAAGCTTACCTTCAAGATTTGTTTCAATAATTGTTATTTTGATCAGGTATTATGACAATAAAAGGTTGTTCAAATAATTACCGTATTCCATAATAGATGGATGATTTACAAGTCTGGTTGGAGAAATAACGACCATAAAACTAATGCTAAAATGTCGCAAGACAAATAATTGAAAGATCACTTGCGAAGTGACATCACCGTTTAAATTATATTAGGGATACATGAAGAAACTCCATGTTGATGGATTTTTGGAGTCTTTGATTTTGATCAAATGACGCTTGTGATACTCTCCTGGAGATAATTAAAACTCCGTTCAGAGCCAAAGAGGAACGACTAACTGATTGGAATTTGTACATATTGATGTATATAGTCCATTATGTGTAGTCGTGGGCGATGGATCTCAACTTCATATGCTTTCTCCGAAGATTTGAGTGAGTATATGTATATACTTACTCAATAAGGAAGAAGTATGAAACATTTGAAAATGTTCAAAGACTTTCAAGATGGAGTGGAAAGTCATTGTAACAAGAAAATAAAAAGTTTATGATTGGATCATAAAGAAAGATGTTTGAGTTACAAGTTTAGCAAAACACCTAAGATTTGAGGAAACGTTCCATGGATTTGCATTTCCCAAAACACCATAGGAGTATGGAGTGTTCAAGATATGTAATGAAACCTTGTTTGACATGGTAAAATCAAAGGTGTCATTTATAAAACTGTCATTATATTTTAAAGATTAAAGCTTTAGTGACTACCGCTTTTACACTGAAAAGAGTTCCATCGTGATCCGTTGAAATGACACCATATAAGTCATGGTTTGGGATAAAACCCAGGTTGTCCTTTCTTAAATTTTTGGTATGCTAGGCATAAGTAAAATGTTTACAACCAAAAGACGGATGAGCATGTCTTTGTAGGTTATTTCGAATAACCATTGGGTATTCCTCCATAACACTGAAGACAAAAGTGTTTGTCACTTAGAATGTCGAGTTTCTTGAGAAGGAATTTTTGGTAAAAAGTTAAGTGGGAGGACAATAGAACTTTGACAAGGTTGTTGAACCTTGGCTAATATGTCTTGAGTTGCAGCGTCGGTAAGTGTCCCAAGGCAAAACAATGCTCATGGCTCACGTGCCTCAAAGGATGTGGTCACGGGGATCTAAGTTCCTATTGAACCAAGTAGGTCGGGTAAGTAATCAAATGCCAAGATTTGAGAGTTAAATCATTGTTGTTTGACAATGATGAACCGACTACATGCAAATAATCAATGATGGGCCCTGACTTCGTTAAGTGGCTTGAAGCCATAAAATCTGTGATAATTCCATACACGAGAAATCAAGCTTTGAATTTAAAAGACCCTCTGGAAAGGTGCAAGACCTTACAGTCGTATATGGATCTATAAAGAAATAGACATGGATGTTTCACATCTATGAAATAGTCGACATGTCGGAAAGAGTTTACGACAATGTTCAAGGAATTAACTATGATAAGATTTGATCTTTCATAGCGATATTTAGTCTGGACGGATTAATGTAGCAACCACTACATATATTTTGGTATATGGTAGTTGAACAAACAAAACAAGTTCTTCTATAGAATGGTTACCTAGGACGTGTACATGACACGATCCAAAGGGTTTTGTTAATTCAAAGGATGCTAAAAGCGTATGCAAAACTTCAATGGTTGAAGTGAGCATCACGGAGTTGGAATCTTCATCGTGATGAAACCGTTAAAAGGTTTAATTTCATCAGAGACGATGAAGATGTTTGCATTTTGCAAGAAATTAAGTGGGAGCGCTAAGACATATTTATAATACATTATGTGAAAGACATATTGTTGATTAGAAATGATGTATATTTTATTGACACAGGTTAAGAATTTCATTTCGATGAAAGACTTAGGCATAACCCAAGAATTAGGCATCAATGTCTATATGGATAGATTGAGGCGCTAATATGGTTTTGCCAAATGTACATAGATAATATGTTGAATGAGTTCAATATGGAAACAACAAGAAAGGTTCTTGACGCATAGAAAGGACTGGATCAAGATTCAAGTGTGTTGACACGAGATTCAAGTGTTTTGACACTTGGTGAAATCACAAGAATATTTTGATCAATCATTCTTTGAGATGTACACATCCAGATATGTCCTATGCTCTAAATGTTATGAGCATATACCAGAATGACTCATAAGATGATCATTGGACAATAGTAGGGATATTCCTATGATCTTTGGAAGAACTAAGAATATATTATTCATATAGTGGTGACAAATAGTTCATTGTAAATTGTTGCATTGATACTAGTTTTGTCACAAATTAAGTTTATCTCAATTTAAAATATGGGTGGCACAATGTAATGGAAAGGAAGTTCCATAACGGATTTGGTTGAGTACCAAAGTTAAAACATTGTGACAGATACTACAACAAAAGGCTAAGTATATGACTGCTATTGTAGCAGCAAATGAGGGCATTTGCGTCAAGTAGTTTGTTATCAAACTAGGTGTGGTTCATAGCAGGATAATACTATGAAGATACATTGTATGACAATTGTATCAACATGATTTAATCCCAAGGAACTAAAGGTCTCACCAAAGGACCAAATTTATACAATGCCATCTCATTGGAGAATGAGTAATGCGTAGAGACGCAAGGAAATGCAAATACACACGGACCTGGAAGTGTCAGATCCGAAGATTATGTTTACCACTAGCAATAGTGTCTATACAACACCAGAAAGCCATAGGTGTTGAATGCACAAATTTTTAACTAGATTATTGACTCTAGTGCAAGTGGGAGACTGTTGGAGATATGCCCAAGAGGCAATAATAAAGTGGTTATTATTATATCTTTATGTTTATGATAAATTTTTACATCCCATGCTATAATTGTATTAACCGGAAACATTAATACTTGTGTGTTTTGTAAACATAAAAGAGTCCCTAGTAAGCCTCTTGTTAAACTAGCTTGTTGATTAATGGATGATCATGGTTTCCTGATCATGGACATTGGATGTCGTTAATAACAAGATCATATCATTAGGAGAATGATGTGATGGACACACACCCATAGTAAGCATAGCATAAGATCAAGTCATTAAGTTCGTTTTGCTACAAGCTTTTCAAATGCATAGTAACCTAATCCTTCGACCATGAGTTTATGTTAATCACCATCACCGGATGGGTACTTTGATGACATCAAACGCCGCTTCGTAGCTGGGTGGTTATAAAGGTGACATTGGGTATTCTGAAAGTATGTGTTGAAGCGCATGGACCAAGATTGGGATTTGTCCATCCATATGACGGATAGATATGCTCTGGGCCCTCTCGATGGAATGTCATCTAGTTAGCTTGCAAGCATGTGACTAGGTCACAAGGGATGACATAACATGGAAACGAGTAAAGAGTACTTATCAGTAATGAGGTAGAACTAGGTATGGAGATACCGACGATCAAACCTCGGATAAGTAGAGTATCGCGTGACAAAGGGAATTGGTTTCGTATGTTAATGGTTCTATCGATCACGAAGTCATCGTTGAGTATGTGGGAGCCATTATGGATCTCCAGATCCCGTTGATGGTTATTGATCAGAGAGGTGTCTTCATCATGTCTGCATATTCACGAACCGTAGGGTGACACACTTAAGGTTCGAAGTTGTTTTAAGTAGATATGGAATGTGCGTTGGAGACCGAATGTTGTTCGAAGTCTCGGATTGGATCCAGGACATCACGAGGAGATCTGGAATTGTCCGGAGAATAAGATTCATATATTGGGGATCATTTTCTAAGTTAGGAAATTTTCCGGAGTATTTGTATGGGGATTCTAGAAGGTTTCGGAATGTTCCGGAAGGTTCTAGGAGATTTCTTGGAGTTTGCTTGAAAACCAAGAAAGGATCAAGGAGTCCTTGTGGGGCAAGACAAGGAGTCGTGGGGGAGGAGGATTCCTTCCCCCCTCCCAATACGCCGGCCAAGGAGGGAGGGGAGTCCTACTAGGACTCCCCTCCCATGGCGCCTCCCTCCTTTAAATAGAGGGGTGGAGGCGCCACCCCCTTTGCCCCCTCCACTTCAAACCCTAGCCGCCGCCTCTCTCCTCCTCCTTCCCTCTGCTCTGGCTTAGGTGAAGCCCTGCAGAATTCTCTACTCCACCACCACCACACCGTCGAGCTGCTGGGATTTCGTGGAGAAGATCTACTACCTCCGCTGCTTGCTGGAACGGGGAGAGGAAGGTCTGCTTCGACTCCGCACGTGTGACCGATCATGAAGCGCCACGAACGCGGCGCCGGAAGGATCATCCACTCGATCTTGAGATCGGCAAGTGATCGACTACATCAACCACGAGATCCGATCTCGTAACGCTTTCGGGTCTACAAGGGTTAGTACAGATCTATCTCGTTGTACATGTCTAATAGATTAGATCTTGGCTTTTATCTAGATTAGATCTGGGTTTTGTTTGTTCTCGCGGTAGAAATTTTTTGTTTTCCATGCTACGGACCCATCAGTGGTATCAGAGCCGTGTCTATGCGTAGATCTGTTGCACGAGTAGAACACAATGGTTTTGTGGGGGTTGGTGCTCGTGCCGTCTTTTGCTTTGTGTACTTTGCATCTTGCGGTATGGTGGGATGAAGCGGCTCGGGCTAACCTTACATGTCATCGCACATGAGACTTGCTCCACAGTTGACGTGCAACTCGTATTGCACAAGTGGCTTTGCGGGTGTGTGTCTCTCCCATCATAGTATAGATCCAATCTACACTTTGCACTTGATAGCACCTGTATCAACGTTGTGGTTCAGTTTTGTAGGTAAGATCCGTTCTTATTCGAAAGCCCCAAACCACGTAAAACATGCAAAGAAAATTAGAGGCGTCTAACTTGTTTTTGCAGGGGTTTTGTGATGTGATATGGCCATCATGTGATTGTGATTATATTTGATGTATGCAATGATCCTTGTTGTAATATGGCAACCGGCAGGAGCCTAATGGTTGTCTTTAATTCTGTTAAGACTTGCGTGTCTATTCATCTTGTAATAGCTTTATTCCAAGTAGTTGTAATAGTTGCTAGTGATGATGGACAACCATGAAGCGGCGCCACTGACCTTGACGCAATGTTGGTGATGATGGAGATCATGTCCGTGCTTTGGAGATGGAGATCAAAGGCATAAGAAGAAAGGGCCATATCATATCACACTAATTATGAATTGCCTGTGATGTTAATCCTTTATGCATCTTGTATTGCTTAGATCGCGACGATAGCATTATAAGATGATCCCTCTCACTAAATATCAAGTAATAAAGTGTTCGTCCTTAGTAGGCACCGTTGCTAAGACTCGTCGTTTCGAAGCATCTCGTGATGATCGGGTGTGATAGAATCTACGTGTGCATACGACGGGTGCAAGCCAGATTTGCACATGCGGATACTAAGGTTAACCTTGACGAGCCTAGCATGTACAGACATGGTATCGGAACACGAAATACCGAAAGGTAAAGCATGAGTCATATGGATGATATGATGAACATGTTGATTGTTCGCCTTTAAAGCTACATCATCTCACGTGATGATCGGACTTGGTGTAGTGGATTTGGTTCGTGTAATCACTAAAACAACTCGAGGGATGTTGTTTTGAGTGGGAGTTCATTTGTAATTTGGATTAGTCAAACTCAATTTATCATAAACACAATCAAAGTGAATTTGCATAGTTTATTGTAGTCATTGGCATTCGTTCACCACCTTACGCTTAGTTATAGTTGAGATAGTAGAACTATAGAAATTCTGGATATTTGCTTTACGAACTGGTATCGTATTGTTTTGAGTGTCAATCTAAAGTTTAAAAGTTATATTGCAACTTTCAGCAAACTCCGTTTACTCTGTGAAGTTTAATAAACAGTATTAAATCAAGAGTAACAATTCCAGTGTTAGTATCTAATGTATCATGTTTTCCTCCATGATTCTTGATACTCAAAAGATTGTTTTTAATATCAAGTTTATCTAAGAGCTGAAAGCAATGTTTCAGAAACCATCATATGTGAAAGGTATTGCGATATCTAAAACAATGTGTTGGTTACAACATGATAGAGTATATGTCCTCATATTTGATGAGAATTTGTGAAGATTGGAGACGCCAGTCATCCTAATCCTCCAAAAGGTTTTGGAGAATAAACATTATACTCGCAATTCACCTTTATAAGCTATAGCAACTTGATCATGAAAATTGTCATGATAAGGATGAATAGAAGATGTAAGTAAAATGTTTACTACACTAAAATATTACAAAAGAATGGAATTTTGAAAGAATGCCAAACATTTGATGAAGGTGATCCACTTCAAAGTGCAAGTTCAAAGGTATTAGTATTTGACTATACACACTTTGTACTATGTGTCATGTGAATGACACCACTATTGATGTTGATAGATTCTTTTAAAAGAAAAGGAATTGTTGAAAGAGAATCTATAAAATATTTGGCAGAAAAGAAAAGATTGGAGATGTCCAACTTAGGTATATAGAAGATACATGTTATGGCTGTATTCCTTGGTTGTTAAATAATGTGGTTCTGCGGTATTGGATACCGAATTGGTTGGTATGAAGTGTCATACAGGACAACACAATTCATGAACTGCAATGGCCTAAGTAACTAGCAAGAGAATATGTGATGATGTTCATCAAAAACAAACAAAGGGTTGTTGTGTTGCTCGTTAACATCAAAGCTTACCTTCAAGATTTGTTTCAATAATTGTTATTTTGATCAGGTATTATGACAATAAAAGGTTGTTCAAATAATTACCGTATTCCATAATAGATGGATGATTTACAAGTCTGGTTGGAGAAATAACGACCATAAAACTAATGCTAAAATGTCGCAAGACAAATAATTGAAAGATCACTTGCGAAGTGACATCACCGTTTAAATTATATTAGGGATACATGAAGAAACTCCATGTTGATGGATTTTTGGAGTCTTTGATTTTGATCAAATGACGCTTGTGATACTTTCCTGGAGATAATTAAAACTCCGTTCGTAGGCCAAAAGAGGAACGGACGACTAACTGATTGGAATTTGTACATATTGATGTATATAGTCCATTATGTGTAGTCGTGGGCGATGCATCTCAACTTCATATGCTTTCTCCGAAGATTTGAGTGAGTATATGTATATACTTACTCAATAAGGAAGAAGTATGAAACATTTGAAAATGTTCAAAGACTTTCAAGATGGAGTGGAAAATCATTGTAACAAGAAAATAAAAAGTTTATGATTGGATCATAAAGAAAGATGTTTGAGTTACAAGTTTAGCAAAACACCTAAGATTTGAGGAAAAGTTCCATGGATTTGCATTTCCCAAAACACCATAGGAGTATGGAGTGTGCAAGATATGTAATGAAACCTTGTTTGACATGGTAAGATCAAAGGTGTCATTTATAAAACTGTCATTATATTTTAAAGATTAAAGCTTTAGTGACTACCGCTTTCACACTGAAAAGAGCTCCATCGTGATCTGTTGAAATGACACCATATAAGTCATGGTTTGGGATAAAACCCAGGTTGTCCTTTCTTAAATTTTTGGTATGCTAGGCATAAGTAAAATGTTTACAACCAAAGACGGATGAGCATGTCTTTGTAGGTTATTTCGAATAACCATTGGGTATTCCTCCATAACACCGAAGACAAAAGTGTTTGTCACTTAGAATGTCGAGTTTCTTGAGAAGGAATTTTTGGTGAAAAGTTAAGTGGGAGGACAATAGAACTTTGACAAGGTTGTTGAACCTTGGCTAATATGTGCTGAGTTGCGCAGCGTCGGTAAGTGTCCCGAAGGCAGCAACAATGCTCATGGCTCACGTGCCTCAAAGGATGTGGTCACGGGGATCTAAGTTCCTATTGAACCAAGTAGGTCGGGTAAGTAATCAAATGCCAAGATTTGAGAGTTAAATCATTGTTGTTTGACAATGATGAACCGACTACATGCAAATAATCAATGATGGGCCCTGACTTCGTTAAGTGGCTTGAAGCCATAAAATCCGTGATAATTCCATACACAAGAAATCAAGCTTTGAATTTAAAAGACCCTCTAGAAAGGTGCAAGACCTTACAGTCGTATATGGATCTATAAAGAAATAGACATGGATGTTTCACATCTATGAAATAGTCGACATGTCGGAAAGAGTTTACGACAATGTTCAAGGAATTGACTATGATAAGATTTGATCTTTCATAGCGATATTTAGTCTGGACGGATTAATGTAGCAACCACTACATATATTTTGGTATATGGTAGTTGAACAAACAAAACAAGTTCTTCTAATAGAATGGTTACCTAGGACGTGTACATGACACGATCCAAAGGGTTTTGTTAATTCAAAGGATGCTAAAAGAGTATGCAAAACTTCAATGGTTGAAGTGAGCATCGCGGAGTTGGAATCTTCACCGTGATGAAACCGTTAAAAGGTTTAATTTCATCAGAGACGATGAAGATGTTTGCATTTTGCAAGAAATTAAGTGGGAGCGCTAAGACATATTTATAATACATTATGTGAAAGACATATTGTTGATTAGAAATGATGTATCTTTTATTAACACATGTTAAGAATTTCATTTCGATGAAAGACTTAGGCATAACCCAAGAATTAGGCATCAATGTCTATATGGATAGATTGAGGCGCTAATATGGTTTTGCCAAATGTACATAGATAATATGTTGAATGAGTTCAATATGGAAACAACAAGAAAGGTTCTTGACGCACGAAAAGGACTGAATCAAGATTCAAGTGTGTTGACACGAGATTCAAGTGTTTTGACACTTGGTGAAATCACAAGAATATTTTGATCAATCATTCTTTGAGATGTACACATCCAGATATGTCCTATGCTCTAAATGTTATGAGCATATACCAGAATGACTCATAAGATGATCATTGGACAATAGTAGGGATATTCCTATGATCTTTGGAAGAACTAAAAATATATTATTTATATAGTGGTGACAAATAGTTCATTGTAAATTGTTGCATTGATACTAGTTTTGTCACAAATTAAGTTTATCTCAATTTAAACTATGGGTGGCACAATGTAATGGAAAGGAAGTTCCATAACGGATTTGGTTGAGTACCAAAGTTAAAACATTGTGACAGATACTACAACAAAAGGCTAAGTATATGATCATATTGTAGCAGCAAATGAGGGCATTTGCGTCAAGTAGTTTGTTATCAAACTAGGTGTGGTTAATAGCGGGATAATACTATGAAGATACATTGTATGACAATTGTATCAACATGATTTAATCCCAAGGAACTAAAGGTCTCACCAAAGGACCAAATTTATACAATGCCATCTCATTGGAGAATGAGTAATGCGTAGAGACGCAAGGAAATGCAAATACACACGGACCTGGAAGTGTCAGATCCGAAGATTATGTTTACCACTAGCAATAGTGTCTATACAACACCAGAAAGCCATAGGTGTTGAATGCACAAACTTTTAACTAGATTATTGACTCTAGTGCAAGTGGGAGACTGTTGGAGATATGCCCAAGAGGCAATAATAAAGTGGTTATTATTATATCTTTATGTTTATGATAAATGTTTACATCCCATGCTATAATTGTATTAACCGGAAACATTAATACTTGTGTGTTTTGTAAACATAAAAGAGTCCCTAGTAAGCCTCTTGTTAAACTAGCTTGTTGATTAATGGATGATCATGGTTTCCTGATCATGGACATTGGATGTCGTTAATAACAAGATCATATCATTAGGAGAATGATGTGATGGACACACACCCATAGTAAGCATAGCATAAGATCAAGTCATTAAGTTCGTTTTGCTATAAGCTTTTCAAATGCATAGTAACCTAATCCTTCGACCATGAGGTTATGTTAATCACCATCACCGGATGGGTACTTTGATGACATCAATCACCGCTTCGTAACTGGGTGGTTATAAAGGTGTCATTGGTTGTTCCCCTTGCAAGTTATTCATGAACACATCAAAAGCAACTAATTCCTTTTGACCTCAAGAGATAACTCATCATCAAAATCATCATTGATTAAGGAAGTGGAGTGTGATGATGATAATACCTCCGTTCCTCTTGCCGTAAGGCAAGTGACGTTCTTGTTGGAGATATTCTCATTTGGAGAGTCGAAGAGTGAGAATGAAGGAGTACAAGTAGTGGCAAGAGCCGCCACACCACTTGGTGTATCTTCTTCTTCCTCTTGATCATCATCATCGGAGGAGTACTCTTCATGTGTGATCAAGACAATTTCTCATGTCTTCTTGTTGGCTGGGTTCCTTTTGATAAAGGGTTTCTTGTAGGGAGCTTTGGAGGTCTTCTTCAACACAAGTTTACCCCCATGGTCTTCTCTTTTCTCATAGGGACAAGCTGCAACGAAGTGATAGCGGTCACCACAATTGAAACAAGTTCTCAACTTGGACCTATTGCCTCTACTCCCATTGGGGTTGCTTCTTTGTTGCATTTCCATCTTGGCCTTGGCGGGATCTTTCCAAAAGTTTCTTGCATAGAAGGCCATGTATTCACCATGAGCAATCTTGACATCTTCAGGGTGGCTCATTGAAGGTCCCTCATCCCTTCCTTCATCTTCATCATACTCCACAACCTTGGCCTTCAAGGCAAGATTGACACCACTACTCATTCCAATGGCACGAGCACGGGTGTCTTTTGTTGGAGATATGCCCAAGAGGCAATAATAAAAGTGGTTATTATTATATCTTTGTGTTTATGATGAATGTTTACATCCCATGCTATAATTGTATTATAAGGAAACACTAATACATGTGTGTTTTGTAAACATAAAAGAGTCCCTAGTAAGCCTCTTGTGGAACTAGCTTGTTGATTAAATGATGATCATGGTTTCCTGATCATGGACATTGGATGTCATTAATAACAAGGTTATATCATTAGGAGAATGATGTGATGGACACACACCCATAGTAAGCGTAGCATAAGATCAAGTCATTAAGTTCGTATTGCTGTAAGCTTTCAAATGCATAGTAACCTAATCCTTCGACCATGAGGTTATGTTAATCACCATCACCGGATGGGTACTTTGATGACATCAAACACCGCTCAGAATCGGGTGGTTATAAAGGTGTCATTGGGTATTCTGAAAGTATGTGTTGAAGCGCATGGACCAAGATTGGAATTTGTCCATCCATATGATGGATAGATATACTCTGGGCCCTCTCGGTGGAATGTCATCTAGTTAGCTTGCAAGCATGTGACTAGGTAACAAGGGATGACATAACATGGAAACGAGTAAAGAGTACTTATCAGTAACGAGGTAGAACTAGGTATGGAGATACCGACGATCAAACCTCGGATAAGTAGAGTATCGCGTGACAAAGGGAATTGGTTTCGTATGTTAATGGTCCTATCGATCACGAAGTCATCGTTGAGTATGTGGGAGCCATTATGGATCTCCAGATCCTGTTGATGGTTATTGATCGGAGAGGTGTCTTCATCATGTCTGCATATTCACGAACCGTAGGGTGACACACTTAAGGTTCGAAGTTGTTTTAAGTAGATATGGAATGTGCGTTGGAGACTGAATGTTGTTCGAAGTCTCGGATTGGATCCAGGACATCACGAGGAGATCCGGAATTGTCCGGAGAATAAGATTCATATATTGGGGATCATTTTCTAAGTTAGGAAATTTTCCGGAGTATTTGTATGGGGATTCTAGAAGGTTTCGGAATGTTCCGGAAGGTTCTAGGAGATTTCTTGGAGTTTGCTTGAAAACCAAGAAAGGATCAAGGAGTCCTTGTGGGGCAAGACAAGGAGTCGTGGGGGAGGAGGATTCCTTCCCCCCTCCCAATCCGCCGGCCAAGGAGGAAGGGGAGTCCTACTAGGACTCCCCCTCCCATGGCGCCTCCCTCCTTTAAATAGAGGGGTGGAGGTGCCACCCCCTTTGCCCCCTCCACTTCAAACCCTAGCCACCGCCTCTCTCCTCCTCCTTCCCTCTGCTTCCGCTTAGGCGAAGCCTCAGAGAATTCTCTACTCCACCACCACCACCACACCGTCGTGCTGCTGGGATTCCGTGGAGAAGATCTACTACCTCCGCTCATTGAACGGGGAGAGGAAGGTCTGCCGACCAAGACGTGTGACCGATCGCGAAGCGCCACGGAACGCTGCCGTAAGGATCGTCCACTCGATCTTGAGATCGGCAAGTGATCGACTACATCAACCACGAGATCCGATCTCGTAACGCTTTCGGGTCTACAAGGGTTAGTACAGATCTATCTCGTTGCACATGTCTAATAGATTAGATCTTGGCTTTTATCTAGATTAGATCTGGGTTTTGTTCGTTCTCGTGGTAGAAATTTTTTGTTTTCCATGCTACGAACCCATCAATCCATGCCTCCAAATGCATTCATTCCTTTACTTTGGGCCTTCGGGTGGTTTGTCGTCATTCTTTTTTTGGCCAACAGTTCATCACGAGCAAGGTTTATGTACTCCTTTTGCCTTTTATCCATGTTGGACGTGTCAATGGTAAAGAGGCTGCTCTCTTCCTTCAATAGGCGCGCTTGCTCGGCGACGTCCACCTTCCTCTCCTCCAAAGCCAATTTCTGTTGGAATTATGCCCTAGAGGCAATAATAAAGATGTTATTATTATAATTCTTGTTCATGATAAAGTTTATATTCCATGCTAGAATTGTATTAAGCGGAAACTTTAATACTTGTGTGGTTTGTGAACAACACCGTGTCCCTAGTACGCCTCTATGGACTAGCTCATTGATCAATGATGGTTAAGGTTTCCTAACCATAGACATGAGTTGTCGGTTGGTAATGAGACCATATCATTGGGAGAATGATATGGTGGACAGACCCAAACTAAGCGAAGCAATTAGATCGTATCATTGTGTTCATCTTTGCGAAGCTTTTCCTATGTCAAATATTGTATTCCTTAGACCATGAGATAATACAACTCCCTGGTATCGGAAGAAAGCTTTGAGGCCATCAAACGTCATCCTATGAGAGGGTGATCATAAAGGTGTCTCTCAGGTGATCGGAAAGTATCTGTTGGGTTGTATGTATCGAGATGGGATTTGTCCCTCCCAAGTCGGAGAGATATACTTCGGGCCCACTCGGTAATCGATATCAACACCGCTTGCAAGCATGTGGTTAAGGAGTTAATCACAAAGTGATATTGGATTACGGAACGAGTAAAGTACTTGCTGTGAACGAGATTGAACTAGGTATGACGATACCGACGATCGAATCTCGGGCAAGTAAAATATCGCGAGACGAAGGGAATATATATATATGGGATTGATTGAATCCTAGCATCGTGGTTCATCCGATATGATCATCGATGAATGTGTGGGAGTCAATATGGGTGCCCAGACCCCGCTGTTGATTATTGATAGAAGATCATGTCTGCATATTCTCGAACCCGCAGGGTCACACACTTAACGTGTCTCGACGCTAGGATAGATTGGATACTTGGTTTATGAATTTTTGTTTGGAGTCTCGGATGGGATCCGGGACATCACGAGAGGTTCCGGAGTGGTCCGGAGAATAAGATTCATATAAGGCAGTGCAGTTTTTGGAGTTCGGAATTGTTCCGGGTTAATCGGTATTGTACCGGAAGCTTCTAGAACCTTCTGGAAGGGGACCAACGTGGCCCCACCTTCCGGGAGGGGCATGGGCCTATGAGGGAGTGTCCTGGCCGCATTGGGCCAGGGGCACAAGGCCCCATAGGGCCCAGCCGATCCTAGATAAGTTTAAACTCGTTTAAACTAGAGATAGGGTTTCTAGATAAGGGATAAGTTTAAACTCGTTTAAACTAGAGATAGGGTTTCTAGATAAGGGATAAGTTTAAACTCGTTTAAACTAGAGATAGGCTTGGAGGATGGGCAAGGGCTGGCCGCACCCCCCTCTATATATAGAGGGCTGGTGCGCCCCCTCCCTACAAACTACACCTTCCTCCAAACCCTAGTTGCCCTGCTGCCTTCCTCTCTCCCTCCCGACTGTTTGTAGGCGAAGCCCTGCTGCAGAAATTCTCCACCATATACACCGCGCCGTCGTGTTGTAGATCCAATCCATATCTCCACCATACTTGCTGGTCCGAGGAAGGAGGATACGTCGAGGTGCTGCACGTGTGCATCTCACGGAGGCACCGCCACTTGTGGTGCTAGATCGGATCGGATCGCGAGGAGGAGAAGCGAGTACGACTACATCACCCACGCTCCGTTTAACGCTCCGCAAAGCGTAATCTTCAAGGGTATGAAGATCTAATCCAATCTCTCGTTGTTTGCATCTCCTAGATTAGATCTTGGCTTTCCTCCGCTCGCTCGTAGAAAATTTTGATTTACTATGCCGCTAAACCCTTCAAAGGGTATCGAGCTAGATCTAGGCGTAGTTTTGTTTCACGAGTAGAACGCATCTTGGTTGTTTCGGCTTTGATGTTTTCTGTTGCAAGCCTCTTGTTTGTGTTCTTCTTATGGCGCGGGATAGTGAGATTGAAGCGGTCCAGGCCAACCTTACGCGACGTCGTCATGAGACCGGCTCGACTTGACGTGTGGCTTGTACCACACATGCGGCTGGTCGATGTCAGTTTCTCTCACTATAGTTGTCATGGGATTAACACCGGAGTTTGGCAACCATAATATCACCGTTGTGGCTTTCCGTAGGTAAGAATCGTTCTTAGCATCTACTCCCATAAGCCACGTAAAACATGCAACAACAAAGTAGAGGCGTCTAACTTGTTTTTGCAGGAGTGTTTTACGTGATATGGTATGGCCCAAGATGTGATGTGTATATTGTATGCGATGATCATGTTTTGTAATGTTTCACGACTTGCATGTCGATGAGTACACAACCGTGGAGCCATATGGTTGTCTTTATAATTGTGTATGACCTGCGAGTCAACTTCTTATACGCCATGTAATAGCTTTACTTTATCGCTAAGTAGTTAGCAATAGTTGTAGTTGCTATTCGTGGTGAAGGCAATCACGGTGAAGTGATGGAGATCATGCCGAAACGCACAAGATGGAGATCATTGCGCGAAGATTGGCTATACCATGTCACATAAAGTTATATGCATGTGATGTTTATCCTTTTATGTATCTTATTATGCTTAGATCGCGACGGTAGCATTATAAGATGATTCCTCACTTAAAGATCAAGATAAAAACTGTGTTCTCCCCGAGTATGCACCGTTGCGAAAGTTCGTCGTGTCCAAGCATCACGTGATGATCGGGTGCTATAGACTCTACGCTCACATACAACGGGTGCAAGCCAGTTTTGCACACGCGGAAATACTTGGGTCTAACTTGACGAGCCTAGCATGTACAGACATGGCCTCGGAACACAAGAACCGAAAGGTTAAGCATGAGTCATATGAATGATATGATCGACACTTCGTTGTCCACCATTGAAACCACATCTCTTCTCGTGATGATCGGATTAGGTGTGGTGAATTTGGATCATGTTCACTAAACAACTTGAGGGATGTTGAATTTAGTGGGAGTTCATCTAGTAATTTGATTAAGTTGAACTATTTATCATGAACATAGTCTAAATTGTACTTGCCAATACTGTAGATCACATGGCCAAGTCCAACTTCAACTTCAACGTTTTTGCTGAGAAGGAAAAGCTTAGAAACAATGGGTCTAACTTCACCAATTGGTTTCGCAATCTAAGAATCATTCTGTCTGGCGGACAAAAGGACTATGTCCTTGGGAAAGCGTTAGGTGACCCCCTGTCAGAATCGCTACCGGCTGATGAGAAAGTTGTCTATCAGTCGTGTAAAGATGATTATGGTGTGATTAAGAGCACCATGTTGTTTGCTATGGAACCGGAACTTCAAAATCATTTTGAAGAGTATCCCGGGCCCTTTGAGATTCTCGAAGAGTTGAAAACCATGTTTCAGACTCAGGCCCATTCTGAGAGATATGAGATCTCTGAGAAGTTCTTTAACTGCAAGATGGAGGAAGGGAGTTCCGTTAGTGAGCACGCCATTAAGATGATGGGCTACACTCAACGCCTTGAGCAACTGGAATGCACGATTCCAGAGGAGCTCAAGATTGACAGGGTTCTGCAATCACTCCCTCCCAGCTACAAAAGTTTTGTAGTGACTCATAATCAGATTGGTTCCACTGATACGATCACCGAGCTCTTCGCAAAGCTGAAGGCTGCGGAGGTGGACATCAAGAAAGATAATCATGTGTTGATGGTCAACAAGCCCTCCTTTAAGAAAGGTAAGGGTGCAAAGAAGCCCTTCAAGAAGGCGCGGCAAGCTTAATGCCCCCGCCGAGAAGAAGCTCAGTCCGTCCCAAGCCGGACATCGAGTGCTTCTATTGCAAGGACAAGGGTCCCGGAAGCGCAATCGTCCGATGTACTTAGCGGACAAGAAGGCGGCACCATCAAAGGTATATTTGATATACATGTTATTGATGTTTTCCTTACTAGCCCTCGCTTGTAGTGCCCGGGTATTTGATACCGTTCATTGCTAATATTTGTAACTCAAACAGAGCTACGGAATAGACGGCGGCTTGCGAGGGATGAGGTGACGATGCGCTGGCAACGGATCAAGAGTTGATGTGATGGCGTCGCACGCTCTCCTTAGTTTTACCTTCGGATTAGTTTTAAACCTTAATAAGTGTTATTATGTGCTGCGTTGAGCATGAACATTATTTCGGATCTTGTTTATTGCAAGACGGTTATTCATTTAAATCGGAGAATAATGGTTGTTCTATTTATATGAGTAACATCTTTTATGGTCATGCACCTATTGTGAATGGTTTATTTCTTCTAAATCTCGAAAGGGATGAAACACACATCCATAACATTGAGGCTAAGAGATGCAAAGTAGATAGTGATAATACTACTTATTTGTGGCAATCGTGCTCAGGTCATATTGGTGTAAAGCGATGAAGAAACTCCATTCGATGGACTTTTGGAGTCTCTTGATTTTGAATCATTTGACACATGCGAACCATGCCTCATGGGCAAGATGATCAAAACTCCGTTCTCGGTATGATGGAGCGAGCAACGGACTTGTTGGAAATCATACATACCGATGTATGCGGACCGATGAGTGTTTCGACACGGTGGATATCGCTATTTTCTCACTTTTACCGATGACTTAAGTAGATATGGGTATATCTATTTAATGAAACATAAATCTGAAACGTTTGAAAAGTTCAAAGAATTTCAGAATGAAGTGGAGAACCATCGTAATGTAAAGATTAAGTTTCTACGATCCGATCGTGGGGTAATATTTGAGTTATGATTTTCTCACGCATCTCAAAGCAAGTGGAATCGTTTCACAACTCACGCCACCCGGAACACCACAACAAGCAATGGTGTGTCTGAGCGGAATCGAACCCTATTAGATATGGTCCGATCGATGATGTCTCTCCGATTTGCCGTTATCATTTTGGGGTTATGCATTAGAAACCGCTGCATTCACTTTAAATAGGGCTCCATCTAAACTGCTTGAGACGACACCGTATGAACGTGGGTTTGGTGCTAAACCTAAGTTGTCGCTTAAAGTTTGGGGATGCAAGCTTACGCCAAGAAGTTGATGCCGACAAGCTCGAACCCAAAGCGGAGAAATGCGTCTTCATAGGATACCCTAAGGAAACTATTGGGTATACCTTCTATCACAGAACCAAGGCAAAGTGTTTGTCGAAAGAACGGTTCCTTTCTTGAGAAGGAGTTTCTCGAAAGAAGTGAGTGGGAGGAAAGTAGAGCTAGACGAGGTTATTGAACCTTCTCTTGAATTGGAGAGTAGCGCAGCACCTGAAATTGTTCCAGGTCACCGCACCAACAATAGAGGAAGCTAATGACAAGGATCATGAAGCTTGGACGATGTCCATCGAACATCGCAGGTCGACAAGGTCGCGTGCCCCTCTGAGTGGTACGGCAACCTGTCTTGAGTCTTGTTAGTAGAAGACGGTGAACCTATGAACTATGAGGAAGCGATGATGAGCCCAGACTCTGAGAAATGGCTAGAAGCCATGAAATCCGAATTGGGATCCATGAGCGAAAACCAAGTATGGACTTTGGTGGACCCTCCTAGCGACCGAAAGGCCGTTGAGTGCAAATGGATCTTCAAGAAGAAAGCGGACGCGGATGGTAATGTTACCGCCTATAAAGCACGGCTTGTTGCGAAAGGTTTTCGACAAGTTCAAGGTGTTGACTACGAGACTTTCTCTCCCGTAGCGATGTTTAAGTCCATTCGGATTTTATTAGCAATTGCTGCGTTTCATGATTATGAAATATGGCAAATGGATGTCAAGACTGCTTTCCTCAATGGCAACATTGATGAAGAGTTGTATATGATGCAACCCAAGGTTTTGTCGATCCTAAGGATGTCGATAAAGTATGCAAACTTCAGCGCTCCATTTATGGATCAAGCAAGCATCTCGGAGTTGGAACCTTCGCTTTGATCAAGTGGTCAAGAGCTTTGGATTTGTTCCAAATTGCTACAAGCTTGCATCTACAAGAAAGTGAGTGGAGCTCGGTGACGCTTACGGTACTATATGTGGATGACATATTGATTATTGAAAATGACATCAACATGCTTAACGATGTGAAGAGTTATTTGAACAAGTGTTTTTCAATGAAAGACCTAGGTGAAGCTGCTTATATATTGGGCATCAAAATCTATAGAGATAGACAAAGACGCTCGATAGCTTTAAGCCAAAGTACATACCTAGACAAAGTTCAAAAGGTTCAGAATGGATAAGGCATTGAAAGGTTCAAAGGCCTATGTTGTCGTAAGATATTGAGCAAGGCTCTGTCCGCCACGGTAAATGATAGGAAAGCTATGAGCAAAGTGCCTTATGCCTCGCCATAGGTTCCATCATGTATGCCATCTTGTGTACTAGACCGGATGTGTCCAATGCTCTTAGTTTGACGAGCAGATATCAAAGTGATCCAGAGGAACATCGGACAGCCGTGAAGAACATCCTAAGGTACCGAATAGGACTAAAGAAATGTTCTTAGTCTATGGGGTGATGAACAGCTCATTATAAAGGTTACGTCGATGCTAGTTTCGACACGACAAGGATGATTCTAAATCTCGCATGGATACGTGTATATTTTGAATGGAGGAGCTGTGAGCTAGAGAAGCTGCAAGCAAAGCGTGATCGCGGGATCTATGAGAAGCGGAATACATGGCTGCCGCAGAAGGCCAAGTGAAGGAGTTTGGATCAGGAACTTCATCACTGAGCTTGGCGTGGTTCCAAGTGCATTTGACCCACTGGAGATATTGTGTGACAACACTGGCGCCATAGCACTCGCTAAGGAACCAAGATATCATCCAAAGACCAAGCATATCAACCGCAAGTTTCATATAATCCGAGATTATATATCAGATGGAGATCTGAAGATTAGCAAAGTACATACAGATCTGAATGTCGCAGATCCATTGACTAAACCTCTTCCATGTGTAAAACATGATCAGCACCTCAGTGCCATGGGTGTGAGATTGTTGCCAGATGTAAACTAGATTATTGACTCTAGTGCAAGTGGGAGACTGTTGGAATTATGCCCTAGAGGCAATAATAAAGATGTTATTATTATAATTCTTGTTCATGATAAAGTTTATATTCCATGCTAGAATTGTATTAAGCGGAAACTTTAATACTTGTGTGGTTTGTGAACAACACCGTGTCCCTAGTACGCCTCTATGGACTAGCTCATTGATCAATGATGGTTAAGGTTTCCTAACCATAGACATGAGTTGTCGGTTGGTAATGAGACCATATCATTGGGAGAATGATATGGTGGACAGACCCAAACTAAGCGAAGCAATTAGATCGTATCATTGTGTTCATCTTTGCGAAGCTTTTCCTATGTCAAATATTGTATTCCTTAGACCATGAGATAATACAACTCCCTGGTATCGGAAGAAAGCTTTGAGGCCATCAAACGTCATCCTATGAGAGGGTGATCATAAAGGTGTCTCTCAGGTGATCGGAAAGTATCTGTTGGGTTGTATGTATCGAGATGGGATTTGTCCCTCCCAAGTCGGAGAGATATACTTCGGGCCCACTCGTAATCGATATCAACACCGCTTGCAAGCATGTGGTTAAGGAGTTAATCACAAAGTGATATTGGATTACGGAACGAGTAAAGTACTTGCTGTGAACGAGATTGAACTAGGTATGACGATACCGACGATCGAATCTCGCAAGTAAAATATCGCGAGAAGGGAATATATATATGGGATTGATTGAATCTGGCATCGTGGTTCATCCGATATGATCATCGATGAATGTGTGGAGTCAATATGGGTGCCTGCACTCGCTGTTGATTATTGATAGAAGATCATGTCCGCATATTCTCGAACCCATTGTGGTCACACACTTAACGTGTCTCGACGCTAGGATAGATTGGATACTTGGTTTATGAATTTTTGTTCGAGTCTCGGATGGGATCCGGGACATCACGAGGTTCCGGAGTGGTCCGGAGAATAAGATTCATATAAGGCGGTGCAGTTTTTGGAGTTCGAATTGTTCCGGATTAATCGGTATTGTACCTAAGCTTCTAGAACCTTCCGAAGGGGGCCAACGTGGTCCCACCTTCCGGGAGGGGCATGGGCCTATGAGGGAGTGTCCTGGCCGCATAGGGGCACAAGGCCCCATAGGGCCCAGCCGATCCTAGATAAGTTTAAATCGCTTAAACTAGAGATAAGATAGGGTTTCTAGAAGGGAGAGTTTAAATGCTTTAAACTAGAGATAGGCTTGGAGGATGGGCAGGGCTGGCCGCACCCCTCTATATAGAGGGCTGGTGCGCCTCCCTACTCCACACATCTCCTCCAAGCCCTAGTAGCCTGCCGCCTTCCTCTCTCCCTCCCGATTGCTTGTAGGCGAAGCCTCGGCGTAAATTCTCCACCATATACACCACGCCGTCGTGTTGTAGATCCAATCCATCTCTCCACCATACTTGCTGGTCCAAGGAAGGAGGAGACATCGAGGTGCTGCACGTGTGCATCTCACGGAGGCACCGCCACTTGTGGTGCTAGATCGGATCGGATCGCGAGGAGGAGAAGCGAGTACGACTACATCACCCACGCCCACGAACGCTCAACAGGCGAATCTTCAAGGGTATGAAGATCTAATCCAATCTCTCTCGTTGTTTGCATCTCCTAGATTAGATCTTGGCTTTCCCTCTGTTCGCTTCCGTAGAAAATTTTGATTTACTATGCTGCGAAACCCTTCAATTTCCTCTCCTCGGCAGCCGCAATCCTAACCTCCAAAGCCACCCTATGCGCCTCAGCCTCGGCCTCCATAGTCCTTGCCAACTTTTTATCTTTGTTGTACTCCAACCTTGCATTGGCCACCCTATCCATAGCTTTTGCTATGTCATCATCACTGGCCTTCTTCCCCCTCATCAACTCCTTGGCGGCCTTTCTTCCAAGCACGAGCCTCTTCGTGAATGCAACCGAGTGACGAGTGGAGCTTCTCTTCTTGTTTTCATCACTTGATGCATCATCATCTATGATTGTGGCTTTTGCTTCGGTGGCATTCATCCCTAAGTTGTGTACATCCAACTCATCACGGCTTTTCCACTTCTCCTCATTCCCCAACTCGTCATAGCAATGGCGGAGCACAAATGACTTGCCAATAATCGTTCTCCCCTTGTCTTTCCTCCCTTGATCCTTGAACAAATTTTGGGCAATGGTGTTCTACATTGTGAACATAAGAGAAGAACGAGTCACGGATATCAACAAACATATGCGCATAAACATGAGATAGAATCACCCAATGAACAACTTACCCTATCATCCAAAGCCGTGCCACTTGGATTGATTTTGTCGACCCCCGCCAAAGCACTGGCTCATTTTTGACAATCCGTGTTTATGACCGACCACCGGGACCAAAGAGAATGATCGGTGCGCTCATTGCCACTTGTGTTGCGTGCATCGAAGTACTCCTTCATCCTCGCCCAATAGGTGCCTCTTGATTGGTCAGTGCCAACCACCGGATCCATGGCAACCGCCAACCATGCTCGGCATAGCAACATATCCTCGTCGACGGTGTAGTTGACCGTCCTACCGACCGGTGGATCAATCAAACCTTCACCATGCTCATCCACCACATACTCTTCTACTTCTTCGCTATTTCCTTGCTCGGCGGCAAAAGATGAGCCAACATCCATGTGTGCCATGAATGTCTCATCGTCAACACTACAATGTAAAATGACCACATATGAATATGCGAACACTAAAATCCATGGCACATGCATCTACCACGCCGAAAAGACGAGTTTTTACCTTGTTGTCAATTCATCGAGCAGTTGGTGCGCGCTCATTTGCGGGGCCGGCAGCTGTGGTGGCGGTGGCGGGTGCCGGGGAGATGGCGTAGGCGTCTGTGCACGTGCCGCTGCAGGAGGGCGACGCGAGGTCACCCTCCTGGCCGGCTGCCAGCGACGCACTGCACTTGCCCTTCCTTTCCCTTCGGCGCGTGCGAGGCGCCGGGCGCGGTACCATGGTCTCGCGCGGTGGCACGAAGTTGAAGAGTTGGCGAGCGCTGGAGCTCGCGGCGGCACTAGTGGCGGCAGTGGTAGGGTTTGTTGTCGCTAGAACTCCCGCGCCGACGCCATCTTCAGGACCGAGTACTGCGGCGACGCGGAGGACGGATCCATCACCGGAAAGTCGCCGGCGTGCGCACAGGCAAGGTGGGAATTGCGGCACGGGGAAGTTTCAGCGGCGGTTGGGCGTTCGCGCGCGAGCGAGAGATAGCGCGCGCTGGCGGCCGGTAGCAAATTTGGGGCATGCATGGGACAAATTGACGCGCGCCGGATTTTTTTTTGTAGTGCGCATGATTATCGAGCGACTACTAAAGGAGGGAAAAGTGTCACGGCGCTATTTTTACAGGCCACGATATCGCTCGCCGGTTGGAGTTGCTCTAAGTATAAGAGATGCCGGCAAGCGGTTTTGTTAATTTTGTTGGCAAGAGAACACAACTTCATGCAAAGCACACTCGCCCACTGGAGGGATGCAGGGAGGGTGAGTCAAGCCTGAGATATATTTGGTTTATCCTAGTTCATTTTCTTATTTATTATTTAATAATGGGTGAGGACGTGAGGTTAACGATGGAGCAACTCAGTTAGATAAAGAGTTTCAGCAATTGCCAGTTTCTCAACAACACACATGGTATCGAATGCAAATTTAGTAACTGGATATGAACCAGAGACACGTGCTAAAGGCAAGTCAACCAAATGTGACCACATTTTTGAGTTAGAGAATCAGCAAGTAGGGAGACAACATTGTTGACACGGTGTAAGAAAGTTGTGCATATATATACAGATTCGGCAAGTAAGGTTAGCAATTCAAGACGTTTTCCATTTACCTTTGTACACGTAGCAGTCAACTTATTACAACACATATATACATACCAGAACTGTACTCCTTGGTTGCTGCAGACTGGAGTCGAGGCTTCACATTGCATGTCCTTCTCTTTCATATGTACGGGTGCAAGACAAAAAGACACTTGGTAACTCAGGGCGGTTCACGGATTAACCACGACACCTTGAAGTAGTCGGGGGTGACCGTTGCTAGGCTGCTCTGCCTCAAGAGAGCAGCTCTCACTCGCCATGCTCTCGGCGAGTGCCTCCTTGTCCTTCTGGGCACGGCACTGCAACCACAGGTATGAAAATCCTGCAAATGCTGCCTGGCTGGCGAACTGCACACGGTATACTAAGCTTATTTCCCACAAGCCACTGCCCATGTTAACTGCCAAGGTATCCGCATTATACCCTTCTAGGTCTGATTCTGAGACCATCACGAATGTTTTCTCATCAAAAGTGATGAGGTTACGAGTGGAAAGGAACACTGGAGACAGGGGCTTAATGATTGGGCTGTCTAGGCAACTAGACTTCTCAGTTTTCTTTACTCTCCGCTGGTAGAATTCCTGGACAGCCTACAAAATGATACAACAAAGTTAATTATGGTTGATGATATCAAGAACTTACCAGTAAATAACACAATGCAATCTTTAACTTAACACACTAGCAACTTACTTATATCTGTGCATAAATATACGATGAGAGATCTTTAGTGTAAAACAGGGAGATAATGATGGAATAATTACAACCTCTGATCGTAAAGAATTTTCACAGAAGAATGTTAGCCTGGTTAACCATCAAGCAGAAGATAAAAGGCTCCAGCAGGGATCTGGTCAGAGATTTATTTATTCGATACTTCGAGTAGGGATTTGTCCTTGTAAGCAACTTCTTTCCTTATATCTGTAATATATACAGTTTGGGTCTTCCCTCTCATTTCGATTTTATATAAATAATTACGGTGCATGGCAATGAGTAGGGATATTTTTTGGATGGTGGCCGAATCCCACCATACCAATTTTTTGGTTATACCAAAATTTGGGTAGTTGGTTCGATGGTTGCCAACTTCTTGGCATGCCAATGTCTCATTGGCAACTTTAGTTCATTTTTTTCCTAATGTTGGACAATTTATGTGCAAGCAAATGCTCAACCAGTATTTAGACTAGCCAAAATGGTACGGCAGACTTGGGCTCAAACCAAACAAACCTTCAATCTGTCTAAAGAACCCTAGGTCCGTTGTTCCATATAAATCACAATTAGAGGATATTTTCATTGGTCCAGCTATAGGGCTTCAGAATCCTTTGAAAATATTGGTATGGCATGCTTCGAGATAATATGAAAGTTCTGCAACAACTTACCTTCCATTGTGCCGAAGCCAATAAAACCCTTGGCCTGCATGACCGTACATGTTCAAAAGCTCCAGCCGGTGTCATTTGTTTGTATTGCACCTACAAGAGTAGAGTCAATAGTCATTACTTTAAACTTATTCAGATTATTCGAGTGAGAAGAACATTTGTTATGATCAATAATCTGGCATACCAAGTAGCAAAGCACAACTGTGGTGCTACGTCCCCGTCCAGCTTTGCAGTGAACATAAGTCAGTTTACCACATGAAGCATTTCCTTCAAAAATTAAAGCAAGATGAATAAATCCATGTCCAAATCACTGTCATTAGGAGGAAAGTAACAACACAAAACAGGAAAGAGATTGCACAAAGGAAGTATTGTTTAAGTTCTTAACTAAACAAGCTTGCTCAACACGGTGAATTCAAGACGAACTACAAGAGGATATCGACAGGCCATAGGGCACCACAAAAGAAACCACTCAACAAGTAAATTTACCGGTAGCGTACTATTTAGCCAATGCTTTAATAAGAACCGAGACAAGCATGCTTCACAGTACACAAAATCATGCAACAAGTATTACGCTCTAAATAGAACATAACAAATAAAATATATGGTGCAAGTTAGTTTATTTCGAACAACAGTGAGAAATGAAGCATAAGGTGTAACAGAAAAAATTACAGACGGCACACACAAGGAAAATCTCAATCGAATAATACACAAGAATGTTCATATTATTTCCTTACAGGATATACTTTGAGTAGGTGCTTACTGTGGATGAAGTCAACAGCCTTGCATAGGTTGTCAAATGAAGGTGCATAAAGGTAGTCTCTAGTTGGCAGCACCAGGTTTTCAATCCCATGAGCCTGAAATCAAAAAGATCATTAACTTGTGTGGTACGGCAGCTTCATACAATAGCAAAGTTAGTGATTGCAAAAAGGGGCACATATACTTAATGCAACATTGTAACCCAGCAAGAAAAAGAGATAAGCAATATAAATACTTCTTAAGTTAGTAGCATCAGAAACTAAATACAAACAAGACAATATGAACCATCCATCAGGAGCATATCAACTCATCAAAAAGGGACACTCTTGCTACCATAATAGCAGTGCTTCGTTCAGCGTGTATAGCAAAGACAACACTAAGATTATCTCTTCAATACGCCGCAGCAACCAGCATTGCACTATAATAAAACACTGGATCTGATTGCTAGACATTAAAAACAACAATGGAATAGTTTGAGAGTGTGACATGCAGTAAAAGGGGCAATTGCGGCACCCTGAGCTAAATGAGGCAATTGGGCAAATAACCGTGAGAGCCTAGGAGAGGACATAAGGACTACATGGACCTGATGTCTTATATATTCCCTCAGTCCAAATTACCTGTCGCAGGTTTAGGTAAAATGTTGCCTAAAATCTGTCGTAGATTCAATGAACCTGTGACAAGTAATTTGGATCAGAGGTAGTACCCTAGTATTTCTTTTCATTTTTGGAATACTGGGAGAGGTCTTAGTGCACCCAAGGCCCTATGCCTATGGATACTAAGATGCCAAACAAACGGAATTCAGTATTTGTTCTGCAGCCATCACACTACTGTCTTAAGAGGACTGATCCTTCAAACTGTAACCAGATGATCAACAGCAGTTGCTTGCTTTCATCACTATTTTTTTAAAAAAAATTTACACCTAGACAATCTCTTCCGACCATACACCAACTAAATGTGCTGGTGCCCCATACATGCTATAAGGAATTCACAAACAAGGCTGCAAGGTAAAATAAACATTCCATGCACATGAGTACTTGACAGGTCAAATACTAAATGATTTGGCAATTACCTCATACAATGGCTTGGGGACAAGCCTCTCATATGATTCGTTTAGTGTGACGACACCGCAAACTCCGAGCTTCTGTAGCCGCAAAACGTCACTCGGGAACGGAACCGCACCCAGCAGCACATGCTGATCCAAGAAGAAAACAGTTAGAACAGAACAATCTGTGATTCTAAGCTAATTAAACTGACTCTGAAGCAAAAGTAGCTAAAACTACAATAAGGCATGGCCACCAAAATCACAATACACCAGAACTTTTTTTTAGAACCACCGGGTAAAACGACGATGCGTGCACTCACACTAAGCCTAGACTGGAGCCACAGAGCTTCAAGATTGACGAATTCAGAATTGGTGCCTTGCTATCGATGGGCGAAGCATACAAGACATCAAACCTAGGGTATGATCCTGGTGGACTGAGGGTAAACCCAGCGAAGCTGTAGTTGGTTCTCGATCACAATCGAGACATAATCTCACACGGCTCGATAGGTAGACAAATAGATTAGACGCTACTATGGACAGGAGGACCTGAACAGCAGAAACAGCGATGATATCCACCACTAGAAGCTACATTACAGAGCAAAGCTCCTACCGACACAAGATGGACGGCAAAAGGAGCCACAATCAACGTATACATAATAAGGGGGGAAAACTGATCAAAAGAAGAGAAAACAGAAGAGCAATTAGAGTCGCCAACCTCGTCGACCTGATCCCACCAGTGGAAGTGAGACTCGCATTGGTTCCTGACGACGTTGTACACCAGCGTCGGGTAGAAGAGCATCCGTGCGCCGACGCCCACCGCCGCGCGCTTCGCATCGAAAGCTGCCCGCACAATCGCCCTAGCCGCGCCCTCTTCCTCACCCTCTTCAGCGGCGGCGCCGTTGCCATCCTCGCCAAGCAGCTTCAGCTCCCAATCGTCGGCGCCTCCATCCTCCCGGCGCAGCTGCAGCTGCCCTCCACCTCCACCACCATCCCCTCCGCCACCGGCGGAATCGCCGGGAAGCTCCTGGATTCGCATCTCCGAACTCGATCCGCTCCGATCCGATCGGGAAAATTCGACTCAACAACAAGAATGAAAAAAATCCCCAAAACAGGAATCTATCTATCAAGGGGGAAAGCGAGAGAGCAGCGCGTCACGGATCGATCGGGCGCTGGCGCTAGAATCAAATTGGGGTCCGCGATCCCGCAAGCTGGAGAAATCGAAACCTATCGCCCCCCTTTTCCTGGTGCTCACGCCTCTTCTACCCACCTCCCCGAAACTCCAAACTGCCCAAGCCCGAGCACCCACCCTCACGCACGCCCCTCTTATGACCCCGTGGCGTACCACGCACTCACCGACACGTGGGTCCCGATGTCTCTCGTTCACCGCTGACGTGCGGGTCCGTGTGGATGTTGCGGGGGCGTGGATGGGTGCACGTATCCTTTTCCCGAGGTTAACGGAGTGGGACTGTGCTGGGTTGGGTTGGGTTGGAAAACGGGACGGGGCGTGGGTGTCGAGGTGGATCACGTGGCGGCTGGCGATATGTCGAGTTGGCTCGTGCCGCGTGGAGGGATCGTGGAGTTCGGAGGGGATCGGATCAGGAGAGAGAGACCGACCGTGTGTGTTTAATCTTTGAGCCGCTACTAATCTCTTTTCTTTTGCGAATCGAGCCGCTACTAATCCGGCAAAGCGGTTGGTTCCATGCTTGTACACAAGTCAATCGATTGCTTCGTCTTGTTACATTGCTCCACCTCGTTAATTTAACTTGAGTTGAGTCTTACTAGATAGATTGTGGTGAGGGCGTGCATGCACATGATCTACCGTAACGTTAACAGCATGGCTCACTAATTATTACTTCATCACGCAGGAATCTTGGTGGTTTGGTTATTAAAGTTACAAAAAGATGTACAATAATACAGTTGGAGAAAACCGGTGGTAGAAAAACAAAGTATGAAACTCGCCGTGATCCTCTTGACAATGCCATCGTCGCAAAAAAATCAAAGTAAATACATGTATGCTGAATATTTGTTTAGTAGACTTTGGTGCCAAGGATTTGAAGACAAGTTGACATGAAAGAAGTAACTAAGCTATTGAATGGATAAAAGGTTAGTTTTTTTACGGAGTGGCCCATGTGCGCTCCTCCTCTACCACCCGTCTCCCTCATCTTCTACATCAGCTTCTCGATATGCACTATAAATCCGAGAGTGGGCTTCTCAAACTGTGTCTCGAGAGATCCTATATGGGAGAGAGGCTACGTGATTTTGTTGGAAACTCACTTGTGTGACTACTCGCGACTCCTTCATTGGTGTTGGTGCAAATGACTCCACATCAACTACTTTATTGGTGTTCCTCGGAACAACACTATCATGGCTGCTCCAACCTCCCATAGTGCCTCTCATGCCACCACCATAGATGTTGAGACCGTTGTGAAGGTTGTGTATGTTCACTATCCAAATGTTTTCCTATATAATCCTACTAGCAATTGAGATGGCTATGTCATGGTTATCCAACCTATCGAGCTGCATCTAGTTTGTGCAGTATTGTTGATGGGCCAATCTGATTAAATTATTTCTTATGTCATATCTAGTTTATTGTTGAATTAAACATATTTGAAATTTGCTCGCTGGAACTTGTTAACTTGTTAAGTAGGCGGTCAATTTGCAGATTTCTATTCAATCGCAAGTATCATAGAAGAATCATGTAGTGTCATCTAAGTGGAAAAATGATATGGCATTTAGGTGAGTGTGCTTCTTGGTCTTGTGTGTAGTCAACCTTCTACTTTGTCTCTATGTGCAGATTCGATGTATTCAGTGGCCGACCCCATGTTGTTTTGGGTTTTATATGACTTGCCAAATAAGGAATCTTGGTTCTAGTTTGTCCTTAGTCAAACTTTGAATTTGACATGTAGAATTATGATTTATTCTAGTATTTTATTTCAGTTTGTTTTGTGATTTAATTGAGTTAAAGTAATGAGATGTTAATGTTCTTTCTCTGGTGAATTGGGTTTTTTTGAGGCATCCATAGCTTGGGGAAATTTACTATTTACTAATGATTGTTACATGACTTCTATTTTGCTAAGTACAACTCCTATTTCCTAGGATCACTTATTACTGTTTGCACCAGGTGCTTGTATACTATGGCTATTGGTTTGTCGGGCACATTCCTAATTGTCTAACTCCATCTTCTGCTATTTATAGTTGTTGTTGCTGGAATTCTTAAGTTTATTGTGGCTTGCCCTTATGTATCTATTTAGACGTGATACTAGTACAATTGTACATTGTGACTCTTAGTTGCTGATCGTAATTAATCTTGTAGCTTTGATACTTGTTAAGATGTTCTACTTGTATCTATGGCTATATAATGGTTTACTTGCTTTCACATTGCTACTTTGTACTCCCTCCGTCCCAAAATGTAAGGCGCCTAACTTTTAGCCAAAAGACAACATCTTCTAAGTTTGACCAAGTTTATACAAAAAAATATGAATATCTACAATATCAAATGGACATTTTGAGAAACTATACTTTCTGATGAATCTATTGATATTAATTTGGTATTATGAATGTTTATATTTTTATGTATAAATGTGGTTAAACTTAAAATATATTGACTTTTGACTAAAGCTTAGGCGTCTTACATTTTAGGACCGGGGGAGTACATGGGATTGGCCGCTGCTTCTAACTAGCTACTAGTTTTACTGATAATTTCCTATTGGTTCTTAACTACAATTGTTCTTGCTGTTGTCGGCTTAATTTTCCCAGGCATAAAGATTCCAGGTCTAGTTCCTGGAATTCTCTTTTGGATTCCACATGAAATGGTTTCACCACAAAGTGGAACCAACATTTTAACCAAAAAATGGTTTTTTTATATACTTGAAACGATTCGCTGCTTCTTTTTGTTACTTAAGTCCAGGAATGAAGAAAAGAGAAGTGAAAGGATGATTCTAACCAATATATGATTTACTTTTATTTGCACTTTATATGTTTAATGATCCATAGTACTTTTATTTGGTTTATACAAGTTAACATATTGTTAAGTATAGATGTAGTGCATAAGAAATATCACTTTATAGCTCATTTGATTATTGCTATTCTTTAAAGAATGAACAATTTAACTTTGTGTAGATCTGATCATGACTTATGATATTCAACATAGCAACAAACTCCAAAATCCATATTTAGTTTTATCACCTTCATGCTCAAGAAAAAGCATAGGTTAAGCTTAAGGATGTTGATGCATGTAATATGTATACATGAACTTCGTAGTTTATTGACACATATTCCCATGTAGTTGTATCATATAGAATGTTATATCCATGTTTTACATTGATTTATGGGGATTTAACAATGATCCCCTTTATTTGGGTTATAACTCTACAGGACAAGAAAATTCTATTTTGTGTATTTTTATCTTTTAAAGACCAAAACAAAGTCAAATGGACCTGAAATTTTTCAAAGGTTATTTTTATGCGAGGACAACAACTTGGAGCACTGGAACCTCGGAAGGGGAGCCCGGGGCCCAAAAGGGCGCAGGTGGCGCGGGTGTTGGATTTGCAGCATAAAAACAAAAAATTCTATGTATGAACAACTAATTACCGAGATTTATCTATTCGATGCAAGTAACAGATGGATATACATTCATAGAGAACTAACCCTCAGAGATCGAAAATCTTTACGAGATTTAATCTCATGGATGATGTAGACGAACTCTTGCCGATCTCAAGATAGAGTTGTAGAGCGCCGCAAACCAGCAGCACATTCGTGCTCGGGCACACGTCCGGCTTGCCCAACAATATCCAAGCCCTCACTCCAGTAGAGCAGCGGAAGCAGCAGATCCCACTAGAGAAACAATCAGAACATGTTCATCGCTAGTCCGGCAAAGATGGGAACTACTAGAGGGAGAGGGAAAATCCTTCACAAGGATTATGTGAGATGAGAGGCGATCTCCACCTCTTTTTATAAGGGGGCAGCCCCCAAGGTCATGGCCAGCGACCATGATGGGTGCCCCAACCTCTCCCTCATTCATGTGAGTGGAGTCTCCACTCATCCCACTCACATGAATTTTTATTCCACTCACTTGCATTAAATTTTCACAAGATTAAATGCAATTTATCATTAAATAAAAATATTTTTTATTTCTTTATATTAATATTTGTTAATTACTTTAATGAACAAACATTTACATAGACTCCCTTGCTTTATTTCGATACTACATCTGAAACCCACTATAGAGATTTGACCCGAAACAATTTCGGTACTCATGAAAATAATTCTAGAGTTTTCAAAACCTGTCTCTGATATATTGTATATGCCCATTAGTGTCGACGAATCTTAAGTGTGTCATCCTACGCTTTTCGAATAATTCTAGTATTCAACGGTGACTCTTGTGATCATGAGAACCATTGACGTTGTAACTAATTCCCTTTGTTCTGTCATATATTGCTTGTTCGAGATTCGATCATCGGTATCTACCATACCTAGTTTGATCTTGTTACCGATAAGTACTATTTTCTCGTCCCCATGATATAACATTCTTTGTGATTTAGTCACGTTCTTGCAAGCTGTGTCAATATGATATCACCGAGAGAGCCCGTAGTATATCTCTCTATCATCTGGATGGACAAATCCCACTCTTGATCCATGAGGCTCAACATAACACTTTTGGAGTACCTGAACCCACCTTTATAATCACCATATTACGATGTGACATTTGATGTTATCAAAGCACTCTTTCGGTATTAGTGATTGATATGATCTCAGGGTCTAAAGATTAGGGTTACTTCGTATGAGGTTTTATAGCAATGTAAACATAATGACTTTCATTGTATTGTTATACTTTGGGTGCATGTTCATCACACCATTCTTCTAATATTGTGATTTCGTTATTAACAACATCCAATGTTAATGATGAGGAAACTTTGATCATTAGTTAATCAATGAGCTAGTTAAATGAGAGGCACAACTAGGAACTCTTGTTTGTTTATTAAACATACATGTATTAACATTTCCAATTAACATAATTATAGCATGAAAAATAAGCATTCCATGTTTTGCGTGTTTATCTCTTTGTCTGCTGTTTACCATTTTTTTCTCTAACCTTTCCTTCATGCATAGGTAAACGAGCAGAGGCTCTTCAAACGCAAAGACACCTGGTTGCGTGGTCGTCGGAGTTCGGAGGCTTCGATCATACGATACATCTGCTTTTTCATCGCTTATGACTTACTACATGTACGAGTGTAAGTTCTTCCTGTCGTAACCTTGTTCCCGTAATTCTCTTTATGTGTGTACGTTATGCGTATGTACTTCTTTTTACTGTCCACGAGAAAGTGATGGAGCAATCTTTCCATCTTAGGGCAGCACGTTCTCTTTGTCTACGTGTACCTGAGGTATTTTAGTTGCTTATGGACACTGCTTTTCTGTTGTCTTTCATGCTTTCGTGTTGACACAGGCTTTGCATCTTAAGTGAATATCGCGCCGAACGCGTACCTAGGGCATTTTACTTTCTGATCACCAACGTATTTCTCGATGTATTTTACAGTATCATCCAGCGTTGGCTAACCTTTTATTTCGCTTATGTAGGCTCGGACTTATCGGCGCTCAATTGATCGCATTCTAGGTCGTTCAGCAAGGACGATGTACGAAGAAGTTGTCCAAAGGCTTTTAGTCATCACTCAAATCATGGAAGATGTACGCTTGCTGACGAGGGTTTAACTCATCAATGCCCATTGTTATGGACTTGGGTTTTGGAGAAAGAGGAAGCGCTGGAGGCATCAGTCGGCTAGCAAACAAGCACACAGGGACGCAAGGTTTACCCAGATTCAGGCCTCGTAGAGGTCCCTACTCCTGCTTGTTTGCTCTTGGAATTAACAAAGGAATCGAAGATTACAGGGCCGTACAGATGCAATCTGGCGAGAGTTGTGGAAACTAGGGTTGCTGTGCCCTCCTCGCCGCCCCCTCCTAGCCTTTATATAGATAGGCTAGGTCTCGGGTACCAAGTCGAGTCGGTTACAAATTAGGGTTTTCCCTTTGAACTTTCTATCTTAACCTTCTTCTTGTCTCGCAAGCAATCGAGAGTCCATGGGCTACTCGAATTCTTCATTGGGCCTTGGCAACGCCATGGGCTTCTGTTGTATCCAGGCCATATATACCAAACTCGAGTACCTGTAGGGTATACCCATGTTAGTAGCCCCCGAGTGTCCAGTGGAATCACATATTCGACTAGGGACTTTATGAAGCCTTTCGAGTACATGATTGAGTATTTTTTGAATGTTCAGTTCATGTCATAGGGATTGTTGATATGCGTGCCTGATTTAGCCGATGTATCGGTATCAGTTAACTGCCTTAGGGAAAAACAACGCAATCTACTCAAACTCGAGTCCCCGGACTCGAATTCGAAAAAATGCTGGGGTAATTCGACCTAGGCCACAGAGGTCTTATAGGAGTCGAATTCCAGTGTAGGTGTGTGAGCACTCGATGCGTCCGTCAAGGCATGTTCATCGTACCTGCAGGCATGGATATGTTTCTAGTAGTGCGCAGCAGATGCGTTGCTAGGCCTTATTTAGGTCTTATCTTCACGCTGTAAGCGCGGCATCCGAGCTTTTGTCATCGCGGAGATGATTCGGGTAACCCAGGAGACGTAATCTTTTTGTAGGGAAAGTGGATGTTATCAACACACAATACGTTATGCAAGGAAAAATAATCATAGGGTGTGCGACCAGCTCTCCCTGTGGGAGTAGCCCCCGAGTGCCTGGTTGAGTCGAAGACTCAGGAGGGACTAAAAAACTTTTGCGACTATTGTTGTCTTTTGTTGCTTGTTTCAGTCGAATTTGTTTCTAGTGCTCCCTATGGGAGTAACCCATGATACATAATCGAATCATAGATTTGAGTGGTGGGTGTGCTTTTAATGTTCATATTCCTGCATAAAAATGAATCGTAGGGTGCGCGACCAGCGCTCCCTATGGGAGTAGCCCCCGAGTGCTTGGTGGAGTCGAGGACTCAAGCAAGGACTTAAAGTAGTCGAAATCTGCTGATGCTCCTCTTGATGACATCAGTGCTAACGATGTGATGACCTCAGTTGCCCACGTGAGCGGCTTTGACGGGACGTGACGAGCGGTGGGTCCCACTTTCTGACTTCAATTTGACCGGGCGTGCGTAATCTTCCGTTTTAACTGTGTCTCCTCGATTTCCGTGCGTAATGGAGATAGTGGGGGACGGTTCGTGTTTTAGCCTCTCCACGTGTCGACAGCAATGTGCGCCACGTGTCCAGTAGGGTTTCTGCTGGCCGTTGGATGGCATCCGCGAGGGGGTTAAGTAGCAGCGCAACTGCAGTAATTTTCCCATCTTCCCTTTCTCTGCTTTTGCTTCCATTTCCATTGCCACTGCTCTCTGCTTCCTAGCACTCGTCTTCTTCGTGGCGCTGGACCAACTCCGTGTCTTCCCGGACTACTTCCTCCGCTAACACCTCCATCGCAAGATGGACAAGAAGAAAGGAGGCGCCACCGCTGATTCCGCCGCCTCCATTGCCGCCGCCAAGAAGAAGGGCGGCTCCGCCACTGTGGGCACTAGTGCTACCGGCGCTAGGAAGAAGAAGGGCGCGAGTACCCGTGTCACCAATGGCACATGGCGTGCATCCATCATCAAGTCCTCCAAGCTCCGTCTCCTGCGTCTGGAGTTTTTTCACCCATGGAGGATGAGTCGCGAGTGCCCGGTGGTGAGGTAATTCCTTGTCCTCCTGCTGGTTTCCGGGTGATGTTCCTTGCGTTCATCATCCGCGGTCTTTCTCTGCCCCTGCATCCTTTCTTCGGGTCCTTCTTTGTTTCTACGGGCTCCAGCTGCATCAGCTGTCCCCAAATTCTATTCTCCACATCGCCTGCTATATTACTCTTTGCGAGTGCTGGCTCGGAGTTGAGCCACACTTTGGCCTCTTTAAGAGCATTTTCAAGTCAAGCGCCAAGATCGATCTGGTTCCGTAGTCTATGACGTAGGAGGCTGCGGAATCCATGTCGACTCCTCTGCCACATATTTCGATATCAAGCTCATGGCGTCCGTCCAAGGGTGGAGAGACAAGTGGTTCTACACCCGTGACCAGAAGGCCGACAGAGAGCATTACAGATTTGCGCCCTTCGATCCCGTGACGCCGTGCAAGAGGAGGTGTTCTTGGAAGAACGTAGTGATGTCTGGCGAGTCCGAGGAGACGAAAGTGTTGTACAAGCGTGTCTACGGCCTCGAGAGTTGCATGGGTAAAGAAGAGGGAGGCGCCGCCCTCATTCGCACATGGTTGTGCCATCGCATCCAGCCTCTGCAGGCTAGAGTCCACCCCATGTTCCAATGGGCTGGTGCAGATGATGCCACTCGCGTATCTGCCGATGGCATTTCCGCGGGTGAAGTAGATAAGAGGTTATGACTGGTGACAAAGTATACCACCAAGGAGGTTCTCCCAAGCGAACCAGTCGTGCCTCCCTTCGACGCCTCTAACCCTGCTCCTGAGGTAGATTTGTGCTACGAAGTAGCTTTATTTGTCGATTGCTATTAATTTCTTGATGTATAATGAATTGCTTTCTGAATGCAGGATTGGAAGGTGTCTCCCAGTTTTCCCCCTCTTCCTGAGGGGGTTATTCCTCACGAAGTGGATGAAGAGGACGAGTCGGAATCGGCCATCTCGCTTGAAGAGGAGGAGGGATCCCCCGAGTCTAGTGATCCGGACACTCGCAAGCATTCTCGCAGCAAGGATTCGGATGCTTCGTCTCCTTTGACTCTAGAAGGCCCATCTATTGGTGCAAAGGAGCCGATTCCCGCCATTCCTGTGCACTCTATGGCTCCTCCTGCCCGGAAGAAGCTCCGACTGCCAAAGGAATCGTCAGAGTCGGAGGAGCAGTCCTTCGATCTTGATAGATTTGACTGGTAAGTTCTGTATTTGTGACCTCGTTTTGGTTTCTTCTTTGATTTGCCATCTGTCCTGAAGCTTTTGCTTGATTTGTGTTTCAGTCAAGCAGTGACGTCGTCTTCTGACGACGTCCAATTCTTGAAGGAGTTCGGGGTCGTGGACTCCAAGTCCAAGAAGGTGGCTTTGCGGTCTCCTTCTCCTCCATTGGCAGCCCACTCCGGGAATAATTCATCGAGTTCCCTGCATGCTGGGAAGCATCAGATGGTTACCCGGATGACTGTGCAATAGCCTTCTTCAGAGTCTGTGGAGGATCATGTAAGTATCTTGTAGTTGGTAGTCGAATTTATTCTTGGCGTGCTTTTACTTGAACTTTAAATGTCTCTGGTGTAGCTCATCGTGAAGGAAGCCGCCCACCTGGCAGAGCAGGTCCTTAACATGGGTCGACAGCATGCGCGACTGGACCATCGCCATCGCATTGTCGAAAGTAAGTCTTGACTTCGTCTTTGTCTTTTGCGAATATTATTGATTCGATTTGGTAACACTCCCTGTATGTTGCAGCTGAGCATAATGAATTACTTCGCCATGCTGCTACATTGGAGAAGATGTTGGCCACGGCGACGAAGAATCATGACGAAGCGGTTGCAGCTTTGGAGGAGTCACGGAAGCGAGAGCAGGATCTCCTTGCCTCCACTGCTGAGAGGAAGAAGTTGTTCAAGGAGCAGCTTCTCTCGATTGCCAAGTCCCTCTCAGGTATTTTATTTTTCATCTAGATATGCCTTGCTCTTCTGTACTTTGACGTGTGATTGTTATACTGATGCTTTTGTGTATGCAGATGCCAGCGGCTTGAGCTTTGATGCCCAATCTCTGTGCCGCATGGAGCTTTGGCTGGTGCCATTGCCGCAGTTGAGGACCACATCCGTGAGGACTTAACTCCCAAGGCCGGATTGATCGACAACCTCGGCGACTTGGTGGAGTCTCTGGCTGGAGGAATCCCTGCTGACTTTAAGAACTCACAGCGCTCCGTCGGCACCACCATGGCACTCGCAATGGTGCAGGCCCATGGTGTGGAGATGGATCGTGTCGCTATCTCTGAGGCGATGCCTGTCGACGCTGGAGGCCAGCAGGTAGTGTTTGCTCCCTTTGCTGGTAAATGCAAAAATTATGGTCCCTAGCTTATCGAGACACTCGCCAAGTACTCCGAGGAGCAGCGTCAAGCGAAAGCTACGAAGGTTGCAGCGTCTGGGGGTACCGCCGGCAAGTCCGTGGCATCGGAAACTGCCACGGATGCGATGAAGCCCCCGAGGCCGAAGTCGAAGTCGAAGAAACACGCTTCTCCTTAGTTTTATATGTAATAGCTCTAGTGTCTGACCTTTTGTGTTCATGAGACAATGCTTTTATGGGGGGTAGCCCGGTCAAGACTTTGTTATGTTTGAATGTATCCAAACCTTTCGTTTGTGTATCTTCGGCCTCTTATTTTGCTTTTGTTTGGTTCATGATAGGGTCCCTCGAGTGGTCGATCGAGTGATCCTCGGGATCCGCCATCCGCTGATGAGACCTTGACGCAGTCGCGTTCAAGGATGGATGAGTTGTCCCTGCTTTCACGACTACGCGATCGCGTTAAGCAGCTGGAACGTGAGTTGCCCATCCTCCACGGTAACGCGTATGTATGGAAGTAGAGGGCGAAGAAGGCTACCGCCCGAGAGCAATATCTATTGGAGGAGGTGACACAGCTGGGCGATCAGTTCAAGTGTTAGCTTCCTGCCCTCTTATCTTTTCTTGTAGCCAATCGTGGTAGTTCCTTGTCTTCATATTTTTCCTTTTTTGTTTGGTGTAGTTGTCAGTGCTCATCATCCGCATGATGAGAAAGACAGGATCACCATTCAAATGAACGACCTGACCCAAGAACAACTTCAGGCAAGTGGGTATTTTTGGGTGGACCATGATCGTGCGATTGCACTTGCGACCCTGCAGGATCGTGCTTCTCGAGTACTCCACTTTCTGAAGAAAGCGCAGTCGTGCTTGAGGAATATCTACCAGACGATGTTTCTGCTAGATGTCGTCCCTTCGAGCCTATTGGCTCTCTTGGCTAAGTTTTAGGATTTGAGTGTGGTTCGCGAGTGCGTGCGGCAGCAGTTAGTGGTTGGTGCCAAGGTTGCTTTGTCGCTGGTGCGACTGCATAGGCCTGATGTAGACGTTGCAGCTGTTGCTGCTGGGCCGCCGACTCCGCCGGCAGGTTCGACCTGGGACATGGTTCCACATTACCAAGCGTTGGATCGTCCAGCAGAAGAAATTGTCGACTTCTTTGAGGAACAGGCAAATGTTCTTCTGCTATAGCAGTAGTTTAACTTGTATCCTGCACATAAGTATACCAGTGTTGTAAAAGTTCGTGTGGATATATTGGATGTAATTAATTTATATTGATATGTAAAGAGCTTGCTAGCTTATATGTTTTTGCGAGTATATTTGTACTCTGTAGTTCCTTTTCGTTAGCCTGACTTATTTTATCTCAGCACCTTGCCAACTTGTCAGGTGCATTGCAACTGGGTTGGTGTTTTATCAAGGGTTCGATTGGTGTTGAGTCAGCTACTCGGGATACCGCGACTTGTTTGTAGAACGAGGATGTAAAAGGTGGCGTAGCCCCCGAGTGATAAGATTGCCAGAAAAATGAGGAAAATCAAAGAGTTTCGAGGCACTTAGCTTTATTTATTCGCAGAACAGTACGAGGTACAATGTGTGGCTAAGCAGCCTGGCTGAATAGCCTTATTTGAAATGTAAGAAAAGAAAAAGACGACTAGGGGTAGAAGCGCCGCAGCTGCGCGACGTTCCAGGGGTTGGAGTATGCGACTCCTGTCACGAAATCTTTAAGGCGATAGGCGCCACCTGGGATTACTTCTGTAATCACGTATGGTCCTTCCCAAGGGGACTCGAGCTTGAGGTGCCCTTGCTGCTTCAGTCGCAGGACCAGGTCTCCTTCGACGAAGGATCTGGGGCGTAGCCTTCTGCTATGGTAGTTGCGTAGGTTCTGCTGGTAGATCGTCAATCTTTCTGCTGCGATGTCCTGTGTCTCGTCAAGGAGATCGACGGAGTCTTCGAGTGCAAGTGTTGACTCCTGCTTGCTGTACGCGACTACCCGTGGGGCTTTAAAGCGTACTTCTACGGGTAGCACTGCTTCGGCACCGTGCACCATGAAGAACGGGGTATATCCCGTGGCGCTATTTGGGGTTGTGCGCAGGCTCCAAAGTACGGACTGCAACTCGTCTAGCCAACATCCGATGGCCTGCTCGAGTGGTCGAAGGAGTCGCTTCTTGATTCCACCGTAGACGAGGCCGTTGGCCTTTTCGATTTGACCATTGGTCTGTGGATGAGCTAAGGAGGCATAACTTATGTTGATCCCCAGGTTTTCGCAGAAACCCTGGAACTCCTTGGAGGTGAAGTTCGTTCCATTGTCCGTGATGATGCTATGTGGCACTCTGAAGCAATAGACAATGGACTCGAAGAACTTGACGGTGCTGGCTCCTAACTAGTTTGTTACCGACATGGCCTCTATCCACTTGGTGAATTTGTTGACTGTGACCAGGAGGTAGACGTAGCCCCCTTGCGAGGACTTTGGGAACTTGCCGATCATGTCGAGTCCCTATTGTGTAAAGGGCCAAGCCAATGGTATTGGACGGAGTTCTGCGCCAGGTGCGTGCGGTTTGTCCGCGAATCGCTGGCAAGCGTTGCATCGCTGGACGATGTCCTTGGTGTCACGCATGGCCGTGGGCCAGTAGAATCCGGATCGTAGAGCTTTGGCGACAAGGGCGCGACTGCCAGCATGGTGCCCGCAAGTCCCTTCATGGATGTCGAGGAGGACGGCCCTTCCATCCGCGTTGGAGACGCACCGTTGGAGTACTCCTGTGATGCTGCACTTGTATAGTTCACCGTTGATGACAACGAATGCCTTGGATCGCCGTGCAGTGTGTCGCGCATCAGTCGGGTCGTCCGGCAGCCTCTTGCTGAGAAGATATGTGATGTAGGGTTGAGTCCAAGATGGCTCGATCATCATGACACCCATTGGTCCTTCGAGTCATGTGTCAAGCTCAAGGTCGTTGAGTGCCATTGGCTCATTGGGTGGCGTAGCCCCCGAGTCCGTTGTTGCGCTTGTTTTCTTGTCTGTAGCCTTTGGCTTGATGGAGCGTTCGCAGATACGCTCGAGAAATACCCCAGGTGGTATGGGGGCGCAGGTGGAGCCAATGTTGGTAAGTGCGTCCGCCTCTTCATTGCTTTTGCGGCCTACATGCCGCAGCTCATAGCCGTCGAAGTCCCCTTCGAGTGTGTCATAGAGGTCGTGGTAGGCGATCATATTGTCATTCAGCGCGTCGCACTCGTGCATCGTTTGGTTGACGACCAGTTTGGAGTCGCCGTAGATGATGAGCCTCTTGGCGCCGCAAGCTTTCGCCATCCGCATCCCGTGCAGCAGGGCCTTATATTCAGCTTCATTGTTGGAGGCAGTGAACTGCATTCGCAGGATGTATTTCAGCTTGTCTCCCTGGGGCGATGTCAGTATGACACCTACGCCAACCCCGTCCTTCCATTTGGATCCATCAAAGTGCATTGTCCAGAGGTAAGACATATTTGGTTTATCGGGGAGCTGGTTCTCCATCCAGTGCATGAGGAAATCAGGGAGGACTTGCAACTTGATCGTGTCGTGCTTTTCGTATGTAATGTCTCGTGGAGATAGCTCGATTCCCCAAAGCGCGACCCGTCCGGTGGCATCGGGGTTGTTGAGGATGTGCCCAAGTAGGGCGTCATTGACCACCACGATTGGGTGCTCCTGGAAGTAGTGGCGTAGTCGCCTGGCTGTCATGAAGATGTTGTATGCCAGCTTCTGGTAGTGCGGGTACCGCTGCTTTGTTGGCGTGAGCACCTCGTTGAGGTAGTAGACTGGGCGCTGCACCGCGTGGACCTTGTTTTCCTCGGCTCGTTCGACCACGAGCACTGTGCTGATCACCTGGTTGGTGGCGGAGATGTATAACAACAATGGTTCTTTTTCGCGTGGAGTCACCAGTACTGGCGAGGTAGATAGTAGACGTTTGAGGTCTTCGAATGCTTCCTGCGCCTCGTCGGTCCATTCGAACTTGTCAGTTTTGCGGAGAAGTTGGTAGAAAGGCAGTGCCTTTTCGCCCATTCGACTGATGAATCGACTGAGCGCCACAATTCGCCCAGCCATCTGCTGGATGCCTCTTACGTTCTTTGGCTTCTCCATGGCCAGTATGGCTTTTATTTTCTTCGGATTTGCCTCAATCCCTCTCGCGGAGATGAGATACCTGAGTAGTTTCCCAGATGGTACGCCGGAGGCGCATTTGTCCAGATTGAGCTTGATCCGGTAGTGGTCAAGGTTGGCGAAGGTCTCGCGTAAATCGTCGATTAGCGAGGCTTCCTCTTTGGTTTTGATGACGATGTTGTCAACATAGACTTGGCTGTTGCGACCAAGTTGATTCTTGAGGCAAGCCTGCATGCACCGCTGATAGGTGGCTCCTGCGTTTTTGAGCCCGAAGGGCATTGTGTTGTAGCAGAACACACCAAAAGGTGTTGTGAACGCCGTTTTCTCTTGATCCTCCTCCTTCATTCGAATCTGATTATAGCCTGAGTAGGCGTCAAGGAAGCAGAGACGCTCACATCCCGCGGTGGAGTCGATGATTTGATCGATTCGCGGCAGCGGGAAGTGATCCTTTGGGCAGTGCTTATTCAGGGAGGTGAAGTCCACGCACATCAGCAGGATGTCCGTGTCTTTTTTAGGTACCAACACCGTGTTGGCGAGCCAAGTGCTTTCCTTGATCTCGCATATGAATTTAGAGTCGAGGAGTCTATTGATCTCCATTCCGACCACCTTTGCTCTTGGTTCAGACAGTCGCCGAATTGTCTGCTTGACTGGCCTTGTGTCTAGGTTGACATTAAGTGCGTGCTCGGCGAATTCCCTGGGAACTCTTGGCATGTCCGCTGGACACCAGGCGAAGATTTCCCAGTGCTCACGGAGGAATTCGACAAGCGCGAGTTCCTATGTGGAACTCAAGTTGTTGGCGATGAGGGCCGTCTTGGTCGGGTCCTTTTGGGTGGACCTGGACATTCTTCGTGTGCACCGACGAGTCGAAGGACAGGTGGGGTGAACTTGGCCGGCTCAGGGGAGGCAGACTATTGTCTGTCGACTCCTTTAGTCTTGCGAGTTCCTCCTGCATGACGAAGGACTAGGAGATTCTATTGAATTCCCTGTTGCAGCTATCGGACCTTTCGAAGTTGCCGTTGATTGTGATTACGCCGTTTGGGCCCGGCATCTTCATCTGCAGGTAGGCGTAGTGTGGCACATTGTGTCTGAAACTTCCAGACACGTCAGAGGGATCCTCATTGCACGCAAGGTACTTGCGAACATTAGGTTAATGCCGATGCCGCCATCCATGAAGACGCGACTCATGTCGAAGCCCCCAATCTGCGCCTCGAGTACAAGGGGACAGTGGCCTAGACGAGGGACTTGGCGCGGGTAGTCACGCCGGTCGAAGGTGATGCAGGAGTCGCTTCCACTGAGGTACTCAATGGTGGAAGGTGGAGAGCTGATCGCCAAGTTGACTTGGCGAGTGATGGCCTTCTGCACTCGATTTGAGGGACGCCCCTTTTGTATCATCTCCATGTTGCCCACGGGTCATGGGTATGGTTTGCCACCATGATTCTGGACCGGTGCGGCCGCGGGTGGTGGTATTCCGGGCAGTGGTGGGGGAGCTCCATGTGCCACGGCGCCTAGGGCGACTCCGTAGCCCCTATTGACTGCGTCGCGATTCATCCGAGCCAGACCCTCGTGGAGCTTGAGAAACTCGCTGTAGTCCTTGAGAAGGTGGCTGGATTTTTTCTTGCCGTCGTGCTTGTCGATGTAGAAGTGCATGTTGCACGGCCCAGACAGTTTGTCCTCGATGGTTGTTGCGGGTGCCTCTTCGCGAGTGCGGTGCTGCCACACCTGCGTGGTTTTCCTGGAGTCGCGGTATCCACCGCTGCGATAGCCGTTGTTGCGGTTTTCGCCGCGTTTGTCGGCGTAGCTGGCTGCGACCATGTTGACATCGTCGCGGTCATCGTAGACACGCATTCATCGCTTGCCTCAACGGTCGCGTCTGCGCCCGAGGTCGTCGTCATTGTCGGAGTAGGTGCGGTTTTTTAGAATCCTCTCCATCGGCCCACCGATTCGCAATTTCCATCAGGTGGTCGATTGTCTTGGGCTTCGAGCAGCCCAACTCCTCCCTGATCTCTGTGCGGCGAACACCGCCGTTGAATGCGTCGATTGCGCGGTCCTCCGAGATGTTTTCTGTGGAGTTCTTGATGATGGACCACCTCTGGATGTACGAGCGTAGCGATTCGCCCGACCTTTGCTGGCAGCTCCTCAGCTCTTCGATTGATGTGGGCCTTTTGTAAGTGCCCTTGAAGTTTTGTACAAAGCTGTAGACCAGCTCTTCCCAGCTGCGAATGGATTCGCGCAGGAGATTGTTGAGCCATGCGCGGGCGGCGCCCTGTAGCTGTAGCTGCAAGCATTGCATGGCCATGCTTCGACTCCCGCCATGTAGCCTGATGGAGGAGATGTGGTCCTCCAACCAGATCTTTGGGTCTTGTAGGCCGTCGAACTTTGGGTTCTCCGACGGGAGTTTGAACCCTTTAGGCATTCGCTTCTGCCTGATGGCCCTGCTAAAGCATCTGACACCACAGAGTTCAGTCTCGTCCTCTTCTGAATCAGTCGAACGAGCGCGTCTCGCCCTTGATTTGTCGATTTTGCGCTCGGTGAGGTCATCATGCGCATCATAGTCGTGATCATGCCGCCGTGAGCAGCGACATCGAGATAGGTCGTGACTGTCGTTGCTGGATGAGGGTGAGGAATAGCATTTTGCTAGAGCCTTGCCTTTCTTCGGCTCTAGCGTTGGTTCTTTGTCGAGGGCGGCCTCGATTAGCCCCAAGCCCGCGATCATAGATCGGTGCATGGCAGCTCTTGGATCTCTAGCTGGCGACTGGTTGTTGAGGAGGCATATGGTGGCTGCTGTCAGCGCGGCTTGCGGTGTCTTTGGGACCATGTTGCCCCGCGTGTCAACTGTCATAGAGCTGAAGTGGAGGACTTTCGCAACTTCTATGTGTTCTTTCTCGGTGATATGGGCCATCCGAGATCGCCTCTTGTTGGCCACGTACTTGTTGCCTTTGGAGGAGGATCCTCCGTGGGAGGAGAGCCCAGCTTGTCGAAGACTCGATTCATCCGCCGCCTTTTTACGCGCCTCGAGTTGCGCAATTGCGTGTAGATGGTGTCTGTACTCCTCCTTTAGTAGCCAATGGTAGCCCATCAGCATGTCCTGCGGCGTGCCGGGGGGCAGAGGATTGCCTCACAGAGCTTCTCGGCAGCGGGCCCACTCGTTGTCGTTGAGTTTAATCATGACGCGTTCACAAGTGTGTTCGTTTACCGTGGTTGGTGGTTCGACTGCCCCTCCATTGTTGACAGGCGCTCCATTGCCACCGTTGGTGGGGCCGCCGTTGGGTGGTCCGCCATTAGGTATGCCGCTGTTTGGCGGATCAGTGTCAGATCCGTTGCCACCGTTTTTGTGATTGGCGGCGGTGTCGCCAGCATTGATGACAGTGCACATGAAGTGGTTAGGGAGGCTGTTGCTTCCACAACTTTCGAATCCGGAGCCGTAGACTCCATCTTCCGTCGCTAGGTCACCTAGATCGGAACCACGATTGCTGTTGCTGTCCATGCTCCCAGCTGCTGCTGAGGTGTTGAGTCGTTGAGGGTGCCGATTGGTGGTGGGAACCACGATGCTGGAGCAATCGTGGGTGCCGTTGGTTTGTCAGGCAGGCGAAGCGTGCCCATCTGACCAACCTGGAAGTGGAAGCTTCCAATCACCAGGCTGATTCCATCGCCCATGGACTCGAAAGACGGGCGAGTGGCCGGCGTGTGGACGGTGAAGTCGAACGCGCCGAAGAGCTAGTGAATCTCCATTGTTGCGGAGTTGTAGATCGCGGTTGATGGGGCCGAATAAGCCGCGACATCAGCACTCCCAATTCCCACAGACGGCGCCAATTGACGAGGGTTTAACTCATCAATGCCCATTGTTATGGACTTGGGTTTTGGAGGAGGGAGCGCTGGAGGCATCAGTCGGCTAGCAAACAAGCACATAGGGACGCAAGGTTTACCCAGGTTCAGGCCTCGTAGAGGTCCCTACTCCTGCTTGTCTGCTCTTGGAATTAACGAAGGAATTGAAGATTACAAGGACGCGCAGATGCAATCTGGCGAGAGTTGTGGAAACTAGGGTTGTGTGTGTCCTCCTCGCTGCCCCTTTCTAGCCTTTATATAGATAGGCTAGGTCTCGGGTACCAGGTCGAGTCGGTTACAAATTAGGGTTTTCCCTTTAAACTTTCTATCTTAAGCTTCCTCTTGTCTCGCAAGCAATCAAGATTCCATGGGCTACTCGAATTCTTCATTGGGCCTGGGCAACGCCGTGGGATTCTGGTATATCCAGGCTGTATATACCAAACTCGAGTACCTGTAGGGTATACCCATGTCACCTGCATTTAGAGATTCAACGTGTAGAGATCTAGAGTCTGAACGCGAAAGCATATATATGACTATAAAAAGCGCTTTCGAGTGGCAACCCGCTTACTTCACTGTAGGAAAACTAGATGCGTGTTTAGCTATTTTTTCAAAGTCGTTTTAGGTCATACTTTTCTTGAAGAAATGTTTGTTATGAAAATCTGAAGTTTGCGTTGAAATCAACTTCATGTCTTTTTGGTCATGCCTTGGTTTGAGACACGATTTTAAACGTCTTTTTCGATATCCTAAATAAGGGTCTTAACTTTGTCTGCGTTCATATGTATCACGCTTTTTTTTAAAACATACCCCACGCATGTTGTACCACGTGATTATACAAACGTCCTCCTAGACTTTTTTTTGAGAAGGTCGTGCTAGACTGTTTATAACACGTCGTATAAGGCTATGATTTTATGTCGAAGCAGCCATTTTAAATAACAGGTCGATGGGCTAATACCATCTTCTTATGATCCAAACCTCTGAAGTCTAGCCTTTGAATACCAATAGTTTGTTACACAATAGTCTTACTATTTTCTTGCTCATAGGCTTTTATCTTTCGCAATATTACTCTTCTCACGTTTGATGCGTCTTAATTTATCTTTAACGGACATTTCAGATACCTTTTTTAGATGCTTATACACCATTCAGCATCGTCGTTAACCTGTTGCACGCGTACAGTCAGGCATTTTGCGTAACGGACGCGCGGGGAGCAGGATTCTTATCTATGTGCTTGACATCTCCTTTTTGCATACCACTTTGTGCTTTTTACGTCTGCTTTTGGTTCCATACTCTCTCTTTTGCATGTAGATGTATCGTGATCGTAGCGTCAGGCATTGTCGGTCGCGCCCTTTGTTCCTATAGACTTGTTTGCTATCACTATTTTGATTAGACATTGCTGTTTTCCATGTTTGAGTGTTGTTCCGTCTTTCCTCTTGCACGTAGATGTAGCATGATCGTATTGTCAACCCTTCTACTTACAGGTTGTGCCCCAGGGGAAGCATAGAGAAGTCTAGTAATAAATAGAAATGCTACAAAGCTCCCACTTACTTTCTTGTAAATACAAACTTCTCCATAAGTTTGCACAAATCCAAACCCTTTGATCATCTTATCAAAGCGAAGATTCCAACTCCATAATGCTTGCTTTAGTCCATAAATGGATCGCTGAAGTTTGCATACCTTGTCGGCATCCTTAGGATCGACAAAACCATTGGGTTGTACCAAATACAACTCTTCCTCAATGTTACCATTAAGGAACGCGGTTTTGATATCCATTTGTCAAATTTCATAAAATGCAGCAATTGCTAACATAATCCTAACTGACTTTAGCATCGCTATGAGAGAGAAAGTCTCATCGTAGTCAACTCTTTGAATTTGTCAAAATCCCTTTGTGACATGTTGACCTTTATAGATGGTCACATGACCATCAGCATCAGTTTTCTTCTTGAAAATCCATTTGTTCTCTAAGGCCTTGCGATCGTGAGGTAGGTCCACCAAAGTTCAAACATGGTTTTTGTACATGGATCCCATTTGTTGGAATCCGGCTCATCATAGCTTCTTCATACGTCATAGAGTCATCATTTCCATCTACCATGAAATTCATGACATGATCACTATACGGTTTAGGAGCTGCGCGTGTCCTTGTTGACCCGTGAGGTTTGGTAGTATCTTCTTTCAGAGTTTCATGATCTTTATCATTAGTTACCTCTTCATTTGGTGAAGTCAACTCCGGAGCAACTTCCGGTGTTGTGCCACTCGCCATTCTATGAAGAGAAGGTTTAATAACCTCGTCGAGTTCTACCTTCCGACTACTCACACCTTTCGTGAGAAACTCTTCTCTAAAAAGGTTCCGTTCTTGGCAATGAAACCTTGTCGTTGGATTTGTGATAGAAGAAATACCCAATTGTTTCTTTGGGGTATCCCGCGAAACGCATTTTTTCACTTTGGGTTCAAGTTTATCAGGTTCAAGTTTCTTCACATAAACATCGCATCCCCAAACTTTTAGAAATGACAGCTTAGGGTTGTTACCAAACCATAATTCATATGGTGTCATCTCAACGGACTTAGATGGTACCCTATTTAGAGTGAATGCACCTGTTTCTAGTGCATAACCCCAAAACAAGAGTGACAAGTCAGTTAGAGACATCATAGATCGAACCATATCCAATTAGGTACGATTATGACGCTGAGATACACCATTACATTATGGTGTTCTCACAGGTGTGAGTTGTGAAATTATTCTAGACACTCTCATGTGTGCGCCAAACTCGTAACTTAGATCCACAATCAGATCATAGAAATTTGATCTTTCTATTATGATGGTTTTCCACTTCACTCTCAAATTCCTTAAACTTTTTGAAGGTTTCAGGCTTGTATTTCATCAAATAGATATACTCGTATCTACTCAAATCCGTGAAAGTACCAAACTAACGATATCCACCGTGCGCTAACACACTCATTGATACACACTCATCAGTATGTATGATTTCCAACAAGTCTGTCGCATGCTCCATTGTACCAGAAAAGGGGGTTCTAGTCATCTTGCCTATAAGGCATGGTTCACATGTATTAAATGATTCAAAATCAAGTGATCCTAAAAGTCCACTCGAATGGAGCTTCTTCATGCGCTTGACACCAATATGACCTAGACGACCGTGCCACATGTATGTAGATATATCATCATCTAGATTAATCCTTTTGGCATCCACATTATGAATATGTGTATTATTACTATCAAGATCCAAAATAAATAAACCATTCATATCACGCGCATGACCCTAAAAGATATCATTCACATAAATCGAGCAACCATTGTTCTCAGACTAAAACAAATAACCGTCTTGCAATAAACACGATCCACAAATAATGTCCATGCTCAACACAGGCACCAGATAACAATTATTCAGGTTTAAAACTAACCTAGACGATAAATGGAGAGGCAACATCCCAACAACGATCACATCAAATCTTGATACATTGCCGACACGCATCGTGACCTCATCCCTTGCTAGTGGTCGCCTGTTTCGTAGCCCCTGTGTTGTGTTACATATATTAGCAACCAAACCAGTGTCAAATACCCAGGTGCCACCGCGAGTACTAGTTAAGTACACATCAATAACATGTATATCAAATATACCTTTATTTATCTTGCTGGACTTCTTGTGTGCTAGATATTTGGGACAGTTACACTTCCAATGGCTAGTCCCCTTGCAATAATAGCAGTCAGTATCAGACTTAGGGCCAAATCGGGTCTTCTTAGGTGCAGCAACAACTTTGTTGCCCTTCTTGAAGTTACCCTTATGTTTGCCCTTCTTGTCCTTCTTAAAACCAGTGGTTTTATTGACCATCAACACTTGATGTTCTTTCCTGATCTCCACTTCAGCAGTCCGGGGCATAGACAGAATCTCGGGAAGAGTCTTCTTCATGCCTTGAATGTTGTAGTTCATCATGAAGCTCTTATAGCTTGGTCGCTGAGATTGGAGAACACGATTTATGGCTAGCTCAATGGGAATCGTTTTTCCCAAGGCTAAGAGCTCATCGGCATACCAAAATTTTTGAGTACGTGCTTGCTAACAAAGATGTTATCCTCCATCATGCAGCTAAAAACTTTTCAGAAGATTCATAACTCTCCACAATAGCATGGGTATCAAAAATCATTTTCAATTCACCCATGGTATCAAAATCATTGCCATTCTCGAAATGCTTTCAGAGTTCAGGCTCTAGCCCATACAATATTCCATAGTGAACTACATTGGGGTTCTCCTTATGACTCAAATAAACAATCTTTACATCGTCGAAAGCATCATCAGGAGGTGGTGGGCCTAGCGGCACTTCTAGCACATATTGGTTTTGTGCAGTAGTGAGGAGAATCCTCAGGTTAAGGGCCATGTTGGTAAAGTTGCTACCATTTGTTGCAAGTTTCTCTTTCTCCATGAACATGTTGAAATTAAAAGTGGGTGGTGCCATCTACGTTAGAATTTGCAAATACTATAGTACTAAGTTTACGATAGATTGAGTTCAAATTAATCCAAAATTACCAAACGAATTCCCACTCAAAAATAACATCTCCCGAGTCATTTTAGTGCTTACATGAACCAAATTCACTAAACCAAGATAGATCATCATGTGAATTGGTGCAGATGCAAATGCGAGCATCGACATGGTCATCATATCAACGATATGACTCATGATTTACCTTTTTGGTCTGTGTTTTGAGGCCATGTCTGTACATGCTAGACTCGTCAAGTAAGAACCTTAGTACCCGCGTGTGTAAATCTGGCTTACACTAGTTGTATGTGAACGTAGAGTCTGTCACACTCGATCATCACATGGTGTCTCGAAACGAAGAACTTTCTTAAAGGTGCATACTAAAGGAAGAACACATTTTTATCTTGATATTTAAATGAGGGGTCATATTATAATGTTACTATGCGCTATCTAAGCAAAATAAGATGCATACAAACATCACATGCAAAAAATGATATGATATGTTTTTTGCACTTGATCACTATCTTGTGCATCATGATATGATCTCCATCATTCCATTGGTGTGGTTTAAAGGTCTATGGCACTTCCACTTTGGTTTGTTATAATTTTCCAAGAGTATCATACCATACTTAAAATTTTAACATTACCATATCATAACACATGCCTAGCAAAAACAAATTTAGACGCTTCTAATTTATCTTTGCTTATTTTACATGGCTTAGGGATTTCGAAGAGAGAACTGTTCTTACCTAAGAACATGGAACCACAACGATGATAATCAAATTATTAGCAACCCGTTGTGGATCATATATTAACTATAGTGGGATATACAGACACCTGCTAGCTACTTATGCAAAAATAGTTGCATGTCAAGCGTGGAACATGTTCCATGTGCGAGGACATGTAAGGTTAGTCCGGGCAGCTTCATCCACTATGCCACTAATATCCAAAATACACAAGAGGATGCAATAACATTATCATCAATACTCACATACTCATATGTGTTATACCCGTAGATCCGGCTCTGATACCACTATTGGGTTCACGTCATAGAAAACAAAAAATTCCTACGATATGAACAACCAAGTACCAATATCTATCTATTGGATGCAAGCAATGGGTCGATATACATCCATAGAGAATTTACCCTCGAAGACCGAAAAGCTTTACGAGATTTAATCTCGTGGATGATATAGATGAACTCTTGCCCCTCGCAAGATCAAGTTGTAGAGTGTCACAAACCAGCAGCGCGTCCATGCTCGGGCACACATCCTGCTTGCCCAACAACCTATAAGCCCTCACTCCAGCAGGGTAGCGGAAGAAGCAAATCCCACCAGAGAAACTACAAGAACATGTTCATAGCTAGTCTAATGAACATGGGAACTACTAGAGGGAGAGAGAGAAATCCTTCATAAGGATGGTGTGAGATGAGAGGAGGTCTCCACCTCCTTTCATAGGGGAGGGGGAACCCCCAAGCACATAGACGGAGGTCATGGTGGGTGTGAAGGGTTCCGTAGCAGAAAACAAAAAATCCTACAAAAGAACTCCCTAACGCCCAAGATCTATCTATGTAGTAATTGTAACATCCTAAAAATATTAATCAAGCTTATCAAGATCTAATCACCCAAGTTTAGGGTTAACAAAAACTTTTATTACTAAACTTAATATGAGTGCATGTGTGATTTGCATTAGTGTATGAATGCTTGAAATTGCCATGATTGATTGTTACTAGGGATAAGGATTAGTTTAAAGATGAATACTACACATCTAGATCATTTACAAACAGAATCAAATGAAAATAAAATCAAATATAGATCATAGGATCAAATGGTCATTTTGGCCAAACTTATCCCCTAGACCACTTTGAGTGTTCCTCGTAAAATATTGCCAACAGAAACAATTCCAATTCTTTTCACCCCTTGCTAGACTAACTCCAAGTGAATCCAAGCAAACTTTACAAGGTGGCAGAAACTATTTTCAAATCTATTTAAGAGGCATTGCAAAATTGAATCAAGTTCATATGCCTAGATCATCACTTTTCAAAAACCATTCAAACCAATTCCCCTTGACCATTCCCAGCAACCATAGACTACTAAGCAAGTAACAAGATCACCCACCAAAAATCATTCAAATATTTGAAAGTAAATTTTATGCGGCCATTTGATTAAGCAACTGGCAGGCATAGTACAACCTCAACAACTATACACTGTTTTGAGCTATCAATTGCTCATCTCTTGTACTGCAATTACCACATCCAATTGTCCATGATCATGCCTGGTACTTGGTCGTGCAAAGGAGAGGCATCACTAGCCACATTGACCAGTGACATGCTTGTACCGAGCCGGCCATGCCGGTCGAGCATGAACCACTCGCTGCACGCCGTGCCACCCACTCCCACGACACCTAGCAGCTAGCCATGACCTCACCGCCACCCTCTGTCCACCCCTTGACCCAAGGCGAGAAGTGGAGGCGCTGGAAATCGCACGCCCATTTAAGCCTCTGCCATGCCGAGAGCACGACGGAGCGCTGCAGCTGCCTCGCACGCACATGCCGCGCCTTGCTCTCTCCGCTTATACGCGCCGTCACCGTGGCACCAGTGATCTCCCAAACATGACCGTTCACCGCCACGCGCCCCGTGACCACCGTACTGCGTGACGAACACCCGCGTACTGGAACAGAGCACCGATGTTGCCTGACCAACATAGACAGCCCCTTGACGTGCCGTCACTCGCGTGACGATCGCCATAATCCGCCGCACCAACCCATGCCCTCCTCCATGCTCAACGAGGCCTGTAGCAGCATTGCCGGAGAAGCCAGACCATGCCACCCTGCCTCCACCCCTGGGGTATAAATAGAGGCCACCCCAGACCTCATTCTCCACACCATTCCACTCCCCACTCACCCAGGAACCTCACCGACCCTTCCCTGGAGCAAGGCGAGCACCACGACACCGGAATTTGGCCGGAGTCAGCCACCGTAGTCGAGGAAGGAAGCCATTGATTGCGGCCACCCTAGGAGCTGTCGTGACCGCAAATCGAACCGTCGTCATCGACAACCCCAATCGCCCCCATCAGCGACCCTAGCTAGAGCCCCGGTAAGTCCCTAGTGACCCCCACCGCTGCGTTAGGGTTCGAGTCTCGCTAGAGCAGTTCGACGGAGACGACGAACCACCGTCGTAGATCCTAGTCTAATCGTAGGGCTAAGATTGAAAGATACCGTTTCAGTTTAGATGAGTCACTAACACGTGGGACCGTTCTGTTAGCAGCCCGCTGCGCCCGCAGCGTGCAGTTGGGCCGACCCATGTCGTTTCCCGCGCAGAGCCTAGTGATTCAAATAGGATTTTTCCATTTTAGCTAAAACCAGTTTCTGTCAGTAGATTCAAAATTCAATTCAGAGAGATGTAAAAGTCCAAAATGCATGATTCCAATTTTGTTAGAAAGGTACCGAAAATATCTATCCAGTCCTATTGGATTCAAATCAATTGAAATTATAGATCAACTATACCAAAAATAACAAGATAGAGGCTTTTGACACTTCAAACATTTTTAGAAAATAAACTATAAATGCTTTTGAGTTGATTCCAACTCTCAAAAATCACATTTGCCATGCTCTACATGAATATGGAAAAAGATTTGGTTTTACAAATATGAAATATGGCTTAGTATTAAAAGAGTGCTATATAGGCATTTCTAGTCCCTTTAATATTAGTAAATCGTAATATTAATTCTTGTAATATATGATCACCATTTTAAATCACATTCCCAAGTATTGGAATAAATGGTGATGACACGTGTCAACATGATCCATTATTTTAATTGGAGAATATTAAATCTTAAGGATTTAAAATGAGTAGAAATTACTTTTCTATAGTAAGAAGAATAAGAGAATGTTAATATTCCACATGATGATTGAGATGATGCTAGATCATCTAGTGACATGGGTATACCCTACAAGTACTCGAGTTTGGTATATACGGTCCAGATACGGCAGAAGCCCACGGCGTTGCCAAGGCCCAGTGGAGAATTCGAGTGGCCCACAGACTCTCGATTGCTTGCGAGACAAGAAGAAGCTTAAGATAGAAAGTTCAAAGAGAAAACCCTAATCAGACGACTGACTACTCCGAGACCTAGCCTATCTATATAAAGGCTAGGAGGGGGTGGCGAGGAGGACGATCACCACCCTAGTTTCCACAACTCTCGCCAGATTGCATCTGCGCGCCCCTGTAATCTTTGATTCCTTCGTTAATTCCAAGAACAGACAAGCAGGAGTAGAGACCTCTATGAGGCCTGAATCTAGGTAAAACTTGCATCTCTATGTGCTTGTTTGCTAGCCGACTGATGCCTCCAGCGCTCCCTCCTTATCCAAAACCCAAGTCCATAACAATGGGCATTGACGAGTTAAACCGTCGTCAATTGGTGCCGTTTGTGGGAATTGGGAGTGCTGATGTTGCGGCTTCTTCGGCCCCATCAACCGCGATCTACAACTCTGCAACAACGGAGATTCACTAGCTCTTCGGCGCGTTCGACTTCACCGTCCACACGCCGGCCACTTGCCCGGCTTTCGAGTCCGTGGGCGATGGAATCAGTCTAGCGATTGGGAGCTTCCACTTCCAGGTTGGTCAGATGGGCACGCTTCACATGCCTGACCAGCCGACAGCGCCCGCGATTGCTCTAGCATCATGGTTCCTGCCACCAATCGGCACCCTCAGCGAGCTCAACGGCTCGGCAACAGCTGGGAGCACGGACAGCAACAGCAGTCGCGGATCCGATCTGTGTGACCTGGCCACTAAAGACGGAGCCTATGGTTCTGGATCTGAAAGTTACGGGAGCAAAACTTCCCCAACCACTTCATGTGCGCAGTCATCAACGCAGGCGACACTACCGCTAATCGCGAGAACGTTGGCAGTGGATCTGGCACCGGACCGCCCAATGGCAGTGCGCCCAACGGCATCAGACCACCCAACGGCAGTACGCCTAATGGCGGCCCCACCAACGGTGGCAACAGCGCGCCCGTCAACAATGGAGCGAGAGGAGAACCGCCGACCATAGTGAACGAACACACTGGAGAACACGTAGTGATCAAGCTCAGTGACAACGAGTGTGCCCGCTATCGAGAAGCTCTGCGAGGCAATCCTCTGCCCCTCAACTCCCCGCAAGACATGCTGATGGGCTACCATTGGCTACTGAAGGAGGAATACAGATGCCAGCTACATGCAATCGGGCAACTCGAGGCGCATAAAAAGGAGGCGGACGAGTCAAGCCTTTAGCGAGCCGAGATCTCCTCCCACGGAGGATCATCCTCCAAAGGCAACGAGTACCTGGCCAACAAGAGAAGATCTCGACTGGCCCACGTCACTAAGGAAGAGCGTGTAGAAGCCACGAAAGTCCTCGACTTCGGCTCCAAGACGGTGGATACGCGGGGCAACGTGCTCCTGAAGACGCCGCAAGCCGCGGTAACAGCGGCCACCATGTACCTCCTCAACAACCAGCCGCCAGCTGGAGATCCACGAGCTGCCATGCACCAATCTACAATCGCGGGCTTGGGGCTAGTCGAGGCTGCCATCGACAAAGAGCCCACACCAGAGCCAAAGAAAAGAAAGGCTCTGGCAAAACACTATTCCTCACCCTCGTCCAGCGATGATAGCCATGATCTGTCTCGGCGTTGCCACTCATGACGGCACGATCGCGACTACGATGACCTCAGGCAGCGCACAATCGACAAATCAAGAGCAAGACGCGCTCGTTCGACTGACTCAGAAGAGGACGAGACTGAGCTCTGCGGCGCTAGATGCTTCAGCAGGGCCATTAGGCAAAAGCGAATGCCTAAAGGGTTCAAACTCCCGTCGGAGAACCCAAAATTTGACGGTCTACAGGACCCAAAAATCTGGTTGGAGGACCACATCTCCTCCATCAGACTACATGGCAGGAGTCGAAGCACGACCATGCAGTGCCTGCAACTACAGCTGCAGGGTGCCGCTCGCGCATGGCTCAACAATCTCCCGCGCGGATCCATTCGCAGCTGGGACGAGCTGGTCTACAGCTTCGTGCACAATATCAAGGGCACTTACAAAAGGCCCGCATCAATCGAAGAGCTAAGAAGCTGCCAGCAAAGATCGGGTGAATCGCTATGCTCGTACATCCAGAGGTGGTCCATCATCAAGAACTCCGCAGAAAATGTTGTGGAAATGGCCACGGCAGTCGCTGCAGTAGGCAGTGATTGATTGAATCAGGGGCGAGAGCTGGCGGCCATCTGCGGTGCGATATGGGGGCGGATGCACATGGATTTATCCAGGTTCGCCCCCGGAGGGTAAAGACCTACTCCTGCTAGATTGGATTAGTAGAGAGCGAGTTACAATGGCGGCGAGCTCGGCGTCTAAGCAGCGAGTCGCTTAAAGGGGTGTATGATGGAACGTAAGTTCTCAGGATACCCTAGGGAGGTTTATATATGAGGCACCTCGCTAGGGTTTACAATTTACAACCGAACAAGATATAGATTCAGAGGCTTTGACCTAATTTGACTGGGCTTTGAGTACGCTTCTGGGCCTCCAGTCTCCAGTCGCCAGGCCTTCTCCTTGGTCGCATTCCAGTCGCCGTCCTGCAGGCCCACTCGCGAGGCTTTTGTTCCAATCAGAACGTCCTGCTGGGCATACCCCATTTGGCATATCCCCATCAGTAGTCCCCGAGGCCAACGTTGATTCAGATGCAGGTGGTCATTTGGCAGTCAGAGTAGGCGAGTCCAATTTGGACACCTAGTCGAATCGGCGATGGACTCCACCGAGACCAAGGAAATTTCCCCAGGTCCTCAGTCGCTGCTTTGTCGAACGTTATCACTGTCCAGTCGCTGCTTCGGCGAGTGGATATGGGCTAGTTGCAAATGAGTCGAATTGAGGAGTTGGACCATCAATTTGGTCAAACTATCCGTTGGATATTCCAACAGTAACTTCGGCGTAATTACCGCGGGTAACGGCTACCCCGAGTTTGGCGGGTAGCACCTCCTTATAAGGGGAGTAACAGATAAATTCTACAGATCCTTTACTGCATTCTTCATTCTCGCGCATCCATTTCTCCTGTCTTCCTCGATTCACACCTCCCTAGACCAAGCAACTCCGCTTCCCTTCTCGATGGCTCCTCCGAAGGGCTCGTGGGGGAAGTCGAAGTGCACCGCGGCGCAACTCAGGTCCTTTGGGGATGCTGGGGGTCCTCCGCAAGGGGAATTGGAGGATCCCCGCGTCTTCCGAGATCGAGCTGAAGCCACGCGCCGGCGAATTCATCTACTTTCCAAGCCTTCTGGAAAGGGGCTTGGGATTTCCCACCTCGCTGTTCTTCCGGCGATTCTGCGCGTACTATGCGATTAAGCCGTCAGATCTCGACCCGCACATCATCGAGTAGCTGGCGATCTTTGTCGCCTTTTGCGAGTGCTATCTTGGCTGCAGGCCATACTTCCCGTTGTGGTTGGAGCTTTTCCATGGCCGCATTAGACAGGAAGGGTCTGGCGGCGCGATGGCGGCCGGAGGCGTCACCTTCCAGCTGAAGCCGAAGGCCAACTTCATCAAGCTCATGCTGCCGAAGAAGGTCGCGAGTGAGTGGAAGAGGAGATGGTTCTACGTGAAGGAGTCGACTCCCCCCTGCGAGGTAGCCGCCGGAGTTAAATGTGGAGCGAACCCGTATTTGGCGATGGACAGGCTCTGCGATGACCAGAGGATGGCTGTCGTGGAGATGATGGACCAGATCCAGAAGCTGAAGGACCAAGGGTTGTACTCAGTCAACTTTACAATTGCTGGCTCGGGCGGCGATTGGTCCCATTAGCGGCTCGACCGCACTGGATGTATGAGTACAGCGGGAAGAACGATCCTTCCCGGACCAGCAAGGAATCGTGGGACACCGAAGATTACAAGGCCGCCCTGAAGAAGATCACTGACGCGGAATTCACAACCACATTAGCCGGGCTCGCTCCGTACGTGCTTGTGAAGAATGAAGCCCCCACAGTAAGTTCTTCTCTCTAAATTTTATCTTCAGTCGCAGTTCTTGTGGTGCGATTCACAACCGTATCATCTGAAAGTTATTCGTGCCCATTCTCAGCTGTTTCAGGTTTTGGAGGGCTGGCTCCCCCCACTCGACGAGGAGGTTCCCCACGAGTTCGAAGAGGGGGCCTCTGGAGAATCTTCTGAAGAGGAAGAGGAGGAGGTGGAGGCTCCTCCCCCAGCACCTGCGGTTTGCAAGACTCGCATGCAGAAGCAACACAATCTCGAGGCGAGCCGTAGTCTTGAAGAACACGAAGAAGGTGACGAAATCTTGCAAGAGCACACTTCTTGGTGAACAGCCACGCCGGCAAAACCCTCGCGCAAGCCAAAGTCGCCAGTAAAGAAAGCGGCATCACCATCCAGGTCGGTGGTGGTGTTCGAGTCGGACGACACGACCGAGACCTCGCGCAGCATCCCAGAGGGCATGGTTCCGATGATGGGATTGGAGGTTAAAGGCACCGAGACGGCGGTGGAGGTTCCTCTCGCGTCGATCACACCACCAGCTTTGACGGTGCCGAAGCAGGAGGCGGCCGAGGCCGTGGCTACAAAGTCGCCACAACCTTCAGGAGCAGCCACGTCTTCGGAGCCAGAGATTCCAGCGACCACGGCTTCATCATCAAGGAAGCCCGCAGTGTCGTGGGCTTCAGATGTCTTCGAGAGAGGTCTCATGCGTAAGCTGGGGCCGGAATTAGACAAGCCCGCCCACATCAGCACTGGGTTGCGTGTTCTCTCGGTTGCCAAGTAAGCTTCGAATTTCTCTTTCCAAATCGTGTTCCTTTTTGTGTTATCTCTGTGCTGACTTTGGAGGTTTGGCAGGTCTGGCGTCAAGAAGATTGGTCGCCCTTCGGTGGCAAAGATTCTTCCAGTTGCCACCACAGGAGAGTGCGACCTCCCCAAGAAGAGGAAGCCTGCTGAAGACGCCGCGACTATGGAAGGTGCGAAGAAGCGGAAGGGCAGTGCCGACGATGCTGCAGTCATCAAAGAGGTGGCGGCTAAGCGGTCGGAGCCGGCCACGGGCGCTCCGGCGATGGAACCGTCGGCTCCGACGACAAGTGCCCCGGCTAGAGCATCAATGATGTTTCCGCGCTTCATGGCGAAGGGGTTTCTAGGCATGGCGGACAACCAATCTCCATAGAGCCCGGAGATCATTGATGAAGACGTTGGGTCTCGTCGCGGGCGTACCTCCTTCATGGTCCCTTCGACGGACGCTAGAGAGCTTCATAAGATGCTTAGCGCCGCCATTCAGGTACATCTAGTCCCCGAGTGTCTAGTCGCTGAATTTCAGCGGCTAGGCACTGAGTTTCTTCTAATCTCCAGTCCCCCAGTTCCTAGTCGCTAAATTTCAGCGGCTAGGAACTGAATTTCTTCTAGGCGCCAGTCCCCGAGTTCCTGGTCACTGAATTTCAACGGCTAGGAACTGAATATCTGTTTTTGTAAGTGCTAACTTTTTGTTATTCTTACAGGGTTTGCAGAGGGAGTCGATAGATTGCCAGGCCGTGAAGGAGCGTCTGGAGCGGGATCTGCACATGGCGTAGGAGGCAAACCGGCGACTCCAGAGACTGTTGGTGAGTACTTGTTACATTTTCAGCTACGAGCTGTTGGTGTTCCGTAGTGTTGATAGTCGCTTTTTCCCTGTTCAGACGGTCTTCCGACTGCGATTGCCAAGGCCAGAGAAGGGTATGTCCCAATTGCCGAGTTGGACTTGGCGAATGGGCATATCGACTCGCTTATCAAGGAATTGGAGGAGGCGAAGGCGGCCTCAATTTCTTCTAAGGACAGGGCGAAGGCTGCGGTCGCCGCGGCTGAAGAGGAGCAGAAGGCCGCTGACTCGATCATCTTGGGGCTGCAAAGTGATCATGCCCCCCTGGAGAAGCACGTCACCGAGAATTGCCGGAAGCTCCTTGGTGAGTCACTGTTTCCTTTTTGTTTAACTTGTACGGTGAGTCCCCGAGTGGGGGAATCCATAGTGTAACTAATGTCTGAAGTTGCAGTGATGATAGGGCAAAGCAAACCGGTGGTGCAGACCTTCAACGCCTCGCAGTGCGTGACTGCCGTGGTGAACACGGCCACTGCATCGGCGTTGTGCGTCCAGGCCATTCTTCAAGGAATGTCCCCCATCGTGGTTATTCGTAGGGGACTGACTGAGGTGTGGCGCTATCTAGAGGAGGTGCCCAGCGTCGTGAAGTGGATGGCGCGTTTTGCCTTCAGGCACGGGGCCACCACGGCGTTGAGCCTGGGCCTTGCTCACTTCCCGGACGACTTCGACCTCGACGACATCACCAACGGCTACCCTTTGGTGACTGGTACGATGGAGATGTCGGAAGTACTGAAGCTAACCGCCAAGGCCGCCCCCTTCGTTGATCGGGTGTTGGCGATGGGGGACCTTCTACCATACCAAGAGACGGTGGTGGCGCCAGGCGACCCCGAGCCAGAGCATCGTGATCTGAAGTCGGAGCAGCCCTTTCAGCCGGCGTTGCCGAAGTCGCTGTCGACCTACCCGTGGCAGCCATTTGTTTGTGTCAAGGGTGGTGTGGACGCTTCATCCTCGGGTCCTGCGAAATGGACAGCCACTTTGGGCGATTTGTAAGATATGCCGAGTGGCAACTGCTTGTAAAATGAACAATATTTTGAATGGGAGTAAGAGGAGTCAATTTACTCGCAATGCATGCTTGATTTCGTTTTGTGTTTAACTTTTGTGTAAGCGAGTCCCCGAGCGCGTCCTCCCTTTAATGGGTATAACTTGTTTGTATACGTGTGCATTTGATTTGGTTTTTGTTCTTTATCTTTTGTGTTTTTGAAGGGGGCGAGTCCCCGAGCGCGAGTGGGATTGTTTGTAGGCGAGTCCCCGAGCGCGCTACTTAGCCGTTTTGGGCGCGTGTCTCTGGTGAGTTGTTGATGCGTTGTTTGTAACGCGTCTCCTCCTCTGGCTCGGAGAGTCAGTCGCTAGGCGAGTCCAAGGCAGCTCTCTTACTTGGTTTGTTCCCGACCGCGTGAGAGTTTCCATTTCGCGGAGTCCCCGTGCGTGGTACTTAACCGTTCGAGTCGCTTTGCATGAGGATAGGAAGGACAGGTCGCTGTGAGAAGCGTGTATCGGTCATCTTGGCCCGATGGGCCAGTCAAGCTAGGCGACTCCGGGTTGGCATATTCGTGTACGACACAAGGCCCGAATGTTTTCGGTGCCCTTAGGCCGCACTACTTAGCCGTGCCGGTCGCTCGACCAAGGGTTGACTTCCATGGGTAGCGTATTGCTGATTGTACGAGTGCGAGTGGCACAAGGGTATGGCGAGTAGACACAATTTGTGTGATCCGAATGAATTTCATTATATATCATCTGGGTACAAGTTTGAGTTCTATGTATAGAACTTTCAGAGAAGGTTTACATTCCATGGCCTCCCGACCTCGAGCTGGCCATCGCCTCGTATGTCGATGAGGTAGTAGGCGTTGTTGCCCAGGACTCGCCCTATGGCGAATGGCCCCTCCCATGGGGGGGAAAGCTTGTGCATGCCCTTCTTGTCCTGGGCCAGTCGTAGGACCAGATCGCCCTCCTGGAAGGTGTGGGTCCGGACTCGGCGAATGTGGTAGCGGCGGAGCCCCTGCTGGTAGATGGCGGTGCGGGAGCGAGCCAGGTCGTGTGCCTCGTCGATCTGGTCGATGCTGTCTTGGCGGGCTATCTCGTTTGTTGCCTCGACGTAGTTGGCGACTCGTGGTGAGTCGTGCTCCAGATCGGTTGGCATTACGGCTTCGGCGCCATACACCATGAAGAATAGTGTGAACCCCGTGGAGTGGTTGACGGAGGTGTGGATCCCCCATATTACGGAGGGGAGCTCTTCGACCCAGCATCCTGGGGTGCGCTCGAGGGGCACCTAGAGTCGCGGCTTGAGGGCATGGAGGACGCTCTTGTTGGCGTGTTCTGCTTGGCCGTTGGACTCCGGGTGGGCGACTGAGGCAAGGTCGAGTCATATGCCGTGCTCTTCGCAGAATTCCACCATGGCCCCCTTGGCGAAGTTGGTGCCGTTGTCTGTTATGATGCTGTGCGGGTAGCCATACCGGTAGATGAGCTCGCGTAAGAACTTGGTGGCCGTCTTGCCGTCCCACTTTTTGATCGGCTTGGCCTCGACCCATTTGGTGAACTTGTCGACCGCGACCAGGAGATGGGTGAAGCTGGATGGGGCCTTCTTGAACGGGCCTACCATGTCCATGCCCCATACAGCAAACGGCCATGTGATGGGGATGGTCTTGAGTGCCGAACCAGGGAGGTGCATCTGGTTGGCGTATTTCTGACACCCGACGCATCGTTGGACGATGTCGGTGGCGTCAGCGTGCGTGGTGAGCCAGTAGAAACCGTGCCACATGGCCTTGGCGACCAGCGACTTGGCGCCAGCGTGATGGCCGCAGTCACCGGCGTGGATGTCCTGGAGGATCTTGCAGCCTTCTTCTGGCTGTAAGCAACGTTGGAACACGCCAGTCATGCTGCGCTTGTGGAGCTCGCCATTGATGATGACGAAGGATTTGCAGCGGCGCACGATCATTCGCGCCTCCGTCTCGTTTCTTGGGAGGATCTTGTGCTCAAGGAAGGTGATGTATGGTGCCGTCCAGTCGCTGGGCTCCACGATCATGGCGACTAGGGCCGGCTTAGGTTGTAGTGGTATCCCGATGTCGATCTCCTTCGGTGGGCAGACCGAAGGTTTGTGGATGATGTCGAGGAAAACGCCTACGGGTGGTGTTTGTCGAGCCGACCCGATGCGGAAAAGGGCGTCTACCTCCTCATTCTTGCGTCTGTCGATCCACTTGACTGAATAGCCATCGAAGTGTCCTCCCAGCTGGTCTACCGCTTGGCGGTACGTGATCATTGTTGGAGAGACAGCATCGCATGTTCCAGCGACCTGGCCGACGACTAGGTCGGAGTCGCCATAGCACCGTAGGCGGTTGATGTTCATCTCCTTGGCGGCCCGCATGCCGTGGAGGAGGGCCTCATATTCTGCCATGTGGTTGGTGCAAGGCTTGAAGTTGAGGTGGAGCACATATCGGAGCTTGTCTCCTTTGGGGGAGGTTAGTATGACCCTGACCCCTGCACCGTCGGCGTTCTTGGAGCCGTCGAAATGGAGCGACCAGTAGTGGAGGTATGGTAGCTTCTCCGACTGCTGTGCTTCTTCCCAGTCAGCGAGGAAGTCAACCAGGGCTTACGACTTGATCACTTTGCAGGGCTCGTATTTAATGTTGTGGACGCTGATTTCGACAGCCCACTTGGCGACTCGCCCGGTCGCCTCGCGGTTGCGTATTATGTCTTGCAATGGTGTGGAGGAGACGACTGTGATAGGGTGCTCCTGGAAGTAGTGTGGGAGTCGCCGTTGAACTCGGAATACCGCGTATACCAGTTTTTGGTACTGCGAGTAGCGCTGTCTTGAGTCCATCAGGACTTCGCTAATGTAGTAGACGGGGCGCTGTATGGGGTGCTCCTTGCCCTCTTCTGGTCGTTCGACGACCTATACGGCGCTGACGACTCGGGTGGAGGCCGCCACATAGACTAGCATTGGCTCTTTGTCGATTGGGGCGGCGAGGAGTGGTGTCGCGAGTAGCAGTTCTTTGAGTCCTTTGAGTGCGTCTTCCGCCTCCACGTCCCATTGGAACGTGGGGTTCTTGCGCATTAGGCGCTAGAGGGGCATTGCATTCTCGCCGAGCCGGGGGATGAAGTGGCTGAGAGCTGCGACTCGCCCGGCCAACTTCTGGACGTCGCACAGGCACTCGGGTTTCCCTAGTCGCGCGATAGTGTCGATCTTGGTGGGGTTGGCCTTGATGCCTCGCTTGGATACCACATATCCCAGGAGTTGTCCGGTTGGGACGCCGAAGGTGCATTTTCCTGGGTTTAGCTTGATGTTGTACCTCCGCAAATTTGTGAAGGTTTCGGCCAGGTCGGCGAGCAGGTCATCCTGGCGGGTGGACTTTACCACCATGTTGTCAATGTAGACGTGCATGTTGCGGCCAATTTGGCTCGCAAGGCACTCCTGCATGCACCTTTGATACGTGGCGCCGACGTTCTTGAGGCCAAACGTCATGGCCATGTAGCAGAAGGCGCCGAATGGCGTGATGAACGCCATCTTCTTCTCATCCTAGATCGCCATTTTGATCTGGTTGTACCCAGAGTACGCGTCGAGGAAGCACAGCGACTCTGATCCTGAAGTCGAGTCGATGATCTGGTCGATGCATGGTAGGACGAACTCCTCCTTTAGGCAGGCGCTGTTGAGGTTGGTGTAGTCGATGCACATTCTCCACGTGTTATTCTTTTTCAGAACCAGGACTAGGTTTGCCAGCCACTTGGAGTATTTTATTGTCCAAATGAAGCCTGCGGCTAACAGACATTGCACTTCTTCGGCGATTGCTTGTCGGCGCTCTTCATTGAAGGGCCGTAGCGACTGCTTTACTGGTCGCACTTTGGGGTCGGCGTTTAGTTTGTGCTCAGCGAGTTCCCTCGGGACACCTGGCATGTCAGAAGGTTTCCATGCGAAGATGTCGCGGTTCTCATGGAGGAACCCTATGAGCGCACTTTCCTATGCGGGGCTCATGTGCGCCCTAATGGTGACCATCTGGCTGGAGTCGCCCGGGACGAGCTCGACGGTGCTGGTGTGCGTGGTCGCCTCGAATGTGGAGTTTGTGGTGGTTGGTTTCTTCAGAATGGTAGGGTCGTCCTTGTTGATGTTGCCCGCATATTTCACGAGATCCTCCGCATGGCCGGTCTCCGCGGTGATGACGACATCGGTGAATTCAGTGCCTTTATCCTCGCATTCCATGGCCATATCGGGGTCACCGTGGACGGTGATGATGTCGCTTGGCCCTGCAAGCTTCATCATGTTGTAGGCGTAGTGAGGGGCCGCCATAAATTTGGCGAATGTTTGGCGCCCCAGGACGCAGTGGTAGGGGCTGCGGAAGTTCACCAGGTCGAACTCGATCCGCTCGGTGCGGTAGTTTGCTGGTGTGCCGAAGGTGACCGGCAATGTCACTTTTCCAATCGGGTACGCCTTCCGACCGGGGACGATACCGTGGAAGGTTGTTAGGGTCAGCTTGATTGCCGATTCCGGGAGTTGGAGACTTTTAAACGTGTCCAGATACATGATGTTGATGGAGCTCCCGCCGTCCATCAGTGTCTTGGGCAGCCAATAGTCGTCCACTTTGGGCCTGACCACCAGGGCGACTCACCCTGGGTACTCGATTTTTGGTGTGTGGTCCTGGCGACTCCAGGTGATGCTCTGCTCGGACCAGTTGAGGAAGCGTGGGATATCAAACTGTGTCACCGCATTGACGGCGACTGCACGGGCGAGCACCTTCCTCTCGCACTTGGTGTCGAGCCTGGTGAAGGTGTGTAGCGAGCCGCCGGCGTTTCTGTTGTCCCGAGGTGGGTTGTTGTTGGGGTCCTCCCTTGCTCGCCTTGCCTTTTCGATCTCTTTGAGAGAGTGACAGTCTGCAGTGGTGTGGGTGGCGGGTTTCCCCTCCCTGCTGTGGTAGATGCAGGGCTGGTTGAGCAGGGCAGCAGGGTCGAATTTCAGCCTCGCTGCGTTGTTGGCACGGTAATTTCTGCTGTCGCGGTAGTTTCCTCCGTCGCGGTGGTAGTTCTTGGAGTCGCGTTGGCCATAGTCAGCGTTGGCCACGAAGTCAACTCGCCCATCCATGCGGCGCTTTCCAGTGATGCGAGTGTTGTTGTATCGCATGTCGCGCTGTCGTCCATTGTCGTGGCCGCTGGTGCGATGTCTTCCTCCTGACTCGTCGTCAGAGTCCTGGTTTGGGTCTTCCTCCACGTAACGCTTGGCAATCTCGAGGAGGTCGGGGATGTTGTCGAGCGTCCAGTAGACCCTCTTGATCTTAGCGACTAGAGATTCGTACCGGCACGCGTTCTTGAAACAATGTATCGCCGTGTCCGGGTGGATGCCGGAGGTATTGATCCACAGTTCCTGCCACCTTTGAATCCAGTGGCGGGTCGACTCGCGTTGTTCCTCGATGGTGGTGGCATGGGTGTAGGAGCCCTCGAAGTGCCTGACGAAGGCATCCCGCATTTCTTCCCAGGAGTCGATGCTGTCGGCGGGAAGAGTGTTGATCCATTATCGGGTCGCACCCTCCATCATCAGGGGGAGGTAGCGAGCGGCTAGCAGGTCGGTGTGGCCGGCGATTCCCATCGCCATGAGGTATGTGTCCAGCCAGACCGCTGGATCGTACGTCAGGTCGTACTTTTCGATCTCTTTGGGCGCCTTGAAATTGGCGGGATACTTTTCCCCTCGGATCATGGGTCCGAAGCATTGGGGGCCGACTCGGCTGAGCGAGCCCCTGGGTTCGGGATCGCCCCGGTTATTGATGGTGTGCCTCAAGTCGTTGGGCTGGCGCGCCCACCAAGCCTGGTAGTTGACGATGTGCGTGCGGGTGTTGATGGGCTGCCCGTTGGTGGCGACCGTGTTGTTCACCGGTCGCGGCTTGTTGGTGGAGAGCGCAGGGTTGGTGGCCCGTGGCTGGGTCGCCAGGGGCTACGGTGGTGGGCAGGTCACGGCGTTGGCGACGGTGGGGTGACCACTTAAGGCTGCCCTGCTTGCCGAGGAGCGGGAATACATCCGCCCCCGCGGGTCGACTCCCGCGGCTTGCTGCTCGACGGCCCTAGCGAGTAGGGCCTTGACGTACTGGATCTGTAGCATGCCCTCTCCCTGGACGTTGAGGTTGGTGACTGCCGCGTCGGCCACGACGACGTTGTCCATCGGGGTGGAGTAGAGTGGGAGCCCGTTAGCGTCGCTGGCCTGTGGCGAGATTATGATTCGCGGCTGGTCCGGCGGGGGTGCGCGATTGATGGGTGGTGGAGGGGCCCCAGTCGCTGGTGCGCCGGGTGGTGGTCGACTGCTGCCACCTGGTGGTGCATTTTCGCAGTATTCGCGCTCCATCGCACGTGCGGGGTCGCTCTCGTCGTTGAAGTTTAGGACACGACCTTGGACGTGGGAGTTTAGGCGGGTCCTGATGCGGCGCTGGTGGTAGAGCGACAGCTCCTGCGCCGTCGCCCGCTCGAGGCGGAATTTCTCGCGCTCGGCTATCTCCTTGCGCGTCGCCTCCTCCAATCACTGGCGGGCTTCTTGCACCTCCGTGGCCGTGGCGGTTGGCGGGATCGGCGTGGAGAATGGATCTGGTGGGACGGCCGTGCTGCCCGTGACGACCCACAAGTATAGGGGGTGTATCGCAGTATTTTCGAGGGAAGTGAAACCCAATTTATTGATTCGACACAAGGGGAGCCAAAGAATATTTATAAGCCTTAACAACTGAGCTGTCAATTCAGCTGCACCTAGAAACAATCTTTCTCACAGCAGTTTATCAGTAGCAACAGTTTTGTAGTAGGAATAGTAAAGTAACAGAAGTAGTAAAGTAAAGACAGTAGTAACAATAGCAGTAAACAATAGGATTCGAGTGCGGTAGGCATAGGGATGGATGGACGGGTGTTGCATGGACAAGACAATTCACATAGCAATCAGAACATAGGGCAATTGCTAATAAATAAGATAAAACGTCCAAGTACTTGATAATCCTAGGCATGTGTTCCATATATAGTCATACATGCTTGCAATGAGAACTTGCACAACATCTTTTGTCCTGCCAACCCATTTGCAGCGGGGCCTCGAGGGAACTATTGGCAATTAAGGTGCTCCTTTTAATAGAGCACCAGAGCAAAGCATTAACACTCCGTGAACACATGTAATCCTCACATCAAAGCCATTCCCTCCGGTTATCCCGATTTCTGTCACTTCAGGGCCATTGGTTCCGGACAACAATGTGTGTATACAACTTGCAGGTAAGACCATAAATAATACTATCATAATGAATCAATAACATGTTCAGATCTGAAATCATGGCACTCGAGCCCTAGTGACAAGCATTAAGCATAACAAGTCGCAACAAAGTCAAAAAGCACTAATAGAAGATACTAGGTGTAACTACCTCGGACCCTACGCTCTAAGTTCAAGCCTGGATGAAATGGAAGTGGTTAAAATAGTACAGTGGGGGCCTAGGGGCCACCCACGTGTAGACCCGTCGGCCGTCCTAACCACTTCCAAGACATCAGGACAAGAGCGAGCGGCGTAGGCAACATGTGAAGAGATCAAATACATACACAAGTGAGTATGTATGCAAGCTACCATACAATAGTTCTCAGAGCCATTCCATCTAAAAGAAATAGAAATATTGCAACGCCATCCGGCAAGATCCAAATATCCTAGATAGAGATAATAGTTTAGGATAGCTCCTCATACATCAACCATCAGAGTATCAGGCGGAAGCGGAAAACAAGATCCGACTACGGATAAGAAGCAAATTGGCATAAGATGCCACATAAATAAACACATCCCGCCCATAGATCTCGTGGATCCCCATCCCCGGAATCTCTACACCGAGTGATCGTTGCCAACATCATCTGTCTCCTCCACCCAGTATCCATCTTGCGAGTACACCTGTTCATCTGAATCAAACAATTTATCATGTGAGACCCTAGGGGTACTCAGCAAGTCTTTATGCCTCTAAAGGGGACATATACCTGGGGTGACGCAATTGCAGCAAAAGATAATAACTAACAAGTCTATAGATACTCGCTAACCATCCGTCTAACCATTGATAGACGGATGTCCGTTAATTAGTAACAATAGTTATAATAGTATAAAGTAACAGATCCATCCTCCTTCTCGCGTACCAACGAGAAAATGGACGAACAACCCATCCGTTGGCAGTTTTATTAACCATTCCATGAGTATTGCACTATTCACTAGTCAGGTATTTAGTCAAATTAAAAGCGGTACTTTAGTTATACTTGTCTATGATCGAGAAATTGTGCTCCAAGTCGTCCATAACCGCGGACACGGCTTTCAGAAAGATTTACCCTGCACGGGTGCACAAATAGCAACACACACTCGATCAACCTTGGAAAAACCAAATCAAAACCCAACGAGGCATTCACGACAAAGCGATCACAGGATTCAGAAATATTTCAGGGGGCCACCCCATTAAGCTACCCGCAACGAAGTTGGCCGGCTCTGAGACGGACCCAAGGTTTGCGTCAATGGCTGTAAACGACTGGGAACCCGAAAGTGTGTCTGGGCTTGTCGATACCGCGAAAACACTCCGCATCCAAAACAGTACCGGTGCTCCACGCACAATCTTAAATAAAACAGTAAAACATGGCATAAGTAAAGGATAGCAACAAAGCCCCAAACTACTTTGTGGCCCCAAGAAATAGAAATGAATCAAGCTCTGGCTCAGGGGGGTCCACGGCCTCCCGGATGTGGATAGTGCGAATAGTCAAGGAACAGGAATCAAGTACTCGGGGTCCTACGGGACACAAGTGAGCATGAAAAACCAAATAACAGATATTGCTCACCGGTGCCTCTTTCATTAGTTATCCCATTACTACTCAGGTTAAATTGTTTAGGTACCTCGTTATCCATCAGACACTCACATACCCTACACATGCTGTTCTACGACTCGCATGGCTCAAACAACTCCTGTAGTAATGGCTCATGGGATGGAGGAACAAGCTTGGTGGGTTGAAAATAAAGGCTATGCAGTACTTGGGATTCAATTTAATGCAATCGCGACTCAATGATGCAAGAATAAGATAGAGGCAATAGGTACTATATGTATGCAAGCATGTGGTAGTGCTTGCCTGGCAGCTTAGTTGAAGCGAGAGACGGATCTGGGTAGTACTCACAGGATTCACGATATTTCCCACCTGGCGTCTATTCGAAGAAGAACCAAACAAACAAGGACCAACATAAATAAAGTGCACAAGCATATGAATAAAATGCGACAAGCAAACAAGCATGCCATGATGAATGATGCACAATTTACATGACAATAATGTAGCATGGCATGGGTGAGGTGTGGGGTGCATGAATAAAGCATTTTATTGAGTTTTAGTCATGTTTTGCTCCCAATAAGTTGCTGTATACTTAATATTTGTATGATGCATGCTGCAATTCAGAACATGGAATGCATAGCTAGAACGGGCTCGTCGCGCTGATCGATTTAGACATATTATTTGTCGAATTTGGAGTTGTAGAATTAAAGTTATTAATTAATTAAGAAAAGACATTTTTATTGCATTTTAATAATTTCGAAAATTTAAATTAGTCAAACATTAATTTGGATGGCAGATTTGAAATCCTCACCTTTTTTCTGATTCAAAAATATATATTATTTGTATTATTTGGAATTATAAATTAAAAGTTATTAATCTCCAGTTTTAAAATCAGATTAAACATTTTCTGGAATTATTTTATTAAAACAGATAAACCAGAAACCTTTTCTAGCCAGCCAAACCTAGCCACAGTCGCTGACAACTAGGCCCAACGCTGACTGGGCGAAACGGCATGGCAAAAACCTTTTTGCACCACGAGTGTAGCCACCGGTGATGCAGTGGGACCGATGGTAGGCGGAGCAGTGCTAGCGGGTTTTTCTCACCGCGAGTTCTTCTAGCCCACGAGACAGACAGGTGGGGCCTGAGGCTTCGCAGGCCCACACGCCAGTGGGTGAGTGAGAGGCTGCGACGCGGCACAACGGGGGACTGCGGGTTGAGACTAAAGAACCGCGAGCGCCTTTCTGTAAACTACCACAGACAGACATGTGGGCCCGGAAGGAGCGCGGGTTAAGCAGCAAAAGGTTTGGGGGGGTTATCTGAAAGAATGCCCCATGGTACTGTTTCTCTTCCTCTGAATCAACTGACGACAGGTCGGTGCGTGACGAAGGAACGGCCTTGGGGTTGAACCAACGACACAGGAGCGCGGCGTGGGGCGGAAGCCACTGCAGCTGGGAGGGGTTGGTGTTAGGGAACGGCGGTGCGGCTAGGTAAGCCCCTACACGGCGCGACGACAAGCAGTAGCACGCGCACGCCGGCGCACAGAGGTCGCTCGACGAAACGTCCGGCGAGAACAGGAAGCCAAGGCGAGAGGGGAGGTGTCTGGTAGGTAGGGTGGCTCACCGCGAGCCTGTCGGAGGGGTTGGATCGGGCCGGGGAGCGACAGATCAGCGACGGCGCAGACGGCCGGCGACTAGGGTTTCGTCGGTGTGCGTCGGCGTTCAGAGGCTACCGGGCCTCCTCCTCCTCGCTGCAGAGCACAGGGGCGACGCAGGGGAGCCCGTGGCCTTCCTCGACAATCTTACACCACGCCCGCCTCCTCCTAATGGCTAGGGCGAGACGACACCGACGGTGGTCGCCGGAGATGGAAGAGGGAGGGTGGAAGTAGGTGGGGAAGAAGAGGGGGAAGGGCAGTGCCCTGGGTAGATCTGGGGGAAGCCACACGGGGCAGGGGAGGGGTAGATAAGGACAGAGGGGAGAGGTAGATGCCGTGGGTCTCGGGTGGAGAAAAAGGTGCCTCAACCACCTTTCTCCTTCTCTCTCACATGCTCGGCCAGGCACAGCAGGGGCGAGGGGCTGCAACTGGGGCCAGCGGAGGAACTGGGAGGTGGGTCTGGCTCGGGGGGGCCTTGTGGCAGAGAGAAAGAGAGAGGAGGGAGACTCGGGGTGGCATGGAGCTAGGGTTGGGCTCGGGTTAGGTTAGGGTTGAGAGGATAGATGGCATGGGTTAGGTCGAGCCAGGGGTAGGCTAGGGCTGGGGTGGTGCCTCGGCATGGTGAGGTAGAGCAAGGGGTGGCTCGGCAAGGGTTAGGGTAGAGGTTATCAGGGTTAGGGTTTTGCACATGAACAAGTGTATGGGTAGTGTGAGATGGAGGTGAGGGGTGAGGTTTGTGATGCACAAGGCAAGGAACTAAGACCAAGATGATGAGGGTTGAGAGAAAAGGGGAGCTCACAAAAGAAAAAATATTCAATCCAAACAAAGAAAACCAAAGGAGAACAAGATGGTGGTGTCTTGCATGGCCCATGCATAAGTAATAAATGCCATGTTTATTTTGTTAAAACAATAATAAGGTCTCATGGCAGTTATTCACATGCATTCCAAAATTATGGACCTAATGCCAAGCTAAATGAATTGAAAAAGGATGTTCCATGTGGAGTAGATGGAGATGGTCATATTTGAATATACTTAGGACATGCTAGTGTGTATATTCCACCAGGTGCATAACATCCTCAAGAATATTCCAACATGAGCAAAGATTCCAAAACCATCCATATGGAGGCTAGAAAAAGGGTACCACTCACATAGCATGCCAAGGTGGCTCCACATATCAATGATGTGAAAACAACATGGTGCTAGTGTGGGAGCATGTGGAATAGAAGTGGATCCATCCCAACCCATATGAGCTAGAGGTGAACCAAATAAGATGCAAAGCTCACATATAGTTGGATGGTGGAATTATGGGGTGGTGACAAAGAAAGGTGGTGGAGTTAATAAAAGATATGCCCCCAACTCCACTTGGGCATCAAGCATTTATCAAGAACCAACTACAATATATCAAGAGGCAAATACAATTAATAATGCATATGAGATAAGAACCAAAAGAAAAAGGGTTTTATATGATGCTCAAATGCAAGGTGGCATGATGACATGAGCATGAATAATTATGATGCAACAATTATATGTAGGAAGTAGCAATTATATTACTAGACCATGTAGCATTACATATGTTAGACAGATGGGATGCTACACTAGGCACCATGCCCTAACAATCTGATGCCATTACATGATAGATCTCATCCCATCCCTACCATCCCCATAGCCTACATCGGGGGATTACTCACTCATAGATGGGGGAAACATGGATGGTCGATGGAGAAGCGATGGTGATGATGATGGCCATGATCTCCTCCAATTCCCCATCCCGGCAGGGTGCCAGAACGGAGTTTCTGGTGCTGTTTCGTGGAATCTGGTGGTGGCGGAGGAGCGGAACTCCTTCTAGAAAAACGTCGAACCCCCTAGGTTTTTAGGTCAGGAGGCAACTTATAGGCGAAGAGGGAGGCCGAGGGGGTGCCTAGGGCGGCCAGATCACCCCCTGGCACGGCCAGGCCTAGCCATGGCCCGGTGGTGGTCGGGCCCCCCCCTCTATCTCATATTCTGGCTCCGGGAGTCTTTTGGTAAAATAGGATTTTTGGCTTTTGTCCCGTCCAATTCCGAGAATATTCATTTTCTAACTTTCCTGGAACCAAAAACAGCAGAAAACAGGCAGCTGGCACTGTGGCTCTTGTTAATTGGTTAGTCCAAGAAATCATATGAAAAGTACTCCAAAGTGTGGACAAAACACAAGAAAGTAGATAAAACCAAGCATGGAACATCAAAAATTATAGATACATTTGAAATTTATCAACATCCCCAAGCTTAACTCCTGCTCGTCCTCGAGTAGGTAGGTGATAAAAAGAAAGAATAATTTTTGAGGTGACATGCACCATCATAAACTTGATCAAAGTATTTGTAAAACATTCAAAGCTGGGATCATAGTACTTCAATCATAACATGAAAGACAAAGTTCTAGCAATAAGACAAAGAAACTATGTTGCAAAATGAAAAGGCACAAACAAAAGATTCATAAATAACAATGCTTTGCAAGACGTTTGTTTGTTTCACATAAAGAAAACATAGCATAATGGCATTCAGCTTGTCCCTCATAGAGTAGCAAATGTAAATGCATAGGACACCTTCAAAGTTCATAAGAGTGACTAGATACAAATAGTTTAAAACAAGCAATATCAAGGTATGCATCAATCAACAAGTCTTGGGACAATGCACATAGAACTAAGAATGGCCACTATGCTCTCAAAGTAGGTGCATAAAGAAAGAAGGTGGAGACTCAATATATAAGTGGAAGAAGGGCCTTCATAGAAGGAAGTAGGGATTCAAGTCTCATAAAGAGCTTCCAAGAATTATGGTACTTAATAGATTTCAGCTCTCACTGCCCCTATCATAAGCATCTTGAAGTGATTAAGGTTGAAGTGAACAAACTATGGTGTATATGCTTGACGAAGTATAAGTTAGAAATCTCATGTCCCTTGAATACGAGGGCCGCTCCTCATGCTACTCAAGTTTAGTCACCGGTAAGTTCTTGTCATCGTAAGTACATGTGTATCATAGAGAACCGCCAACGGGGTACCCCTTGCCCGATGATACGGAACAATCCCCATATCAAAATGACAAGGCAAGCAGACAACGAGCATCTCAGCAATCTTCTTATTTACCATGGGAATATGGTGCTTTTTTCTCTCTTTCCTCTTTTCATAATCTCTTTTTTTTTCTTTTTCTCTTTTTTTCTCAATATAGGACTATCTTTTTTATAAGAAGAATGCTTCATAGACAGCTCATTATAGTTACGCTACAGGTTTCCACCATGTCAGCATGGATTAGACCAGCGGCCCAGGCATTTCTCTAACACATATACATAACTCCATGGACTTATAAGCTCCCCTTTCATTTCACACCGACGACATCCACAGACAAAAGAGCATGATATCAACTAGGTACAAAGTACCAGTGCAATGTTGAAAGCGTTCCCCATGACAGCATGGTTCTGCTAATCCCCAACAAATAAGTGCAAGCATATACACCATAAACAACACAATGGTTCAAGTTTATTAAGGGCAAGAAAAGTAAAGTGTGCCATCAAGTTCGTGAGAGCTTTAATCACTAGTTTTCTCATAACAAGTTTAATTTGGAAGGTAAACAAAAATATGAATATACTTGGAATAGCATATGCTAGTAGGTAGGTATGGTGGACTCTTTGGAATAACTTGCTTTAGGGAGTTGGATGCATGAGTGGAACTCATACTTGGTTGTGGAGGCTAGCAAAAGACTGGGAGCGACAAACTAGGAGAGCAATAATGGCCATAATCATGCAGAGCAACAAAATATCATTGATCAAAGCATAAAGTGATACTACAAGTTGAAAACTAAAGGATCATAAAGGCTTATGGTGACTTGGGATAGTCATAACATGGTGTGAGCATGCGCCAAGTCAACCCAAATAAAGCATCAAAGGAGAATACCACTATACTATGCTTTAATATGCTAAAACAACGCATCATTCATCCAAGGCACATTAAGCAATCTCAATTGTTTATAACAAGTCATGCTACAACAAAGAATACTAAGCATAAAGCCAAAACAATATCAAGCATGGCATGACAAAGCATAGGCTACAGTCAAAAACAAGCTCTCTTTACCACTTAAGCATGAATTTTCCTACTCTTTTCCAAACCAAACCAAACTATTTGAAAACCAATGTATGAAAGAGGAGGTCCAACCAATTTATTAAGCAAACTAAGAAAACCAAGCAAACGAAAAACCAAAATGAAAACGAAAAAGAAGACGCTCCAAGAACAACACAACTGTGCATGAAACAATAAAAATAAAGTGTTTGGAAGAAACCTGGGATTTTTACTGATGAAGAGGGGGATGCCTTGGGCATCCCCAAGCTTTGACGCTTGTACTTCTTGGATATTTCTTGGGGTGACACGCGTGGAATCCTCAAGCTTGAGCTTTAGTCCATCCTTCATCTCATTACTCATTCCTTTCATACACCTGAAATTTTTCCTTCATACAAAACTTCACACAATCTTTATTAGCAACATTAGTGCACTCAAGATAATAAGTCTTTAGGTTCAGTTACAACTCCAATAAAAATTCCATTAAAACACAAGCTACTGTACCACTTCCCTCAAAAATCTCAATTCCCCAAAAGAACTTAAAAAGGAACCAACAAGAAGCAAATGCAAATAATGGCAGAAATCTGTCAAAACAGACCAGCAGGTGAAGACAAATTTTTTCGAAGACCTTATGTTGCTCAAATCGAAAAGTTTTGAACTAACGAAAGTTAGATAACAACCTGGGGCAGAAGCACAAAAATTCACGCTCCAAAAGGACGTACAAAGATTTTACACGAATTTTTACGGTGAAGCATAGAAATGTGTTTCAGGACAGCAAGTTTTCCAATCATTACTTCTTTCTCATTAGAGGTTACTCTTGGCGCAAAAAAGCAAATAAAAAGGATAAGGAGCGGTTATTACTGAAGTAGTAACTTCCAAGACTCATCTAAAACTTTTGGGTTATCTCCCAATAAGTACTTTTCTTTAACGCCTTTAAGTTAGGCATGATAGTTTGAGAGGATGCTTACATTAGAAATATGAATTGAAGTAAAAGAGAGCATCTAGAAGCAAATTCAAAACACATTTAAGTCTAACCCACTTCCTATGCATAGAAATCTTGTATGCAAATAAATTCACAAGGAACAAAGTGACAGGCATAGGAAGATAAAACAAGAGTAACTTCAAAACTTTCAGCACATAGAGAGGTGTTTCAATACCATGAAAACTTCTACAACCATATTTTCCTCTCTCATAATAATTTTCAGTAGCCTCATGAATAAACTCAACAATATAACTATAACATAAAGCATGCTTTTCATGATCTACAAACACATCATTTTTATCAAGCTCAAAAATAGTGGGATTAAAACCTTCAATCCCACTTTTAACAATTCTGTAACAAGATGGCTGATCATTCAATATAGGACCATCGTCTAGAGCTTTATCATAAACATTTTCTAAGAAAAACTCTTTAATACCATGCAAATCAAAGTTAAGCACAAATAAAGAATTATCATAGATAACATGAGCATAACATTCTTCCTTCTTTGGTAAGTTTGGGGGACAATCAAATAATGTAAGGGATAAAGAGTCACTCTCATTAGAAGGTAGGCATGGGTAGCTAATCCATTCTTCCTCCTTTTGTTCATCACTCTCCTCCTCTTTTTCATCTAATGAGCTTTTAGGCTCATCAATTTCTTCTTCCATAGGATCCTGCAAGGCATTAGTCTCTTCCATTTGTGGAAAGCATCTATTAATATATTCGAGAATATAGCCATTTTCTTCCTTGTAATTATCAAAGAAAAATCTAAGTATATCATAAACCTCATATTTATAAGGTGAATCATCAATATTTTCAAGCAAACTAGCAAGTTCAAATGCACCCTTCCAAGCTATAAATTCTTCAATTTGTTCCACATCATAAAAGTCATAATTTCCTTTAACATAAGAAGATATGGTAACATTATCATTATACTCACATTGAAAAGGGAGGTGTTTATACCTCTTATAGCAACAAGATTTATCAAAGCAATAAGTAACATTACAAGTAGAGCACACGTTTCTAGCAATGGTATGCAATTTATCAATTTGTTCCCGTAAGTGTTTCCCTTTTTGTGACAAGCGGTGTTCTTTATAATAATATTTTTGATCTTCCGTGAACCCACCTTGCCAATAAGATTCAGTTTCAAAGAAAACAACCATTGATAGAAAGCATAATAAAGCAAGACAATAACAGACCAACGAAAATAACAACTAGAGTAGGAACTAATTTGTTTGGTATTTTTTATAAAGAAACAAGCAAACAAGGCGGAAATAAACTAAGCTTGAACAATAGTGATTCCAAGTGGACTTGATAAATAAAGCTGTGCTCCCCGGCAACGGCGTCAGAAAATGTCTTGATGACCCACAAGTATAGGGGGTGTATCGCAGTATTTCCGAGGGAAGTGAAACCCAATTTATTGATTAGACACAAGGGGAGCCAAAGAATATCTATAAGCCTTAACAAATGAGTTGTCAATTTAGATGCACCTGGAAACAATCTTGCTCACATCAGTTTATCAGTAGCAACAGTTTTGTAGTAGGAATAGTAAAGTAACAACAGTAGTAAAGTAAAGACAGTAGTAACAATAGCAGCAAACAATAGGATTCGAGTGTGGTAGGCATAGGGATGGATGGACGGGCGTTGCATGGACAAGACAATTCACATAGCAATCAGAACATAGGGCAATTGCTGATAAATAAGATAAAGCATCCAAGTACTTGATAATCCTAGGCATGTGTTCCATATATAGTCATACGTGCTCGCAATGAGAACTTGCACAACATCTTTTGTCCTGCCAGCCCGTTTGCAGCGGGGCCTCAAGGGAACTACTGGCAATTAAGGTGCTCCTTTTAATAGAGCACCGGAGAAAAGCATTAACACTCCGTGAACACATGTAATCCTCACATCAAAGCCATTCCCTCCGGTTATCCCGATTTCTGTCACTTCAGGGCCATTGGTTCCGGACAACAACGTGTGTATACAACTTGCAGGTAAGACCATAAATAATACTATCATAATGAATCAATAACATGTTCAGATCTGAAATCATGGCACTCGGGCCCTAGTGAGAAGCATTAAGCATAACAAGTCGCAACAAAGTCAAAAAGCACTAATAGAAGATACTAGGCACCATGCCCTAACAATGTGATGCCATTACATGAATGATCTCATCCAATCCCTACCATCCCCATAGCCTACAACAGGGGATTACTCACTCATAGATGGGGGAAACATGGATGGTCGATGGAGAAGTGATGGTGATGATGATGGAAATGATCTCCTCCAATTCCCCGTCCTGGCAGGGTGCTAGAACGGAGTTTCTGATGCTGTTTCGTGGAATCTGGTGGTGGCGGCGGAGCGGAACTCCTTCTGGAAAAACGTCGACCCCCCTAGATTTTTAGGTCAGGAGGCAACTTATAAGCGAAGAGGGAGGCCGAGGGGGTGCCTGGGGCGGCCAGACCACCCCTTGGCGTGGCCAGGTGGTGTGGCTGGGCCCCAGCCCCAGTCCGTCTCATATTCTGGCTCCAGGAGTCTTCTGCTAAAATAGGATTTTTGGATTTTGTCCCGTCCAATTTCGAGAATCTGACTTTCCTGGAACCAAAAACAGTAGAAAACAGGCAGCTGGCACTGTGGCTCTTGTTAATAGGTTAGTCCAAGAAATCATATGAAAAGTACTCCAAAGTGTGGACAAAACATAAGAAAGTAGATAAGACTAAGCATGGAACATCAAAAATTATAGATACATTTGCAATGTATCAGCCCGCCATGTAGATCGCGTTGAAGCGATTGTATCTGGCGCGGAAGTCCTCGGGGGACTCCGAGCCGGAATCAGAATCGAAGATCCCGAGGATGGGGGAGTCTTCGAAGTCCTTAGGGTTGGAGACCCGCGTGATGGAGTCTTCCCGTGATGCCACGGTGATAGATCCGTCGACCGAGGCAGGGGTCGTGGAGTCGGCATCGTCATTTAGGGCTGCGTCTTCCGCGGAGCTGTTGGTCTTGGCCGTGTTGCTGGCGGCGGAGTCGTACTCGGTGACAAGGCTCCTGATGGAGCAGACCTGCTCCTCCGAGAGCAGATCATGGTGCGGCGGCGATCCGCCAACGATCACCGTCGCTGCTGGGTCGACCGTGCCGGTGAAGCCGACAAAGAGGTTGATGGAGCCGACCGGCATTATCGCGCTGTGGGTGATCGGGTGCAACGCCGAGATGTAGCTGCTGGGCGATCATGCGGCCGGTGGCGAACGGTCGATCAATCGGCGAGTAGGGTCTCGCCATAGAACTCAGGCCAGTCCGGCTAGGCCCCACGGTGGGCGCCACTGTCGTGGAAATGGCCACGGCAGTCGCTGCAGTAGGCAGCGATTGATTGAATCGAGGGTGAGAGCTTGCGGCCATCTGCGGTGCTAGATGGGGGCGGATGCACATGGATTTATCCAGGTTCGGCCCCCCGAAGGGTAAAGACCTACTCCTAATAGATTGGATTAGTAGAGAGCGAGTTACAATGGCGGCGAGCTCGGCGTCTAAGCAGCGAGTCGCTTGAAGGGGTGTATGATGGAACGTAAGTTCTCAGGATACCCTAGGGCTGGGCCGCTTGAAGCCCAAACGATCGACCACCTGATGGAAATCGTGAATCGGTGGGCTGACGGAGAAGACTCGGTGAAGAACCGTACCTACTCCGACAATGACGACGATCTCGGGCGCAGATGCGACCGCCGAGGCAAACGTCGAATGCGAGTCTATGACGACCGCGATGAGGTCAATGTGGTCGCAGCCGGCTACGCCGACAAACGCGACGACAACCACAACATCAGATAATGCGACAACAAAAAAACCGTGCAGGTGTGGCAACGCCACACTCGCGACGAGGCACCCGCAACATCTATCGAGGACAAACTGTCCGGGCCATGCAACATGCACTTCTACATCGACAAGCACGATGGCAATAAGAAATCCAGCCACTTTCTCAAGGACTGCCGCGAGTTCCTCAAACTCCACGAGGGCCTGGCCCGGATGAATCGTGACGCAGTCAACAGGGGCTATGGAGCCGCCCCAGGCGCTGTGGCACATGGAGCTCCTCCACCACCGTCCGGACCACCGCCACCCGCGGCCGCGCCGATCCAGCATCACGGAGGCGAACCATACCCACGATCCATGGGCAACATGGGGATGATCCAAAAAGGGCGTCCCTCAAATTGAGTGAAGAAGGCCATCACTCGCCAAGTCAACTTGGCGATAAACTCTCCACCTTCCACCACTGAGTACCTCAGTGAAAGCGACTCCTGCATCACCTTCGACTGGCGCGACCACCCGCGCCAAGTTCCTCGTCCAGGCCACTGTCCCCTCGTACTCGAGGCGCAGATTGGGGGTTTCGACATGAGTCGCGTCTTCATGGATGGCGGCAGCGGCATTAACCTCATGTTCGTGAGTACCTTGTGTGCGATGAGGATCCCTCTGACGTGTATGGAAGTTTTAGACACGACATTCCACGACATCATCCCAGGAAAGGGCATATATCCCCTGGGCAAAATCAATCTCGACATCATCTTCGGCACGCCGCAAAACTTTTGGTGAGAGCGCATCGACTTTGCAGTCGTCGACTGGCCTTCACAATACCACTGCATCCTCGGACATGTCGCGTTCGCAAGGTTCATGGCAGTGCCGCACTACGCCTACCTACAGATGAAAATGCCAGGCCCAAACGGCGTAATCACAATCAGCTGCAACTTCGAGAGGTCCGATAGCTGCGACAGGGAATTCAATAGAATCTCCCAATCCTTCGGCATGCAGGAGGAACTCGCAAGATTAAAGGAGTCGACAGACAACAGTCTGCCTCCCTTGATCATGCCAAGTTCAGCCGATCTGTCCTTTGACTCATCGGTGCACACGAAGAAAGTCCAGGTCCACCCAACGGACCCGACCAAGACGGCCCTCATCGCCAACAACTTGAGTTCCACATAGGAACTCGCACTCGTTGAATTCCTCCGTGAGCACTGGGAGATTTTGCCTGGTGTCCAATGGACATGCCAGGAGTCCCCAGGGAATTTGCTGAGCACTCACTAAACATAAATCCAGACGCAAGGCTAGTCAAACTGACAATTCGGCAACTGTCTGAACCAAGAGCAAAAGCAGTCAGAATGGAGATCAACAGACTCCTCGACGCAAAATTCATAGGCGAGATCAAGGAAAGCACTTGGCTCGCTAACATAGTGCTTGTGCCCAAAAAAGAGACGGATATCCTGCGGATGTGCGTGGACTTCACCTCCTTGAATAAGCACTGCCCAAAGGATCACTTCCCGCTGCCATGAATCGACCAAATCATCGACTCCACCGTGGGATGTGAGCGTCTCTGCTTCCTCGATGCCTACTCAGGCTACAATAAGATTCAAATGAAGGAGGAAGACCAAGAGAAAATGGCGTTTACAACACCCTTTGGTGTGTTCTTCTACAACACAATGCCCTTCGGGCTAAAAAACAAGGAGCCACCTATCAGCGGTGCACGCATGCCTGCCTCAAGAATCAACTTGGCCGCAACATCCAAGTCTACATTCATGACATCGTCATCAAAACAAAAGAGGAAGCCTCGCTAATCGACGATCTACGCGAGACCTTCGCCAACCTCGACCACTACCGGATCAAGCTCAATCCGGACAAATGCGCCTTCGGTGTACCATCTGGGAAATTACTCGGGTATCTCATCTCCGCGAGAGGGATCGAAGCAAACCCGAAGAAAATAAAGGCCATACTAGCCATGGAGAAGCCAAAGAACGTAAGAGGCGTCCAGCAGGTGGCTGGGCGAATCGCGGAGCTCAGCCGATTCATCCGTTGAATGGGCGAAAAGGCACTACCCTTCTACCAACTTCTCCGCAAAATTGACAAATTCGAGTGGACAGACGAGGCGCAAGAAGCATTCGAGGACCTCAAGCGTTTACTGTCCACCTCGCCGATACTAGTGACTCCACGCGAAAAAGAGCCGCTGTTGCTCTACATCTCCGCCACCAACCAGGTGGTCAGCATGGTGCTTGTGGTGGAACAAGCAGAAGAAAACAAGGTCCACGGGGTCCAGCGCCCAGTCTTCTACCTTAGCGAGGTGCTCACGCCAACAAAATAGCGGTTCCCGCATTACTAGAAGTTGGCGTACGACGTCTTCATGACAGCCACGCGACTGCACCACTACTTCAAGGAGCACTCAATCGCGGTGGTCAATGATGCCCCGCTCGGACACATCCTCAATAACCCTGATGCCACTGGGCGAGTCACGCTTTGGGGAATCGAACTATCTCCACGAGACATCACATACGAAAAACACGAGGCGATCAAGTCGCAAGTCCTCCCTGATTTCCTCGTGCACTGGATGGAGAACCAACTCCCCGAAAAGCCAGATATGTCCTACCTCTGGACAATGCATTTCGCTGGGTCCAAACGAAAAGACAGAGCTGGCGCAGGTGTCATAATGACATCGCCCCAGGGAGACAAGATGAAATACATTGTGCGAATGCAGTTCACTGCCTCCAACAATGAAGCTGAATACGAGGCTCTAATCCATGGGATGCGGATGGCGAAAGCCTGTGGCGCCAAGAGGCTCATCATCTACGGCGACTCCAAACTGGTGGTCAACCAAACGATGCACGAGTGCGACGCACTGAGTGACACACATGATCGCCTATTGCGACCTCTACGACACACTCGAAGGGGACTTCGACGGCTATGAGCTGCGGCACGTCGGTCACGAAAGTAACGAAGAGGTGTTCACACTCGCCAACATTGGCTCCACCTGCGCCCCCATACCACCTAGGGTATTTCTCGAGCGCATCTGCGAATGCTCCATCAAGCCAAAGGCTCTAGAGAAGAAAGCAAGCAAGTCAACGGACTCGGGGACTATGCCACCCAATGAGATAATGGCACTCGATGACCTGGAGCTTGATACAGGACTCGAAGGACCAATGGGCGTCATGATGATCGAGCCATCTTGGACACAACCCTACATCACATATCTACTCAGCAAGAGGCTGCCAGACGATCCGACTGACGCACGACACATCGCGCGATGGTCCAAGGCATTCGGCCTCATCAACGGCGAAATGTACAAGCGTAGCATCACAGGAGTACTCCAACGGTGCATCTCCAATAGGGACGGAAGGGCCGTCCTCCTCTACATCCACGAAGGCACCTGCGGGCACCATGCCGGCAGTCACGCCCTCGTCGCTAAAGCTCTGCGAGCTAGATTCTCCTAGCCCATGGCCATGCGCGACGCCAAGGACATCCTCCAGCGCTACAACGCTTGCTAGCGATTCACGGACAAACCTCACGCACCTAGCATGGAACTCCATCCTATACCATTGGCTTGGCCCTTCGCGTAATGGGGACTCGACATGGTCGACAAGCTCCCGAGATCTTCGCCAAGAGGTTACGTTTACCTCTTGGTCACAGTCGACAAGTTCACCAAGTGGATCGAGGCCATGCCGGTGACAAATCAATCAGGATCTAGCACTGTCAAGTTCTTCGAATCCATTGTCTACTGCTTTGGAGTGCCACACAGCATCATCACGGACAATGGGAAGAACTTCACCTCTAAGGAGTTCCAGGAATTCTGCGAAAACCTGGGAATCAACATAAGCTACGCCTCGGTGGCTCACCCGCAGACCAGCAGTCAAGTCAAAAAGGCCAACAGCCTCGTATGCGGTGGAATTAAGAAACTGATGGGGATATGCCAAAGGGGGTATGCCCAGTAGGATGTTCTGATTGGGCCGAAGGGCCTGTGAGTGCGCCTGAAGGACAGTGACTAGACTACGACGGAAGGAGAGGCCCGGCGACTAGAGACTGGAGGCCCAGGAGCGTAATAGAAGCCTAGTAGGATTAGGTCAAAACCTCCGAATCCTTATCTTGTTCAGTTGTAGCTTGTAAACCCTAGCGAGGTGCCTCATATATAAACCTCCCTAGGGTATCCTAGAGACTCACGTTCCATCATACACCCCCTCAAGCGACTCGCTGCTTAGACGCCGAGCTCGCCACCCCTATAACTCGCTCTCCAATAATCTAATCTAGCAGGAGTAGGTCTTTACCCTTTGGGGGGCCGAACCTGGGTAAACCCATGTGCATCTGCCCCCATCTCGCACCGCAGATGGCCGCCAACTCTTCCTCACGTTTCAATCAATCGCTGCCATTGGCAGCGACTGCCGTGGCCATTTCCATGACAGTGGCGCCCACCGTGGGGCATAGCGGGACTGACCTAGGTTCTGCGGCGAGACCCTACTCGCCAATCGATCGGCCGCTCGCCACCAGTCGCATGATCGCCTTCGGCGGGATCTTACAGATCCTGCCTAGCAGCTACATCCCGGCGTCACGACCGGTCACTCACGGCGTGGTGATGCCGATCGGCTCCATCAACCTCTTCGTCGGCTTCACCGGCGCGGTCGACCCAGCTGCAATGGTGATCGTCGGCGGGTTGCTGCCACACCGTGATCTGCTCTCGGAGGAGCAGGTCCGCTCCATCAGGAGCCTCGTCACCGAGTACGACTCGGCCGCCCGCGACGCGGTCGAGACCAACGCCGCCACCAACGACGATCCCTAAACGACAACGCCGACTCCGCGACCCCTGCCTTGGTCGACGGATCTATCACCGCCGCATCATGAGAGGACTCCATCACGCGAGTCTCCAACCCGGAGGATTTCGAGGACCCCTCCATCCTCGGGATCTTCGACTCCGACTCCGGCTCGGAATCGCCCGAAGACTTTCGTGCGAGATCTAATCGCTTCAATGCGATCTACATGGCGGGCAGCACAGCCGCCCCGCTAGATCCGTTCGCCACACCGATCCTGCCGACTGCGACGGCCATAGAGGTGGAGGAAGCCCGCGTGCGGCTCGCAGAGGCGCAATGCAACGAACTCGCCGAGCGTGATAAATACCGCCTCGAGCGGGAACCGGCGCGGGATTTATCGCTCTACCACCAGCGCCGCATCAGGACCCGCCTGAACCCCAACGTCCAGGGCCGCGTCCTGAACTTCAATGATGAAAGCGACCCCGCACGCGCGGCCGAGCGCGAATACTGTGAGAACGCGCCGCCGGGCGGAAGCAATCCCGCGAGACCACCACCTGGCACACCGGCGACCGGAGCCCCTCCACCACCCATCGGCCGCACGCCCCCGCCGGACCAGCCGCGGATCATCATCTCGCCTCAAGCCCGTGACGCTAATGGGCTACCACTCTACTCCACCCTGATGGACAACGTCGTCGCAGCCGATGCCGCGATCGCCAACCTCGACGTCCAAGGCGACGGCGCGCTACAGATCCAGTATGCCAAGGCCCTACTCGTCAGGGCCATCGAACAACAAGCCGCGGGAGTCGACCCGTGGGGGCAGATGTATTCCCGCTCCTCAGCAAGCAGAGCGGCGTCAAGTGGTCACCCCACCGTCGCCAACGCATTGACTTGCCCTCCACCGCAGCCCTTGGCGAACCAGCCACGGGTCGCCAACCCCGCTCTGTCCACCAACGAGCCGCGACCAGCGAATAACACGATCGCCGCCAACGGGAAGCCCATTGATGCCTGAACAAACATCATCAACAACTAGGCGTGGTGGGCGCGCCAGCCCAACGACTTGCGGCACACCCTCACCAACCACGGCGACCCGGAACCAAGAGGCTCGCTTAGTCGAGTTGGTCCGCAATGCTTCGGACCCATGATCCGTGGGGAAAAATACCCCGCCAACTTCAAGGCTCCCAAGGAAATCGAAAAGTATGACCCGACGTACGATCCCGCTGTCTGGCTAGACACATACCTCATGGAAATGGGAATCGTAGGCCACACCAACCTGATCGCCGCTCGCTACCTCCCCCTGATGATGGAGGGCGCGACTTGGCAATGGATCAACACCCTCCCTGCCGACAACATCGACTCCTGGGAAGAAATGCGGGACACCTTCATCAGGCACTTCGAGGGCTCCTACACCCGTGCCACCACCATAAAAGACCTAGAGTGATGCATCCAGGGACAACACGAGTCGACTCACCGCTGGGTTCAAAGATGGCAAGAACTATGGATCAATGCCTCCGGCTTCCACCCAGATACGGGGATACATTGCTTCAAGAACGCGTGCCGGTACGAACCCCTGGTCGCCAAGATCAAGAGGGTCTACCGGACGCTCGACAACATCCCTGACCTCCTCGAGATCGCCAAGCGCTACGCAGAGGAGGACCCCAACCTAGACTTCGATGACGAGTCGGGAGGAAGATGGCGAACCATCATCCACGATAGCGGGCGCCTACGCGACATGCGCTACAGCGACAGTCGCATCACTAGCAAGCGCCACACGGACGGGCGAGTCGACTTCGTCGCCAATGCCAGCTACGGCCAGCGCGACCCCAAGAGTTACCGCCGCGATGGAGGAAATTACTGCGACAGCAGAAACTACTGCTCCAACAATACAGCGAGGCCGAAATTCGACCCTGCTGCCCTGCTCAACCAGCCCTGCATCTACCATAGCAGGGAGGGAAAACCCACCACCCACACCACTGCGGATTGCCACTCTCTCAAAGAGATTGAGAAGGCGAGGTGAGCAAGGGAGGACCCCAACAACAACCCACCTCGGGACAACGGGAACGCCGGTGGCTTCGGCACCACCTTCGGCTCGCTACACACCTTCACCGGACTCGGCACCAAGCGTGAGAGAAAGGTGCTCGCCCGCGTGGTCCCTGTCAATGTGGTGACACAGGTCGACATCCCACGCTTCCTCAACTGGTCCGAGCAGAGTATCACTTGGAGTCGCCAGGACCACGCCCCCAGAATCGAGTACCCAGGGCGAGTCGCCCTGGTAGTCAGGCCCAAAGTGGCCGATTACTGGCTACCCAAGACATTGATGGACGGCGGGAGCTCCATCAACATCATGTACCTGGACCCGTTCAAGAGGTTATAACTCCCAGAGTCGGCAATCCAGCCGACCCTGACAACCTTCCACGGTATTGTCCCCGGTCGGAAGGCATACCCGGTCAAAAAAGTGACGCTACCCGTCACCTTCGGCACACCGGCGAACTACCGCAACGAGCAAATCAAATTCGATCTGGTGAACTTCCATAGCCCCTACCACTGCGTGCTGGGACGCCAGACTTTTGCCAAATTCATGGCGACCCCCCACTACGCGTACAACATGATGAAGCTCCCAGGGCCAAGCGGCATCATCACCGTCCACGGCGACCCCGACATGGCCGTGGAATGCGAGGACAAAGGAGCCGAGCTCGCCGACGCCGTCATTGCCACAGAGACCAACCACGCGAGGAGCTCGCGAAATACGCGGGCAGCATCAACAAGGACGACCCCACTATCCTGAAGAAACCAACCGCTGTGAACTCCACGTTCGAGGCGACCACGCACACCCGCACCGTTGAGCTCGTCCTAGGCGACTCTAGCCAGACGGTCACCATCGGGGCGCACATGAGCCCCACATAGGAAAGCACTCTCATCGGGTTCCTCCGTGAGAACCGCGACATCTTCGCATGGAAGCCATCTGATATGCCAGGTGTCCCGAGGGAACTCGCTGAGCACAAACTCAACACCGACCCCAAAGTGCGACCAGTAAAGCAGTCGCTACAACCCTTCAATGAAGAGCGCCGCTGAGCAATCGCCGAAGAAGTACAACGCCTGCTAGCCGTAGGCTTCATTCGGCTAATGAAATACTCCAAGTGGCTGGCAAACCCAGTCCTGGTTCTAAAAAAGAATAACACATGGAGAATGTGTATCGACTACACCAACCTTAATAGCGCCTGCCCGAAGGAGGAGTACGTCCTACCACACATCGATCAGATCATCGACTCGACCGCGGGATCGGAGTCGCTGTGCTTCCTCGACGCTTACTCTGGTTATAACCAGATCAAGATGGTGGTCGAGGATGAGGAGAAGACGGCATTCATCACGCCATTCGGCGCCTTCTGCTACACGGCCATGACGTTCGGCCTCAAGAACGCCGGCGCCACATACCAGAGATGCATGCATTAGTGCCTAGCGAGCCAAATTGGCCGCAACATCCATGTCTACATCGACGACGTGGTGGTAAAATCCACCCGTCAGGATGACCTGCTCGCCGACCTAGCTGAAACCTTTGCAAACCTGCGGAGGTACAACATCAAGCTGAACCCCGGAAAATGCACCTTTGGCGTCCCCACCGGACATCTCCTGGGGTATGTAGTCTGCAAGCGAGGCATCAAAGCCAACCCCACCAAGATCGACACCATCGTGCAACTCGAGAAACCCGAGTGCCTGCGCGACATCCAGAAGTTGGCAGGGCGCGGCCCTCAGTCGCTTCATCCCCCGACTAGGCGAAAAGGCAATGCCCCTCTACCGCCTGATGCGCAAGAACCCCACGTTCCAATGGGACGCGGAGGCCGATGATGCACTCAAAGCACTCAAATGGCCGCCAAATCTTCCTCACGTTTCAATCAATCGCTGCCAGTGGTAGCGACAGCCGTGGCCATTTCCACGACAGAAACGACTCCTCCGGCCACTCGAACAAGCCACCGGCTGCTAGCCAGACGAGCTGTAATATGTACTCTGGAGCTTATGCACAACTCCAAATAGTGCCACGGGATACACCCTGTTCTTCACGGTGCACGGTGCTGAAGCGGTGTTACCCGCAGAAGTACGCTACAAAGCCCCGCGGGTGGTCGCTTACAGCAAGGAGGAGTCAACTCTTGCACTCGAAGATTCCGTCGACCTTCTTAACGAGGCACGGGAAATCACAGTGGAGAGATCAACAATCTACCAACAAAGCCTCCGCAACTACCATAGCAGAAGGCTACGCCCTAGATCCTTCATTGAAGGAGACCTGGTCCTGCGACTGAAGCATCAAGGGCACCTCAAGCTCGAGTCCCCTTGGGAGGGACCTTACATGATTACAGAAGTAATCCAGGTGGCGCCTATCGCCTTAAAGATCTCGATACAAGAGTCGCATACTCCAACCCCTGGAACATCGCGCAGCTGTGTCGCTTCTACCCCTAATCGTTTTTTAATTACAAATAAGGCTATTCAGTCAGGCTACTTAGCCACACATTGTACCTCGTACTGTTCCACGAATAAATAAAGCTAAGTGCCCCAAACTTTGTGTTTCCCTTATTTTCTTGCAATCTTATCACTCGGGGGCTGCGCCACCCTTTACACTCTCGTTCTACGAACAAATCGTAGTATCCCGAGTAGCTGACACAACATCAATCGATCCCTTGATAAACACCAACCCAGTTGCAACGCACCTGATAGGTTGGAAAGGTGCTGAGATAACACAAGTCAGACTAACGAAAAGGAACTGCAGAGTACAAATACACTCGCAAAATATAAAAGCTAGCAAGCTCTTCACATATCAATAAGTATTAATTACATCCAACATATTCATATGAACTTTACAACACTTGTATAAATATGTGCAGGATACAAGTCACGCTACTGCTGCAACAGAAGAACGTTCGTTTGTTCCTCGAAGAAATCGACAATTTCTCCCGCTGGGCGATCGACCGCTTGGTAGTGCGGAACCATGTCCCAGGTCATACCCTCTAGCGGAGGTAGCGGCCCAGCGGCAACAGCCGCAACATCTACATCCGGCCTATGCAGTTGCACCAGCGACAACGCAGCCTTAGCACCAGCTACTAATTGCTATCACACACACTCACGAACTAAACTCAAATCCTGGAACTTCGCCAAAAGAGCCAACAGGCTTGAAGGGATGGCGTCCAGTGGAAACATCGTTTGATAGATATGCCTAAGGCACGACCGCGCCTTCTTCAAAAAGTGAAGTACTCGAGAAGCACGATCCTGCAGGGTCGCAAGTGCGATCGCACGATCGTGGTCCACCCAAAAGTACCCACTCACCTGTAGTTGCTCTTGGGTTAGATTGTTCATTCGAATAGCAATCCGGTCTTTCTCATCCTGCGGATGACGAGCACTGACAACTACACCAAACAAAAGGGCGAAGTATGAAGATAACCATCACCGCGACTGACTAAAAGAAAAGATAAGAGAGCAGAAAGCTAACATTTTAACTGCTCACTCAGCTGCGCCACCTCCTCCAAGAGATACTCCTCGTGGGCGGTAGCCTTCTCCGCCTTCGACTTCCATACTTCCGCGTTACGATGGAGGATGGGCAACTCACGCTCCAGCTGCTTAATGCGATCGCGCAGTCGCGAAAGCAAGGACAACTCATCCACCTTTGAGTGCGGATGCGCCAAGGTTTCATCGGTGGATGGAGGATCACGAGGATAACTCGAAGGACCACTCGACGTACCCTATCACAAACCAAGCAAGAAATAAGGGGCCAAAGAATACATTGATAAAAAGCTCGAAGGCATTTAGTCACGACAAAGTCTCGACAGGGATACTCCCACAAAAGAATGTTTTCATCACAAAAGTAAACTACAACCATTACAGATTAGCTACTAAGGAGCAGCCTGCTTCTTCGACTTCAACTTGGACTTCGGGGGCCTCGTCGAATCTGTGGCGGTCTCTGACGCCACAGACTTTCCGGTGCCAGCCCCTGATGTCGCAGCCTTCGCCACATTCTTCGCTCGCTGCAGCTCTTCAGAGTATTTGGCGACTGTATTGATGAGCTGCGGCCCATACTTACCATAGCCAGTAGCGAAGGGAGCAAACACTACCTGTTGGCCATCTACGCTGACGGGCATCGCCTTGGAGATCGCGGCGGGGTCCACCTCCACGCCATGGGATTGCACCATCGCCTTTGCCATGGTGGCGCCGACAGACCACTAGGAGTTCCTGAAGTCCATGGGAATACCCCCAGCAAGGGATTCCACCAGGTCCTCAAGGTTGTCAATTAGCTCAGCCTTGGGGGTTAGATCCCTACGTATGCGACTGAGCACACCCTTGGCCTTCGTCAGCGTCCCCTGAAGGGAAGTGTTGCGGTCTTCGACTGCGGTGACAACACAAGCCAACGCATCATCACGACGAAGGGCTTGGGTGTCAAAGCTCAGGCCGCTGGCATCTACATACAACAAAGTGTTAGCACAATAAGATGATGTCGAAGTAGGAAACAATGAAAATTCAGCTAATAGAGTACCTGAGAGGGACTTAGCAATCGAGAAAAGTTGCTCCTCGAGCAACTTATCCCTCTCGTCATTAGAGACGCGCAAGTCCTCCTCGCGTTTCCGCAAGTCTTCTTTGCCTTTTTGCGACTCCTCCAGGGACACGACTGCTTCGTCGCGACTCTTAGCTGCCGCGGCAAGCGTCTTTTCAAGTGAAGCAGCATGACACAAAAGTTTGTTATGCTCAACCGCAAAGGAACAGAATGTATCATCAATCGAATCTAGAAACTTCACGAAGACAAAGACAAAGCCCAAACTAACCTTCAACAACACGATGGCGATTGTCCAGCCGCGCATGCTGTCGACCCATGTCAAGGACTTGCTCCGCCAGGCGAGCAGCTTCCTTAACGATGAGCTGCATCAGAAGAAAACAAAGTTCATCAACAACACCAAGTATGTATTCGACTGCTAAAACTGCAAAAGAATGCTTACATGGTCCTCCAGAGACTCCGAAGATAACTGTTGTGCAGTCATCCGGGCAACCACCTGGTGTCCCCCAGCGTGCGGGGAACTCGACGAGTTGTGCCCGAAGTGCGCCACCAATGGAGGAGAGGAAGATCGTTCGACCACTTCCTTGTCCTTGGAGTCTGCAACTTCGGATTCCTTCACAAATTGGACGTCATCAAAAGACGATGATGCCGCTTGACTACAAAACACATCCAGCAAAAACTTCAGGAAAAGCAGCTCCAAAAGAGAAACCAATACAAAGTCGGGAATGCAGAACTCACTAGTCAAATCTATCAAGGTCGAAGGATTGCTCCTCCAACTCTGACGACTCCTTCGGCAGTCGCAGCTTCTTCCGGGTAGGAGGAGCCATGGAGCACACAGGAACGGTGGGGATTGGCTCCTCTGCAACAATAGAAGGGCCTTCTGGTGTCGTCGGCGATGAGGCATCTGAGTCCTCGCTGCGGGAAGGCTTGCGAGTGCCCTGGTCACTAGACTCGAGGGCTCCCTCCTCCTCTTCGATTGGGACGGTCGACTCCGACTCATCCTCTTCATCCACCTCGCGAGGGATAACCCCTTCAGGACGAGGAGGCAAATTGGGAGACACCTTCCAGTCCTGCATTCAGAAGATACAATGATATATATCAAGTAACCAGTGGCAATCGACAAAGAAAGCTACTTCGTAGTACAATTCTACCTTAGGAGGAGGGTTTGAGGCGTCAAAAGGGGGCACGACTGGTTCGCCTGGGAGAACCTCCTTGGTGGTGTATTTGGTCACCAGCCGCACCCTCTTATCAACCTCACCCGCAGAAATGCCATCGGTAGATACGCGAGTGGCATCGTTCGCACCGGCCCAACGGAACATGGGATGGACTCTAGCTTGCAGATGCTGGACACGGCGGCGCAACCATGTGCGAATGAGCACAGCGCCTCCCTCTTCTTTGCCTATGCGACTCTCGAGGTTGCAGATGCGCTTATATAGCACCTCCGTTTCCTCGTACTTGCCAGGCATCATGATATTCTTCCAAGAGCGCCTCCTCTTGCACGGCGTCGCGGGATCAAAGGGCATGAGTCCATAGTGCTCTCTGTCGGCCTTCTGGTCACGGATGTAGAACCACTTGTCTCTCCACCCTTGGATGGACGCAGTGAGCTTGATATCAAAGTAGGTGGCAGAGGAGTCGACGTGGATTCCGCAGCCTCCTACGTCGTAGACTACCGAACCGGACGCCGACTGGTGTTCCAGCTTAAAAAGCCTCTTGAAGAGGCCAAAGTGCGGCTCGACTCCGAGCCAGCACTCACAAAGAGTAATGAAGCAGGAGATGTGGATAATACAATTTGGGGATAGCTGATGCAGCTGGGGCCCATAGAAACAAAGGAGACCCCTGAAGAATGGATGCAGGGGGAGAGAAAGACCTCGGATGATGAACGCAAGGAACATCACCCGGAAACCAGGAGGAGGACAAGGGATTACCTCCTCGCCGGGCACTCGCGAGTCGTCCTCCACGGACGGGAGAACTCCATCCCGATGATGAAGATGTAGCTCAGCGGGCTTGATGATGGACGCACGCCAAGCATCGTTGGTAAGAAGGGTGCCCGCACCCTTCTTCTTCCCAGCGCCGGCAGCACTGGTGCCCACGGTGGTGGCACCGCCCTTCTTCTTGGTGGCGGCAATGGCGGCCACGAACCCAGCGGCGGCGCCTCCCTTCTTCTTGCCCATCTTCCGATGGCGGTGAGAACAGAGGAAGTAACTGGGGAAGACACGGAGATGGTCCAGTGCCACAAAGAGAAAGTGCGCAAGTAAGCAGAGAGCATCAGCAATGGCGATGTAGGCACGAGCAAAGAAGACAGATGGGGAAATTACCGCAGTTGCGCTGCTACTTAACTTCCTCGCAGACACCATCCAACAGCCAGCAGAAACCCTACTACACGCGTGGCGCACATCGCCATCGACACGTGGCGAAGATGAAGCACGAACCGTCCCCCACTATTCCCATTACACGCGGAAACCGAGGAGACATAGTTAAAACAGAAGATTACGCACACCTAGTCAAATCAAAGTCAGAAAGTGGGATCCACCACTCGTCACGTCCTGTCAAAACCGCTCAGGCGAGCAACCGAGGTCATCACATCGTCAGCAACGTCATTGATTTCAGCAGCAGAAGATTTCGACTACTTTACCCCTCGCTCGAGTCTTTGACTCCACCGAGCACTCGGGGGTTACTCCCATAGGGAGTGCTGGTCGCACACCCTATGATTATCTTTATGCAGGTATATGAACATTCAGGACATACCCACCACTCGATTGTGGATTATGGGTTACTCCCATAGGGAGCACCGGAAGCAAATTTGACTGAAACAAGCAGCAAAAGATGACAGCAGTTGCAAAACATCTTTAGTCCCCGCTTGAGTCTTTGACTCAACCAGGCACTCGGGGGCTACTCCCATAGGAAGCGCTGGTCGCGCACCCTATGATTATTTTATTGGTACATCGTACTGTGTGGTTATAACATCCACACTCGAATGATAACATCGTACTGTGTGTTGATAACACCCACACTCGAATGATTATTTTGCTGGTACATCGTACTCCACTTAATATTTTCCTTACAAAGAGACTACGTCTCCTGGGCCACCCGAATCATCTCTGCGATGACAAAAAAATCGGATGCCGCGCTTACAGCATGAAGATAAGACCTGAATAAGGCCTGACAACACATCTGCTGCGCAGTACCAGAAATATATCCATGCCTGCAGGTGCGATAAACATGCCTTGACAGACGTGTCGAGTGCTCACACTTATACACTGGAATTCAACTCATGTAAGAACTTCGCGGCCTGAGTCGAATTACGCCAGCACTTTTCTGAATTCGAGTCCGGGACTCGAGTTTGAGTAGATTACGTTGTTTTGCCCTAAGGTAGTTAATTGATACCGATACATCGGATAAATCGGACACGTATATCAACAATCCCTATGACATAAACATAACACTCGAAAAATGTTCAGTCATGCACTCGAAAGACTTCATAAAGTCCCTAGTCGAATCTGCGATTCCACTGGACACTTGGGGGCTACTGACATGGGTATACCCTACAGGTACTCGAGTTTGGTATATACAGTCCAGATACGGCATAAGCCCATGGCGTTGCCAAGGCCCAGTGGAGAATTTGAGTGGCCCACGGACTCTCGATTGCTTGCGAGACAAGAAGAAGCTTAAGATAGAAAGTTCAAAGGGAAAACCCTAATCTGTAACCGACTCGACCTGCTACCTAGGACCTAGCCTATATATAAAGGCTAGGAGGGGCGGCGAGGAGGACGATCACCACCCTAGTTTCCACAGCTCTCGCCAGATTGCATCTGCGCGCCCCTATAATCTTCGATTCCTTCGTTAATTCCAAGAGCAGGCAAGAAGGAGTAGGGACCTCTATGAGGCGTAAACCTGGGTAAAACTTGCGTCCATGTGTGCTTGTTTGCTAGCCGACTGATGCCTCCAGCGCTCCCTCCTTCTCCAAAACCCAAGTCCATAACAATGGCGTTGACGAGTTAAATCCTCGTCATCTAGTATGAACCCTTGTGTGCTAGATAAAAGTAGTTAAGTGTTGTTTGGTGATTGTGTACCTTGTATGTGTTTATAGATGCTAGTACCGACCCGGGCTACAACAAGGAGGAGTACTTAGAGGAAAAAGAAGAGAACTTCAACGACTGCAACCAGCAAGGCAAGCTAAACTATGCAAGCCCACTATGCATGCTATCTATGCAAGCCCCCTATACTAAATGCACTAGGCATGCTTGGTTATGCACCTTGAATTATATCATTCCCAGTTTTACTTCAAGCTTTGCTTTTCCCCTTTATTACAGTTTCTCACTCAGTTAATGAATTGTGATTAGTGGAAAATAGGATGGATACCAGCAAGATCATAGAACTAGCCTTGGATACTTATACTTGATTAGTACCCCCAATAGTGATACCCTCAACATTAGTGGCTAGTGCTAAGCAAAAACTTGACCACTTTGGATGGGAATACTTGGTGAAAATGATTATGAAAACCTTGGAATGATGATTCATTCTATTGAAATGTTTTGACATGTGTTGTGAAATATAATGGTTTGATGATGAAACTGATGAGGCATGAGCCTTGACTTTAATAAAAACTGATGGTTGGGTTCGGATGCGATACCATTCCAATTTTACCGTACAACCACAATACCTGAGTTGGGTAGGGCTTGACTAGAAGTCTATATGTCTTAGTATGGGTTCCCTTGCGGAAGTGGTTGAGCTAAGGCTACCTTGTGGGGAATGTCCACCTATGCAGTGCCCAGGATGGCAGATGGCCATGGCTGGGAGGCCAAACTCATAGGGGAGGTGCCTATACTAGGGTGTGTAATTGAAAGGTTAAGATTGATTATCCGCATACTAAGTATGATGATTCAGGGTTACCCCTGACGGATGTATCAAATTTTGTGGTCAAATTGTACCACCTCTGCAGAGTGTCAAACTATTCGAATAGCCGCATCCGTGATTATGGACAGTTGGAGTGGCCATACTGTTCTGTTGTCAGATGTTTTCAAAATGACTTGTGACTTGAAAGATGACCTTGACTTGACCACAACAGAGTTGTGGACATGAGATCTAAGTGCCCACTTAAGTGATGTAGAGAATTAAATTAGGTCTTTACTCTTGAAGCTTTATGAAATAAACTTGGCTTTTTGCAAACAAACCTAGAGCTTATGATTCCTACTAGCTTTACTTTTACTTATATTAGTAATAGTTTGCGAGTACTTAAAGAGTACTCATGGCTTTGTCCCTGGCTATTCCCATGGCTAGACTATGAGGAGGATTAAGATGGATATCAGGAGCTCTATGATAACTAGGATCATCTCCCATCATCAGCTTTTCCCGTGACCCTGAAGATGGAGCCTACTACGTTTACTTTCCGCTGCTTTGATTGTATTAAGACTGGATCATGAGATCCTTTATTTGTAAGACCTTTATTATGGTTTGTAATAGATGATGTACTGTGGTACCACTTCTGTTATGTCTCGCAAAAAATGGTAATCCTGGGATTGTGATGTACGGCATAACAGGCATGTGGACTTAAAAATACGGGTGTTGACAAGTTGGTATCAGAGCCATCCTGACCATAGGAGACCCTAGCTAGAATGGGCGCCTGGAAAACCTAGTTTCAACACAAAGAAAATGAGTATTTACAAAAACCTATTCTCATTCTTATCCTTGAGATTCTTTCAAAAAGAGATCACTTATTACTCAAAACTCTTACAAGTCTACCTAAAACTTGACACGCTTGATCACTTCACTAACTTACTCACCCTAATTTCTTATAGATGGAGGTCAAATACACCAAGTTTTACCAGTTGGGAAATGAAGGACAACTTATCTTTGAGAGGGATCTGGATTCGCTCTTAGAGTATCTTGGATGCCCGCACCCGGAGTTCTTCGGAGGACAGCTCAATGACCACGCTGGAGGGAAGCTACCGTGGATGATTGTTGCCGACCTGAGAGGCAAATGGAGCCACCTCTTTCTGACAAGATTCAGTTCAGCGTTCAGGAGAACAACTGGCTAGACGGATTAGCCAGGGCTATGCAAGAAGCTCTCGCTCGCTTGTGTGCTTAGAACATCAACCAGATCATCGGCACCCGTTTTGCTCACTATGCAAGACGTGACTCTATGGGACAGCCTCTATCCATGCCAGCCCATCCGGAGTTGAAGCACCACGTGGACCACATGGACTTCATGCTACATGAGACACATAAGGAGTTGGATAATGCCCATGATCACACCAACTATAGCAATGCCGAAGCCGTTGAAAGGAAGGAAACCATCGCCATCCCCGTCAAGGAACACAAGTCACTTAGCAGCCAGCACAACAAAAAGGATCGCATCATCGCCCGTCTTCGTCAGAAGATAGCCACCTTGGAGGAGACCATCCACGACCAGGAGATCCAGCTGGAGGAACAACAAGAGGAGGAAGGTGAAGATATCCGTGGGGATATTCACTCTTACCTCAGTGATGACAATGACTACCTAGAGGACGAAGCCATGGAGGACAACACTGATGAGGATGATGCTGACTTCATTGATGATGATTAGCACTATCGTAGGTGTGAGTTATACCCGGTCCCACTATATCGTAGCTTCACAAAATGGTTCTTAAAACCATCTGTTTCCTTGTTGTGGTGTGTGTTTGTATCTATGTTTGTAATGAATGAATGAAAAGAAAGTTGCTAGTTTTCAAAAACCTGAGTTATACTCAAAGCTTAAAGTTTTGAAACAAACCCATGAACCCTAGAAATTTCCCTCTTGTCTCACTATCTATCTCAATCTTCAAATGACTCGCGGAAATCTCGGAGGAAGCAGTTCATCTTAGGACCCAATGCTACAGATTCTGCAAATGTTAGTTTCTGACTGTGAAGCTAGTAGAGCTGAGTCAAGCCAACTTAGCCACTCTTCAACAGATATCCTAGATGGCCCACAATAATCAAGGCCATGGAAACCAAGATCACCATGGATCCAAACTTAAGAACTTCCAGAATACCAATCCTCCTATGTTTAGTAAGTCCGAGGAGCCTCTAGATGCTAATGATTGGCTGCAAACCATGGATAACAATCTAGAAGTTGCAGGACTTGATGCTAATGATAAGATGTTGTTTGCCACCCACTATCTATCCGGCTATGCCAGATCATGGTGGAATATTACCCGTACAATGAACGGAGGTCAGATGATGACTTGGGAGGAGTTCAAACTCAAGTTCAGCAGGACCCACGTGCCCTCGGGTCTAATCAAGAGGATGAGGGATGAATTCAGAGACTTGAAACAAGAAAGGATGACTGTGGTTGAGTACCATGACAAATTTCTGTCACTAGCTAGGTATGCACCTGATGACATTGACAATGAAGCCAAGAAGAAGGAAAGATTCCTGAATTGTCTGCATGATGAGATGCAGACAATGCTAGTCAACATTCCCTTTGATGACCTTGAAGCCTTAGTGGATTCTGCAATCCAGATGGAAGGCAAGATCAACCAAGCCAGTGAGAACTGCAAGCGTCGAATGATGCATCAACTAGGACCCCACCATACCCCGAAGTATCGTCAAAATATCGCCGGATTGATGCCAAGTACACCATGAGGGGGTCCTCGAGGCGTGTGGAAGAGAGGGGTGTGAGATGTATGGTGTTCCGGGATGGTGAGCACACAAGTTTACCCAGGTTCAAATCCGCCGGCTTTGGACAGATCCTACTCCTGCTAGCAATCCAGTAATACGGCAGAGCCGGAACATGGGTTACAAGGGTTTCGCTTGTGCGAGTTGAGATTGTAGACTATTGCGAGGGTGCCCTAAAGGCTCTCCCTAGGACGACTTATATAGATATCCGGCCTAGGGTTTACAGGAGAGATCTATTCGGCTACGACTAAGAGTCGATTATAGAGTACATCTTGAACTACAAGTAACACTATGGGCCTATGTCGATAAGTCATCTGGGCCTTCCTGTAGTCGGACTGGACTCTGTCTCTTCTCCCTTACTGGGCTGCCCGTCAAGCAAATATCTAGCCCAAAGTGGGCCACCCTAGTTATTGAGGCACAGTGAGGATACCCGGAAAGTATATCCCCAATAGCAACCCCCGGAAGCCTCCAAGATCGAGAGTCGGATTTCATCATCGTCTAGCTTGATCTTTGGCTTGCAGAATCTTGAAGGGTTCCTGAAACTACAAAAGAAAGGATAGGATCCGAGTCCCAAATGAGTCGACCTATGAATATGTTATTCGGGTTTCCAACTTGAAATTCAAACTAAGCCGGAACTTGGTCTCTGACGTAATCTGACACTAGTCATCATCAAGTCACGTCACGGACAGACATTCCCATCAGCACGACCGTTGGTGGGTCCGCATTTTGCGGAACTGCGGCATCATTTTAATGCATGCGCGGAGATCGAGTCGGCGTAATCATTGCATGGGGGTTACCCAGTTCCTTCCGCGATGCGTGTCACAGTTACTATACACATTTGCACGAATCTTGGTGCAGCTGGGGGATATAAGTGGCTAGGATTCTCTTCTCCATCTTCTTCACCAGCACTTGCGCCGTTTCCTTCCTCCCAATGCCTCCCACGAACACAGATCTCCTCTACCCCCTAGAATCCTCCAGCGCCACCCATCCTAGTTCACCGAACCACAAGAAAATGGCTTCAACATCATCTTATGGCGCAGCAGCGACAGCAGCAACGGCGGAGAAGGAGAGCAACCACGGGGTCTGGATCCCGTGCGTCTTCGACAACGCCAAGCTTCGCATCATGGAGACCGAAGGGCTCCTCCGTGCCAGCGACTAGCGTAGCGGCTATGGTGAAACCGTCCTCACTCCTCGCGCCGACGAGCGGGTACACTTCGGCACCCACCTCGACAGAGGTTTGAGTTTCCCTCCCTCAGACTTCTTTTCTGAGGTTATTGATCACTACGGAGTTCAACTCCATCATCTTCCCCCGAACTCTCTCTTAGATATGAGCGCATATGCTTCTTTGTGTGAGGGGTACCTCGGCATTAGGCCGAGTCTCACTCTTTTCCGGTTTTACTTTCATGTCCGGAAAATTCTATCACTGCCAGTAATCCATATATTACCGGAACTATCAGTTTTTCCTTTAGGATAGAGCGCGTCTATCCTCAGATTAGGGCCAGTGAGTCGGTGAAACAATGGTCGTCCACTTTCTTTTATCACAAGGATATTCCTGCTCCTGGCAAAGCTACTACTTTGCCGGCTTTTGTCGATAGTGCCGCCATGCCTCAAGAGTCCTGGGACGTAGATGCGCCGGCTCTCAGTGACGATCTGCTTCTTGCCAAGAGGCGGATCGAATATTTGATGAAGCACAAGGGCCTTAAGGGGTACGACTTAGTTCATTGTTGGGTGGCACGCCGGATTCAGCCTCTTCAACATCATGGAGACCGGCTTATGCACTCCATTACGGCGTCCAAGAAAGATTCCGTCCGAATCTGCTCCCAGCCTTACACAGATAAAGAATACGAGTCTCAAATCAAGTGGCTGATAAGGGAGCGGATCGAGAGGAAAATCCTGGAGCTATCTTTGGACATGCATACGGCTGAAGATCCTGTGGTACCGGTAAGTTTCCAGCAGTAACTCGAATTATGTGTTCATCTTTACATTCTTTTGCAATACTGAGATATCTCTTCTTTTTCAGCTTGCTGACCTCCCCGAGTTGGAGCTTGCTCCTCTCGAGGGATATCCTCCTGAGATTTCTCAGGATAAAGGAGAATTGATTCCACTACCGGAGACCTTTACTCGAAAGCGTAAAACTCCGACAGTTGCTATTGGCATAAAGGAGGTGCCTATTGTGAAGAGGTAATCTTTCCCCACAAGGTCTTTGTATTATATGTCTTAATTCTTTCCGAGATGTAATGTTCTTTGTTCTATTACTTCCCTAGAGTTAGACAGCTCACCAAGGCCAAGGGGAAAGGAGGTCCGTCGAAGCCCCTGCGCCAGTCAAAGCTGAATTTGACTTCTCCTACCCCTCAGCCTTCTGCGGTGCCGGAGATTACTCCATCTCCGACTGTCATAGAAGATCCAGCTCATCAAGCAGAGCCAGTGATCCTCGGATCGCAAACTGACATCACCATGGGTGACTCATGTTTTGATAAGGGTGAACCCTCTTCGGGTAATGATCCCTCGGCAGAGGTCTTCGCTGAAAACCTCCTCAACAATATGGGTCTTGCCAAGCTTGGCATTACTCGGAAATCAGTGGAGGAGATCCAACGGCTAGCCCAGCAATGCTTGGAGAGCTGGAATATTACTGCCAAGGAAGAGGCACAAGAAGCGGAGGACATCAAGTACTCCAAACTTCTTGAGCAGATTCGTCTTCGCGACGAGGGGCTGAGAACTGGTGTGCTTCCTCCACCTCCAGTAATCCCGCTGACCCTTGCCGAGAAAGTTAGCACCGAGGTGTCCATGAGCTTGAGCAAGCTCACCGATGAACATCATGTAAGTCGAATTCCAACTTATCTTTTTTACTTTATTCCATATCATACCCTCTAGCCCCCAAGCATGAAGTTGGATAGACAATCCGGATTTATGCTTCCTTAGGATGCCAAAGAATGAACTAGTGTAGCCCCCAAGGCTCGTGCTAATATTAGTAAAAATATTAGCCCGGGTCTTTAGTATACTTCTGAATCTGGGTATTCTGACTTACAGAAAGTTAATTCATATAACCAGGAATTATTGAAGAATATTTGCAACAAGCGGAGAGAAATCAGAGCTCTCCGACTTGGAAATGCTCAACTGAAAGTGTTCATGGATGAGGCTGAAGGTAAACATTCCAATACTCAAACCATGCCTTTTATTTCATAGTCGAATTTGTATTCAACTATTGTTCTTTTCACTACAACACTAGTAAAGCAATCCTGTGCTATGATTGAAGAAGCCAAAAATCTGAAGACCCTGGAGGTGGAGAACACCGACTTATGTTGGGAGCTAGAAAAGCTAAAGGCGGATCATGAACGGAGCATTGCTCAAGTTCTTGAATCCTCTTGCATGGCCACCGTAGAACGTGATCAAAGGATCACAGCCCAAGATCAAAGGATCTCAGATATCAATGATGAACTGTTCAGAGAGAAGGACTTTACTGAGGCACTCCGGGCTGAACTCCAGAGTCTTTGTGAAGAGAAGACCAAAGTTGACGATGTCATCTTCGGTATGTTTCCCCCTTTCTAAATTTCTATCTTTTCCGACTTATGGAATTCAGATATATTTGCTAACCTTTTGCATTACATGCGCATGTCCTCTGAATTGACTGGATTCAGCCTCCGCCGAGTCTCGCACTAGCCGACTTACCCAAGTCGGTGATTTACTTCATGATTTCCGCCAATCCCTTGAGGATATTAGCGAAGTTCTCAAGGTTCTGGACATGGATAGAATGTCCGGCTTTGAAGTGCGAGACAAGGCCAAAGAGATGCCCCAGCTTATCCAGGACTGGAACATGTCCTACGCGCGGACCGCAGCGCAGAACGCTCTCACCATGGTCATGAGCCACCATGGAAGCATGGAGATCTGGCAAGTGACCAGAGGGTATTCTACTGTGGATGAAGACGACCAGGATCAGGACATCAAAGCAATCATGGACTCCTGTGCCAGATATGGGTGCCACGTAGCTGACTTGACCAGCTACAACACTCCCTTCTTCACTCGCGTAGAGACGCCGCCTCCGCCCGCCGAAGAAACTGGTGAAGCTTCCGACGATGAACAAACCATCTCGGATTTGAATGTCTCAGAAAGATATCGAGGCGAGGCTGATGTCTCTAGTGAGCCGGCAACTCCTTCTCCCCCTGCATCATAGAGCATCAGAACAAACAATGTATTATTCTGAAAACAGTTCGGGTTGTAAATAAGTAGTATGATACTTTTGCTGGTGCTAAGTTTTATTTTATCTATTTAGCACTTTTGGCTTTATAATTTTCGTGCCTGAAATGTTTACATAAGCACTTATGTTTTTTGTCTGTACTTATCGTTTATCTGGCTTTCTGCCTCGTCCCTTACGTGAGTCGGCCAACCTTTAGCACAAAAACTTTGTCGAGCAACGGAGCTCAATTGCTAAACCAGTTTAAACTCGGAAACAAAGCCGGCTTCCAGTACCAACAATTCACTACTCGGAAAATGCCCGCATCCGGCAATAAGATAAATAACCAAAGTATAGACTAGAAATTTTAGAGTTATACCCGAAGTTAGAAATTTTCGAATCGGAAATCTAAACGAGAACAAACATGAGCATAAAGTACTTTCAAGTATTCTGGGATTTTCGACTATGACATGATCATTCGGAAATAAGATGGTAAAAAACTTCTCAGATTTTTTTTGAGGCAACCAATACTTTATTTCTCATTGAACATATACACATATATGATTACAAAGAAAGATAAACTAAGAATAAAAGGCACGTAGCTGAACAATATTCCACGGTCTGTCTAATTCTTCCGGGTCTGTACTGCCTTCAGCTCTCTTTCTTTTCTTAGTAGCAGGTCTTTCTTTGACTGGCCACATATCAGTTAGATAGTAAGAACCATTATGCATTACTCGGATAACTAAAAAGAGCCCTTCCCATATTGAGGAAAGTTTGTGCTTTCTTTTCTGCACAAGCCGGAGAACCAAATCGCCCTTATTGAAAGACCGGTTTCTGACTCTCTGGCCATGATAGTTGCGTAACTTCTGCTGATATGCTGTTGATCTCATCTCAGCAATGATGCGAAATTCTTCGACTAAGTCGAGATTATTTTGTCGAGAAATTTCGGCATCCTCTTCAATATACGCGACAACTCTTGGAGAAATGTGAATCAAATCACTAGGAAGAACTGCTTCTGTGCCATAGACCAAGAAGAAAGGTGTGTATCCGGTTGACCTATTCGGAGTTGTTCGTAAGCTCCATATTACAGAAGGTAATTCCTCTGCCCAAGCCCCCGCAACACGTCATAGTGGTGCTTCGAGTCTTGGTTTTAGGACTTGTAGGATTAAACCATTTGCTCTTCCTTGTCCATTAGCTTGCGGATGTGCGACTGACGCAATGTCAAGCCGGATATTTTGTTCATTGCAGAATTCGGCAAGCTCTCCCATAGAAAAGTTACTCCCGTTGTCCGTGATAATGCTATGAGAATAACCATATCGGATTATGACATTCTCGACAAATCTTTTGGCTGTTGCTCCATCACAACTAGTGACGGGTTTAGCCTCAATCCATTTTGTGAATTTATCCACCATCACTAAGAGATGAGTAAATCCACTTGGATCCCGTTTAAATGGTCCTACCATGTCAAGCCCCCAGACCGCGAAAGGCCATGTTATAGGTATTGTTCGCAGCTAATCAGCCGGAACATGAGCCTTTTGGCATACTTTTGGTAGCCTTTGCACGTCTTGACCAGCCGTTCGGCATATGCCTTGGTTGTAAGCCAGAAAAAACCATGTCAGAAAGCTTTTGCTACTAGAGATTTGGCTACAGCATGGTGACCACACTCGCCTTCGTGGATTTCTCGTAAGATTTCCACTCCTTCTTCCGGAGATACACAACGCTGAAAGACCCTAGACGCGCTTCGCTTATAGAGCTCACCACTAATTATAGTGTAGGCTTTTGCTCGTCGGATGATCTGCCGGCTCAGAACTTCGTCTTCGGGTAATTTTCCATCTACCAAGTAATCAAGGTAGGGTTGAGTCCAGCTGGGAATTACAACCAGAACTTCTACTAAAGGTGAGTCGGATTTGGTCGGATATTCCTCATCTACTCCTTTTATAGAAGGAAATTTGAGGTGCTCCAAAAAAGCGCCATCCAGAACCTTTTTCCGTGTAGAGCCTATACGAGATAGTGCATCTGCTTCCTCATTTTCTGTTCGAGGGATGTGTTGAACTTCAAACCCTTCAAACGGTTTAGAGAGTTCATCCACGACAGCTCTATATGCTTCCATGTGTTTATTCGCATTACAGATATCCGACACTTGTTGGGCAACAAGATCCGAATCTCCATAATGCATCAACGTCAGATGTCGATATCCTTAGAAATCTAGATTCCATGCAGTAGTGCTTCATACTCGGCAATATTATTCGTTGCCGTGAAGTGGATCTGCAACACATAGAAAAGTTTATCTCCTTGGGGTGATTTGAGCACCACGCCAGCCCCCAAGCCCCCGAGCGCTTTAGACCCGTCAAAATGTAAGGTCCAGTACTCCAGCTCTGGCAGGCTCATATTCTCCGTTGTCTCTGTCCAATCAGCGACAAAGTCAGCAAGGATTTGGGATTTGATTGCTGTACGAGGTTTGTACTCAATGTCGAAAGCTGAAAGCTCTATGCCCCATTTTGCGACGCGTCTTGTAGCATCACTTTTGTTGGTTATATCTCTCATGGGAGCTGTGCTCACCATGGTAATTGGATGTTCCTGAAAATAATGTCGTAACTTACGAGATGCGAAAACACACCATAAGCCAGCTTTTGATAGTGCGGATACCGCTGCTTTGATTCAGTTAAGACCTCACTGAGATAATAAGTAGGACGCTGCACCAGGTGTTCTTGATTTTCCTCTGGTCTCTCCACCACCATGACGACACCGACGACTCTATTTGTCGCAGCGAGATAGAGTAACATCGGTTCCCGTGGTTCCGGTGCTGCATGGATGGGAGGAGATGAGAGTACTACTTTTAGGTCCTGTAGTGCAGCTTCAACTTTGTCGGTCCAAACGAACTTTTTGGTCTTTTTCAGGAGCTTGTATAGTGGTGCGGCTCTTTCACCAAGCCGGCTTACAAACCGAATGACTACCGTAATGCAACCAGTTAGTCTTTGAACGTCCTTCAGGCGAGTTGGCCTGGAAATATTGAGTATAGCTTTAATCTTGTCTCGGTTTACCTCTATGCCTCTTTGAGACACGATAAAACCTAAATTTTTTTGGGCTGGTTGATACGTCCATTTTGCATCACTATTCTATATCATAATTTACTGCTATTCATTGATATATTTCATATTAAGAGATGATACTTATGTTATTTCATCTGTTTTTGCATGGTTGATGACTTTTGGAGGATGGACCGATGAAGTCAAGATTCTGATGGAAAAGGCATTGTTTAGAGGCAAAATTCGCGAAGATCAGAAAATCCTGGAAAATACATGGAAAATCCTATTTTTCCAGAAGATGAAGGATGCCAGAAGGGGGAGTGGAGTTGGGCCACAGGGGGCCCACACCACCCCCTGGCGCGGGCCACCCTGGCCATGCCACCAGGTGGTGTGGCCACCCTGGCCCACCTCCAGCTCTCCTCTTTGGCGTATATTATCCCCACGAAACCCTAAGACTCGGGGAGCAAACTCAGAAAGATTCTGCCGCCTCTGCGGGGCGGAAAACTGCAGAGAGAGAAAGAGCTCTCTGGCAGGCAGAAATCTGCCGGGGAAATTCCTTCCTAGAGAGGGGAGATCGTCGACATCAACACCACCATCAAGCTGGACTTCATCAGGATCATCATCATCTCCACCAGCACCATCATCACCACTCCATACCGCTGTAACAATTGGGCTGAATCTTGCATAGTTCTTAGGGGAAACTTTCCCGGTGTTGATTACTTATTGTAGTTGATGCTATTGAGTAGAACCATTGAATTATTGTTATGTTCAGATTGTTACTTATCATTATATCATCTCTGATCTTGATCCATATGATGTCTCGTGAGTAGTTCGTTTAGTTCTTGAGGACATGGGAGAAGTCATGTTGTTAGTAGTGGAATTGTGTTGAGAAAGATTCAATGGTTTGTTATTTAAGTTGTGGTGTTATTCTTCTAGTGGTGTCATGTGAACGCCGACTACATGACACTTCACCTTTATGGGCCTAGGGGAATGCATTGTGTATTTGGCTACTAATCATAGGGGTTGCCGGAGTGACTGATGACCCACAAGTATAGGGGCTGTATCGCAGTATTTTTGAGGGAAGTGAAACCCAATTTATTGATTCGACACAAGGGGAGCCAAAGAATATTTGTAAGCCTTAACAACTGAGTTGTCAATTCAGCTGCACCTGGAAACAATCTTGCTCACATAGTTTATCAGTAGCAACAGTTTTGTAGTAGTAATAGTAAAGTAGCAGTAGTAGTAAAGTAAAGACAACAGTAACAATAGCAGTAAACAGTAGGATTTGAGTGCGGTGGGCATAGGGATGGATGGACGGGCGTTGCATGAACAAGACAATTCACATAGCAATCATAACATAGGGCAATTGCAGATAAATAAGATAAAGCATCCAAGTACTAGATAAGCCTAGGCATGTGTTCCATATATAGTCATACGTGCTCGCAATGAGAACTTGCACAACATCTTTTGTCCTGCCAGCCCGTTTGCAGCGGGGCCTCAAGGGAACTACTGGCAATTAAGGTGCTCCTTTTAATAGAGCACCAGAGCAAAGCATTAACACTCCGTGAACACATGTGATCCTCACATCAAAGCCATTCCCTCTGGTTATCTCGATTTCTGTCACTTTGGGGCCATTGGTTCTGGACAACAACGTGTGTATACAACTTGCAGATAAAACCAAAAACAATACTATCATAATGAATCAATAACATGTTCAGATCTGAAATCATGGCACTCGGGCCCTAGTGACAAGCATTAAGCACAACAAATCGCAACAAAGTCATAAAGCACTAATAGAAGATACTAGGCACCATGCCCTAACAATCCGATGCCATTACATGAACGATCTCATCCAATCCTTACCATACCTATAGCCTACAGCGGGGGATTACTCACTCATAGATGGGGGAAACATGGATGGTCGATGGAGAAGCGATGGTGATGATGGTGGCGATGATCTCCTCCAATTCCCCGTCCCGGCAGGGTGCCAGAACGGAGTTTCTGGTGCTGTTTCGTGCAATCTGGTGGTGGCGGCGGAGCGGAACTCCTTCTGGAAAAATGTCGAACCCCCCCTGAGTTTTTAGGTCGGAAGGCAACTTATAGGCGAAGAGGGAGACCGAGGGGGAGTCTAGGGCGACCAAACCACCCCCTGGCACGGCCCAGCCCAGCCTGCGCGGCCAGGTGGTGTGGCTGGGCCCTAGCCCCACTCCGTCTCATATTCTGGCATCTAATGACTTCTGGAAAAATAGGCACTTTGGCTTTTGTCCCGTCCAATTCCGAGAATATTCATTTTCTGATTTTCTTGGAACCAAAAACAGCAAAAAACAGGCAGCTGGCACTGTGGCTCTTGTTAATAGGTTAGTCCAAGAAATCATATGAAAAGTACTCCAAAGTGTGGACAAAACACAAGAAAGTGGATAAAACCAAGCATGGAACATCAAAAGTTATAGATACATTTGCAATGTATCAGTGACAGAAACCTAAAGCCCCGTTAGGAAACCTTTGCACAAGGGAGTGTAGGATCTCAGAGTTTAAAGCTGTGGTTAGGTTTTTATCTTAATTACTTTCTTGTACTTGTGGATGCTTGCAAGGGATTTAATGACAAGTATGTATTAGTCCTAGGAAGGTCAGTACATTAGCACAGGTTCACCCACACAACACTTATCAAACTAAAGAAGATTAATCAACTATATGAAGCGAAAGCACTTGATGATATCCCCATGTATCCTCGAGAACGTTTGGTCATCTTAAGTAATATAACCGGCTTGTCCTTTGCTAAAGAAAGGATTGGGCCACTTGCTGCATCTATTATTATTGTCTTTTATTTACTCGTACTTTATTTATCTACATTATCAAAAACCCCTGAAAATCCGTTTGCTAAGTATTACAGAGAATTCCTGCTCCAAGCCACTCGTCAACACCTTCTGCTCCTCATTGGGTTCGACACTCTTACTTATCGAAAATACTGCAATACACCCCCTATACATGTGGTTCATCAAGACTATTTTCTGGCGCCGTTGCCGGGGAGTGAAGCGCTATTGGAGAGTGGAACTGGTAAAGGAAACTTCTATTGCGAGTATTGTTTATTTCTGTTAGTTACTTTATTCTCAATATGGATAATTCACTTAGTTTCTTATTTCGTAATGCTACTACCACTGCTAAGGTAGTATATGAACCATCACCTACTGAAAATGATACTTTTAAGATACCCACAAGAATTGTTGAACGTGTTATGGATAACTACTATTTTGGAGATGGAACTGTCCATCCCGGTGATCATTTGCTCTTTATACACGGATTATGCGGGTTGTTCAAGTGTGCAGGTATTACAACAGATCAAGTCAAGAAGAAGTTATTCTCATTATCACTGAAAGGAAGAGCTGAAGAATGGTACAAGTTGCTGAAGAATGGTCAAGCTCTTGAATGGGAGGAAATTGTACCTCTCTTTTATTCAAAATTTTATCCTCCTAGTGAGATTCATAAAGATCGAAATCAAATATACAACTTTTAGCCTCTTGATGGAGAGAGTACAACTCAAGCTTGGGGAGATTGAAGTTACTAATGCTCAAATGTCCTATTCATGAACTCCCTCACAATATTATTATCAATAAATTTTATGCAAGGCTTTCTCTTCATGATAAGGATCTATTGGATGCTTCTTGTACTGGATCATTTACACGCATGGAAGAGGAGCTAAATGGGATCTTCTAGACCGTATTCAAGACAATGCTGAAGCATGGGAGAATGATAAAGGAAGAAAGTTAGATATAAATTATGATTATGAATGCATTAAATCTTTTATGGGAACTAATGACTTTCGTAATATTAGCAACGCTTATGGTCTAGACTCTCAAGCTATTGCAACTTATTTTAAGGCTTTTGCTTCCAATATTGAAATTCCTAAAAAGAATTGGAATAAGTATCATGAGCCATATAAAGATATTGCTAATTGTGTTCCTGCAAGAAATACTAAAGTTTATACTGCTAATCATGTTTTACCTAAACCTTACATTGAGAAAATGCCTTTCCTAGTTAAGATGAAGGAACATTCTATGATAGCTAGTATGGTTAATGAAAGTACAAATAAAGCCGTTGAACCTGATGAACAAGTGGATGATGAACCTGTAATAGCAAATGTGAAAGAGTTTATCACTAGATATGTAGAAGATGGACACACTATCCTCTGTAAGGATACTTCTAATATTGTTTCACAAAGTAGTGTTATGAGAGCTAGTGTCCCTGTGTTTTCTGTTAGGATAAGTCATCATTGCTACAATAGTTCATGTGATAGTTATATTGTTAAATTTATGCATGATACTGAAAGTTATTATGAGAGAGGGAAGATTATTCTTATGCATCTCAATAATATTAAGTTTCCTCGCTTTATGATGAAAGTCTTTATGTTGCACTTGTTTTTCCTTCCTATGCTAGCAACCTCTGGTTTCAACAATTTATTTTCTTACAAAACTCCCTTGCACAGGAAGTGGGTTAGACTTAAACATGTATATTTTTGCTTCTTGATGCTCTCTTTTACTTCAATTCATATTCTTATGTGAGCATCATTGAAATTATCATGCCCATCTTAATGGCTATAAAGAAAGAGCTTTTTGGGAGACAACCCAATATATTTCTTTTGTTTTCAGTTTTGTTTATTTGAGTCTTGGAAGTTATTGTTTCGGCAATAACCTCTCCTTATCCTTTTTGTTTGGTTTTTGTGTCAAGATCAACCTCTAATGAGAGAGAAGTAAGATTTGGGGAAGTTGTTGTCCCAAACAGATTTTTGTGCTTCACTATAAAAACATCGTGAAAAATCCCAAAATGTCGTACTGATCTATAAATTTTTGTGTGCATGCCCCAGGTTATTATTTAACTTTTGTTAGTTTTGCACTTTTTGATTTGAGCAACATAAGATTTTCGAAAAAATTGATTACCTGCTGGTCTGTTTTGACATATTTTTTCTACTCTTGCATTTGCTTCTTATATCGATTTCCTTTTTGAATTCCTTTTTGCGCTTTCAGAAGGAGTTGCTACAGTAGCTTATGTTTTGATGGATTTCAGTTGAAATTGAACTTAAAAGGTTTGTCATCTTGCTTGCACTAATGTTGCTAATGAGAATTGTCTGAAGTTTTGTGTGAAAGAAATTTCTAGGTTATTGGAGAAAATGGTGTAATAAGATGGTGAATGGTTAAATGACTCAAACAATATGTGTATAGATATGAAGATATTGATGTTATTCAAGCGGTGACTCCAGAAGAATTTATTAAATGTCAAGGTCGGAGACCTGCAGAGTCTGTTTTCAAATAGGTAACAGTTCTGGTAAGAAAAGGTCCGTGAAAAATCTGTCAAGTTATATTTTTGCAGTTTTTATCTAACATGGAAAGCAATGAGTCAAAAAAGGGACGGAAACGGAGCCTGGGTGGCTCTCACCACCCTGTGGCGCGGGCCCACCTGGCCGCGCCACCAGGGGGTGTGGCCACCCCGGAGCTTGTCTCTGGCCCGTTTTCTCCTAGTACCTTCCTTTTGTTGTAAAAATTCGTAATATATAACCCCCCAGATCCCTCGAGGGTCGTATATCGTGTTCTCATCATGTTTTTGTTTCGTTCTGTTTCTGATAGGTAGAGTCTCAGTTTTGGAGCCACAATGTCCTCCTCTAGATCAGCCAAGGAAGATTTCTCCGCGGACGTCATCAACCCATACATGCGTGAGTTGAAGATTCATCCCAAGGAGTTGTTGCTCGAAGATGGGAAGTTACAGATAAAAGAGGTTCAGGGCCCTAAAGGTGAAGGCAGTCTGGAGGACAGGATGGAAGCACTGGAGCAGGAAGTCTTTAAGTACAAGAAGATGGCGGAACATGAAGTGGATATCATCCATAAGATTAGTTCTGAACTCATCACCAAGCACCAGAAGGAGACCGCTGAGCTTAAGGATGAAATTCTCTCACTCCACCGAACAACCAACCAACTACAAGCACAGCTCTATGATGTGCAAAATCAAAACTGTGAGTATGAGGTTAGGTTTAAACACATAAGTGTTGCTGCTAGTTTCAGGATGTTGGAGAACAGGATGTCTTTTGTTGATGGGGAACCCTTACCTTGGAAGTCGGACGATGACGAGAAAACACCACCACCAAAGGAGTAATTCATCATCAGGTTTTGGCATCCCCTTGGTTTGTTCCAAGCTTGGGGGAGTGTCGCGGTATCACATCACTATCTTTTATATGTTTACCTTTTTAGTAGAGTCATATACGGAATAGAGAAGTTATCATGTAGGATGGTTTGCATTATGGAAGTGTCCCCCCTCTCGTTAGATATCTATGTATCCCTTGGTGTGAGTTGCCGTTATGGAATATTAATGAGAAGTTTTATCATTTACTCTTTTTGCATATTTTATTTTAGTTTTCAATTATTATTATATGATTGATCTTGTTGTTAGTATTGGTATCACTTTGGGATCATTAAGTAAATTTAGTTGTTTTTGGCAAACCTAGCTCGGTCAGTAGCAACACTATTATGAGAACTGAATGAAAAAGATAAAAGTACTCTTAAAGAATATAATTTCATCATATTTCTTCCTTGATTGGCTCATAAGCTTAGTATTCTCTAGTTAAGATCTTTTGTGCTTCCAAGGAAGATTGCATGTTTGTTTTTATCACTTGTATGTTTTTTGTTTCCTTCAACTCTTATGCTTGCTACCCAACCTTGCTAGCCTAAAAACCTGTACTGAGAGGGAATGCTTCTCGTGCATCCAATCCTTAAACCAAAACCTATGCCATTTGTGTCCACCATAGCTGATGGGTTCATAGCATGGAAAACAAAAAATTTCTACCGCAAGAACGAACAAAACCCAGATCTAATCTAGATAAAAGCCAAGATCTAATCTATTAGACATGAGCAATGAGATAGATCGGTACTAACCTTCGTAGAACCGAAAGCGTTACGAGATTAGATCTCGTGGATGATGTAGTCGATCACTTGCCGATCTCAAGATTGTGTGGACGATCCTTCCGGCATGCGTTCGGCGCTTCCACAGACGGTCACACGCATGGAGTCGGCACCTTCCTCTCCTGCTCCAAATGAAAGTAGGAGGTAGTAGATCTTCTCCACGGAATCCCAGCAGCACGACGGCGTGGTGGTGGTGGAGGTGAGAATTCTGCAGGGCTTCGCCTATGCCTGTGCAGAAGAAAGGTGGAGGAGAGAGGCGGCTGAGATTAGTTGTTATATGAGAGGAGGGGCAAGAGGGGGCGCCCCCTCCCTTCTATTTAAAGGAGGGAGGCGCGCCTGGGGAGGGGGAGTCCTAGTAGAACTCCCCTCCTCCTTGGGCCGGCGGGTTGGGGGGAGGAGTCCTCCTCCCCCACAAATCCGTGTATTGCCCCACTTGGAGTCCCTTGATCCCTTTCTTGGTTTTCAAGTAAACTCCAAGAAATCCTCTAGAACCTTCCAGAACATTCCGAAACCTTCTAGAATCTCCATACAAACACCTAACATTTCCCAACTTAGAAAATGATCCCCAATATATGAATCTTATTCTCCGGACCATTCCGGATCTCCTCGTGATGTCCCGGATCCATTCCGAGACTCCGAACAATATTCGGTCTCCAACGCAAATTCCATATCTACTTAAAACAACTTCGAACCTTAAGTGTGTCACCCTACGGTTCGTGAATATGCAGACATGATGAAGACACCTCTCCGATCAATAACCATCAGCGGGATCTGGAGATCCATAACGGCTCCCACATACTCAACGATTACTTCGTGATCGATAGAACCATTTAACATACGAAACCAATTCCCTTTGTCACGCGATATTCTACTTATCCGAGGCTTGATCGTTAGTATCTTCATACCTAGTTCTTCCTCACATCGATAAGTACTCTTTACTGCTCCATGTTATGTCATCCCTTGTGACCCAATCACATGCTTGCAAGCTATCTAGATGACATTCCACCGAGAGGGCCTAGAGTATATCTATCCGTCATATGGATGGACAAATCCCAATCTTGGTCTATGCGCTTCAACATATACTTTTAGAATACCCAATGACACCTTTATAACCGCCCAGTTACGAAGCGGCATTTGATGTCATCAAAGTACCCATCCGGTGATGGTGATTAACATAACCTCATGGTCGAAGGATTAGGTTACTATGTATTTCAAAGCTTACAACAGTACGAACTTAATGACTTGATCTTATGCTACGCTTACTATGGGTGTGTGTCCATCACATCATTCTCCTAATGATATAACCTTGTTATTAATCACATCCAATGTCCATGATCAGGAAACCATGATCATCAATCAATCAACAAGCTAGTTCAACAAGAGGCTTACTAGGGACTCTTTTATGTTTACAAAACACACAAGTATGTGTTTCCTAATAATAAAATTATAGCATGGGATGTAAACATTCATCATAAACACAAAGATATAATAATAACCACTTTTATTATTGCCTCTTGGGCATATCTCCAACAGTCTCCCACTTGCACTAGAGTCAATAATCTAGATTACATGGTAATATACCTAACACCCATGGCGTTCTGGTGTTGGTCATGCTTTGCTCTAGGGAGAGGTTTAGTCAACGGATCTGCTACATTCAGATCAGTGTGTACTTTGCAAATCTTTATGTCACCATCTTGGACATACTCGCGAATAGCATGGAACCGTAGCTTGATGTGCTTCAGCTTGCTATGTGACCTTGGCTCCTGTGCATTAGCTATGGCACCTGTGTTGTTGTCACAAGAGATGGCCATCGGGTCCAACGACCGGGAACCACGCCAAGTTTAGTAATGAACTCCTTCATCCATATGGCTTCTTGTGCAGCCTCCGAAGCAGCTATGTATTCCGATTCAGTTGAAGATTTCGCCACAACGCTCTGCTTGGCACTCCTCCAGCTCACTGCAGCACCATTCAAAATAAATACGTATCCAGACTGTGACTTTGAGTCATCTGGATCGGTGTTCCAACTAGCATCAGTGTAGCCATTTACAACAAGCTGTTCATCACCTCCAAAAGAAAGAACCATATCCTTAGTCCTATTCAGGTACTTTAGGATATTCTTGATCATTGCCTAGTGTTCCATTCCAGGATCACTTTGATATCTACTAGTCAAACTAACAGCATGTGCTATATCCGGTCTTGTACACAGCATGGCATACATGATAGAACCTATGGCCGAGGCATAGGGAATTTTATTCATCTTTTCTCTATCTTCAGCCGTAGACGGACTTTGAGTTTTACTCAAGGTCTTACCTGACAACATGGGCACGAACCCTTTCTTGCTCTCTTCCATTCTAAACTTCTTTAGAACTTTGTCTAAGTATGTACTTTGTGAAAGCGCTATTAGGCGTCTTGATCTATCTCTATAAATCTTGATGCCTAGAATATATGCCGCTTCGCCAAGATCCTTCATCGAAAAACTATTATTCAAATAGGTTTTGACGCTATTAAGAAGTTCTATATCATTCCCAATCAACAATATGTCATCTACATATAGTATTAGGAATGCTACAGAGCTCCCACTCACTTTCTTGTAAATACAAGCTTCTCCATAAGTTTGTATAAATCCAAAGTTTTTGATTACTTTATCAAAACGTTGATTCCAACTCCGGGATGCTTGCTTCAGTCCATAAATGGAGCGCTGAAGTTTGCATACCTTGTCAGCATCTTTAGGATCGACAAAACCCTTGGGTTGTACCATATACAACTCTTCCTCAATGTCACCATTAAGGAACGCCGTTTTGACATCCATCTGCCAAATTTCATAATCGAAATATGCATCGATTGCTAACATAATCCTCACAGACTTTAGCTTCGCCATCGTGAGAAAGTCTCATCGTAGTCAACTCCTTGAATTTGTCGTAACCCTTTCGCGATAAGTCGAGCTTTATAGACGAACATTACCATCGATCTGCTTTTTATTTTGAAAATCCATTTGTTCTCGACAGCCTTACGGCCATTCGGTAAGTCCACCAAAGTCCATACTTGGTTTTCGTACATGGATCCCATTTCGGATTTCATGGCTTCTAGCCATTTGTCAGAATCTGGGCTCACCATAGCTTCTTCATACGTCGCAGGGTCATCAGTGTTGTCCACTAACATGACGTTCAAGGTAGAGTCATACCACTGAGGAGTGGTACGGACCCTCGTTGACCTGCGAGGTTCAATAGTAACTTCGTTCGAAGTTTCATGATCATCATCATTAGCTTCCTCTCTAGTTGGTGCAGGCGACACAGAAACATCTTCTGGTGCTGCGCTACTCTCAACTCCGAAAGAAGGTTCAATAACCTCGTCGAGTTCTACTTTCCTTCCAGTCACTTCTTTCGAGAGAAATTCCTTCTCCAGAAGGGATCGATTCTTAGCAACGAAAACTTTGCCTTCGGATCTATGATAGAAGGTATACCCAATTGTTTCTTTAGGGTATCCTATGAAGACGCATTTCTCCGCTTTGGGTTCAAGCTTATCAGGCTGTAACTTCTTTACATATGCTTCGCAACCCCAAACTTTAAGGAACGACAACTTAGGTTTCTTTCCAAACCACAATTCGTACGGTGTCATTTCAACAGATTTAGATGGTGCCCTATTTAAAGTGAATGCGGCTGTCTCTAATGCATAGCCCCAAAATGATAACGGTAAATCTGTAAGAGACATCATAGACCGAACCATATCTAAGAGAGTTCGATTACGACGTTTGGACACACCATTATGCTGTGGTGTTCCCGGCGATGTCAACTGCGAAAGTATTCCACATTTCTTTAAATTCATGCCAAACTCATAACTAAGATATTCACCTCCGCGGTCAGAACACAGAAACTTAATCTTCTTGTTACGATGATTTTCCACTTCACTTTGAAATTCCTTAAACTTCTCGAAAGTTTCGGATTTATGTTTCATAAAGTAGACATACCCATATCTACTCAAGTCATCCGTGAAAGTGAGAACATAACGATATCTACCACGCGATGCTACACTCATTGGACCACACACATCGGTATGTATTATTTCCAATAAGTCTATAGCTCGCTCCATTATTCTAGAGAATGGAGTCTTAGTCATTTTTCCCATTACACATGCTTCGCATCTTTCAAGTGATTCAAAATCAAGTGATTCAAGAAGTCCATCAGAATGGAGTTTCTTCATACGCTTCACTCCAATGTGACCAAGACGACATACACATGTATGTAGAATTATCATTCAATTTTATTCGTTTAGCATCTATGTTGTGAACATGTGTATCACTACTATCGAGATTCAATAAGAATAAACCATTCATCTCAGGTGCATAACCATAAAAGATATTACTCATATAAATCGAACAACCTTTATTCTCAGACTTAAAAGAGTAACCGTCTCGCAATAAACAAGATCCAGATATAATGTTCATGCTTAACGCAGGCACCAAATAACAATTATTTAAATTTAAAACTAATCCCGATGGTAGATGTAGAGGGAGCGTGCAGGCGATCACATCAACCTTGGAGCCATTTCCAACGCCGATCGTCACCTCATCTCTTGCCTCTTTGTTTATTCCAGCCCTCGCTTTGAGTTACAAATATGAGCAACTGAACCAGTATCAAATACCCAGGCACTACTACGATTACTAGTAAGATACACATCTATAACATGTATATCGAATATACCTTTCTTCTTGATGTTGTCATTCTTCAGATCCGCCAGGTACTTGGGGCAGTTACGCCCAAAGGACCAGACCCTTGCAAGAGAAGCACTTTCAGTGCTTAGGACCAGCCTTGGGCTTCTTAGCAGCGGCAGCTTTCTTGTCATCCTTCTTGAAGTTGCCCTTGTTCTTAGGCTTGCCCACATTTGAAATTGGTGGTCTTATTGACCATCAACACTTGGTGCTCCTTCATGATCTCCACTTCAGCAGTTTTCAGCATGGACGATAGTTGTGCAACGCCTTGTTCATGCAGTGCATATTGTAGTTCATCACAAAGTTCTTGTAACTTGGTGGCAGTGATTGGAGGACACGGTGAATCCCCAATTCATTAGGAATCGGTATCCCCAACTCTCGGAGTTTGTTTGCGTGCCCAAACATGGTGAGCACGTGCTCGCTAACGGAGCTACCCTCTTCCATCTTGCAGGTAAAGAACTTCTCGGAAGCTTCATAGCTTTCCATGGCCGCGCGAGTCTCAAAAATGAATTTGAGCTCCTTAATGATCTCAAACGGGTCATGGTGCTCAAAACACTTTTGAAGCTCCGATTCTAAACCGTATAGGATGGCACACTGAACTGTGGAGTAGTGATGTTTCTGAGTGGCATAAACATTCTTTACGTCATCGGTGGCATCTTCTGAAGGTGGGTCACCTAGCGGTGCTTCGAGCACATAGGTCAACTGACCAGCCCTGAGGACGATCTTTAGTCCACGGAACCAGTCCGTGAAATTGCTTCCATTGTCCTTAAGCTTTTCTTTCTCTAGGAACGCATTGAAATTGATGGAAACGTTCGCCATAATCTTCAACAAATATGCAAGTAGTTTAGACTAAGTTTATGATAAATAGTGTTCAAATTTAATTCTTAAATCAACTAGGTGAACTCCCACTCAAAACAAAATCCCCCGAGTTGTTTTAGTGATTACACGAACCAAATCCACTACACCAAGTCCGATCATCATGTGAGATGATGTAGCTTCATCAGCGAACAATCTTCATGTTCATCATATCAATCATATGACTCATGCTCTACCTTTCGGTATTCCGTGTTCCGAGACCATGTCTGTACATGCTAGGCTCGTCAAGATTAACCTTAGTTTCCGCATGTGCAATTCTGGCTTGCACCCGTTGTATGCACACGTAGAGTCTATCACACCCGATCATCACGAGATGCTTCAAACGATTTAGTCTTAGCAACGGTGCCAACTAAGGACGAACACTTTATTACTTGATATTTAGTGAGAGGGATCATCTTATAATGCTACCGTCGCGATCTAAGCAATACAATATGCATAAAGGATTAACATCACAAGCAATTCATAATTAGTGTGATATGATATGGCCCTTTCTTCTTATGCCTTTGATCTCCATCTCCAAAGCACGGACATGATCTCCATCATCACCAGCATTGCGTCAAGGTCCGTGGCGCCGCTTCATGGTTGTCCATCATCACTAGCAACTATTACAACTACTTGGAACAAAGCTATTACAAGATGAATAGACACGCAGGTCTTAACAGAATTAAAGACAACCATTAGGCTCCTGCCGGTTGCCATATTACAACAAGGATCATTGCATACATCAAATAAAATCACAATCACATGTAGGCTATATCACATCACAAAACCCCTGCAAAAACAAGTTAGACGCCTCTAATATTCTTTGCAAGTTTTACGTGGCTTGGGGCTTTCGACTAAGAACGGATCTTACCTACGAAACTGAACCACAACGTTGATACAAGTGCTATCAAGTGCAAAGTGTAGATTTGATCTATACTATGATGGGAGAGACAGACACCCGCAAAGCCACTTGTGCAAAACGAGTTGCACGTCAAGCGTGGAGCAAGTCTCATGTACGATGACATGTAATGTTAGCCCGAGCCGCTTCATCCCACCATACCACAAGATGCAAAGTACACACATAGCAAAAGATGACACGAGCACCAACGTCCACAACCTCATTGTGTTCTACTCGTGCAACAGATCTATGCATAGACAAGGCTCTGATACCACTGATGGGTTCGTAGCATGGAAAACAAAAATTTTCTACCGCAAGAACGAACAAAACCCAGATCTAATCTAGATAAAAGCCAAGATCTAATCTATTAGACATGAGCAATGAGATAGATCGGTACTAACCCTCGTAGAACCAAAAGCGTTACAAGATTAGATCTCGTGGATGATGTAGTCGATCACTTGCCGATCTCAAGATCGTGTGGACGATCCTTCCGGTGCCGCGTTCCGGCAGCGCTTCCACAAACGGTCACACGCGTGAGTCGGGCAGACCTTCCTCTCCCGCTCCAATGAGCAAGGAGGTAGGAGATCTTCTCCACGGAATCCCAGCAGCACGACGGCGTGGTGGTGGTGGTGGAGGTGAGAATTCTACAGGGCTTCGCCTATGCCTGTGCAGAAGAAAGGTGGAGGAGAGAGGCGACTGAGATTAGTTGTTATATGAGAGGAGGGGCAAGAGGGGCGCCCCCTCCCTTCTATTTAAAGGAGGGAGGCGCGCCAGGGGAGGGGGAGTCCTAGTAGGACTCCCCTCCTCCTTGGGCCGGCGGGTTGGGGGGAGGAGTCCTCCTCCCCCACGAATCCGTGTATTGCCCCACTTGGACTCCCTTGATCACTTTCTTGGTTTTCAAGTAAACTCCAATAAATCCTCTAGAACCTTCCAGAACATTCCGAAACCTTCTAGAATCTCCATACAAACACTCCGGAACATTTCCCAACTTAGAAAATGATCCCCAATATATGAATCTTATTCTCCGGACCATTCCGGATCTCCTCGTGATGTCCCGGATCCATTCCGAGACTCCGAACAATATTCGGTCTCCAACTTAAATTCCATATCTACTTAAAACAACTTCGAACCTTAAGTGTGTCACCCTACGGTTCGTGAATATGCAGACATGATGAAGACACCTCTCCGATCAATAACCATCGGCGGGATCTGGAGATCCATAACGGCTCCCACATACTCAATGATTACTTCGTGGTCGATAGAGCCATTTAACATACGAAACTAATTCCCTTTGTCACGCGATATTCTACTTATCCGAGGCTTGATCATCAGTATCTTCATACCTAGTTCTTCCTCGTTACTGATAAGTACTCTTTACACGTTCCATGTTATGTCATCCCTTGTGACCCAGTCACATGCTTGCAAGCTATCTAGATGACATTCCACCGAGAGGGCCCAGAGTATATCTATCCGTCATATGGATGGACAAATCCCAATCTTGGTCTATGCGCTTCAACACATACTTTCAGAATACCCAATGACACCTTTATAACCGCCCAGTTACGAAGCGGCGTTTGATGTCATCAAAGTACCCATCCGGTGATGGTGATTAACATAACCTCATGGTCGAAGGATTAGGTTACTATGTATTTCAAAGCTTATAGCAATACGAACTTAATGGCTTGATCTTATGCTACGCTTACTATGGGTGTGTGTCCATCACATCATTCTCCTAATGATATAACCTTGTTATTAATCACATCCAATGTCCATGATCAGGAAACCATGATCATCAATCAATCAACAAGCTAGTTCAACAAGAGGCTTACTAGGGACTCTTTTATGTTTACAAAACACACAAGTATTAGTGTTTCCTAATAATACAATTATAGCATGGGATGTAAACATTCATCATAAACACAAAGATATAATAATAACCACTTTTATTATTGCCTCTTGGGCATACCTCCAACAATAGCTACCTATTAACACTATTGCTATTCCAAGTAAATTCATGTTTTTATCTACCTTCCGAATTAAAGTTGTTATGTGAAAATTAGTGATTAAAGCTCTCACGAACTTGAAGGCACACTTTACTTTTCTTGCACCTAAGAAACTTGAACCATTGTGTCATCTAAGTTGTATATTCTTGCACTTATACGTTGGGGATTAGCAGAACCATGCTGTCATGGGGAACGCTTTCAACATTACACTTGTACATTGTACCCTGTTGATATCATGCTCTTTTGTTTATGGATGTCATCGGTGTGAAATGAAAGGGGAGCTTGTAAGTCCATGGAGTTATGTATGTGTGTTAGAGAAACGCCTGGGCCGCTAGCCTAAGCCATGCCTAATCATGGTGGAAACTTGTAGCATCACCATAGTGAGCAATCTATGAAGCATTCTTCTTATAAAAAAAAGAGAGATAGAGATTGAGAAAGAGAAAAAAATATGAGAAAAGAGGAAAGAGAGAAAAAAGCACCATTTTCCCATGGTAAATAAGAAGATTGCTGAGATGCTCATTGTCTGCTTGCCTTGTCATTTTGATTATGGGATAGCTCCTATATCATGTGCAAGGGGTACCCCGTTGGCGGTTCTCTATGATACACATGTACTTACTATGCCAAGAACTTACCGACAACTAAACTTGAGTAGCATGAGGAGCGACCCTCGTATTCAAGGGACATGAGATTGCCAACTTATACTTTGTCAAGCATATACTCCATAGTTTGTACACTTTAACCTTAATCACCTAAAGATTCTTATGATAGGGGCAATGAGAGCTGAAAGCTAATTAATAAGTACCATAATTTTTGGAAGCTCTTTATGAAACTTGAGATCCCTGCTTCCCTCTGCGAAGGGCCTATCTTTTACTTTCTAGTTGAGTCAGTAAACCTATTCATTTCTATCTCAGCAAGTATTTTGAGTTGTTGTGTTTCATTCATTCATATGATGATTTATTCAATCATGTTTCTTATGTTCCTTGTTTTGCACATTGCTCTTATCTCAGTGAATATTACTTTGAAAGCTATCATTGAAAACCCCATTATGTTTGAACTCCTGCAAATTGTTAACTATTCTTTGACCAAGAGCAAAGTTTGCCATTACCAATTATGATTTAATTTATGTATCTTTATTGTGTTTCCTTTACTTATTACAAGTTAAGTTATATAATAGTGAGTTGTCTTCTATTATGATTTGTGTATTTATGAATGTGATGCTTCTTGTCCGTATTCTTTTATCGACTCTTCACTCCATAAACCTGAGGTCATGTTTATTGACCTCAATTTTTGCTTGGGGACAAGTGAAGTCTAAGCTTGGGGGAGTTGATACGTCCATTTTGCATCACTATTCTATATCATAATTTACTGCTATTCATTGATATATTTCATATTAAGAGATGATACTTATGTTATTTCATTTGTTTTTGCATGGTTGATGACTTTTGGAGGATGGACCGCTGAAGTCAGGATTCTGATGGAAAAGGCGTATTTGGAGGCGAAATTCACGAAGATCAGAAAATCCCGGAAAATACATGGAAAATCCTATTTTTCTAGAAGACGAAGGATGCCAGAAGGGGGAGTGGAGTTGGGCCATAGGGGGCACACACCACCCCCTAGCACGGGCCACCCCTGGCCGCGCCACCAGGTGGTGTGGCCACCCTGGCCCACCTCCAGCTCTCCTCTTTGGCGTATATTATCCCCACGAAACCCTAAGACTCGGGGAGCAACCACAGAAAGATTCCGCCGCCTTTGCAGGGCGGAAAACTGCAGAGAGAGAAAGAGCTCTCTGGCAGGCAAAAATCTGCCGGGGAAATTCCTTCTCGGAGAGGGGAGATCGTCGCCATCAACACCACCATCAAGCTGGACTTCACTGGGATCATCATCATCATCATCTCCATCATCATCTCCACCAACACCATCATCACCACTCCATACCGCTGTAACAATTGGGTTGAATCTTGCATAGTTCTTAGGGGAAACTTTCCCGGTTTTGATTACTTATTGTAGTTGATGCTATTGAGTAGAACCATTGAATTATTGTTATGTTCAGATTGTTACTTATCATTATATTATCTCTGATCTTGATCCATATGATGTCTCGTGAGTAGTTCGTTTAGTTCTTGAGGACATGGGAGAAGTCATGTTGTTAGTAGTGGAATTGTGTTGAGAAAGATTCAATGGTTTGTTATTTAAGTTGTGGTGTTATTCTTCTAGTGGTGTCATGTGAATGTCGACTACATGACACTTCACCTTTATGGTCCTACGGTAATGCATTGTGTATTTGGCTACTAATCGTAGGGGTTGCCGGAGTGACAGAAACCTGATCCCCCGTTAGGAAACCTTTGCACAAGGGAGTGTAGGATCTCAGAGTTTAAAGCTGTGGTTAGGTTTTTATCTTAATTACTTTCTTGTACTTGCGGATGCTTGCAAGGGGTTTAATCACAAGTATGTATTATTCCTAGGAAGGTCAGTACATTCTCACAAGTTTACCCACACAACACTTATCAAACTAAAGAAGATTATCAACTATATGAAGCGAAAGCACTTGACGACATCCCCATGTGTCCTCGAGAACATTTGGTCATCTAAGTAATACAACTGGCTTGTCCTTTGCTAAAGAAAGGATTAGGCCATTTCCTGCATCTATTATTATTATCTTTTATTTACTCGTACTTTATTTATCTGCATTATCAAAAAACCCTAAAAATCCGTTTGCTAAGTATTTACAGAGGATTCCTACTCCAAGCACTCGTCAACACCTTCTGCTCCTCGTTGGACGACATTCTTACTTATTAAAAATACTGTGATACACCCCCTATACTTGTGGGTCATCACTGGTATTCCAAAGAAGCACTTCTTCGGGTTAAGCATTATGTTGTATTTTCGTAGATTGGCGAACGTTTCCTCCAAGTCAGAAATTAACGTTTCCTTCTTTTTGGACATCACCGCAATGTCGTCCACATATGCATGTACATTACGTCTGATTTGGTCGTGGAGGCAACACTGCATAGTGCGCTGGTACGTAGCTCCTGCATTCTTGAGCCCGAAGGGCATCGTAACAAAACAGAAGGTTCCGAAGGGGGTTATGAATGAAGTTTTGACTTTGTCTGATTCCTTCATCCGGATTTGGTGATAACCGGAATATGCGTCGAGAAAACATAGGAGTTCCGAGCCTGTCGTAGAATCGATAACTTGATCAATTCTAGGTAGAGAGAACGGATCTTTGGGACAAGCCTTGTTCAAGGCATTATAATCAACACACAACCTTAAATCAGCGGTGTCCTTTTTAGGGAACATTACATGATTGGCCGACCACTCAGTATGGATGACCTCTTCTATGAATCCGGCTAACTCAAGCCGGGCTAGTTCCTTAGTTATTGCCTTAGGATTTTCATTGCCGAAACATCGTATGGACTGTTTGGTGGGTTTAGCATTCGGGTGTACATTTAGAGAGTGCTCGACAAGTTCCCTAGGTACTCCGGTCATGTCAGATGGCTGCCATGCGAAGATATCTTGATTTGCTTGGAGGAACTTGACGATCACGCTTTCCTATGAGCTATCTAGGCCTACACCTATCCGGGTCACCTTGGAGGGGTCATCATCCTTCAACAACGTCTTCTTCGTCTCTTCTGATGCCTTGAACTCCAGATTTGGCTTTCTCACCTCCTTCTTCGTTGTGGGCATCTTGGACGGATCAATGGTCTTCTTGATCTCCTCGTACTCCTGGGCGTGCAACACGGCTTCAGCAAAGGCGACATTTCCATCCTCGCACTCTCGCACCTTCTTCGGGTCTCCCCTGATTGTGCTTACGCCTTTGGGACCTGTAATTTTCATCATATTGTAAATGTAACAAGGACGAGCCATAAAACCCAGTAAGCCGGACGTCCAAATATAGCATGGTACGCGCTCTTGAACAGGACCACTTCGAAGGAAAGTGCCTCGGTCCGATAGTTCTTTGGAGTTCCAAAGGTAACATCCAAAGTGATTTCTCGCAGGTAATTTTCTTGTCTTCCTGGGACAACTCCGTGAAAGATCACAGAGCTGTAATTCAGCTGGGTCTCTGAGATCCGCATCCAGTGTAGCGTTTCGATGTATAGGATGTTAGTGCTGCTGCCGCCGTCCATGAGAGTCTTGGAGAAACCATAGCCATCAATAAATGGGTTGACGACTAAGGCGTATTTTCCTCACCTGTGCAACTTAGGCGGATGATCAGCATGGTCAATGGTGATTTCCACTTCCGACCAGTCCAGGAATTGCGGGACAACCGGAACGGTTGCGTTGAGCTCATGCAGAACTGCTTTCTTGACCTTAGCTAGTTGAGATCCGAGGAAGGTGATGTAAGTGTCTTTCTTTGTTGGGAATTTTTTCTTTCCCTCTGGCTTGGGATTTGAAGGATCAGCTTCCTCCATGTTGGAATCTTCCTTGGTATCTTTGTGTTTCTCGGGATTCTTCTTTTCCTTCTTCCGCTTAGCCCTATAGCCAGCGGTATCGTTTTTCTTGATGTCATCATTAAAACGACACTCGGCGTTTGTATAAGACGAGTCCCCATTGGCATCTAAGTGATGCACACATGGGTTATTGGCAATGTCGGCCCAGGAGTAGGTTTTGCTAGGTTGCTGGTCTCCTCTACCCTAGACTCTTGATGTCCCACAACTGCGTCCACGGCCACCACCATGTCCTCCTCGTCCTCTAGACCCGAAGTAGAAGTGACCACTGCCGTTTCCGTGTTGGGTTTTTCTTCTGAGGTGTTCTTGCGCTTCTGAACTTGCTGCTTTGGTTGTTTTGCCAGCTGTGGCACAGCTAGGGCATTCAATAATCCCTCGGCATCATCGTCAGCATCTGCATACTTGATCACTGTTTCTATCATCTCTCCTAGATCAGTGACCTTGTCGCACTTCAAGCGATGATGTAGTAAACCAATTGGGAGTCCTGCAATGAAAGCTTCAATCACAGTTTGGTCATTTACTCCTTCACAGGAGTTCTTTGTGTCGATCCATCGCCGAGGTAATCTTGGCAAGTTTCTCCGGCTTTCTGGGTACAACGCTATAGGTCTCCTACCATATAGGGCCTCCGATATGTGCCTTCGAAATTCCAAAAGAATGTGCTTTGCATGTCATACCAGTTGTGGATGGTGTTCTCCGGAAGTTCATTGATCCATGATCGTGCCGTCTTCCACAACATAAGTGGGAGATATAGGGTTGCGACCAGGTTGTTTCCGCCTTTGGCGATGCAGCAAGCTTGGAAAAAATCCTGGAGCCAAGTATCTGGCCAAGATACACCGTCGTAGGATTCGATGTGCCTTGAGATAGCAAATCCTTCTAGGAATCTTGTTGCTCCTATGCGTGGTCCGAAGCATTTTGGACCCACGTAGATTTCTTCATTCTCGTAGCACCGCGCCTCTATGTTGGAGTTGATCCAATGTCTCGCGTCACTCAGTGACAGAGATCGCGGTCTTGATTGACGGCTATGGCTACGGTGCCTTGGAGCCGGACTTCGGCTTCTACCACCACCTCCTCCGCCATGATGCCCTCCTTGGCCTCCTTGGGAACCGTTGTGGTGGCTACTTGGTGGAGAAGGTGGATTATTTCTGGCCGATCGCTGGCCTCAGTCCAAAGCGTCATTATTCCGGTTCTGGGGGGTCTTCATTTCGATGAGCCCCCTGCCGGCTTGACTCGGCATGGTGTTCATCGTTCCTTCGTCCGTCATTCCCATCGCGATGGGGTTCAGCCGGACGACTTGTATGTCTAGGAGGGGGCATTCTTTGACGGTCCTCCTCCTGACGTTTCTCTTTGTCTTCTTCCCTGCGATGTTCGACTCTCGTTGGGGAGGATTTCTCGGATACAGTGCAGCAATTGCCTCTTACTCGGCGGCTGGAGCAACGTTGCGCCAATCACGTGTAGTTCTGTGGTGCTGCCTTGAAGATCCGGTTCTTGAGTGGTTGTCTTCCCGACGGTCGAAATTGTGATGCTGTTTCGGAACCCGTTGGGGTCTTACGTTGTTCCAGGCCGGATCCGTGTGACATTGTTCTGATTGAGAGACCAGTTTTCCTCTTCCGGATTTTGCGACCTTCTGCTGCTCCAGACCCTTGGTGAGTAGCTTAATGCCCAATCGAACCTGTTCTGGGCCTGGATTATTTGCCAGGATATCTTGGGCTGTAGCGGTGTTTTGCACTGGTGTTGGATACACCAGATCTCCGTTACTGTCGAGCCGAGGCATCCTCGAATCTCCCTCAAAGAGAACCTTGCGTACTTTCGGAAATTGATTGTCACTTGTGTGTCGTTTCTGGTTCTTCTGATGTTGCAGAGAGATGAGCTTCTCCGCAGTAGCCATGCACTTCTTCTCTTCCTCAATGTTTTTGGCTTCATCCAGGAGTACTTGGCGACGCGCTTCTAGGGCTTGTGCCCTTTCTTCCAATTCTGCAGCAGTAAGTTCTGCCGCAGTAGGGATAGGTGTAGTTAATGCAGCATCGATGAGTTTACGGGCACTTGCGGTGACCACGTGTCCATCCACTGACTCTTCTTTGGGCTCATCTAGGATAAGTGCTCCATCCGAGTCTTCCTCGTATTCCTCGGCAATCACCTCCTCTGCTGGAAGTTCTTTTGCCGGGGTCTTCGGCTTCTTGTTCTTCTTCTTTGCCTTCTTGGCAGTGCTGGTAGCAAATACGGCTTTGGGTCCATTTCCCGGAGTCAAGTTCTAATCGGTACTTTCGGACATCTGGACCTCGGAATTATCTCCGAGATCCATGTCATCCTGCACTTTGGGAGAGTTTTCTCTGGATCCTTCATCCATGGCTTCTCTTTCTTCTGCAGCTTTGGAGTTGAACTCCTCTTCATATTCCGTGGAGAACTTCCGGAAATCTGCCGACGTCATCGAGTCATCCGAGGATGCGGGTAAGTCGGTGTTTATTCCGATCGCCTCTAGCACTGAGTCTTTGTTGTCTCCAGCATCGGCAGAGCCGGACCCGGATCCAACATATCCGACAAAGTGCGACGTGCGGGTCTTGAGGTAGTTGCGGCTTTCCTCGTGGGCTTCCTTGAAAATCCTGATGGTTTCGAGAACCTCATCCATGTTTGCGCCTTGCCGCATCATGCGCCTCAACGTATGCCTCAGGAAAGCTTGGTCTGTTCTGGCGTTGGCAAAGCCAGAACCAAGGTTATTGTTTTTCTCCTCCTGGATTTCGACCTCGGTGAGTAGATCAATCTGGGATTCGGCCTCGCTAAGGAGATCCACTCCAGATTCGACTTGAACCGCAAGACCTGCTTCGGGTTTGGCTTCCTCCACTATCTCCACAACGGGTGCGGGCTGGGTAGGATTAGGGTTTTCTGAGATCCAGAACTCTGCCACCTCCACAGGCAAAGGGGACCCAGAAATTTCTTCCGCCTCTATCATCACCGCTGGGGTGGGTGGGATAGGTTCAGCGAAACCGATGTACACAACGATCTCGCGAAAGGATATGATGGTGTAAGCAGTCACGGCCTCCCTAGCCAGAATCCAAGCCTCGTCGAGAATGATGAGAGGGACGTCGCTGGCGTAGAGGATGCGACCGGCGGCGATAGTCTTGCTGATTCCGATTCTTGTAGATTCCGCTTGAAACGCAGATCCGAAGCTCACTTGCCCCACGGTGGGCGCCAACTGTCGTCGAATTGATGAAAAGTACGCCATGAGGGGGTCCCCGAGGCGTGTGGGAGAGAGGGGTGTGAGACGTACGGTGTTTTGGGATGGTGAGCACACAAGTTTACCCAGGTTCGAATCCACCGGCTTTGGACGGATCCTACTCCTGCTAGCAATCGATGTCTGAGAGCCGGAATATGGGTTACAAGGGTTTTGCCTGTGCGAGTTGAGATTGTAGACTATTGTGAGGGTGACCTAAAGGCTCTCCCTAGGATTGCTTATATAGATATTCGGCCTAGGGTTACAGGAGAGATCTATCAGGCTACGACTAAGAGTCGGTTACAGAGTACATCTTGAACTACAAGTAACACTATGGGCCTATATCGGTAAGTCATCTTGGCCTTCCCGTAGCCGGACTGGACTCCATCTGTTCTCCCTGACTGGGTCGCCCGTGAAGCAAATCTCTAACCCTAAGTAGGCCACCCTGGTCAGTGAGGCACAGTGAGGATACCCGAAAAGTATATCCCCAACACCCAACCCGTCTGCAGGATATGCACCCAGAAACAACAGACCCCCAATGAACCGTCCGAACTATCCCAACCGTGGAGGAGGAAACCCAAGGCCCGGAGGAAACCACAACAACAACCCTGGCAACTCCAATAATTTCAACCGTGCACCGCCAAAGTCCAACAACAACAACAATACTGTCCCAAGGACCGGAAGCAATGTTGTGCCTGTCGCAGGAAAAGACAAGTCAATGAGAACTTGCTTTGAATGCGGAGTCACAGGTCACTACTCCAATGAGTGCCCCAAGAAGCTTGCTATAGCAACCAATGTGAATGCACCTGCCCAATAGCAACGCCGTGTCTAGCCTGGAAAGAGATTCGCCCCAGGAAAACCGCACAACCGTAATGGTCGTCTATTCCACATGAATGGTAAAGAAGCCCAGGAAGCGCCAGATGTCGTGCTGGGTATGTTTTCTGTTAACTCAGTTTTAGCCTGAGTGTTGTTTTATTCTGGAGCATCGCACTCGTTTGTTACAGAAGAATTTGCATGTACTAGTAAGATCCAACCAATGAATCTGAAGCATGTTATGATAGTTCAAATCCCTGGTTCAACCACCAAAGCTAGAAAAGTTTGCAAGGCCATACCTATCAGAATACATGGGATAGATTTTTATGCCAATCTAATAGTACTTGGAACCAAAGGTTTGGAAGTAGTGCTAGGGATGGATTGGATGTCGAAACATAAGGATTAATCGACTGTGCTAAGAAAGCCATAACCATGACCAGTAGCACTGGAGTATCTGTAGAACATGTATCTGAGACTTTGCCCCGTCAATTCAAGTGCAACAAGAGTCTAGCCAAAACCACCATTGACCAAGTCAGAGTAGTCTGTGAATACCCCCACGTGTTCCTAGATGAATTGCTCGGTATGCCCCTAGATCGGGATATCGAGTTTATCATTGAACTAATTCTTGGAACCGGACCCATAGCTCAGAGACCCTATAGTATGAACCCATATGAACTAGTGGAGCTAAAGAAGCAACTTGATGATATGTTGGGAAAAGGACTGATTCAACCAAGTGCATCGCCATGGAGATCACCCATTTTGTTTGTTGATAAGAAGGATGGTGCCAACCGTCTTTGTACGGATTACCAGAAGCTGAATGACGTCACCATCAAGAACAAGTACCCTTTGCTAAAGTTAGAAGATTTGTTTGATCAACTGACTGGTGCTCAAGTGTTTTCTAAGATTGACCTTAAAACTGGTTATCACCAACTGAAGATTCGTGCAACAGATGTCCCAAAGACCGCTTTCACCACCAGATATGGATTGTATGAGTACAATGTCATGTCTTTTGGATTAACCAATGCCCCCGCTTATTTCATGAATCTCATGAATAAGATTTTTATGAGTTTTTTGGATAAGTTTTTCGTTGTGTTTATTGATGAAATTCTGATCTACTACAAATCAGAAGAGGACCATGAGAAACATCTGAGAACCATCCTTGAAACCCTTAGAGAGCATCAGCTGTATGCCAAGTTCAGCAAGTGTGAATTCTGGTTAAAAGAAGTAGGATTCCTAGGCCATATCCTGTCAGCAGGAGGAGTTGCTGTCGATCCCGCCAAGATCAAATATGTTGAAGAATGGAAAGCCCCAACCACTCAAACAGAAGTCCGTGCATTTCTTGGATTAGCCAGATACTACCGCAAGTTCGTGGAAGGATTCTCGAGCATCGCAAGACCGATGACCCAGTTGTTGAAGAAAGATAAGAAGTTTGAATGGACTGACAAATGTGAAGCAAGTTTTCAAGATCTCAAGAAGAGATTGATTTCAGCCCCAATTTTGATCATGCCCGATATCAAGAAGCCTTTTGATGTGTATTGTGACGCATGCAAGATTGGTCTTGGATGTGTATTGATGCAAGAAGTCAAAGTCATATCCTATTTGTCCAGACAACTGAAGCAGCATGAGCAGAACTACCCTACCCATGACCTCGAACTGGCAGCCGTAGTTTTAGCTTTGAAGACCTGGCGTCATTACCTTATGGGTAACCGCTGTGAGATTTATTCGGATCACAAGAGTCTGAATTATATCTTCACCCAGAAGGAGCTAAATATGAGGCAAAGAAGATGGATAAAGTTAATCAAGGATTATGACCTTGACATTCACTATCACCCTGGCAAAGCCAATGTGGTAGCGGATGCTCTTAGCAGATTGTCGTGTAGATTAAACACCATGATAAAGGAAGCCCAACCAAGTTTGCATGAGGAGATGGAGAATTTCAGAGTGGAGCTAGTTAGCGAAGGATTCTTGGCTAGCATAGAACTCCAACCCACTTTAATTAGTCAGATAAAAGAGGCCCAGGAAGGAAACGCAAGTATCGATGGAATCGAGCGTCGTATCAAAATAGGGAAGGTACCCGGATTCACCGAAGATGAAGAAGGAGTTTTGTGGTACAAAGGACGTATCTATGTTCCAGCAGATTCGGAGTTGATACAAGTCATTATGTAGGAAGCTCATGGTACCCTTTATTCTATCCACCCGGGAGGAACGAAGATGTATCAAGATTTGAAGGATAAATTTTGGTGGCACAAAATTAAGAGAGAAGTTGGAAGCTACATAGCCAAGTGTGATATCTGTTAGAGAGTCAAAGTGGAACATCAGAGATCCGCAAGACTTTTGCAACCATTGCAGCTTGCGGAATGGAAATGGGATTATGTCGGAATGGACTTTATCACAGGATTGCCTACATCTAGTAGGGGAAATGACTCTATTTGGGTCATAGTAGATAGACTATCCAAGGTAGCCCATTTCATACCCGTCAAGATAACCTACCAAAGTTTGAAGCTAGCAGAGTTGTATATCGCTAGGATAGTCAGCCTGCATGGAACACCCAAGACCATAGTGTCGGATTGAGGAACCCAGTTTACCTCAAGATTTTGGCAGAAAGTCCAAGAAGGATTAGGAACCAAACTGAATTTCAGCACAACTTATCACCCGCAAACCAACGGACAAACTGAAAGAGTCAACCAGATCTTAGAAGATATGTTGAGAGCTTGTGTGCTTGAATATGGATCTAAATGGGAAGATTGTCTGACTTTCACGGAATTCTCATATAACAACAATTATCAAGCCAGTTTGCAAATGGCCCCATTTGAATTTCTGTATGGAAGAAAGTGCCATACCCTGTTGAATTGGTCGCAAGTAGGAGAGAGTTAGATCTTCGGACCAGACATTCTACGAGAAGCTAAAGAGAAGGTTCACAAAGTCTGTGAGCACCTCAAGACCGCTCAATCCAGACAGAAGAGTTATGCAGATAAAATACGTCGAGACTTGACCTTCAATTTCGAAGATTTTGTGTATCTCAAAGTATCACCCTTGAAGGGAATGCAACGTTTTCGTGTGAAAGGAAAGCTAGCCCTAGATATATTCGACCCTTCAAGATTTTGAATCGCCGAGGAGAAGTATCCTATCAACTGGAACTTCCTGAGGAGATGTCAACCGTGCATAATGTGTTCCATATCTCGTTACTTCGCAAATGCTTAGAAGTGCCGGAGAAGACCGAAGTTTTCAAGAACATCGATCACAGAGCCATAAATATCGAGAAGGATCTAACTTATCGTGATTGGAAGAAACATTTAGAACCACCCGGACCAGAAGTATCAAGTTTCTCAAGTTCTAATGGAGTAACCATACCGAAGAAGAAGCCACCTAGGAACGAGAAGACTATATTAGGACTGAGTTTCCAAATCTCTTTAATTCCTAGTTTTTCCTGAATCTCGGGACGAGATTCTATTTAAGGAGGGAATGTTTGTAACATCCTAAAAATATTAATCAAGCTTATCAAGATCAAATCACCCAAGTTTAGGGTTAATAAAAACTTTTATTATTAAACTTAATATGAGTGTATGTGTGATTTGCATTAGTGTATGAATGCTTGAAATTGCCATGATTGATTGTTACTAGGGATAAGGATTAGTTTAAATATGAATACTACATCATCTAGATCACTTACAAACAGAATCAAATGAAAAGAAAATCAAATATAGATCATAGGATCAAATGGTCATTTTGGCCAAACTTATCCCCTAGACCACTTTGAGTTTTCCTAGTAAAAGATTGCCAACAAAAACAATTCCAATTCTTTTCACCCCTTGATAGACCAACTCCAAGTGAATCCAAGCAAACTTTACAAGGTGGCAGAAACTCTTTTCAAATCTATTTAAGAGGCATTGCAAAATTGAATCAAGTTCATATGCCTAGATCATCACTTTTCAAAAACCATTCAAACCAATTCCCCTTGACCATTCCCAGCAACCATAGACTACTAAGAAAGTAACAAGATCACCCACCAAAAATCATTCAAAAATTTGAAAGTAAATTTCATGCGGCCATTTGATCGAGCACCTGGCAGGCACAGTACAACCTCAACAACTATACACTGTTTTGAGCTATCAATTTCTCATCTCTTCTACTGCAATCAACACATTCAATTGTCCATGATCATGCTTGGTACTTGGCCGTGCAAAGGAGAGGCATCACTAGCCACATGGACCAGTGACATGCTTGTACTGAGCCGGCCATGCTGGTCGAGCATGAACCACTCGCTTCACGCCGTGCCGCCCACTCCCATGACACCTATCAGCTAGCCATGACCTCACCGCCAACCCCTGTCCACCCCTTGACCCAAGGCGAGAAGTGGAGACGCTGGAAATCGCGTGCCCATTTAAGCCTCTGCCAAGCCAAGAGTACGACAGAGTGCAGCAACTGCCTCGCACGCACACACCGTGCCTCGCTCTCTCCGCTCGTACCCACCATCACCATGGCACCAGTGACCTCCCAGACATGACCGTTCACTGCCGCGCGCCCCGTGACCACCGTACTGCGTGATGAACACGCGCGTAATGGAATAGAGCACCAACCTCACCCGACCAATAGAGACCGCCCCTTGCCGTGCCGTCACTCGCGTGACAATCGCCGTAGTCCACCGCACCAACCCATGCCTCCGCCATGCTCAACGAGGCCTGTAGCAGTGTTGCCGGAGAAGCCATACCATGTCGTCCTGCCTCCACCCTTGGGGTATAAATAGAGGCCACCCCAGACCTCATTCACCACACCATTCCACTCCCCACTCACCCAGGAACCTCACCGACCCTTCCCCGGAGCAAGGCGAGCACCACGACACCGGAATTTGGCTGGAGTCCGTCGCCGAAGTTGAGGAAGGAAGTCGTTGATTGCGGCCACCCCAGGAGCTGTCGTGACCACCAATCGAACCACCGTCATCGAAAACCCCATTCTCCCCCATCGCCAACCCTAGCTGGAGCCTCGGCAAGTCCCCAGCGACCCCAACCGCCACGTTAGGGTTCGAGTCTCGCCGAAGCAGTTCGACGGAGACGACGAACCACAGCCGTAGATCCTAGTCTAATTGTAGGGCTGAGATTGAAAGCTACCGTTTTAGTTTAGATGAGTCACTGACACGTGGGACCGTTCTGTCAGTAGCCCGCTGTGCCCGCACCATGCAGTTGAGTCGGCCCATGTTGTTTCCCGCGCAGAGCCCAGTGATTCAAATAGGATTTTTTCCATTTTAGCTAAAACCAGTTTCTGTCAGTATATTCAAAATTCAATTCAGAGAGATGTACAAATCCAAAATGCATGATTCCAATTTTTTTATAAAGGTACTGAAAATATCTATCCAGTACCATTGGATTCAAATCAATTGAAACTATATATCACCTGTACCAAAAATAACAAGACAGAGGCTTTTGCCACTTCAAACATTTTAGAAAATAAACTATAAATGATTTTGAGTTGATTCCAACTCCCAAAAATCACATTTGCCATGATCTACATGAATATGCAAAAAGATTTGGTTTTACAAATATGAAACATGGCTTAGTATTAAAAGAGTGCTATATAGGCATTTCTAGTCCCTTTAATATTAGTAAATAGTAATATTAAATCTTGTAATATATGATCACCATTTTAAATCACATTCCCAAGTATTGGAATAGATGGTGATGACATGTGTCAACATGATCCACTATTTTAATTCGAGAATATTAAATCTTAAGGATTTAAAATGAGTAGAAATTACTTTTCTACAATAAGAAGAATAAGAGAATGTTAATATTCCACATGATGATTGAGATGATGCTACATCATCTAGTATGAGCCCTTGTGTGCTAGATAAAAGTAGTTAAGTGCTATTTGGTGATTGTGTACCTTGTATGTGTTTATAGACGCTAGTACCGACCCGGGCTACAACGAGGAAGAGTACTTCGAGGAAGAAGAAGAGAACTTCAACGACTGCAACCAGAAGGCAAGCTAAACTATGCAACCCACCGTGCAATCTATCAGTGCAAGCTAGAACTATGCATGCTATCTATGCAAGCCCCTTATACCAAATGCACTAGGCATGCTTGGTTATGCACCTTGAATAATACCATTCCCAGTTTTACTTCAAGCTTTGCTTTTCCCCTTTATTACAGTTTCTCACTTAGTTAATGAATTGTGATTAGTTGAAAATAGGATGGATACCAGCAAGATCATAGAACTAGCCTTGGATACTTAAAATTGATTAATACCCCCAATAGTGATACCCTCAACATTAGTGGCTAGTGCTAAGCAAAAACTTGACCACTTTGGATGGGAATACTTGATGAAAATGATTATGAAAACCTTGGGATGATGATTCATTCTATTGAAATGTTTTGACATGTGTTGTGAAACACAATGGTTTGATGATGAAACTGATGAGGCATGAGCCTTGACTTTAATAAAAACTGATGGTTGGGTTCGGATGCGATACCATTCCAATTTTACCGTACAACCACAATACCTGAGTTGGGTAGGGATTGAATGGAAGTTTATATGTCTTAGTATGGGTTCCCTTGCGGAAGAGGTTGAGCTGAGGCTACCTTGTGGGGAATGTCCACCTATGTAGTGCCCAGGATGGCAGATGGCCATGGCTGGGAGGCCAAACTCATAGGGGAGGTGCCTATACTAGGGTATGTAATTGAAAGGTTAAGATTGACTATTCGCATGCTAAGTATGATGATTTAGGGTTACCCCTGATGGATGTATCGAATTTTGTGGTGAAAGTGTACCACCTCTGTAGACTGTCAAACTATTCAAATAGCCGTGTCTGCGGTTATGGACAGTTGGAGTGGCCATACGGTTCCGTTGTCAGATGTTTTCAAAATGACTTGTGACTTGAAAGATGACCTTGACTTGACCACAACAGAGTTGTGGACATGAGATCTAAGTTCCCACTTAAGTGATGTAGAGAATTAAATTAGGTCTTTACTCTTGAAGCTTTATGAAATAAACCTGGCTTTTTGCAAACAGACCTAGAGCTTATGATTCCTACTAGCTTTCCTTTTACTTATATTATTGATAGTTTGTGAGTACTTAAAGAGTATTCATGTCTTTGTCCCTAGATATTCCCATGGCCAGACTATGAGGAGGATTACCCGGAAGATGGACATCAGGAGCTCTATGACAACTAGGATCATCTCCTATCGTCCGCATTGCTTGTGACCCTGAAGATGGAGCCTACTACATTTACTTTCCGCTTGTTTATTGTATTAAGACTGGATCATGAGATCCTTTATTTGTAAGACTTTTATTATGGTTTGTAATGGATGATGTACTGTGGTACCACTTCTGTTATGTCTCGCAAGAATGGTAATCCTGGGATTGCTATGTACAGCATAATAAGCATCTGGACTTAAAAATCCGGGTGTTGACAGTAATGTAGTAACGACCAGAGCGTATAGAATACATACCCTTGTAGACCATACGCGGTTAACATTTCGAGAGGAACATGGTTGAAGTAGTCGAACGCGTGGCCAACCTCAAGGTCGCGATTCTCCTCGTAGGTCACCCCTTGCTCTTTCTTCATCGTGAAGCAGCTCCAGCTCATGACATCCAAGTGCCCTAAGTGTTGCACCTCGTGGCTTCATACACATTTGGTGTACAATGAGACCTCCGGCTCCCTTATCCCGCCGGGAGTGCGGAAGTAGATCTCTGGCTAGGAATCCCTATAGCGCAATGGTGTGATGCAGGTGCGCCGCCTCTTGCATGAACAGTCCTTTCTAGGGACCGTGTCAACGCATGGAGACAACTATGTAGAGAGAGGGAGGAATTCTCTAAGGAAAATGCCTTAGAGAACATCTCAAATTGTGTGTCCGATCCCACCCATGGGCACCCCTTTATATAGGGGGGTGGAGGTGTGCCCTTCCCTTTAGGTGGGCCCCCTTGTGGCGGCTAGGCCTTGGCCCCTTTGTCCCTTGGCCCTTCCCTCTTTCAGTTTTCCCTCATGGGCCATTTCCCCTAGGAAACTTGGCCCATTGTTTTAATAACCCTTCAAACTAGATTTTAATATTATATTTAATATTCATTACATTAATTAATATGTAAATACATATTACAAAATCAGATTCGACCTGAAACACCTTTTGGTTCCTCTTCTATATCATCCGAACAACTTGAAAACTCCCGGAATGATTCTAGTCCTCTCACCGGAACTTTTCTGGTTTCCTTTCTTTCTCCACAGGACAATTCCTGCTTTCTCTTTCTCTACTATGATTCCATCTTACAGATGCTCTCTCTCATCGTACCCTTAAGTATAACCCCTCACGGCTCAGGAATGGCACATACATGATCTCTATCAATGATCAATAGAGGGACCGGGATGCCCATAATGAGCCATGTGCATTCCACGATGACAATATCGTTTGAACCGTAAAACATGGAGTTCAATTCCCTTTGTTTCTTTGATACGAATTGTCTGAGATCCGATCATAGGTATCACATACCTTGTTCAATCTCGTTACCGACAAATTCTGTTTTACTTGTTACCGTGATATTACATCCCCATGACCTAGTCACATGTTGCAACATTTATGGATGTAATCTCACCAAGACGGCCGTATGTATCTTACCCATCACGTGGGTAAAAAATCCCGCTCTTGTGTCACATGTCATCTATTGTTCCTTTGGAATACCCAACGTACACCTTTAGGATCACCGTTTAATCGAGTGATGTTTGATGTAGTCAAAGCAGCCTCAGAAAATAGTGAGTAATATGATCTCACGGTCTAAGGAGAAGGAGACTATGTTTCTAGCTATTGCAACAATGAACTCTATGACTTGATTGTGTCGCAATCTTTGAGGAATGTCCATCACTTCATTCACCAGTGATATGACACGTTGTCAACTGGCATAAATGCCCCATGATCAGGAAACCTTGATCATCGCTTGACCAACGAACTAGTATGTATAGAGGCTACTAGGGACTTGGTTTGTTTCATACCATACCTATACCAATGTTTCCTCTTGATATAGTTATAACACAATATGAAACTATTACGAACTAATTGAGATATGATAACAAAATCCCATTTCTTATTTGCCTCTAGGGCGTATCTCCTTCAGTCTCCCACTTGCACTAGAGTAAAATAATCTAGCTCGCATTTTACTCATTATAAACCATATTACATATGTGTTTATTGATCACGCATTCTTATGGAAAACTTCATGTCCATGTTCTGTTTTATTAGATCATTATGTATTTTGCGAATCATTAATGTCTTCCTAATTTTGACATTCATACCATTATTGTATAATGGGTTGAAGTATTCGTTTGGCGACAAAGTGAGACTTTGTTTCCAGTGTTTACAATGACGGTCGCTTTCACCGTTGTCATGTAAACTTTGAAACACACTCCGCACTCCTTTGTGTATGTATAACAGTTATGGCAACAGAGTGATGTCGATTTCTAGGAGCCAACAGTGATGTTAGATCAGCCACATCGAGCTTTCTAGGATATTTTATCTAGGATATTTTGAACATTTTCAGAATCAAGTCCAGGAAGCATTCAACTATGTTGTTTATTAAACTTACCAATCTATCTCGATAGATCTCATTATTTAATAACTTGTTCAACTTCATCCATATTTACTAACTTAAATGTTATCAATACCAATCACATCATTCATATATGTTGTCCACATATCTCGGAATGATGTCACGCTCCCACTCAAATATGGCATACATATATGAGATTTAGGGATTTCACTTAGCTCCCACTCAAAAACATGTCAGCTACATATTATGATTTAGCCAAGCTACTTAGCTCCCACTCAAATGCAGGTCCTCTCAATAATCTTGGACATTGATACCTTTGATCCGGATTACGGATGTAGTATAGCTCTTTTTCCCTAGTAGACCTAGGTTTATCGAATCCTTGAGAAGAAGAAGCGTAGTGAAGTTACTTTAATGGACCTTCGGGAGTTTTAGAATTCCTTTTGTGTTTTTACTGGACCAATAGTTTGTGTCTTTTTGTTGTTGTCAATGATGGAGAGAGAGGGCCTAGGGCGTTTGGTTTCACCAGTAGTTGTGCAAAACATCTGATGGGAATCAAAGATAAAAATAAAGTATTCATGTAATTGTTAGAGCAAGATAAATTATATGTGGGTAGTGCATCCATAATTGCTATTGCCTCTGCAACCGCTTATAGCAATAACCTACTAGTATCATCCATAGAAGAAAGAGAACTAATGATATGCATAGTGACGTCACTATTAATCCCAAGTAAATTCTGCACATACAGTCGTACTACCCCTTCTGTCACCGGGGTTCCCAACCTGCAGATTAGTCATTACTCATACTCCCTATACCTGGCTCAATCCTCGGGGTCTTGGGTACTTGACAAGTCCTTAGATTGAGGCAAGAGAGGATACAATAATCATCATGTCATACAAACTAATACATTATCCCATCTATGATAAATAACATGCACAAAAGCTACATGGCTAGGCCGAATCCCTTAGCCCAAAGATAATTTACTCACACATAGAGATGAGATCAAAGATCATAAACATTGAAGTGGAAATCATGAGATTGATAGCAATAGTCTTACAATGTCGCCAATCGAAGAAGAGATCTACTATTACAAGTGGTGGAATATGGCTACGATGGTGGAGAGATTAGATCTAAGTCTATCCCTCCGACGGCTCTTCGGTGTTGTGGATGGAGATCTGGAGGTGGCTGATGGTTTATGGGAGCTGCCCTTTTTGTTGGAAATATGTCCTAGAGACAAATAATAATAAGTATTATTATCATGTTTCATAAAGTTTATGATTAAGTTTTATATCATGCTATAACTGTATTGAGAGGAAACATCAATACACGTGTGATATATAAACAACTAGGGGTTCCCAGTGAAACTCTAATCACTGGTTCATTGGTCAACAGATGATCAAGGTTTCCTGATCATGTGGCATTTATGCTAGTTGGAAATGGAGTCAACTCATTCTGAGAATGAGATGATGAAATAATACCCAACCTAAACATCGTGACCCGATCATGTCACGAAGTTCAAGTTATGATGATTAGAAATGGATCCTCGTAGACTATTCCTTAGACCATGAGGCTATATCAATCACTATCTCCCGAGAATGCTTAGATAGCATCAAACTTCACTTGGTAATACAGTGACAATAAAGGTGTGTTCAGGTATTCGGAGGAACCGTAGAGGCAATATATGCCAAGAGCGGGATTTGTCCGTCCACGTGACGGAAAGATACTCAAGGGCCCACTCGGAGAAGTTATATCCAATAGCTGCGCAGCATGTGATTTGATCACGGGGATATCACTTGTCGAACGAGTTAAGTAGCATTGTTCGGTAACGAGATTGAACACGACATGGTGATGTCATTTATCAGATCTCGGGCAATGCGAGTGTCGAGAGACAAAGGGAATAAGACACGATTGTCCCGGTTCAAACGACGAAAGATCTTCGTGGAATGCATAGGGGTCACATGGCCATCTAGGTCCCTCTGTCGATCATTGGTCCAGGAGTGTCCCGACCATGTCTAGAGTGTTCCCGAACTGTGGGTTATCACGCTTAAGGGTTTGATGATTCTTAGAGAGTGTTTATAGGATCGGTAGAATTGCTAAAGAATAGTAGAGAGAAAATCGGAAGGGTTTCGGTAAGTCCGGAGGATGTCCGGAGTGGAGGTGGAAGGTGTTCCATAGCCACGGAGATGGAATAATATGTGAATGAATGTTAAATATTGATTTAATCATTTATTCTAATTATTTAATAAAAGAGAAAATCAATTTAAAGGTCAGAAGGCTTAATGGGCTAATTCCCGGAGGGGAAAGGGCCCAAGAGGGGACCACACCCCTAGGAGAGGCCTAGGGGGTGGCCGGCAGCCCTAGTGGGCCTGCCCCATGTGGGGCCCATGGGTGGGGGATGGCCGACGCGCCTACCCACCTCTCCCCCTCCTTTAGTCCCACCCCGGGACTTTGAGAAAGGTAGTACCTCCCCTTCCCCTATATATAGTGGGGGTATTTGGCCAGATAAATACACACAATATTCAATAAAGGTTTCCTCACTTTTGGGGAGACCTCCAATTGATATTCTCTCTCTCTCTCTCTCTCTCTCTCTCTCTCTCTCTCTCTCTCTCTCGTGACCGTGGTCCCAAGTTCGGACTGCGCGAACGAGAGACATCTTCATCATGAGCACTGTCATGAGATTCGGATCCAGGAGCTCTACTTCCGCAACTGCTGCTGGATCGGGGAAGCGGGAGTCATCATTAGGCACTGGACGTGTGTAACTCCCCGAGAGGTGTCACACTTGAGGCACTCAAGTCATTGGAGCCACAGGAGCGCAAGGACTTCATCACGACCTTGAGGTCAGCTTCGGCTTGTCTACATCAACCACGCTCTCCTGAGCGTTGACAACGCTTTTCGGTCTTCAAGGGTAAGTTGGCGAAAATCCCCTCCCGTTATACATTAATAATAGATTGGTCTTGGCAACATCAGGGGTTCAGGGGCGTAGGGTAAAAAATTATTGTTTTCATACGCAGAACCCCTACAGTGGTATCAGAGCTAGATCTATGTGTAGTAATGCTAGTATGGGTAGAACACACGAGATGTAGCATGTGGGCGTTGATCTTTTAGTTGTTACCCTCCCACGTGTACTTGTGTATACCGCAACAATGCTTGATGAAGCGGCCCCCAACCTACTTTACACGTTCATTCGCGAGACTGGTCCACGCTTGACATACGGATTGTACAGTATAAAGTGGCTTAGGGGGGTGTCTGTCTCTCTTGCATTAGTTGGTATGCCATTTGCAACGGAGGGCCCCAAAAGGGGTGTAGTACAGACAACTACTTGATTAGCGTTGTGGTGACAGTTCGTAGGTAAGAACGGTTCTTGTGCGAAAGCCCATTCAGTCACGTAAAACATCCAAACATAAAGTAGAGGCGTCTAACTTTGTTTTGCAGGGGGCGTTGCTTTGTGATATGGTTGTGGCAAAGATAAAGTGATTACCTTATGTTACATAGTAGTAGATAGTCATGGAGGTGACGGAATACCACGCCGGAGAGACACCGGTACCCTTGTGTCTACGGTGCCGGAACTCTAGCGTCGGGATCCGGTGACGACGGATGGAGATCACGACGTGAAGGACCATATCACATCGCATTTACATTCAATGTTATTGTTTGTATATCTTATTGTGTGCTAGTATTAGATACTCGACGGTATCCTAATAAGATGATCCATGTTAAAATTACCAATGATTGTGTTCCCCCTTAGTGTGCACCACCAAGAAAGTTCTTCGGTATGAGGCAAGCTGTGATGAGCGGGTGTTAGACATATCTACATTCGCATACAGTGGGTGTAGGCCATGTTGCACAGCTAATACACTAAGGTTGAGTTGGCGAGCCTAGCATGTTACAGAGACGTGGCCTCGGAATGCGGATGGTCAAAAGATCGAGCATGAGTCGCATGAATGATGTGACCGATGTTTAGCGTCCACCCTAGAACCCACATTGATGGCCGTGATGATCGGGGGAGATGTGGGGAAAAGGGGCCGTGTTATCACTAGAAACCTTCAAGGGATACGTGTTTCTGAGTGGAGTTATTATTAACTCATTTCATTATAAACTTAGCCTAAATTCCTTTTGCAATTATAAATGTAGAAAATGGTTCTCCCTGATCCTACCTTTCCTGTTGACGATTGGTTAGAAGGAGAGAATCTCAGGCTAGACGGATCAAACTTCTCTATATGGGTTACGCGTCTCCACGTTCTCCTTAGCGATAATAATGTGGTCGACTACATACTCGACAAAATGGATTTGGAGCAACCCTCTTTCTATGAGACCCCAGAACAGCGGGAAGACCGCTATTGTCGTTGTGAGATGTCCACCTTCATATCAGTTATAATGTGCTACAGGATTGTGGATGAGTTGTGGCCAATCGTGGGTAATCTTGACCCTCGTGCGACTATGGTACATCTTAGGACACATTTCATGGAACAAGCACGCATATGGGAGCATGAGCTGATGGGAGACTTCCTCTCCATTAAGATGGAGGAGAACTCATCGCTTGATGACCACTTGGAGCGCATGCATGATGCGTACATGAGGCCTGCATACTTCCTGGATAGCTGGATGATAGGGTATTTTGCAAATGGCATTGTGCTGCGGTCACTACTACCAAGCTATCAAGCACAAGTCAGGACTTGCATTATGAGAGGCGACGCGGAAACACAGGATTTCCACAGGTTCATATCAGATTTCAGGAATGTGATGGTTGAACCCATTGTCGCTGAGGTCATCAATGATAAAGGTATATATTTGATATACAATTTTATAAATGCTATAATCTTGCAAACACATTTGCAGTGTTAAGTATATTTGATACTTGTTCTGTTTTACTGAAAACAGGTCCTTCTGCATGAGAGGTACTTGCTGGAGAGGAGGTGACGTTGCGTGTTGATGGCGAGCATGATGATGATGGCCAACGGCACTCTCCCTCAACATTTATCATTTAGTTTATGTTTAGGATGATTATTGTAATCAAAAGATTGTGAACTTCTTTAGTGTGTCTCACACTTTGTGAGACAGTTATTCATATGAGCTTGTAACAAACAGTTGTTCCACTTTTATGAATGATTTATATTTGTGTTCATATCTTGTTTGATTATATGTGAATTATCCTTGTTATGAAACTAATTGATAATACATGAACATTTGTAAAATATTGAAATGCCTTGAAAAATACCCAATTTAATGATATGTTCATTAATGAATGAAACCATTGTTTAAATTCAAAGTTATGTGATAATATGTGAAAGTCATTTGATTACTTTTCACAAATAACTCATGCCTAAATTCGGCAAAATAACTTGAACACCGTGTATTACTTGAATACAAAGTGTTCTAATGAATTGTCGAAAGTAAATACATATTCGATGTATTGTGTTTTAACAAAATGGTAATTATCATTATATGATTGTTTATATGTGTAAAGAAGTTTACCAAAGGAAACATGAGTATGAAACTATTTGATATGGTCAAAGTGTTTCATCAACAAAGGGTATAAAGATAAAAGAGAATATAATTACTATGATTTGATCAATAGTAATGAAATTCGACTTTATAAGAATGGCATAAAAGAAATTGTGGAATGCAATGCGTTTGAAACATCAAAATGCAAAGCATCACAATATGATATTTGATATCAAAGTGGGTGAATAGATGGCGCCAAATAAATCATTGTAGTGTAGATGTAGAGACCATTAGTTAGAAATAGTTAGCACTTAATTAGAATACATAGTGAACCATCTAGATTCGTGAGATTGGCGCCATATCTAGTATGGATCATCGTAAAGGTTTTGGGTTATTTGATATAACCAAAACAATAGAGAATAAGTCCTTGTAGAGTATTCATTGGAAACTTTGAATGTGAAATCCATAGCTGAAACCAAAAGAGAAGCAAAACAAGTATTGCTTGGATTTTGGTGCATTCTTGAGAAAGTTCGCATTCAGTGATATTTCTCGATTATGGAGCAAATGGAAGATAGTGAAAAACACGATGTGGATTCAAAACCCTGCATCTGAGTGTTGAGAAGCGCAACGGAAAATGTTCCTGAATGATTCTCTTCATAAAGGAAAGAATCAATGATAATGATCATTGTGTTTTCCCCACTAGTGTTTTTACTACATAAAGTAGGATTCAAAATGTAACCCATATCTTGTATGGAGGCATTTTTGAATCATGTTTCATTATTCTCGGAATATGACATACCTACGAACTACTAAGGAAATAATGGTAAACTAAAATTACGAGAAATCTCAAAGCAAAATTCCCTTGAGATTAGAATGCAATTCGTTGCTGAATCTTACAAGTAAAGGGGTTACTTGAATTTTCCCAAATGACTGCAAAGCCATAGTGGAAAAGGGGGTGAATGACAAAAGCACAATTTGTCAAGTATTGGAGAAATTCAAATGAATTTGATTCAAGTGTGCTGAATGTCTAGTGGATTTAAAACTAGTAAATTACTAGTATCTCATAGTAAATCTCCAAGTTTGATATTTGATCAAAGGATTTTTAAGTTGTTCAAAATAGTGAGTGGATATGCAATTTGCATGAAACTGAGTGGGAGCTATAAAAGTCTTCCTAAAACAATATGTGAATGACATATTTTTGAGTGGGAGCAATATAAGTCTCAAATTCAAATATGTAGGAACATAGTTTGAGTAAGAGTAGTGACTCATACCCAAATATGTTGGGAACATATTTTGAATAGGAGATTAAAGGAGTGATTCTTAAGTGTGTATACGACACAATAAGAATAAAAGCGCAAGTACCGATAAATAATGATTCATAAGGGGTAGAAGTTGATAATAAGTGTATTATGATATTATGTAGTATTCCTTAAGGGATTCTAAAAAGGGTTTCAAAATAGAAGTTAATTAAGGAACTAGTCCTTAATAACTCAAATTAGGAATAGTATTAAGTTTAACATCAATGGTTGAAAGAAAGAAAAGGATGATCATCATCCACTATGTTGAGACATAGGTTCTATCTTAGAAAACCATGATGATAACATAACATAATATATGATCCAATAAGGAATGTTTGAAAAGTGATTAAGTTTGAACCACAGAACGTTGAGCTAAGTTTGTCCGCAGTGTTTAATAGAGAACTGTAGACTTGTTTTTCCAAATCCATAAAGGATGACATATCTTAAAGGATAAATGGTTATGTAATAAGGGAATATGTTGGAAACTCCTGTAAAAACCGACTAAAGTCAGGTAGGAAGCGAGGTGAACAAAACATCGAAAGTTTCACAGGGTGCACTCGTGTTTCGATGAATACATTTATAATAATAGATAAGGGTACCATCTAAAGTATTGTATAATGCTATGGCGGGGCTAGTTCACTTTTAACATAGAATGATGTGTCCCAGGGCACAGTGCCCATGAGAAAGCCCTCGAGGCTGATCTAAAGTCACTGTAGGCTCCTGGAATCCGGCCTTGTTCTGCTACCATAGAGACGATGCATACACAAAGATGTTATCATGTGATGATAAAGTATTAATGTCAATCAAGGTGACATTAGTAAGTTGCAAAGGATTTGGGACTATAAAGTACAGACCCAAGACTCAACCTCTTCCATGAGCAAGCATGTTCAGGGTACCGGATATATGGTGCCAATTATTAAGAACAAATACAGCAAGTTTATTTGTACTCTAGTGCAAGTGGGAGACTATTGGAAATATGCCCTAGAGACAAATAATAATAAGTATTATTATCATATTTCATAAAGTTTATGATTATGTTTTATATCATGCTATAACTGTATTGAGAGGAAACATCAATACACGTGTGATATATAAACAACCAGGGGTTCCCGGTGAAACTCTAGTCAATGGTTCATTGGTCAACAGATGATCAAGGTTTGCTGATCATGTGGCATTTATGCTAGTTGGAAATGGAGTTAACTCATTCTGAGAATGAGATGATGAACCAATACCCAATATAAACATCGTGACCCGATCATGTCACGGAGTTAAGTTATGTTGATTAGAAATGGATCCTCGTAGACTATTCCTTAGACCATGAGGCTATATCAATCACTGTCTCCCGAGAATGCTTAGATAGCATCAAACATCACTTGGCAATACAGTGACAATGAAGGTGTGTTCAGGTATTTGGAGGAACCGTAGAGGCAATATATGCCAAGAGCGGTATTTGTTCGTCCACATGACGGAAACATACTCAAGGGCCCACTCGGAAAAGTTATATCCAATAGCTGCACAGCGTGTGATTTGATCACGGGGATATCACTTGTCAAACGAGTCAAGTAGCATTGTTCGATAACGAGATTGAACACGACATGGTGATGTCATTGATCATATCTCGGGCAATGCAAGTGTCAAGAGACAAAGGGAATAAGACACGACTATCCCAATTCAAACGACGAAAGATCTTTGTGGAATGCACAGGGGTAACATAGCCATCCAGGTCCCTCTGTCGATCATTGGTCCAGGAGTGTCCCGACCATGTCTTGAGTGTTCCCGAACCGTGGGGTATAACGCTTAAGGGTTTGATGATGCTTAGAGAGTGTTTATAGGATCGGTAGAATCACCAAAGAATAGTAGAGAGAAAACCGGAAGGGTTTTGGTAAGTCCGGAGGATGTCCAGAGTGGAGGTGGAAGGTGTTCCATAGCCACGGAGATTGAATAATATGTGAATGAATGTTAAATATTGATTTAATCATTTATTCATAATTATTTAATAAAAGAGAAAATCAATTTAAAGGTCAAAAGGCTTAATGGGCCAATTCCTGGAGGGGAAAGGGCCCAAGAGGGGACCACACCCCTAGGAGAGGCCTGGGGGTGGCCGACTTCCCTAGTGGGCCTCTCCCACGTGGGACCCATGGGTGGGGGCTGGCCAGCGCGCCTCCCCACCTCTCCCCTTCCTTTAGTCCCACCACGGGACTTTGAGGGAGGTAGTACCTCCCCTTCCCCTATATATAGTGGGGGTATTTGGCCAGATAAATACACACAATATTCAATAAAGGTTTCCTCACTTTTGGGGCTACCTCAATTGATATTTTCTCTCTCTCTCGTGACCGTGGTCCCAAGTTCGGACTGCGTGAACGAGAGACATCTTCACCGCGGAGCGCCGTCGTGCTGCGGGATTCGGATCCAGGAGCTCTACTTCCGCAACTGCTGCTGGATCAGGGAAGCGGGAGTCATCGTCAGGCACCGGACGTGTGTAACTCCCCACGAGGTGTCACACTTGAGGCACTCAAGTCTTTGGAGCCACATGAGCGCAAGGACTTCATCACAACCTTGAGGTTGGCTTTGGCTCGTCTACATCAACCATGCTCTCCTGAGCGTTGACAATGCTTTTCGGTCTTCAAGGGTAAGTTCGTGAAAAGCCCCTCCTGTTACTCCATTACTAATAGGTAGGTCCTGGCAACATCAGGGGTGCAGGGGCGTAGGGTAAAAATTTATTGTTTTCATATGCGGAACCCCTACACTTTTCTCATCGCCCGAGGCCTCTTTATATAGGGGTCCCTTCACGAAAGTTGTTCTGTTTGACCTAGCGGTGTCGATGGCAACTATACGGCCGGAATTTTATTCCAGTCGTATAGTTGGTCATTAAAGTGTCTGCCTCCTCTTCACGGCTTCTGGTTTCTTTGGGTTGTTGGAAATCTCGTATCTTTGACTTTAATGTAGTGATTCCCATAATCAAACATCTTTATCTGTGCAGGGAGAAATAGAAAGAAAGGATTGCATACCCCTTTGATAATTAGGCATTAGTGGCAGGGTTTAGAGAGATACTTCATCAAAAATATGAATAATATCCTATTTAAATGTGGACATAGATGGCTATATTTCAGAGCCATCAACCTCCCCAACCTTAAACTTGATCATCCTCGAGCAAGAAAACCAAAACCAAAAAGGAACTCAACATTTAAACTGAAATAACGAGATGATGATCTTCCTCATGATTGATAGTCTCATGTTTCCTCCACTTTATAAATCTAAAAAACTTTAGCATAGATAGAGTAATGCCAAGCATATCATACAGGTTTCATGCATCCTTATAGTGCAGCAAAATTATTGTTAACATGGATGATTCAAATGAGTAAACTTTATTCCATGTCATGTAATCAACTCATAGGCTTGCCTTTGAACAATAAACTATAATCATGTAAAATTGAGAGTGTGAGAGTTGTCATGAAAAGCAAATATACTAGAGTATATCAATTCTCCCACATCAATAAATCAAGACTCTTCAAGCACTACTTTTCTATTCATTGTCCTTCAAGAATTTCAGTTCTTAAGTAATTGAGAGCATGCCAAAGATTTTATTTAGTTTATCGGGCTGTGATGGACACTCGTGGCATTACCAAGGCTTTTGTTCCTTTTGTACAATGATTACTCATAACAGCCATAGGAGTGATTCCATCATGAACACATCTACCCGGGAGTGCCAAGAATCTTATTCATTATAGCATTGCTGCTACATATGTTTAATCAACTCATAGTCGAAATCTAGGAGTTTCCTCCATGAAGATCGTTCGTAGGCTAGCGGAGTGTTGGCATCCCATGAAGTTTGTCACGCATAAAGCTATATCATTCTTATGATTCACAAGTCAAACTTTGGCATGCTCACAAAAACCGCTAAACATTAATTCAATCGAACAATTCCTTTTAAAGTGAGCTATCAAGTCAATCATTATATTCCGTGGTGTTGAGTGTCTCTAGAAATAAGACTAAACACTACAACACCCAAGCCTTCAATTGTGAGACTTTTTCATATTACAATTGTTTAGCAAATTTTTAGGCAAGACTTGGTTAACTACAAGAACCGGAACAAAACTTACCCAACTAAATACCCATGCAAACAAAATTTTACTACAATACAAAGACTCACTCCACCAGTATAATATCTCAACATTTACTACTAACTAGCATGGGTTTCTCGAACTTCAAAAGTGGGGAGTCATAAGGCATACCTCTCATGTTTGGTTCCACTTCACTCTTCCTTTTTGATTTGTTTGTTGGAAACTCGAAGTCAACCACTCTTCCTGCAAATACACGAGAACCTCGAGGCGGAAAGAAAAGAAAGAGGGAAAATAAAGATAAATGGAGAAATCTTTTTGTTGTTTTTAAGAGAGGGAATTAGAGAATAGAAAATTGGCGGCAAAGCTCGGCTAGAAAATCTCGAAAGAAAATATAAATAACTAAAGATAAAGTGTTGGGGAAACCAACACGAGTGCTTATAAACTCAAATTAAAAACATAACCTCGAAATAAATAAAAGCAAATGAACGCCAGATGAAGATACATGAGGAAACTTCCCCAAGCTTAGGCTTTTGCAAGCCCTTAAAATCATTGTGGTGGTGGGAAAAAGTCGGAACTTCAGTTTGCAAATTGAGTTGATAAGTTACTAGTTGATTCTCGGAGGTTCAAAGAGAGGCTATGCATCCTCTCCATAGTCCCTCCAAGTTCTTGGAAGTCTTGGTATGCAGCGAACCGGGTCGATGATTGTTCCTCTTGATAAGGAACTTCTTGCTCCTCTTCTTGGTCCTCATCCTCATCCGGAATCTCCTCCTCGGGTTGGTGTTGCTCAACCTTCAAGTCATAAAGCAAACATCCTTCCTCGATAAAAAAAGACCATTAGGCATAGGAGCGGGGTAGATACGCCCAGCTCCAGCAATATGCAGGTAATAAACACCACCTCTCCTAGTGAGCATTCCACGAGATTTTAAAGTAGAGAAACCAACACATCGCTCACCTAGCACATGTTGCAACTCACCTAGGTCAATGCCTAGGGCATTGGCAAGCACGGTGATGACGCCTCCACTTGTGATTGGTCCTTGGCTTTGGGAGGATTGGTGCTCTAGGTAGCGCACAAAGATCACGCCCAAGTTGAGTGACAAGTTGCACTTGTTGAAAGCAGCCTTTGCAAGGACTAAGATGTCCTCCTCATTGAGTCTCGTGAACTCATTACGTGCCTATAAGGTGTTAGCTATAACATAGAACAAGTAGCGAATTGCAGGATGTTGAATATTCTTCCCCTCGCTCACTCTAGAAGTGAAGCTCATTCTATTGCAATATTGTTCTGGGGAAGGGTTTAAGCCAGTATAGGATGTGCGCCAATCATTATCATTATTGTTTGGCAAATTAAAACATGCGCACAATTCATCTAGTGATAAAGTGTAATTGTTGTCCATGAGCCGGAAAGAAATCCGGTCTTCTCCATGCCATAGTTTAATGGTGCTTTGCAAGGAGCTTAAGAATTCAATGGTTAACCGACGTTAAGTAGGAACATCATTGAACACAAAGTTTTGCAAGCCAACCCTATTGCAAAGTAAATGGAAGTCATTGGAAATACCGAGTTGGTTCAATATAATGGGGAAAGCCCATTTGGTTGCCTTCACTTCTTGGTTCTTGATCCTGTCGAAGTGATCATGTTGGAGCTCATTCATGAACCGTATCCCCATGTGTTCTTGAGTGACAGCCCGAGAAGTGCTAGTAGCGGCACGAGCACGAGTTTGGCTCCTTGTGTTCATCATCTAAAAATAACAAGGAAAAATAAAACTTTTTGATCCAACAATAATAGGCATAACATATTCCTCATGATAGCACACTAAAGTATCCCCTCAACATAATAATCTAGGCAAGAGAATCATGGCAATTAGTTCATAGTAGGTCTCACCCTAGATTGATAATGACAGTAGATCGAAGATGAATTTGCAAAAAGTAATTGGAGGATCGGAGGAGAAAACATACCATAGATCACTTGTGTGTGAGGAAATCGAACGAAATTGAGTAGATATGAAGATCTCTTGAGGTTTTGAGAGAGTTTGGAGGTAGAAGAAAGAAAAAAATTGAATTTTTGGGGTTGGAGGTACCTCCCGTGGTGTTTTTGTGGTCGAACGCAACTATACGGGTGAAACTATATGGCCAGAACATTGTGTTCCCCCCATATAGTTGGACCACTATCAAACTTTTAGGGTTTCCACCTAGCGGCGCAGCTATACGGCCAAAGCTATATGGCAGGAACAATTTGTTCCTGCCATATAGTTGGTCATAAAACCGTCTGTACCTAGGAAAGAATTTGTACAAAATCATCGATATCTATACGACCGGAGCTATACGGCCAGAATTTTTATTCCTGCCATATAGTTGGTCGTTAAACCATCAATACTTTTGAAGAAAAATTATCGATGGCAAAAGTATCTATATGGCCAGAACTATACGGCCAAAATTTTTATTCCCGCCGTATAGTTGGTAGTTAAACTATCTGTACCCATCAAAAAATTTCCGTTTCTTCGAGAATTACTTCTTATTCTGAAACTTAGCGAAATACCTTGTTTTTGATAGAAAGTTGATAGTTAAAATTATCGACCAACAACAACATGTATATAACAGGATTTTTAGTACTACCGAACTTCTTCTCCTCAACTGGAGTTTTCTAGCACTCTTTATTGAACATAAACTTAAACTAAAACTTAAAAACTTTACTCAAACCTTTATTTCACATGGGTTGCCTCCCATGGAGCGCTCTTTTATGGTAAATAGCTTAACCTTGATGTTGTTCACTTAGGTCAGATGAGTGGAACACCCACTCCAAAATAGTTGGCCTTCAAAGTGATGGCCTCCTTTTCATCATGCTTGGATTTATTCTTCCTGGGTAAATGAATAACAAAAGGATCTTGCGAAGGCAATTGAAGCTTCACGTTCCCTTCATGGAGATTAATCAAAGCCTTAATAGTTCTTAAGAAAGGACGACCTAATATAATAGGAGCAGTAGCATCTTCAGGCATGTCAACAATAACAAAATCAATAAGAGTAGGACAACCTTTAATGTAAACTAAAGTATTCTCCTCAATTCCTACAGCTTGTTTGTAGGTAGAATCTGCAAGATGTAGTTTTAACTCGGTGATTTCAAAAGATCCAAGATTTAACTTATTAAAAAGACTCTTTGGAATTGTTGAAACGCTTGCACCTAGATCACAAAGTGTAGCTATCTCATTGGTCCCAATTTTAATCTTAATAGTAGGCTCAAATATATCATCAAGCTTAAAAGGTAATTTTTCAGCAATTTTCTTATATTCTTCTTCAAGCTCACATACTTTTATTGCTACCTGATTAATGAAGTGTTGATACATGGCTTCATCGTTTCCTTCACTCACCGGAATCTTGATGTTGATCTTTTTACAAGATCTTCAACGGTGTAACTTGGTGAGGGAGCGTTACTATAATCAAGTTCTTCAGGCTCCTCTCTTCGGACTCTCATCATCTTGAGATCTTCAACAGGATTAGGCTCAGCTTTTCCTGCAAATTTAGCTAGAATGAGAGTTTGACTCTCGGTTATCTTACCTAGGTGTGCCTCAATAATCCTCATCCTTTCTTGGAGGGCATGCAAATCATACCTCAAACTTACAGCTTGGTTAGATAATTTACGAAGAATAACATCATGGTTCTCCATTATTTTAACAAGGATATTGTTTTGCTCATTTTGTGAGTCTATGAAAGATTTAAGAGTTTCTTGGATACTACCATTACTTGATCCCATATTATTATTAGAGTTACCTGCAGGACTAGAATAGTGTTTTTTGGAAATTAGGATTATAATTCTTCTTCCATGTAGGGTTATAATCATTACGAGCTATGAAGTCTACTTCTGCAATATTAGTTTCTGGGATAGCTCTTACCTAGGTTTCCTTAGCTTTTACGGCTAATATGAGCTCATCCAGCTTAGCATTGAGTTCTTCATTTTCTTGTGGTGAGACGGAGTTCACCTTCTTCGTGTTTGATCTTTCCACATGCCATTGGGCATGGTTGTCTTACATATTATCTAGTAGCTGCTTTGCTTCGGTAATATGTTTACCCATAAATGTTCCTCCAGCTGCAGTATCAAGCATAGACTTAGACACATGATTAAGAGCATTATAAAATAATTGGAGGATTAACCAATCTTCCATCCCATGGCTGGGACAGTTTCTTAAGCATTCTTTCATCCTCTCCCATGCAAGCGCTAGTGGATCACGGTCTTCCTGTCTAAAACCAGTAATATTAGGTCTTAGTTGCATAGTCTTTGTAGGTGGAAAATTTTTAGTCATAAATAAAGAAGTACATCCCACCCATGATGTAATAGTATTTTTAGGCAAAGCAAGAAACCATTCTTTTGCTCTTCCTCTAAGAGAGAAAGGAAATAAGCGCAATTTAACCGCATCGGGGTCAACATCTTTTATGCGCATCATATCACATATTTCAGTGAAAGTATTCAAGTGCATACATGTGTCCTCAACAGCAGAGCCTCTAAATTGATTCCGTTGAACCAAACTTAAATAATGGGGCTTAATTTCATAGTCACCAGTAGAAACTGCTTGCTGAGTAATAGGAGTATGCAAATAATCATTATTGGGAGTTGAAAATTCCCCAAGCTTCTTTTCAGCCATATTTCCTATGTTTTTGGGTTTTCTTAAATAGAAACTTATGATAATAATAAAAAAAAGAATTTAAAGACTAACTATTTTTTTGGATTTCAAATAAAGACTGAAGGCAAACTAACAAAACTAGCAAGGTTCCTACTAACCTCACCAGGGTAGCTATTGCTTCCCCTGCAACGGCACCAGAAAAAGGGTTGATACCTTCGATCCGGATTACGGATGTAGTATAGCTCTTTCTCCCTAGTATACCTAGGTTTATCGAATCCTTGAGAAGAAGAAGCATAGTGAAGTTACTTTAATGGACCTTTGGGAGTTTTAGAATTCCTTTTGTGTTTTTACTGGACCAATAGTTTCTGCCTTTTTGTTGTTGTCAATGATGGAGAGAGAGGGCCTAGGGCATTTGGTTTCACCAGTAGTTGTGCAAAACATCTGATGGGAATAAAAGATAAAAACAAAGTATTCATTTAATTGTTAGAGCAAGATAAATTATATGTGTGCAGTGCATCCATAATTGCTATTGCCTCTACAACCGCTTATAGCAATAACCTACTAGTCTCATCCATAGAAGAAAGAGAACTAATGATATGCATAGTGACGTCACCGTTAATCCCAAGTAAATTCCGCACATACATCCGTACTAACCCTTCTGTCACTAGGGTTCCCAACCTGCAGATTAGTCATTACTCATACTCCCTATACTTGGCTCAATCCTCGGGGTCTTGGGTACTTGACAAGTCCTTAGATTGAGGCAAGATAGGATACAACAATCATCATGTCATACAAACTAATACATTATCCCATCAATGATAAATAACATGCACAAAAGCTACATGGCTAGGTCGAAGACCTTAGCCCAAAGAGAATTACTCACACATAGAGATGAGATCAAAGATCATAAACATTGTAGTGGAAATCATGAGATTGATAGCAATAGTCGTACAATGTCACCAATCTAAGAAGAGATATACTATTACAGGTGGTGGAATATGGCTATGGTGGTGGAGAGATTAGATCTATGTCTATTCCTCCGATGGCTCTTCGGTGTTCTGGATGGAGATCTGGAGGTGGCTGATGGTTTCTAGGAGCTGCCCTTTTCTCGTCGCCCGAGGCCTCTTTATATAGGGGTCCCTTCACGAAAGTTGTTCTGTTTGACCTAGCAGTGTCGATGACAACTATACAGCCGGAATTTTATTCCGGTCGTGTAGTTGGTCGTTAAATTGCCGACCTCCTCTTCACGACTCCTGGTTTCTTTGGGTTGTTGGAAATCTTGTATCTTTGACTTTAATGTAGTGATTCCCATCATCAAACGTCATTATCTGCGCAGGGAAAAATATAAAGAAAGGATTGCATACCCCTTTGATCATTAGGCATTAGTGGCAGGGTTTAGAGAGATATTTCATCAAAAATATGAATAATATCCATTTTAAATGTGGACGTAGATGGCTATCCATATATTGCTGGTGTAAATCCATATATTGCTGGTGTAAAGTCTTTGATCACCATCAAATCAAGAATTCCAATTACGAAACTTCAATATCCATATATTGCTGGTGTAAATCCAATAGACTCAAGCATCACTACCACTGTATTCAACTCCTTGAATTTGTCCATACTTTATGACAAATCGAACTTTATGTCTTCATTTAGTTTCATTTCCTTCCTTACGACTTTGTAGTCATTTAGAACTATCAAATAAACATTTTTACTTAATAAGATCAAGTAACATGTTACTTTGCAATCTTAAATGTAACTTAATACAGAATTTTATGACTCCTAGTCATTTCTCGCACTTAGGTCCATTACGCTTCTTTGTAGTTCATATGTATGTCTTGTTCAAAACATGACACGTGGATCAATGATATAATTCCGCAGACTTGTAGAATATATATAGTTGAATCCTATTTAGTAAAGTATTTGCTAAAACTTTATGATCATTATCATCAGTTTCTCCTCTATATGTAGAGTTCAGTTTCACAAAACATATTCCGCTGCACCACTCAACAATCTCGAGGCAAGGTCAAATACCTTGTTTTTGATCTTTTACTTTCTTCCACATGTATCTTCATCAAGACACATCAACTTAGGACAACAGTAGGTTTGTCCCCTTGTGGAACATGTATTCATAGTTTCCTAAGAATACTCTACAAAGACTTGTTTATTCGCCACGATTTCAAATTATCAAAATCTCCAGAAACTCGAACGTGCCATAACTCTTATGTTGTTGTTTACATGAATCTTTAGATGTTCCTTTGTATTTCAAACGAGTCTTTTCTTATTTCAAGTTCTAACTCTAAACGATAACTATAACCCCGATAAGAGATAATATTATACCATATGTATCTAATACATCATGATTATGATATTTAGACATTTCAATATAGTTTGAAATTGTCCTTTTTATCATAATTTGTGAAACCTCTTTCACCTTTCCTTTTATGCCAAACTTAACTTGAATGTGTTATTTATTCGTTTGCCACTTGAGGCTTCTATGTACTCAGTTTTGCCACTAGAGCCAAATCGTCCTCAGTTTTACCACTGCCTCGAGCGCATCTGCTCTGGCGAGGCCAAACGGCCAGTTTTGGCCCGATTCCGTCTCGTGCCGTTAGTGGTCGGGTGGGTCCAAATCTTATAGGTGGGACCGTGCAACGGTGTTCCCGCCCCTTTTCTCGCCCCTTGATCTTACAGGTGGGACCACGAGCACCATCGCCCCCTATTCTCGCTCTCGAACCACCCCTGCTCCGGCCACCACTAGGGCCGCCACGGCCATCCGGCGTGTCCACCTGCTCCACCGCCCATTCCTCTGACGCCACCTGCTCCACCTCTACTTGCTCCGCCGCCACCTGCTCCGCTACCACCGACTTGAGACGCCATTGATAGGACGCTTGTTTTCGCCAGTGCGCCTCTCACCTGCTCAACAAAATGGCGAGCGGCAGCGATGACCTTGACGAGGCAGGGGTCGGGCCGAAGACCCTCCGCATCCACGACTGGGTTCCCGAGGGGTAAGTATTATTACCATTGAGCATTTTTGTGCATTGCAATAGTCGATTCCACATGGTTTAATTAGTTTTTTGGTTGATTTTGGTATTGGTGTGCTAATTGTCTCTCTGTTTTTTGTGGGTTAGGATGGAGTTGCGGTTTGCTTTCTTGGTGAACATTAGAAGGGACCGGTACATCGTGGATGCAAATGATAACAAGAAATTCCAAGGAGGGTTCGATTATCCATTGCCAATGGATTGTAATTGGAGTTTTAGACAGTTTGGGGAGGTAATTTGTAGTCCATATCCTTGGGGTTTGCATGATGAAGTGGAATTCAGATACTATGCTAGAGTAACTTAATGGGTGAAAGTTAGCAATGACGCAGAGATCGCTACCATGTTTGCTAAGCATAAGGAGAAAGGAAAATTTCATGTGAGGCTACAAAATGACGAGGTTGTGCCAGCACTTGGACCTTCTCGGGCAGAATCATGTCATCGTAATGGCAGCTCTAGCCAGAATAGTTCAGTTAGAGGACCTTTAGTTAGTGCACAACGACGTGGTGGCTCGACAAGCGTGGGCACCAGCATTAGGGTCCCCCGAGAAGTGGAGCCTGACTACGTAGATGATAAAGAGAGGCTATATTCTGATGTTGTTCAGAATTTACGACGGGCATGTCGTGCCGAAAACCAAGATGAGGCTGACAATGATGCTTCTGTAATTGATGACGAGGAGGGTGAGCAGGAAGACCTTCCACCTGTTCAATGGGACCCTGAGAACCCTCAGATGGAAGAAGGTTCCATTTTTTCATCCATGAGTGAGTGTAGAAATGCACTTGTGACGCATCGCATCAAAGGTAACGCACATTCGTAGTTAACCATAGCGACACTATTCGTTATAGAGTGCACTGTCTGACTGATGATTGTCCATGGAGGATGCACGCATCTAAAATGCAAAATAGCACGAATATTTAGGTCAAAGTGAACCCTTTTAGGCACACATGCCTAGAATCAACCCTTAGAAAGGAAACAATCAGTAGAGCCAAGTCAAGATGGGTGGCTGATGAAGTAAAGCGGTGGGTGACAGAAAACCATCAGGTGGGTACAAAGGAGTTGCAGAAGAACCTTAAAGAAAAGTTCAAGATAGAGATACCATACATGAGGGTGTTCAATGGTAAACAACATGCTATGGAATCTATTTATGGTAATTGGCAGGAAAGTTTTAAAATGTTGTATTCATTCAAAGGTGAAGTGGTGAGGACCAGCCCAAGTAGTATTGTAGATATTGACCACCACTCCGTGGAGTACACATTGAGGGGAGTGACAATGACCAAGGAATGCTCCAGGAGGGCTTTTGTCTGCTTTAAGGCTTATCGCCGGGTTTTTTTGGAAGGTTGTAGGCCTTATTTAGTTATTGATGCAACTTTCCTCACATGGAGGTTTAAAGGACAGTTAGTAGCAGCTTGTGCAGTTGATGGACACAATTTTGTATTTCCAGTTGCGTATGGTGTGCTAGAGACAGAGTCTGAGGAGAGCTGGACTTGGTTTTTGCAGAATCTGCGCCAGGCTATTGCACATCCCAATGGGTTGGTAATTCATACAGATGCCTGCAAGGGTTTAGAAGTGGCCGTGGACAATGTGTTCCCTGGAGTAGAGCATAGGGAATGCATGCGTCACCTTGTTGCAAATTTTGGGAAGAAATTCAAAGGAAAGGTGTATGCCGACAATTTGTGGCCAGCATCTTTGACTTGTAGTGTGAAGAAGCACAACTACCACATGAGGCAGCTATACAAGAATGACAAAGTGAAGGAATACTTGGAAACACACCACTCCAAGTTATGGGCCAGAAGCCAATTCAGTGAACTGAGCAAAGTTGACTATGTGCACAATAATCTTGCAGAGTCTTTCAATGCAACGATCCAGAAACTAAAGGGTCTTTATTTGGTGGATTTGCTTGACAAGATAAGGATAGAATACATTAAGAAGTTTCATGTTCGTGCATCAATAGCTGCGGCAAAATTCATGGGCCACATTATCATCCCTTCCGTGATGAATGAATTGAAGCACAAAACAAGAGGCTTGGAAATGGACATGACTCTTTGCTCGGCCACCACATCAGAGGTGTCATTTTTGGATAAAGAGAAGAGGGAATGGAGATATCCAGTGGATTTAGAAGCTAGAACTTGCAGTTGTAGGCAATGGCAGATAACTGGGTTGCCATGCATTCATGCCTTGTTTTTCATCACAACTCTCTCTGGTCAAGCAGGGAACATAAAACAGTATGTGCATGAATACTACTCAGTTGCAAGGTTCAAAGCTACATATGCACATGCCTTACCTGCTCTGGAGGGAAAACAATAATGGGACATAGTGGACCCTGGTTTCAAACTTTGTGCTCCAGTTTTGAAGAGAGCAGCAAGTAGACCGAGGAAGAGTCAAATAAGACCTCGCAGCGAAGGATCTGGACTTGGAGCAAGGAAGCGTAAGTGCACAAGGTGTGGTGGGTCTGGTCATTTTGCAAAGTATTGCGATAACGCAGTAGATCCAGTGTTCGGAGAGTGTTTCAATGATGAAAATGATGATCAGTAGCCGGTTGCAGAAAATGATCAAAATGAGGCTCCAAATGGTGATCAAAATGAGGCTTTAGATGATTATCAAACTGATGATCAAAATGATGATCAAATTGAGGCTCCAAATGATGATCCAATTGAGGCTCCAAATTATGATCAAATTGATGAGAAAAATAATGCTCCAACTGAGGCTCCAAATGATGATCAAATTGAGGCTCCAAATAATTATCAAACTGATGAGCAAAATAATGCTCCAACTGAGGCTCCAAATGATGGTGACCAACCTTCTATGGTTGTGAGTTCTGCTTGGTATGTAAATCTTGCCAATACTATTTTACATTTATCACTTGACATGATCTCACAACCCTTTATGTTTGGGTTGTATAGCTCTGTGGTAGGTTCGAACAAAGTGGTGGTAGTGAGCTCTGAGGTACTTGAGGTGCCTCCAACAAAGAGGAGAAGAGTAGAAGAGAAGAGCACAAGGAGCACAAGGAGGAAAGTGGTGGCAATAAGCACAATGATCACAAGGAGCAAAGTGGTGGCAACAACCAAGTATAATGTTTGAAACATTATGAATGTTGTTGTATTTGTGTTGAATAATGTTGGACCTATGTTATTTAGATGTTGCAATGCTTATTTGGACCATTGTTGTTGTATTTGTGTTTCCACGTATGTAGACTTTGTTTATATGGCATAAGAAGACTATTTGGTCAAACCTAACTTTGTTTATATAAAGCTTTGGTGTGGTTTTTGAAACTTTTCATGATCCAAACCTAAACCCCTTCTTTGAACCCTTGACTTCGTACAACAGAGTTTGAGATATCGCATATTGTACATGAACCTTCTGTTTGAAACTATGTAGACCTTGTTTATTGACTTGAATCCTTAGTATATGACATAAGAAGACTATGTGCGCAGGTTTTTCATTTTTTTGATTTTTTTTGAATTTTTTATGCTCATTTGACTATTTGGTCAAACCTAACTTTGACCAACATTTAAACAAGTTTTTCAAAAGAAAATGAAAAACTAAGCCTGGATCCTTCTTAGTCACTCCAAAATGAAGCTTTGGTGTGGTTTTTGAAACTTTTCATGATCCAAACCTAAACCCCTTCTCTGAACCCTCGACTTCGTACAACAAAGTTCAAGATATCGCATATTGTACATGAACCTTCTGTTTGAAACTATGTAGACCTTGTTTATCGACTTGAATCTTTAGTATATGACATAAGAAGACTATGTGAGCAGGTTTTTCATTTTTTTGATTTTATTTTGAATTTTTATGCTCATTTGACTATTTGGTCAAACCTAACTTTGACCAACATTTAAACAAGTTTTTCAAAACAAAATGAAAAACTAAGCCTGGATCCTTCTTAGTCACTCCAAAATGAAGCTTTAGTGTGGTTTTTGAAACTTTTCATGATCCAAACCTAAACCCCTTCTCTGAACACTTGACTTCGTACAACAGAGTTCGAGATATCGCATATTATACATGAACCTTCTGTTTGAAACTATGTAGACCTTGTTTATTGACTGAAATCCTTAGTATATGACATAAGAAGACTATGTGCGCAGGTTTTCATTTTTTTGATTTTTTATGCTCATTTGACTATTTGGTCAAACCTAACTTTGACCAACATTTAAATAAGTTTTTCAAAAGAAAATGAAAAACTAAGCCTGGATCCTTCTTAGTCACTCCAAAATGAAGCTTTGGTGTGGTTTTTGAAACTTTTCATGATCCAAACCTAAACCCCTTCTCTGAACCCTTGACTTCGAATAAAGAGTTCGAGATATCGCATATTATACATGAACCTTCTGTTTGAAACTATGTAGACCTTGTTTATCGACTTGAATCCTTAGTATATGACATAAGAAGACTATGTGCGCAGGTTTTTCACTTTTTTGATTTTTTTTGAATTTTTTATGCTCATTTGACTATTTGGCCAAACCTAACTTTGACCAACATTTAAACAAGTTTTTCAAAAGAAAATGAAAAACTAAGCCTGGATCCTTCTTACTCACTCCAGAATGAAGCTTTGGTGTGGTTTTTGAAACTTTTCATGATCCAAACCTAAACCCCTTCTCTGAACCCTTGACTTCGTACAACAGAGTTCGAGATATCACATATTGTACATGAACCTTCTGTTTGAAACTATGTAGACCTTGTTTATCGACTTAAATCCTTAGTATATGACATAAGAAGACTATGTAGGTTTTCATTTTTTGATTTTTTTTGAATTTTTTATGCTCATTTGACTATTTGGTCAAACCTAACTTTGACCAACATTTAAACAAGTTTTTCAAAAGAAAATGAAAAACTAAGCCTGGATCCTTCTTAGTCACTCCAAAATGAAGCTTTGGTGTGGTTTTTGAAACTTTTCATGATCCAAACCTAAACCCCTTCTCTGGACCCTGGACTTCATACAACAAAGTTCGAGATATCGCATATTGTACATGAACCTTCTGTTTGAAACTATGTAGACCTTGTTTATTGACTTGAATCCTTAGTATATGACATAAGAAGACTATGTGCGCAGGTTTTTCATTTTTTTTGAATTTTTTATGCTCATTTGACTATTTGGTCAAACCTAACTTTGACCAACATTTAAACAAGTTTTTCAAAGGAAAATGAAAACTAAGCTCGATCCTTCTTAGTCACTCCAAAATGAAGCTTTGGTGTGGTTTTGAAACTTTTCATGATCCAAACCTAAACCCTTCTTCCTAACACTTGACTTCAGACAATGAGTTCGAGATGTCGCATATTATACATGAACCTTCTGTTTGAAACTATGTAGACCTTGTTTATCGACTTAAATCCTTAGTATATGACATAAGAAGACTATGTGCGCAGGTTTCTCATTTTTTTGATTTTTTATGCTCATTTGACTATTTGGTCAAACCTAACTTTGACCAACATTTAAATAAGTTTTTCAAAAGAAAATGAAAAACTAAGCCTGGATCCTTCTTAGTCACTCCAAAATGAAGCTTTGGTGTGGTTTTTGAAACTTTTCATGATCCAAAGCTAAACCCCTTCTCTAAACCCTTGACTTCGTACAAAGAGTTCGAGATATCGCATATTGTACATGAACCTTCTATTTGAAACTATGTAGACCTTGTTTATCAACTTGAATCCTTAGTATATGACATAAGAAGACTATGTGCGCAGGTTTTTTACTTTTTTGATTTTTTTTGAATTTTTTATGCTCATTTGACTATTTGGCCAAACCTAACTTTGACCAACATTTAAACAAGTTTTTCAAAAGAAAATGAAAAACTAAGCCTGGATCCTTCTTAGTCACTCCAGAATGAAGCTTTGGTGTGGTTTTTGAAACTTTTATGATCCAAACCTAAACCCTTCTTCCGAACCCGACTTTGCATAACAGAGTTCGAGATATCACATATTGTACATGAACCTTCTGTTTGAAACTATGTAGACCTTGTTTATCGACTTGAATCCTTAGTGTATGACATAAGAAGACTATGTGCGTAGGTTTTTTACTTTTTTGATTTTTTTTGAATTTTTTATGCTCATTTGACTATTTGGTCAAACCTAACTTTGACCAACATTTAAACAAGTTTTTCAAAAGAAAATGAAAAACTAAGCCTGGATCCTTCTTAGTCACTCCAAAATGAAGCTTTGGTGTGGTTTTTGAAACTTTTCATGATCCAAACCTAAACCCCTTCTCTGAACCTTGACTTCGTACAACAGAGTTCGAGATATCGCATATTGTACATGAACCTTCTGTTTGAAAATATGTAGACCTTGTTTATCGACTTGAATCCTTAGTATATGACATAAGAAGACTATTTGCGCAGGTTTTTCACTTTTTTGATTTTTTTTGAATTTTTTATGCTTATTTGACTATTTGGTCAAACCTAACTTTGACCAACATTTAAACAAGTTTTTCAAAAGAAAATGAAAAACTAAGCCTGGATCCTTCTTAGTCACTCCAAAATGAAGCTTTGGTGTGGTTTTTGAAACTTTTCATGATCCAAACCTAAACCCCTTCTCTGAACCCTTGACTTCGTACAACAGAGTTCGAGATATCGCATATTGTACATGAACCTTCTGTTTGAAACTATGTAGACCTTGTTTATCGACTTGAATCCTTAGTATATGACATAAGAAGACTATGTGCGCAGGTTTTTCATTTTTTTGATTTTTTTTGAAATTTTTATGCTCATTTGACTATTTGGTCAAACCTAACTTTGACCAACATTTAAATAAGTTTTTCAAAAGAAAATTAAAAACTAAGCCTGGATCCTTCTTAGTCACTCCAAAATGAAGCTTTGGTGTGGTTTTTGAAACTTTTCATGATCCAAACCTAAACCCCTTCTCTGAACCCTTGACTTCGTACAACAGAGTTCGAGATATCGCATATTGTACATGAACCTTCTGTTTGAAACTATGTAGACCTTGTTTATCGACTTGAATCCTTAGTATATGACATAAGAAGACTATGTGCGCATGTTTTTCATTTTTTGATTTTTTTTGAATTTTTTATTCTTATTTGACTATTTGGTCAAACCTAACTTTGACCAACATTTAAACAAGTTTTTCAAAAGAAAATGAAAACTAAGCCTGGATCCTTCTTAGTCACTCCAAAATGAAGCTTTAGTGTGGTTTTTGAAACTTTTCATGATCCAAACCTAAACCCCTTCTCTGAACCCTTGACTTCGTACAACAGAGTTCGAGATATCGCATATTGTACATGAACCTTCTGTTTGAAACTATGTAGACATTGTTTATCGACTTGAATCCTTAGTATATGACATAATAAGACTATGTGCGCAGGTTCTTCATTTTTTTGATTTTTTTTGAATTTTTTATGCTCATTTGACTATTTGGTCAAACCTAACTTTGACCAACATTTAAACAGTTTTTCAAAAGAAAATGAAAAACTAAGCCTGGATCCTTCTTAGTCACTCCAAAATGAAGCTTTGGTGTGGTTTTTGAAACTTAAAACTATTTCAAACTCATTTGAGTATTTGGTCAAACCCTAGTCAAACTCGCTTCCAAACCCTGAACAATCTAACCCTAGCACTGAACAATGACCGTTGATGTAACCCTAAGGCTGAACTGCAGCCATCTGATCGTCCTTCTAGAAGGAATCTGTGGGCAAGCTTGGGCGATCCGCGAGAAGCTCATTTTGCTATCTAATTGGCTGGATGCTTTTTTCCGAGCGGGCATGCTAGATGGACCATTGGGCCATGTCGCGGTCTGTGCTCGTGTATGTTGCGCAATGCGCGGGCACGCTAGGTCTTAGTCTTTCCAGGCATGCGCGAGAAGCAATGACGTGGCCATGCATGCGCAGGAAGCGAAAACGTCGCCATGCATGCGCGCCTCACCGGAGCGATTCGTTGCACCAGAGCCATTAAGTCGATTCAGATGCGCCGTCTGCATGCATGCGTGCCTCGCCGCAGTGACTTAGCCACCTCCTCGATTCAGTTCCACGCGATGTCGCCTGCTCGATTAAGTTCCACGCACCGCCGCCTCCTCGATTCAGACGCACGGATACACACGTGTTCATACTTTCATTGCCTAACCCTAACCCACCGTTTCTAGCCTATTTATACAACCCTTTTCCTCTCCCACACACCACCCAAGCCAGAGCAGAAATCTCCACTCCAAACACCGAGCGAGCCATCCACCCTCCTCGATGCAGTACAACGGACCAACCTTTTCACGGTCATTTGAGCTGCGCCACCACCGTGGTGTCCTCGTGGAGAGCATGCTCCGTGTGTGGGCGCAGTCGCGGTGGAGGGGCTCCGTCGAGCTCGCCCGCGGCTTCCTCACCGCCGACTTTGCCCACCTCCCACGGGGCTCACCTGTGATGTATCGCCTCAACGACGTTTATGATGGTGTCGCCCTCAAGTTGCTCACGGTCACCTTCGCCAACCCGTTCGACGCGTACGTGCTGCTCGGCCAAGTCTTTTGGTGTGGCTGCGAGTCAATCTTCTTCACGACGTACAACATCTTCACCAATATTGACTGCATCTTCCCGACCCCAAACCAGATGCACCGCCTCCCCTACGAGGAGGATGAGTGAAGTTGAAGACGGCAATGGTGAAGGTGGCCAAGGTGCAATATGAAGGTGTTCGTGAAGCTATCCTCGAGTTTTTAGTTTCATCGTGTTTATTGTGCTTTTTTATGTCGTGTGTCCTATCGTGTCTGTGGACTTATCTATGTAATGGTGATTGCATTTGCATCTTATTTATCTTGTGTAACAATTTGTGTGTTCAAAAGTGTTCATGTTCGTGCCCAAAGATCTCGTCATTATGTGTTGAAAATTTTCACATGGCTACCAAACTAGACTATAAATTGGGTAACAACTAATAAGTAGTGGACATGTTAGGACGTTTATTACCAAGTTAGTCTACAAATAAACACTAGCTTCATTACCAAGCTAGTCTACAAATAAACACTACCTTTATTACCAAGCTAGTCTAGAAATAAACACTACCTTAATTACCAAGCTAGTCTCATCATCAAGTTATTAGAATGAATGGTGTGTTAAAGTGCCCAAAGATAAATAAGTGGTGTGTTGAAAAATGTTTGTGCCCAAATGATCTTTATGTGTGTTGAAAAGTGGCAAACAATCATTTATCTGTGTATAAAAATACAACATGCTCATGAAAATCACAAACACGACATGTGTTTTAAAACCCTAAACCCAAGCACGATGTATATGTAGCGTTCTTCTCTTTCTTTCTCAGCATATTTCTATCTGTCCCACTGGTTACCAGCACAACCCTTCACACTACCAAACCACGCGGTCGGGAGTTCGAATCCTAACTGCACCCCACCTTTTTTGTTTATTTTCTAACCCTTCTCATTTGCCCACTCCGAATGGGCCTAATTCGATGGAGTTGGCCCATTAGTCAAGCCGACACTAGCCTCTTGGCTCTGGGATACTTTTTTTACAAGAAGTTTTTTCCATTTATTTTCCCTTACAAATGATAACAAGCCATTTCTTATTTCAAGATTTTTTCATACTATTTCAAGCTTAGAAATTCCTCCCAAATTCATGCATTTTCATACAATTTCAACATTACACCCAGTGCAATTACCATACCACCTACAAATGCCCAAATGTAATTGCAAATTTGTGATTTCTCTTCGAGCATCCTAATCTTCTGGTTCATCCTAATTAGCTCAGTAACTACCTCCCTATCAATGAGTGCTCCACCCTCTGTCTCCTCTGCCGGAGCTCACGTTGCGGCCGCTATCATTTGTGGCAGGATTGGCAACCATTCTTCATGCTCTTCGACGAGCTCATTCATCAGCTTCTGTGCTAGAACATCAACCCAAAGGAAGAAGCATTTCATCTGCAAGCACGCTAAACAGATCAACCCCCGTATTTTCAAGGATCCCGATCACAAAAATTGCAAAAATGCGCTTAATTGTCTTACCCCATTCATGCTGCACATGTAGAACAGACGATTGGCGTTCTTGGATGTGCGTGAAAGCTTCCGATCAACGCCCGCCTGGCACCACGGACAGAGGAAGATCGGCATATCCACGCGCACTGAATTCTCGATCCACGAGGTGGCGCGGGAGCTTGAGGAAGACATGGAGATCGATTCCTGCTCACCGCTGTGAGCTCCTACCCCGTCCTCCACCTCCAACCCCGCCTCCGCCTCCAATTCCTGCTCAATCTTGTGATCTCCGCCGACGCGTTCCGCCGGTTTTAACACGCGCGGCCAACGTTTTGCGGTCCCACAGGCGGCAACGGTCGTATTTTTGAAATGTGTCTCTACTCGGCCCCACGCGCGCGGTGCCACGGCAACAACTAAGTCAAGAACATTGACTTGGCGGAAACGGCAGCAGCGATGGAACGAGTTCGGGCGCCCAAAGCAGTGGTAAAACTGAGGACGATTTGGCTCTAGTGGCAAAACTGAGTACATAGACACCTCAAGTGGTAAAGGAAGAAATAACCCAACTTGAATACTTTAGTCATGTCGATCAAATCAAAGAGACTTTGTGTCTTTATTAATTCAATATCCCACTTTGTTGTGAACTCATTTGAACAACTCAAATCATTTCAAACTCGTGTTTCATTAAGTAAATACGCTTATTCACTCAAGTACACAATTAACTAATGATTTCCACTATTTGTTGAAAGTACGATACATCACTATGTATAAGATTCAACATTTTCTCCGCATATCACCATTTTACCAGAATGCGGAGTTTTAGTCATTCTGCCCAAGAGGCATGGTTTTGCAAAGTCTCTAGATTAAGTATCTAAGACCCCGACCTTCATTAATATGAAAAACATGCAATAACCAAAATGACTTAAACTATAGTGTCATGTCATTATTAATCTTTGGATATCTTTTAGCATTCTAATCCTTTATAAATGCTTAAACTATCATCATTAACATAGTGATGAGAATAAGTCATTAATAATCGTAATGTGACTGTAAGGTATTGTTCATAGGAATAGTACAACTGGCTTGTAACTTGTTCATATGAATAATCGTCTTGCCAAAAGCAAGACACACAAACAAGGATTACAAATTATATTCAAGTCCACTAAGCCAAATGACAAACTTTGAGGAAAGGGTGATGTCGGCCATCAACTATTTTGCTTGCCGTCATCATGCCACTTCTCCTTATCTCCAACAATTCTCAAGCAAACAATCCTATATTCACAAAACGGGACAAGTATCCAATACTTTGCAAACTACAATGAGTTTTGCCAGAACCACATTTATAATTTGTATATCTTACATATACCGTTTTAATCCATGACCTCCATTGCAATCAAGCCCTTATGAGAGTTCTCAACTCTAATACATGATCGCTAAGTGATTCTCCAAATATTCTCTTTTCATCCATGATGGAGGAAAAATGATCGAGCGGCTCATACTTTATGTGCTAGATCTTGCATAATACAAAATTGTAGTCCATCCTCCATCGCATGGAGAATGGCTTGTTGGAGGATTATGGAGAAAACAGAAATGTTGTGGAGTTGTCAGATTATCTCCTAATGGTTATTGTATCAAGAAGAGAAGATTATCTTATTACGAGGATATCCCTCAGGCATGGGTATTAATCTATGAAGTTGGACCCTTGTGCTAAGTTCCACATCAAGCAACAAATTTCCCATGGTTGCAAAGGACCTCAATGGGATAGGCCATGATCTACTAAGATATTTGCAAACATACATCTAGACTAAGTTCATAATATGAGTTCAATCCTAATTGAGATCCCACTAAAATTGTCATCCCTGGACAATTTTAGTGATCACATGGTCCCAATCCACTACACCACCCTGATCATCACGACCAGAAATGTAGTTTCAAAGGTAGACTTTCCCCAATGTCAATCACATCAGCCATTGACTCATGCTCGATTTTTCGATCTCTTGTGTTCCAAGGCCATGTCTACACATGCTAGGCTTGCCAAATCTAACTTGTGTGTATTCGCTGTGCAACATGGCTTACACCCACTGTATGCGAATGTAGATATGTCTAGCCCCCGATCATCACAGTCAGCTTCATAACGAAGAACCTTTCTTGGTGGTGCACACACAAGGGGAAGACTATCATTGGAATTATATAGGGATTATCTTATTTGCTACCACTGAGTATCTAATACTAGCATACAATAAGATGTAAAAACAGGTATCAACATCACATGCATATTTTGTGATATGATATGGTTCTTGTTCTTGCACCTTGATCTCCATCGAGCGCTATGGCATGATCTCCATCTTGCCCCTGGTTTGACACCAAGTCCACGACGCCACCACCAGGTCGTTCATCGGAATGATGACTATTACTATACTACTTAATAACAGAAAAGTAAAGTATTTTACCTTAGTAACGACTAATACCATATCATAACACATGCCCTTCTGCAAAATAAAGTTACATGCCTCTACTTTATCTTTTGCAAGTTTTACGTGGTTGTTAGGGCTTTCGCAATAGAACCGTTTCTAATCTACGAACTTTCCAACCATAACATGAATCCAACAGTTGTCTATACTACACCCCTTTTGGGGCCCCCTGTTGTAATGCTATATCAACTATTGAATGAGAGACAGACACCCGCTAGCCACTTTTAAGGTAGAAGCCATATGTCGAGCGGGGAATCAGTCTCGCGTACGAATACTCATAAGGTCGGCCTGGGCCGCTTCATCAATCAATACCGCGATATAAACAAGTACATGTTAGAGGGTAACAACTAAGGGATCAATGCCCACACACTACTTGTGCGTCCTGGCCATACAACACTCCTACGCATAGATTGGCTCCGATACCATTGAAGGGTTCTATAGCAGAAAATAAAAAATTCCTATGAAAGAACTCCCTAACACCCAAGATCTATCTATGTAGTAATGCAGTAACGACCAGAGCATATAGAATACATACCCTTGTAGACCATACGCGGTTAACGTTCCGAGAGGAACATGGTTGAAGTAGTCGAATGCGTGGCTGACCTCAAGGTCTCGATGCTCCTCGCAGGTCACCCCTTGCTCCTTCTTCATCGTGAAGCAGCTCCAGCTCATGCCATCCAAGTGCCCTAAGTGTTGCACCTCGTGGCTTCATACACATTCGATGTACGATTAGACCTCCAGCTCCCTGATCCCGCCGGGAGTGCGAAAGTACATCTCCGGCTAGGAATCCCTGTAGCACAATGGTGTGGTGCAGGTGCGCCGTCTCTTGCACGAACAGTACTTTGTTGGGACCATGCCAATGCGTGGAGACAACTATGTAGAGAGAGAGGGAGGAATTCTCTAAGGAAAATGCCTTAGAGAATATCTCGAATTGTGTGTCCAATCCCACCCATGGGCACCCCTTTATATAGGGGGGGAGGTGTGCCCTCCCCTTTGGGGTTCCCATGTGGGACTAAACAAGGGAGAGAGGGGGAGGCGCCATGGGCCCTTAGGGATCCATGGGCCGGCCGGCCAGGGGTGGGCCCCACTCTGTAGACAGCCCTAGGCTGTCCGGGTGGGTCCCCTTGTGGCAGCTAAGCCTTGGCCCCTTGGCCCTTCCCTCTTTCGGTTTTCCCTCATGGGCCCTTTTCCCTAGGAAACTTGGCCCATTAGTGGAATAACCCTTCAAATTAGATTTTAATATTATATTTAATATTCATTACATTAATTAATATGTAAATACATATTAAAAAATATGATTCGACCCGAAACACCTTTTGGTTCCCCTTCTATATCCTTCGAACAACTTTGGAACTCCCGGAACGGTTCCGGTCCTGTCACCGGAACTTTTCCGATTTCCTTTCTTTCTCCACGGGACAATTCCGGCTTTCTCTTTCTCTACTATTATTCCATCTTACATATGCTCTCTCTCATCGTACCCTTAAGTGTAACCCCTCATGGCTCGGGAATGGCACATACAAGATCTCTATCAATGATCAATAGAGGGACTGGGATGCCCATAATGACCCCTGTGCATTCCACGATGACAATGTCGTTTGAACCGTAAAACATTGAGTCCAATTCCCTTTGTTTCTTTGATACGACTTTTCCGAGATCTGATCATAGGTATCACATACCTTGTTCAATCTCGTTACCGACAAGTTCTATTTTACTTGTTACCGTGATATTACATCCCCGTGACCTAGTCACATGTTGCAACATTTATGGATGTAATCTCACCAAGCTGGCCGTATGTATCTTACCCATCATGTGGGTGAAAAAAATACCACTCTTGAGTAACATGTCATCTACTGTTCCTTTGGAATACTCAACGTACATCTTTATGATCACCGTTTAACCGAGTGACGTTTGATGCAGTCAAAGCAGCCTTAGAAAACAGTGAGTAGTATGATCTCACGGTCTAAGGAGAAGGGGACTATGTTTCTAGCTATTGCAACAATGAACTCTATGACTTGATCATTGATGTCTACGCACTTCTATTCTTGTAGACAGTTGTTGGGCCTCCAAGTGCAGAGGTTTGTAGAACAACATCAAGTTTCCCTTAAGTGGATTACCCAAGGTTTATCGAACTCAGGGAGGAAGTGGTCAAAGGTATCCCTCTCAAGCAACCCTGCAATCAAGATACAAGAAGTCTCTTGTGTCCCCAACACACCCAATACACTTGTCAGGTGTATAGGCGCACTAGTTCGGCGAAGAGGTAGTTAAATACAAGTGGTATGGATAATTATAAGTGGTAACGGTGCCAGAAAAGAGCTTGATGGGTAGAAAGAGACTAAAGGCAATCTGAAATAAAGATAGAAGCAAGCAAACATGTAACAGATCTAGTTGCAAACGGTGTTTCAATGCTTAGAAACAAGGCCCAGGGATCATACTTTCACTAGTGAACACTCTCATATAAATATCTTCTCTTTATGATACTACTCTGAACTACTCTCTGGTTGGATAACTCTAATCCACGGTAGGGCTATAATAGCACACCTCAACGTTCGCTTTCCCTATCTAGATAACCCCTCACCATCACCTTGAGTGGTAGATGGTTCCAACAAACACCACAATCTCATAAATACATCCAACTCAAATTATACTCATGATAAGTATTTATGTAATCTTACCCAAAGTGCCACACGGTGTGCACACTGTCAACTTCACACACGTGGGGATAAGCAGAGATTCATTAAAGAACTTGAGTAGCAGAATAGATCTATAGATTACAAAGCTCATGATCTCGTAAGTTCACGCATAGAGAGAGATGAACACATAGCTATTGGTAGAACCCTTAGCCTCGAGGAAGAACTAATCCCCTCATCATCATGGGAATCAGCAACGGCAATGGATATGGTGGTGGAGATCGATGGAGATGGCTCTAAGGGCAATTCCCCATCCTGGCAGGGTGCCAGAACAAAGACTTGCTGTCCCCCGAATCTCCCCTTCGGTGGTGGCGGCATTGTGGAGGTTTTCGTGGCTTGCTCCCCGAATTGTTTATGGTTTCTGCATCGGAGGCTTCTTATAGGCGAAAGGGGAGGCCGAGGGGGTGCTCGAGGCGGCTGCACCCCCCCAGGCGCGAGCCAGGCCAGGTCGTGTGGCCAGGGGTGTGCCCCCTTGAGGCCCTTCTCCGTCTCATCTTCTGGCTCCGTGTTCCCCTCGGTGAAATATTGACTTTGACTTTTGTCCCGTCCAATTCCGAGAATATTCATTTTCTGGCTTTTCTGGAACCAAAAACAGAAGAAAATAGGCAACTGGCACTGTGGCATCTTGTTAATAGGTTAGTCCCAAAAAACATATAAAAATACCTCAAAGTGTTGACAAAGCAAAGCAAAGTAGATACTAAACAAGCATGGAACATCAAAAATTATAGATACGTTTACGGTGTATCAAGCATCCCCAAGCTTAACTCCTACTCATCCTCGAGTAGGTAAGCAATAAAAAGAATAATTTTTGAGGTGACATACACCATCACAATCTTGATCAAACCATTTGCAAAGCATGAAAGCTGGGATCAAAGTACTCTAAACATGAGCATGAAAGATGAAGTTCTAACAATAAGACATAGTAACTATGTTGTAACATGAAAAGGTACAAACAAAGATCATGAATAACAATGCATTGAAAGACGTTTGTTTGTTTCACATATAGAAAACATAGCATAGTGGCATTCAGCTTGTCCCTCACGGAGTAGCAAAACATAAATGCAAAGGACACCTTCAAAGTTCATAAGGGTGACTAGATACAAATAGTTCAAGAACAAGCAATATCAACACTATGAATCAATCAATAAGTTTTGGGACAATGCACATAGAACTAAGAATGACAACTATGCTCTCTTAATTGGTGCATAAAGATAGAAGGTGGAGACTCAATATAAAAGTGGAATTAAGGCCCTTCAAAGGGTAGCAGGGATTTCAAGTCTCATAAAGAGCTTCCAAAAATTATGGTACTTGTTAGCTTTCAGCTCTCATGGCCCCTATCATAAGCATCTTGAAGTGATTAAGGTTAAAGTGAACAAAATATGGAGTATATGCTTGACAAAGTATAAGTTGGCAATCTCATGTCCCTTGAGTATGAGGGCCGCTCCTCATGCTACTCAACTTTAGTTACCGGTAAGTTCTTGTCATAGTAAGTACATGTGTATCATAGAGAACCTCCAACGGGGTACCCCTTGCACATGATATAGGAGCTATCCCATAATCAAAATGACAAGGCAAGCAGACAACGAGCATCTCAGCAATCTTCTTATTTACCATGGGAAAATGGTGCTTTTTTTCTCTCTTTCCTCTTTTCTCATCTTTTTTTCTCTTTCTCAATCTCTATCTCTCTTTTTTTATAAGAAGAATGCTTCATAGATTGCTCACTATGGTGATGCTACAAGTTTCCACCATGATTAGGCATGGCTTAGGCTAGCGGCCCAGGCGTTTCTCTAACACACATACATAACTCCATGGACTTACAAGCTCCCCTTTCATTTCACACCGATGACATCCATAAACAAAAGAGCATGATATCAACAGGGTACAATGTACAAGTGTAATGTTGAAAGCGTTCCCCATGACAGCATGGTTCTGCTAATCCCCAACGTATAAGTGCAAGCATATACAACTTAGATGACACAATGGTTCAAGTTTATTAGGTGCAAGAAAATTAAAGTGTGCCTTCAAGTTCGTGAGAGCTTTAATCACTAATTTTCACATAACAACTTTAATTCGGAAGGTAGATAAAAACATGAATTTACTTGGAATAGAAAATGCTAATAGGTAGGTATGGTGGACTCTTTGGAATAACTTGGTTTTATTTGGAGTTGGATGCATGAGTGGAACTCATACTTGGTATGTAGGCTAGCAAAAGACTGGGAGCGACCAACTAAGAGAGCAATAATGGCCATAATCATGCAAAGCGACAAAACATTATTAATTAAAGCATAAAGTGATATTACAAGTCGAACACTAAATGATCATAGAGTCTACGGTGACTTGGTATAGTCTTAACATGGTGTGAGCATGCGCCAAGTCAACCCAAACAAAGCATCAAAGGAGAATACCATAATATTATGCTTTTGTATGCTAAAACAACACATGATTCTTTCAAGGCACATTAAGCAATCTCAATTGTTTGTAACAAGTCATGCTACAGTAATAATCACTAAGCATAAGGTCAAAGCAACATATAGCATGACATGATAAAGTCTAAGCCATAGTCAAAACAAGCTCCCTTTTGTACCACTAAAGCATGAAGCTTTCTACTCTCTTCCAACACCAACCGACTTATTTGAAACAACTCACAAAGATAATAATAAATAAATATTAGTGAGCTTGTCTCACAAATCCACAAAGAAGAACTAAAAAGTTCTAAGCTGAAAGCACAAGAAAACTAAGGCTAAACATAGTGCTAGCAAAAGAGAACACTCACAAAACAATAAGAATGAAAACTAGAGTGTTCTAAACAATGAAAGCAGAGTGTGTATCTCTCCAAAATAAGTGCTGGGATCCAACCAACTTATTGCAAACCAAGAAAAATAAAAATAAAAACAAAAACAAAGACGCTCCAAGAACAACACAACAGTGCATGAAACAATAAAAACGAAGTGTCTAGAAAGACCTGAGATTTTTATTGATGAAGAAGGGGATGCCTTGGGCATCCCCAAGCTTTGACGCTTGTACCTATTGAATATTTCTTGGGGTGACACGGGGTGGCATCCCCAAGCTTTAGCTTTTGTCCATTCTTCATCTCATTACATCATTCTTTCCCTACACCTGAAAATTTCCTTCATACAAAACTTCACACAATCTTCATTAGCAACATTAGTGCATTCAAAAGATAATAAACCTTTCGGGTTTAGTTTTAAAACAGAAAAACTTTCATTAAAAACACATGCTACTATAGCAATTCCCTCAAAAAGCTCAACTCACCAAAAAGAACCCAAAAATAAATCGATAAAGAGGCAAATGCAAATAATGGCAGAAATCTGTCAAAATAGACCAGCAGGTGAAAACCGATTTTTTTCGAAGACCTTCTGTTTCTCAAATCGAAAAGTGTTGAACTAACGAAAGTTAGATAACAACCTGGGGCAGAAGCACAAAAAATTATAGCTCAAACCGACATACATAGTTTTTTCACAAATTTTTACAGCGAAGCACAAAAATCTGTTTCGGGACAGCAACTTTCCAAAGCATTACTTCTCTCTCATTAGAGGTTACTCTTGGCACAAAAACCACACAAAAATGATAAGGAGAGGTTATTACTGAAGCAATAACTTACAATACTCAACAAAATATTTCTAACGAAATTTGGGTTATCTCCCAATAAGTGCTTTTCTTTAACGCCTTTGAGCTAGGCATGATAATTTTGATGATTCTCACATAAGAAATATGAATTGAGAGTAAAAGAGAGAATCAAGAAGAAAATATAAAACACATTTAATTCTAACCCACTTCCTATGAAAAATAATCTTGTAAAGGAACAAATCATGAAAGCACAAAGCAACAAGCATAGGAAAGCAAAACAAGTGCAACTTCAAAAATTTCAACATAAAGAGGGGAAACTTAATATTGTTGAGATACATAAAACCATGTTTCCCTCTCTCATAATAACTTTCAGTAGCATCATGAATAAAATTAACAATATAACTATCATATAAACATTCTTATCATGAGCCACATGCATAAAATAATTAATACTCCCCACATAAACATAGTCATTCTTATTATTTGTAGTGGGAGCAAATTCAACAAAATAGCTATCATTATTATTCTCATCACCATAATCATCAAATATAGGAGGCATATTGTAATCATAATTAATTTTCTCCTCAATAGTAGGTGGACTGAAAATATCATATTCATTATTGTAATCATCATATATTGGAGGTGTAGTATCGTTATAAGCAATAGAATAGTTATCTTCCAAAGTGTGTTCATTGTAAACATATCATCATTGGAAGGAACATGGAGAGTACTAATAGTGCAGCAATTATTAACGTCATCATTTTTAGAATTGGTACCGAAGAGATTTTCAATATCAAAAGTAATGTGCTTTTCCCAATCATTATCACTACTATAGGTAACTGGCATAGGAACATCATCGAGTTCAGACTCATCAAAAACTATAATAGGAGCAACATGCTTAAGGGAAAATACCGTTTCTTTCCTCCTTTTACTTCTCCTCTTCTTCTTTTTCTTCTTCTCTTTAGGAGGGAGAGGCTTGAAAGGAAGCTTCTCCATATACCCTGGTTCATTGTTAGAGACAATAGAAGAAACTTTGGAGGATTCCTCCTTTTCATTAATAAGACCAAAACACATATTAGTCCTGTCATATTTTGGTAAAATCTCATCATTTATAATATTTTGTATGTAATTATTTGTGTGACAATTATCAACACAATAAAGATGATAACCATGCAGGACGTTATTCATATCAAAAGCACTCATATATACCAAAGAAGTTTTTCTTGATAATTCTTCACACCCCAAAAATAATGTAAGTCCATCATGATGATTAGGAGTGATCGTGTCATCACAATACAAACTTGCAGTACTCATTGGATTAGAAGGGCTATTATTATGGCCTGAGCATTAAAAATTGAAATGACCCACTTCAAAACAAAGTTCACAAATAAAAGGATAGAGGGCACAAACTTTTTACCAAGATCATTTAGAGCCCTAAACCACGTTCTAGTTTTTTCATTCATGCTTATAAGAAATAGTACTTTCAGAGGTTTGAGCATGTTTATTGCTATCATTAATAACAATTTCATTTTCCATGCAAGTGTCTTTAAAAGGCTCATGATACATGTACCATTTTTCTTTAGGAGCATTAATATGAGAAGCAAGGGCTCTACAACAATCAACAAGAATTTGAGGATCAAGACCATATTTAGCACTAAGCTCTTGAAAATTAGCAGTTTCAGCGAAATACTTAATGAAATCATACTCATAGTTTATACCTAGTTCTTTACCTTTGTCGTTATCCCAATCTTCGGTATTTCTTTGAATTGTTTCAAGAAGATCCCACTTAGCTTTGACCTCCTTACTTGTGAAGGATCCCTCTAAACAAGTATCTAGATAGTCCTTGTAATGTCCTAAAAGCCTTGCATAAAAATTATTAATAACAATATTACTAGGGATCTCATGAATGGGACATTTGAGCATTAGTGACTTCAATCTCCCCCGTGCTTGGGCAATACTTTCTCCATCATGAGGATGAAAATTATAAATATAATTCCTATCTTTATGAATTTCATGAGGAGGATAAAATTTAGAGTAAAAGAGAGATTCAAGTTCCTTCCACTCCAAATGATGAGGATCATCTAGTAGCTCATACCACTCCCTTGCTATGCCCTTAACTAAAAAAGGGAATAGCTTCATCTTAACTTGGTTCATTGAAATACCTGCACACTTGAACAACTCGCATAATTCGTGTATAAAGAGTAAATGATCACCAGGATGGACAGTTCCATCTCCAAAATAACAGTTATTCATAACACGTTCAATAATTTTTATAGGTATTTTCAAAGGGATGCTTTCAGTATATGGATTTAAAATATCACAAGTATCATTAGAATTACCACATATGGGAGATAAAGTATCATCAGAGCAAATTTTCTTCTTTAAAGCTAGGGAACTAAAAAGATTATTTTCATAAAAACTAACTTCCCCAAGCTTAGACGTTTCCATAGCATTAGTAACAAAGGTGTTCAAAAGATTAATACTAATAACATTGCTATTAGCATGCAAAGAAAGTTCCATGGGTTTTTAAATTTTCTTTTCAAACCATTCATGTTCTACCTTAGGAAAAATACTAAAAAGCTCTCTAATTTTGTTGTTGTTTTCCATTAAGCCTAACTAGTGAAAATAAAAACAAGAAACAAAAAGATATAATTGTAGAATCTAAAGGAAATAACTTCGAGCACTCACACACCAGCTACAGTACTAGAAGATAGCTTAGTAGCCAGAGGATGTGAGTACCTTTTACCTTACCTCCCCATCAACGGTGCTAGAAAATAGCTTTGATGGCGCGTTGTTGACGTGGGAGCTTGTTCTTCTTTTAGTCTCCGGCAACGGCGCCAAAAAATAGCTTGATGTCTACGCACTTCTATTCTTATAGACAATTGTTGGGCCTCCAAGTGCAGAGGTTTGTAGAACAGCAGCAAGTTTCTCTTAACTGGATTACCCAAGGTTTATCGAACTCAGGGAGGAAGTGGTCAAAGGTATCCCTCTCAAGCAACCCTGCAATCAAGATACAAGAAGTCTCTTGTGTCCCCAACACACCCAATACACTTGTCAGGTGTATAGGTGCACTAGTTCGGCGAAGAGATAGTGAAATACAAGTGGTATGCATAATTATAAGTGGTAACGGTGCCAGAAAAGAGCTTGACGGGTAGAAAGAGACTAAAGGCAATCTGAAATAAAGATGGAAGCAAGCAAACATGTAACAGATCTAGTTGCAAATGGTGTTTCAATGCTTAGAAACAAGGCCTAGGGATCATACTTTCACTAGTGAACACTCTCATATAAATATCTTCTCTTTATGATATTACTCTGAACTACTCTCCGGTTGGATAACTCTAATCCACGGTAGGGCTATAACAACACACCTCAAAGTTTGCTTTCCCCATCTAGATAACCCCTAACCATCACCTTGAGTGGTAGATGGTTCCAACAAACACCACAATCTCATAAATACATCCAACTCAAATTATACTCATGATAAGTATTTATGTAATCTTAGCCAAAGTGCCACACGGTGTGCACACTGTCAACTTCACACACGTGGGAATAAGTAGAGATTCATTAAAGCACTTGAGTAGCAGAATAGATCTATAGATTACAAAGCTCATGATCTCATAAGATCACGCATAGAGAGAGATGAACACATAGCTACCGGTAGAACCCTTAGCCTCGAGGAAGAACTACTCCCTCATCATCATGGGAATCAACAACGATGATGGAGATGGTGGTGGAGATCGATGGAGATGGCTTTGGGGGCAATTCCCCATCCCGGCAGGGTGCTGGAACAAAGACTTTCTGTCCCCCGAATCTCCCCTTCGGTGGTGGCGGCGCTGTGGAGGTTTTCGTGGCTTTCTCCCCGGATTGTTTAGGGTTTCTGCATCGGAGGCTTCTTATAGGCGAAAGGGGAGGCCGAGGGGGTGCCCGAGGCGGCTGCACCCCCTAGGCGCGGGCCAGGCCAGGCCGCGCGGCCAGGGGGTGTGGCCCCCTCGAGGCCCTTCTCCGTCTCGTCTTCTGGCTCCATGTTCCCCTCGGTGAAATATTGACTTTGGCTTTTGTCTCGTCCAATTCCGAGAATATTCATCTTCTGGCTTTTCTGGAACCAAAAACAGAAGAAAACAGGCAACTGGCACTGTGGCATCTTGTTAATAGGTTAGTCCCAGAAAACATATAAAAATACCTCAAAGTGTTGACAAAGCAAAGCAAAGTAGATACTAAACAAGCATGGAACATAAAAAATTATAGATACATTTACGATGTATCAATCATGTCGCAATCTTTGAGGAATGTCCATCACATCATTCACCAATGATATGACCTCGTTGTCAATTGGCATAAATGCCCCATGATCAGGAAACCTTGATCATCGCTTGATCAACGAACTAGTATGTATAGAGTCTACTAGGGACTTGGTTTGTTTCATACCACACATGTACCAATGTTTCCTCTTGATACAATTATAGAACAATATGAAACTATTACGAACTAACTGAGATATGATAACAAAAACCCATTTATTATTTCCCTCTAGGGCATATCTCCTTCAGGGTGCCCCCACTTCTCCCTCATTCATGTGAGTGGAGTCTCCACTCATCCCACTCACATGAATTTTCATACCACTCACTTGCATTAAATTTCCGCTAGATTGAATGCGATTTCATTTTAAATAAAAACAATTTTTATTTCTTTGTATTAATATTCGTTAATTACTTTAATTAACAAGCATTTACACAAACCCCCTTGCTTTATTAAGATATTGCATCTGGAACCAATTTTAGTGATTTGACCCAAAACAATTCCAGTACTTATCGAAGTAATTACAGTGCTTTCAAAACCTTTCTCTCATATATTATCTCTGCCCATTAGTGTTGGCATACCTGAAGTGTGTCACCCTATGGCTCACGAATAATGCAGACATGATCGAGACACATCTCTAATTAATAATCAGCAGAGGGACCTAGAGATCTGTACTGACTCCCACACATTCAACGATGACTCTTATGATCATGAGAACCATTGATGTCGTAACTAAATCCCTTTGTCTCGCGATATATTACTTGTCCGAGATTCGATCATCGGTACCCACCATCCCTAGTTTGATCTTGTTACCGACAAGTACTCTTTTCTTGCTCCTGTGATATGACATTCTTTGTGACCTAGGCACCGTCTTGCAAGTTGTGACAATGTGATATCACTAAGAGGGACTAGAGTATCTCTCTCTATGAAAGCACTCTTCAGGTGTTAGTGATTGATATGATCTCATGGTCTAAGTATTAGGGTTACTTTGTATGAGATGTTATATCAATGTAAACATAATGACTTTGATCGTATTTCTATACTTTCGGTGCATGTTCATCACATCATTCCTCTAATGTTGTTGAAAGATCGATATAAGCGACTAGAGGGGGTGAATAGGCGCTACTCAATTTTTAGATTCTTTTAAAATTAAGGCTTGACACAAAGTAAGTTATCCAGATATGTAACTAGGTGAGGGAACCTATATGAAAAGAAAGCAACCAACAATAATTATAGGGAGCAAGGGATAGAAATAACCGAGAGTAGACACGAAGATGTTTTTTAGAAGTTCCTTCCCTTTAAGGGGGAGTGCGTCTCCGTTGGAGGGATGGGCGGTACTAAGATCACCAGCGCCACAGAAGGCCTCACCCTATTCTCCCCTACACCCACCTCACGGCAAGCACATGATCCACTATACATTGGCCTTGAAGGTGGTGACCGAAACCTTTACAACACCTTGGGGCACTTCTCCACAACTGAATTGGAGGCTCCCAATTTGACCACAAGCTCTTACACACAAGGATGAGTTTGGGGATGAATTCTTCTTCCAACTAGGATTTCCCAACCCAAGAGTAACAAGTAACTCAATGGAAAGTGGGGGATTTCAAATCCCTTTGGTGAAGTGTAGATTGAGGCCTCTGATGGCTCCAAAAATAGCCATCTTTCACCATGTTTAAAAATTGATTTTAGTCAAGCAATTGATAAGAAACTCTCGATCCTTACCACTAAAGACTAATAATTTCAAAGATATGCAAACCATTGCTTTGATTTGTGTTGTGCAGGAAATCATGCCTTTTAATGCGAAATCAGGAGTCATAATGAAGGTTTTTGAGGAAGTCCACACGACCAAGTAATTATGGACCAAATTCCAGGCAACTGCAGTCGTAACGACCACTGGTACGGGCAGGGCCCGCCCATACCATGTGGCAGAGGCTCCATCTCGTCAAACCATATAACTTTTGTGAAGACGCCTATATATGTTTGAGGTCTTAGGCACTACGTAGGAGGTCGGCATTCTCAGATTGCATCACAACACCACCAAAGGAGATCCACACCATTGTTCATCCCTTCCATCTTTCGTCCCCTCCATTATCCATAGCCATTACTTTGTACTTCAGATCTCCTTGTGATTCAACGACCATTGTAAGAATATTTGATTTCAATCTAAGTATTTTGCATAATGTTTTCTATCCTTGATCTTATTGGTATGAGTGATTAGTAATCACGGGTTGCAGGTTGGGGAGAAAACCTCGCAGCGATTATGTGCACCTAATCTATGGGAGCATTGTGTATTGTTTTAAAGAGAGATTTGTATCTTTTGTTTCTTTGTCTCTTGTCATGGTCTTTGGACTTGTAGGTACCCAAGACCCCAGAGATTGATAAAGGCTTGAGGTGAGATACTTGGCTAGTGCAATCTCATAGGAACCCCAGTGACAGAAAGGGTAGTACGTTCTTTGCTTAGCGACCCATTCGAGGTCACAACAACATCTCCACTTAATGCTTTGATGTGTGTTTTGCACTTAATAATCGTCTATAGCCTGTTTTTTCGTGGTGCACTCGGTTTGGATCAAAAGACTATTGCTATGCCTACTGCATCACAGGGGCTCTAGTATATTAGGATGTGTTTCCCATAAGAGATTATCCCTCTTAAAACATTACACATGACTATGCTTATTATTATCTTTTCTCCCATAAGATGTGCAGTTGCAGGTGGATCTTCAACCCTGGCCTATCTCCATCCATTGAATCAACCCACTATAAAAGTAAACTAGATTGGTCTGGTAAACAAAGGTAAAACAAAGAAACAAAGTCTTGTAGATGTGTCCTTTTTATTTCCTTTTAGCATTGCTTTCCAAGGTTTGATTAAACCTAGGTCTACTAGGGAAAAGCTATTATACTACATCCATGAATCCGGATCAAAGGTATCAGCCTCCTCCCTTGATTCTCAAAAGGGCATCAAGTTCTATTCACTAGGGAAGGCGATCTAGGTGGTTTTAAGCTCAACAACAATGGTGGAGAGAGAGTGGAAGTCGTAACCTGAGCTGGAGGTTGAAGACCTGTATATATAGGGATCCTAGAAATTAGCCGTCGAAGTACACCTAGACCGAAGTCTCTAGGTTCGCACCCCGGAGTCTCCTGTCAGCCGGAGACTAGGTGCCAGAGTCTCCATGGTGCGCACACTAGAGTCTCCAGACTTAGGAAACGACACCAGAGTCTCCTGTGTAGTCTCCAAGCTAGTTTCCAGGGTGAAGTCTGTAGCTTTTATAAAGCAAGGCCAGAAACTAGGCAGAAGACCACATCTAGAGTCTACGTGGTGTGCACCCCGGAGTCTCTGGGGTTGAACCCCGGAGTTTCTAGACCTAGGACACCAGGAGAACATTCCTGGGAGGAAACCACTACTACAAAAGTAGGAAGGTCATGGGAAAATATTTGGGCTATGAGAGAGAACAAAAACCCACACTCCTTCCATCGAGCAACCCCTCTTGATAATCCGGGATCCCTAATAAAGTAGCAAATAAAGCTAAGGAATCCTTAAGCTACTCTTCAATGATCTTTTTGACTCTTTGAGGGTCAACCACCATCTTGTGCTTTTCACCATATTTAACGGAAACCATCTTAGCACACAGTTAGAAGATCACTGTGTTGATGACAATCACCAAAACACAATTAGAGAGATAAATTCCCTTTCAATATCCCCTTTTTGGTGATTGATGACAACACAGGTATTTGCAAGAATAAGACAATAGGCATATCAAAGGTTTGTAAAATATAGATGAGGTCCCCCTAGAAGTGTGCACAATTTTGAATTTGCTTTTGAATGCAAGTACGCACTTACTATGATAAATATCCCCCCCTATATTTTCCAAACAAACATGTGCAAGGAACCATATACAATAAGCAATTCATCATAGCTTGCACAAAGTAAAGACATGGCAAAAGAAGATAAAAACTATCACAATATAGGGAGTAAGCAACATAGTCTTTACCACATAAAGAGATGGAAGTACCGAGCATCACATGTCTTACCACACACATAAATGGAGTTCACAAATAGACATAGTTCACCACAAATCGATAAACGGGCACAAGATTTAAAGAGGCAAATCGAATAAAAGAAAAGCTTGTGCCATCCCATGCAAATCCTAGTAGAACAACCTAAACAGAGCTACTTCTCCCCCTTTGGCACTGAGACACAAAAAAGGGGGAAAGAGCAATGCTACATGCCCCACGAGAATAAACCACTTTCCTCCTTGTCCTCGTCCTCCTAATCACCATCATCGATCTCGGATCTCTCTTCATCATCGTCTTGCTCATCATCATCATCATCTTAAGAGCCTTCCGCTTGAGCAGGACCTTTGACATGAGCTAAATGCGAATAAACGACGTCTTCTAAATTGCTCCAAGTACAAAGACCTTGAGACCATGCACCATAAGAGAGAGTGTCGGAGGGCTCAGGCTGCGAGGAACTACCAACAATAGTGGATGCATCATTCTTCTCGACAACCTTCATAATCTATCGATCTCGCTTGTAGGAGTCATATTAACCATGTCGAATATCTATGCTCATGCACAAGAGAGTCCTCTACAACCAACTTGCCTTCTTAACTTGACATTGCACAATCGATGGGGAGTGAGGGGCATGACGACATTGCTAGCATTCTTGGAACGAATCCCCACAGGCGGGAGGGCTCTCCTCCTACTCATCATCAAACTCGTCTTCACACTCATGAATGGGGGTGCCATATCCACGACGCTCTGAAGTGGAAGGAGCATTCTTATGTTGCATTTGGAGAAGGACATGAGGCACAAGCTGACTATGGAACAAGTAGAAAGGAGGGATGTTGTTCTTTTCAAAGTGAGTGAGAATCATCCGCATCACATAAGGAGCATATGTTAGTGTCTTGTTTTCAGCAATCTTGATGGACAACTAAAGGAACATGAAGTACATGACATCAAGTGGATTAACATCTGCGTCGGGGCCAATGGAGAAAGTGGTGTGCGCTTGAGCCATAAGATTTACCAATGCACCGTGAATGCTGTCCAAGTTTCCCACTTGGGGGTACATGAAAAGGAGACTTGAGATTCTTGGTCTCTCTAGGAACACCACCCCACTGGTAGAGGGGAGCAAGTGGTCTCTTGTCATACTCAAGGCTGGAAGTGTCATGCCACCAGAAACCCATGGGGGAGATTTTTCTTGCAAACAGATATCTCGTGACCTCCGCAAATGATGAGTCAAAAATTGAAGCATATTTACCTCTTATTTTTGCATAAGTAGAGTAGGATTTTTGGTATTTTACTACCTTTGCGTGCACCTTTTGTCCTTGTTTCAACAAGATCCCGAATTACTAAGTCTCTTCTGAACACATCAATTGGGATTATCATATTATGTTGTAATATGATAATTTTAAGTGATAAAAGTCATTTAATTGATTTTTTTCCCGCACCTGGGAGATTTGCATACACGGAGGAGGAAACATGGGCCTTAATGACCATTCTTATGGGCAGAGCCCTCCTGTACCGTCCTCTCATACCATATGATAGCACGTCCGCCTCATCAAATACTTTCGCCTCGCGAAGACGGATCTGAGATCCGACATTCACAAAAACTTCCAGCCATGAAAAAGCACACCAGAAAGGGATCTGGAGGAGGAACTTGGAGAAGGGAAAATCCTTGCTGCTTCATGAATCATTGGAGAACATTGTATCATCCCCTTCACCATTAACCACTGCATCTCCATCACCATTACTACTCCCATCTTCCATCCATTAGATCTTGTTGTAATTCTAGATTCAATTGTGGTTTGCACTAGATTTATACCCATACTTTTATCCATCCATTTGATTATGATGATGTTGTTGATTGCTTCCATGTGTGAATAGTTTCCTTCATTCTTGGGAAGATGGAGAAACCCTAGCTTTATTATGAAATGAAATAAAGATGATCTATTACTTGTGTCTATGATCTATTGATCGATGATGTGTGTTTGATCTCTCTCTTTAGATAGTATGTGTAGTCGGTCATATATCATTTGCCTTCAGGTCTAAAGAAATGGGTGAAATCCTTTGGACGTGTTTGGAAGTATGCCTAGAGCTATTTGTGACTAGAAGCACTAGCTTATAACCTGCACGGTCAAAGGAGGAATAAAGAGAGATTCACTAAGCTAATTACGATATCCATGGGGAGACCCTTAATTGCAGTGGTTTGTATGGGTGAGTGCTCTCAGATACTGTGGTGGTTATTTAGAGATGACCTTATTCCTTGGCTCAACAAAGTGATCGCCTATGAGCCTTGCGGTGAACATCTTATTACAGAGCTCTCTCCACACATGTCATGACATAAGAAATAGGTTATCCTAATTTTGATTATTGCAACATGCTTGTGGTATATCCTACATCCCCAAGAACGCTTTAGCCTTATTGAGTTCAACCACCATTCCAAACGCTTTCGTTACTTGTTTTCTTTTACTTGTTTTATTTACTTTTCCGCATTCAACCAAAAACTTTTTAAATACCCTTTACTTGAAATCAAAGGCATCTTACAAGTATCATTTGGTAGACGGTGATGAGGGCCATAAATACCTTAACCAAATAGCTCTCTATGGCTCCGATACTCTTATTTCGAAACTAGCTACACTCAATATGTGCACTTGCAGTCATCAAGCTACTTCGTGGCGCTGTTGAAGGGGAGATAAGCGCTTTTGGTCTTTGTTCTTAGTTGCTTATTTTACTAATTGTTCTACTATTTTTACTAGTTTCAAGTAAACACCATGGGCAAGTACTGACATATAATTCAGCTCAACGCTGTAAAGAATTTTGGTCCACCCATGGACGCTTATTTAAAATCCAACAACCCTAAGGTGTATGATATTAACCCCATGCTTTTGGATCTTTTGCATGCTAAAAAGTTTGTAGGGAGCGGTACAGAAGATACATATGAGCATGTAGGGTTCTTCGAAGACACATGTGGGACCTTTCATCTTAATATATTCCCTGAGGATGAGGTTAAATCTGCTCTTTTTGTTCAAACTCTTATTGATGAGGCCCGTTCTTGGTATATTCAAATTCCTAAAAAAATCACTGACTCCTGGGAGAGGTTGGCCTCTTCATTCTTAGTTGTTTTCTTTATTAGGACAAAAAATCTTGGAGCTAGACGTATGATCACTAATTTTAAAAGGGGCCTGAAGAAAGCTTGTATGAAGGATACACAAGGTTTATAGGACTGCTTGACTGCTGCCCCCACCAAAACTTTCCACCTTGGTTGGTAATACATACCTTCTACACAGGTTTGAGTACTAATGATAGAAATGAACTGGACTCCCTTACCAATGGGCCGTTTACCGAATTTAGTGTTGAAAGAGCATGGAATTTGCTAGATATAGTACATAGGATGGAAAAAGCTTGTTGTGGATTTGAACTTAATGAAGAAATGCTATAGAGTACGATTGCTTAAGAAAATTTCTAGTTTTGGGTAAAGTAGAAAAACTGATTGGAAATTTCAACCTTGACTCTCGTATGATTGTCCAAATTATTAAAACCTACGCTGAGCAGTTGCAGATTTCAAAGGAGTGGGAATGCTACACACCGCCTTGTAAGGTAAAACCCCCTAGAGCTACTCCCAAGGACAAATACTCACACGTGCAAAAGAAAATGCTAGTTGAAGATGAAGCTATCCTTACAAAAGAATAGAGAGTGAAAGTGAAGGAAAGAAAATGATAGGTAAGTTAACTAGAGATCTAGGGACTATCAAGAAGAACATTGCCATAGTAAAAGAACTACTAGAGCTTGAGATATTTTAGAATGAGGTAATAATGATAGGTAGAGAATCTTCTGATATAATTAGAGGAAAGTCTGATGATAAGAATAGAAGTGAACAAAAAATCCCTTTTTGTTTAGGAGAAGCTACTTATGTTGGGTTTTGCGACCTAAACTCTTCCATAATCATTATGCCTTACTTTATCTATGAAGGATTACGGTGCCATCTTGATGAACCATATCTTGAACTGACCAAAGTGACCTTTATGCTTTCTGATAGAACCCTAGCTTTATTATGAAATGAAATAAAGATGATCTATTACTTGTGTCCATGATCATTTGATTAATGATGTGTATTTGATCTCTCTCTTTAGATGGTATGTGTAGTCGTCCACATATCATTTGTCTTTGGGTCTAAAGAAAAGGGTGAAATCCTTTGGACGTGTTTGGAAGTATGCCTAGAGCTATTTGTGACTAGAAGGACTGGCTTATAACCTACACAGTCAAAGGAGCAATAAAGAGAGATTCACTAAGCTAATTATGATATCCACGGGGAAACCCTTAATTGCGGTGGTCTATATGGGTGAATGCTCTCAGACATCACGGTGATTATTTAGAGATGAACTCATTCCTTGGCTCAACAAAGTGACTGCCTATGAGCCTTGCAGTGAACATCTTATTACGGAGCTCTCTCCACAAATGTCATGACATAAGAAATAGGTTATCCTAATTATGATTATTGCAACATGCTAGTGGCATATCCTACATCCCCGAGAACGCTTTAGCCTTACTAAGTTCAACCACCATTCCAAACGCTTTCGTTACTTGTTTTATTTTACTTGCTTTATTTACTTTTCCGCATTCAACCACAAACCTTTCAAACACCCTTTACTTGAATCTAAGGTAGCTTACAAGTATCCTTTGGTAGACAGTGATGAGGGGCATAAAGACCTTAACAAATAGCTCTCTGTGGGTTCGATACTCTTATTTCAAAACTAGCTACAATCGATTTGTGCACTTGCAATCATCAGAAAACTCAAAGAAGGTGGAGCATCATCAGGTATCACCGTTCATCCATGTGAAATGTATCTCCTCTCGCTCATGAAACACCACTGTGTCAAAGAATTGATGAACAACCTTGATATTGTAATCTTGCTGAAACCTCATGAGATGGTGCAGCCCAAGCTTCCGAGTGATCCACAAAGTGTCGCTGAAGTAGGACTTGATTTCCATGAAAGCAAAGTCAAGGGGACACTACAGGCAAACGAGCTTCCTGAGAGAGATGAGCATAGACCTCTTGCATTATCAAGAGGTGTTCCTTCCTCCGATAATAAGGATCATTGTTGTTGGTGGGCATGTCATAGAACGGCTGCCTTCTCATGACCCATAACTCATCCATGTTTAGCTTCTTCAGCGTGGTAAGTTTCTCATACTTTCTCTTCTTGGCAAGCTCTATCTTTCTAAGGCGATCTTCTTCTATCATGTGGAGAGACTTGCTTTCGGACTTCTCTTATCTCACTGCATACTAGTCTTATTCTTCAAATTGTTTGCGGGCAAGGGCCCTTTGCTTCCGAGGATTACCCCCATAGTTGGGAGTATTGCCCTTGGTGCTACGAGGATGAGAACCGAAACCACCTGTGAAAAATAGAGCAGGGGGTAGACAAAAGATGATCATGCTTGTCCATAAATATATATGGTGAAGTATCAAGTAGAAACCAGATCAGACATGGACGCAGATCCCTGTCTGAGCAACCCAGCCCCTGAACCACCTTCAAGGCTGGAGTGTTCGTGGTGCGTACACCAGAGTCTTCGGCCCGGCCGGAGTCTCCGTCCTGATAGTTTGGTCATGTGCCTTGACATGAACTCGACATATAGAGGTAGATCGGGACTCTAATCAACACAGAGAATGACATTGCCGCATAGGGATGGGTTCCATGGATATAAGTGTGCCCAATACCTCAAAAATCACCTAGGGATAAACCCTAGAGTGGGAGAAGAGGGAGGAGGCAAACCTTGCTCCATGGAGGTGAAGGAGATATGCCCTGGAGGCAAATAATAAAGTGTTTCGTTTGATATATCTCTTGTATGTTCATAATACGTTTCATGCCAAGCTATAACTATGTTAATACGAAATGTTAATACACGTGTGGTATATAAACAAAATGTGTCTCTAGTTACCTCTAGCGAACTAGCTCATTGGTCAAACATATGATCTAGGGTTTCGAGATCATGGGCATTTATGTCGATTGACAATGAGTTCATATCATTGGTTGAATGATGTGATTGACAAACACCCAAAGTTATATCACAATGAGATCTAGCTACAAACGTTCATCATTGATGATAACAAAGAAACTTCACAACCTAATCCTTTGACTGTGAGATAATACATAATCACCATTACTGGAGGGAGCTTTGATGGTATCAAGTATCAAGCTGTGAAAGGGTGATCAAAAAGGTACCACTCGGGTTTCTCGAAGGGAGGAGTAGAGGAGTATGTATCAAGACCAGGATTTTCCAATCCAAGTAATAGATAGATACACGTGGCCAACTCGGTGACATAACATTAACAAAGCTTGTAAGCGTATGACTAGGTCATGGAATGCAACGACACGAGAACGAGTAAACGAGTTCATCGGTAACGCGATCGAACTAGGTATGGAGATACCAAAGATCAAATCTCAGATGAACTAGGTATTGACTGGCAAAGGGAGTGGGACATGACATTGAAGGTTCAAGCAATGAGATTCGTGAAATGCACAGGGGTCATTATGGGCATCCAGGTCCCGCTGATGATCATTGATATGAGAGGGGTCTTGGTCATGTCCGGAGTGTTTTCGAACCGAAGGGTGGCACGCTTAAGGGTGGGGACACATAGTGGAAGTCGCAACCTGAGCTAGAGGTTGAAGATAGGTATATATTGGGGCTCCCAGAAATTAGCCGTTGGAGTCCACTTAGACCAGAGTCTCCGGACGAGTCTCCGATATATAAGAAATTCCTCTGTAAACCTGGGCGGAGACTGAGCCAAAGTCTAGGTGCTAGAGTCTCGTGGTGCGCACACCGGAGTCTCCGGGGATGAACCCCGTAGTCTACGGACTTAAGACACGACGCTAGAGTATCTGGTGTAGTCTCCGGGCTAGTTTCTAGGGTGAGGTATTTAGCTTATGTAAAGCCATACCAGAGACAACATACAGAGTCTCCGTGGTGCGCACCCCGGAGTCTCCGGACCCATGACACTAGGAGCACATTCCTGGGAGGAAATTGCTGCTGCAAAGTAGGAAGGTTGTGGGGAAATATTTGGGCTATTAGAGAGAACAGAAAACCCCCACACCTTCCATCGAGTAACCCCTCTTGATAGTCCGAGATCCCTAATAAACTAGCAAATAAAGCTAAGGATTCCTTAAACTACTCTTCAACGATCTTTTTGACTCTTTGATGGGTCGATCACCATCTTGTGCTTTTCACCATATTTAACTAAAACCATCTTAGCACACGGTTAGAAGATCCTTGTGTTGACGACAATCACCAAAATACAATTAGAGATGGAAATTCCCTTTCAGCTATGATCCCATTATTAACAACATCCACTGTTCATTGATGTGGTAACCTTGATCATCAATTAATCAGTGAGCTAGTTAAATGAGAGGCACAATTAGGAACTCTTGTTTGTTCATTAAAAACACATGTATTAATGTTTCCAATTAACACAATTATAGCATGAAAAATAAACATTTGTCATAAACATGGAATAAGATAAACCACTTTATTATTGCCTCTTGGGCATATTCCCTTCAGCTCCCCCACCCTAGGCCACTCCACCATAGCCCATTCCCTCCTCGAGCGTCCGCATCCGTCCATCTTCATATCAACCTCAAAGTCTTGACCTAAAAATGTTTATATAAATACCCCACGAGGCTATCTCGAAGGAGGCGGAGCAGAAACACACAAACACCGAAACAGAGCTAGAACCAACAAAGATTGTAGGGGAAAACATCGCTAGAGCCGCCTTTGGTTGGATCTCTACCTTCTCCGACATTATCTACATCATGTCCATGATGATGAGGGAGTAGTTCACCTCTGGACTATGGTTTTGTGGCAGTAGTTTGATCTCTCTCTCTCCCTCTCTCTTTTGTGATATCATTGTTCTAGTACCATATGAGCTGCCCTACATGATTATGATCATCTATGTAATTCTTATGTGGTTGATCTTGATTTTATGATTTGATATTTGAGATTGTAATTCTATTATGTATAAGATGTATTGATAGATGCATATTATGTACCCCGTTTTTAAATACTTGTTATGATCAAACTATAGAGAAACATGTGTATTAGATGGAGTAACATGGTGGTGGTGATTGGGAAGTGATAGAAAACTCGAGATCTACTATGGTTTTAACCTTTCATATCTCACTAGGGATAAAGTGAATGCATGTGTTACAATCATCTGGTGATATCCAAGGTGATCTTGTTTGTTCAGATAACACATTTTATATTCAAACATCATGTCAAAATACCTAAGACTATACTCTGTTTATTCTTAATTCTAGATTGCATAGAGTTTTATCTTTCTAGAGGAGTATAAGTAAGATGTGTTGCATCATATTTATATTAGGACGTGATGCCCATATGAATGTTAATCAAACACATAATGAAGTTTCATCAATTTTATATCTTTTCTGAGCATTTTTATGTCCATTACACCTTATGAGAGAGTAGTCAAGTGAACCAATGAATCCCGATCCACTTTTTATTATAAAAAACACTTTGTATTTCTTTTATTACCTTTTATATTTTATGCACTAATTGAATCCTAAAATACAAAAAACTTTACTATTAGGAAATATAAATAAACCCCGAAAAGGACTTTACTTTATTATTTTTACTTTCCCTTGCCTAGTCATAGATTGTTTACTTTTATTTATTCATAGTTTTATTTCACTTTTACTAATACGAAACCTTGTGCTTAACAACCACATGGTGGAGTTAGGGACACAAGGCAAATACTTTATTTTGTGCATTGCTTGAAGAATAAAAGAGAAGAAGTTTTTAAGCCAATTCTCTGAGAGTTTGATATAAGACATCGAGTCACCCTTGTAGGAAAAATACACTTGTTACAACAATCTTCACTTGGAGTCCCAACAATTTGGTATACAAAGAGTTGTTGCCATCACCGACTCACTTTTTGGTCTCAAGAGCTCACTGCTCTAGCGTGAACTCTTCTTTTTTGCTTAGGCAGGGCCTCTGATGGGGGGATACCCAATCGGGTAGGCCCATGAGGTGGAATCACCATACAACACCAGGGTGGCTCAACAACCAGTTGATGGGCTCATTGGAGATAAGTAGGCCGATTCGGGGTAGCCCATGGCGAGTCGACTTGGTGTGCGAGCAACGACCCATCCGACTCTTTGTCAACTCTGTTTCCCAAACCAACTCGGAGTTATCTTTGTAAACCCTAGCCGAGGCATCTATATAAGCCTCGGCAGGAGAACCCTAGAGGTTACACTTTAAACAATCACCACACCATAGCTTCAGCTGATACTTCACCTCTAGCGCCATTGTAATCGTCTTAGGCATACCAATCTAGTAGGACTAGGTCGTTACCTCCACCGGGAGGGGCCGAACCTGGGTAAACTATCGACTCTCTATCCCAATCTGATGCCGAAGTACTCGTCGCCTTCCACCTCTCGTAACCACCCCCCGTAGCATCTGTCGTGCAAAGCCCACGACATCCGTGCAAGGATGGTGGTGAGTGGCCGTCCTCCACGGATCGCTATGGCTTGGGCGCCAGTGGCCAGGAATTGTTATGGGAGATGAGAGATTGGGAGCGTGCTGCTGATGGGAGCGCCCGGGGCGGACTGGCGCGGACGCGGGTAGTGAGTCATCACAAAAACTTAGTAAAGAGTCGATGCCAAGTAATCTCTTTCTGACATGGAGATCCAGTTTTAGCTTATTGTCCACTAATTAAGTCTTTCAACAGTTCTCTAACCAAAAAACAAATGCTACTTTCAAAAGTTAAACCATGCCACTTTATAACTTGAAAATGTCAAGCACATGATGCTGACACTCCCACATAACTTTCCGCCTACAAATTCTTCAGAGCCCAGTCAGCACACGAGCTCATTTTTAATCTTCAGGAGTAGAATAACATATCCATAACACACTTTAAGCTCTACCCGTTACAAGATGTTTAGTCTATTTTTCAAACATTAACAATACTCCATTATGACTTATTAGCACTAGTACCTGATGCTTGCTACAGAAAGCGTGACAGAGTTGCTCTTGAGTTCAGAGGAAAGCCTTATCCAAGGAGCAGTTGGGCATGATGCCAGGATGACAAAGCCTGCAGGCCAAAACAGACACAGGCTTAGACAGTGATGCGTCAACGACGCACTAACCTTAGCGTGCTTCCGACAACCAAAACCAAGCTACTCAATATTAATACTAGCACGGATCATCCAAGTACCCATGTAGTACATGCAATATATGAGAGCATAATTACCAGGAAAGATAAGAGAGCTATATTAGTAGCACCGACCAAGGTTTTTGCTACTGGTTTGGAGTAGGGGTAGAAACACCTGTGATGGAGGGCCGGTTGTAACTCGGATCGTACGCACGAAAAGTTGAAAATCCGAATGATTTCATTCAAGTTTATGTGAAATTTCAATCTCGAAAAACAATACTGTATGTGAATATTTCTCAAATCGGGTTCTTCGCCCATAAATATGTTGGAGTTCTAGTTACAAGGGCACTGAGACATAGGATATGCCTTTTATCCTTCCAGGACCGATGGACTTGTTCTATCTCGATGAATCCAGTACGCGGGTTTTGTGGCGAATCACTGACTAGGGTACTTTCTGTAGTTCTTTTGTGAAGAAAGCAGTTTGATCATAACAACAATCAAATTAGTTATAACTTCATTGCAGTCAGCACAAGTGGTTTAATTTGGACCACCCGTCGGAACGAAGGATCAGAATTCATTCGTGGAGATAAAAGTGCAGCGGCAGGATCAGATTCCACACTATCTGAAGCTGAGCTGAATGTTGCTGTAAAGCTAAGCTGAACTGAACAGTAGAAGATACAGTGGTTGCCGGTCTTGCAGCAGTCACGTAGGCAATCAAATTACGCCTAATTATCAACCCTAGAGTTGAGATGGATCAATCGATCTCTTAATCGTCTCCCCCCAAAATTACCAGCATGCCATGTCGTGATCACGACATGAACACAGTGCACTCCCATTCATCACCTACATGAATGTTTTACAGGTGGTTCTTGAAAACTATGACGACGTAGTATGTTATCTCTGAATATTAGCTACTACTAGCTCACCGGAAAAGCTTAATTTAGCAAAACCACCGCCTGCCAGAGATGGATGATCACCGGCGGCGAGTCGAGTCGAGCTGAGCTACTTGCCATGCTTGACGCCACGGGGCCCTGCGGACTTCTTGATCGACGCGATCCTCTGCAGCCTGATCGACTCCCTGAACTTGGCGATGAACTCCTCTGCCTTCTTGTCCACCTCGTTCTCGTCCAGCTCCGGCGACTCCCTCGGCGAGTTCGTCTTAGTCGAGTACGCCTCGTCGTCGTCGCTGCTCTCGGTATCGTCGGAGGAGACCGTCACTTTGCCCAGGATTGGGTCGCTGCTTCCCCTCTCGTACTGGAACCTGGGGATGGACTGGTACGCATTGTATCCGTATGGCTCTTCTGGTCCATTAGAATTATCCGGTGATGAATCACCGGCTTCGTCTTGTTCAGGCAGTTCTTGGATTTGGGGTTGGGGTTGGATTCCTTCTCTTGGCCTGATTGTTCTCACCGATTTTCCAACAAATGACGACGAGGAGGAGGAGCCGTCGAAAGAGCTTCTTGGATTCGCCGGAGACGAGTTGGTGTAAGCAGAGGAATTGCTGAATCCGTGTGAGCTCTGGGAGTAGTGATCGCGATCTCCTCTGCCTCTTGTACTGTGATCCTGCAGCTCCTCCTTGAAGCTCTTGGCCGCCGTGGTCCGGCGCTCAGCCACCGGATGGTAGCCGTGGACGAGGAATGGAGGTGGAGGCGGCGGCGGCGGCGGCGGGGAGGAAATGTAGGACTTGTGCGTGCTCCTCCGCTTCGGGACGGCGGCCGGATCCTCGCTAGCCTTGGCCAGTGTCTCGCTGGACATGGACGACGCGGGCGACAGCCTCTTGGGCGACGGCGAGGGGCTGCTTGTCGGCGCGTCGAACCTCCCGGACCGTGACCGCCAGGGGATCGGCGAAGGGAGCACGGTCTCCTGGGCGCGCGGGCGCGGGCGCAGCTCGCCGTTGGTGTCGTATCCCGCGGCGCCGGAGTCCTGATGCTTCAGGGTCCGGACGGGCAGCGACAGTGGCGCCTGCTGGGCGGCGTGGCTCCGTCCACCGATCAAGACCACAGGCTCCTCGGGGTGATGCAGCGCGCTCCAAGACCGCGCCCCGCCACCGCCAGGGGTTTCTGGCACCCTGTCGTCGCCATCATCGTCGAACACGAGGTCGCCCTGGAGCATCCGCGAGACGTACCTCGCGTCCGTCTTCCCCGCCGCCGCCGCGGCGGCATCCTTCTCGCCGCCACCGACCCGCCCTCCAGCGTCGTTCCTCCGGCTGAAGAGCCCGTACGACACCGCGATCCCAACGAGGAGAAGGTGCAGCAGCTCCCACACCTTGTCCAAGAACGCCTGCCCCCTGCCCCCGCCCCCGCCTCCGTCCCCTTCCCCCGCCGCTGGCGCCCGCCGCGAGGGGAGGAGCGGGAGCAGCAGCACGCAGAGCACGACCACGGCCGCCCTGAACGGGAAGCTCCCCAGCACCGACGCCGCCTGCACGACGGCCATCGCGAGACGATCGAGAAGAAAAGAAAAAGGGAGAGGAGGCAATGCCACGACGCTCTCTTTAAGCCTTTTCGCTCTGCTTTTGGCGCCAAATAAAGTTGCGAGCTCGTGGTGGTGGCGCACGGATTAAATTCCTTTCGCTCGCTTTGTGGCCACCGGCCTCGCTAACTGCTTCTGCTGCTGCCATGAGTTGAGGTGAGTTAAGTTAGAGATCGATCGATCGATCGAGATGGCATCTTTTGTTTTTTTCTTGTTTCTTCCTTGGTAGTAGGTTGAGATGGAGATGTGTGTTACTTAGCGAGGAAGAGAGGAATTTGGACCGGGGAAAGGGGAGAGGAATTTCGTGTCCAGGAGAATCGGCACCTCCATTAGCGAATCCACCACCAGCAGCATCCGGTCGTGTACATTTCTTTGCACGAAAGTTTCAGGTCATAAGTTGCGCAGGCATGACGACATTTGCGGCACATTGGCAGGATCATATGATGAACCCTAGTGTCACTTGGCCGATCTGGCAGGATCAACCGTGGTGGTTGAGACCTGTGCTCCCCCACCCCCCTCCCGACCCCCTCCTCCCGACCCCGAGCGGCGGCGGCGCTGCACCGCCCTGGGGCATCCCCTACCGCCCCTCCCTCGAGTCCCCCTCACGCCACTCTCCCCCCAGCCGCCGCCGGAGGTGTCGCCGACCAAAGGCTGCGCGGCGTGGTGGCGGCGGGGTGTCTGCTGGATGCGATCTATGATGGGAGGCAGCGCCCTCATCAACTCGGATCCGTGGTGGCGCGTGCGGTTGGCGGCCTGAGTGCGGTGGTGGTGGTGGTCGATCTGGTCCTCCTCGCATCGACGGCGGCTGGCTGGGCGCCATCGCGTCATCTCTGGCGATACGGGCGGCCACTGGGCAGCTGCGGCAATTTCCTCCATTGGAGGTGGTCGGCCACGTTGGGACTTGGTGTGGAGGATCTCGGGATCTCACACCGTTCTCCGGTGGTGTTGTTCTACACAGCGTTGAGTATGGAGGTGACATGGCAGCCGGTGAAAACCGAGCCTTGATCTTGGCGGACAATGGCGGCGTCACTCGACATCGCTACCTTGTTGAAGGCATCGTCTTCACTGGTGTCGCCACTACACTCGAGCTTTTCCGGGGGAAACCCCAGATCTGGGAATCCCGGGTCGCTTGGCGTCGATTCCTCTCTTGAGGGCATCATTTTTGGAATCGACGTCGGCTGGAGGTCAGGCCACTCCTGCTGCTCCGGGGAAATCCTAATCTGGTTCTCCGGATCAGGCGATGGCGGCGCTTTGGTGTCGTATTCTATCTTGGGAGCTTTGCTTGTGGAGCAGCGCTAGATGGCAAAGGTTGGTGGCGGAGCGGCTTCATCTTGCACGGTGACTCTAGTAGAGATGTCAAGTCATGCCTAACCGCCAGGTGCTGCACTCAGTCATGCCTAGTGCGGTAGGTGCTATGGACGACAGATCTTCTGGAGGTCTCTAGTTGCGTCGGTTGGCGAGACTCAGTGGCATGGCTCCGGGATGTCTCGGTGGCGGTTGCACGTGCTTGTTGATGGACGTGCGCAGGGCGGTGGTGCCGTCTGGCGTCATGGCAGCGTCGATGGCAGGCCTTGCAAGGTCATTGCATTGATCTATCCTGAAGATGGGTTGGCGGAAGACGGCGACAGCAGAAGATTGAGCATACACAATGGTGTGCGCTACGGATCAGCTGGACCAGTTGGTGCTCCTGACCCGCCGTGGGGCGGTTTCGGGACCTCCGGTATGTTGATGATGTGTTGGTGTGCAGTTAGAGTGTTCTGACATAGCCGCCCCTTCATCAAGTGGTTTTAGAGAGGTGGCTTCGTTTGATCTTTGTATTCTCTTTGTAAGGTTTCGTTGAATAATAAATAAAGCAGGTTGTGTGCATCTTTTTGATGCAGAGGCCGGGGGTAACACTTCCATTTTGAAAAAAACATTGGCAGGATCATATGGTAGCTAGAGTTGGACCTTATCCTCTCTCGACCTCCTTCCTCCTCCCTCCGTTGAGAGTCAACCACCACGTGCCGGGCCGATCCGCCACCCTCCCCGCCGGAGTAGCCAGCTGGGGTAGGGTTTGGAGAGGCGTCAGAGGTAGTAGTAGGTATACTAGGCCTTGGTTTTGGCGGATTTCCACTGTTGCTTGGCGTCCCGCCAGGAGTTCGTGCGGGCATGGTCTCGGGGCCGGGCCGAGATCTGCTCATGGCTGGCATCCCTGCCCCCCTGTATTGCTCCAGCGACCGGAGCTGCTGGTGGAGGTCAGAGCTGGCAACTCCTTGAATAAATGGCCCGTGGAGCCCCTTCTTTCGATGAGGACGACAGTGGTTGCCATGTCTCACCCGCCTGGCCGTGGCGGCAGGGGGTGAAGTGCGGCGGCGTGAAGCGGTGGCCTGCTCATCTTCCCCCATCCGGCCGTGGTGGCGAGGGGGATGATTGTGGCTGTTTCTTCTTTGCTCTCCTCTAGATGGCATTTGCGTTGGAGCCAATTGAAGTTGAGATGCGCCGTTTTGCACCTGTCCCTGGCCGGCTGTGGTGGCGAGGAGGGAGGCTGCGATGCTGCTTCTTCGATTTGCTTCGGTCTTTGCCGCCTTTTGCCCAAGAAGGTGTGTTTCCGTTGTAGCTACCCTAGCGGCAGTGCAGGCATGCCACTGGAGTGGTCATCCGCGCCAATTTTTGGGGCTCCGTGGGGGAGCTCCTCTTTGGCGTTCGTCGGCCGCTACTTGTCCAATGAGCTTGTTTCTCGGGTTCGTCGATGCGACATCTTCTACGGCTTCTTCTCCTCATCTCGGGCAGGAGCTCTGAGGAGAGAGCTCGGTTTCTTCGCGCGGCGTTGACGAATCCTGGATGCTCGTTGCTGTTGCTCCTCGGCGTGTATTCTCCTCCTAGGCGCAGTGGTTGTGTCTCAAAGGGAAGGTTCGCTAAGTTGCAGCAGCGAAGGACATCTATGGAGTAGTGAAGCCAATACTTTCTGCAATTCCAAGTCGGAGGCAGTTTGCGAGCCGACTATCCTAGCCAAATCGAGGCCTTCAAGCTTGCCGGTGAAGTCCGGCGACCCTTCAACCTCCATAGTGAGGCCCAACAGTTGCAGAGATGAAGAGATGAGTTGGAAGGAGGACCTGATTGCTTTCTCCTATATTTTTGTAGGGTTCTCTCTGTAAAGCATTTGGACCTGGCTGATTTTTCTTGTTATTTAGGGTCCTACATGAAAATATTTATCTCCACCATCTAGTTTTAATGAAGGCTTCCAACCCCTTCCTGGGTCTCTCCTGTTAAAAAAAAAATGGTAGCTAGAAGGTGGTAATGCTAATAAAGTTCACTCGCCGAGGCTTATGCATTGGTCGCTTTTGCTCCAGCAGTGAAGCCATGAGCTCGTCTGTGCATGATCTGAAAACTACTTTACACCCAGTAAAGTGTTTCTACGATATCAGTTTGAGGGCCAGTTAATTAACTGTCGCTGTGATGAGATAAGTAACTCGAAATGCTTTATAAATGGTGATGATAAGATCGATCATAGTACTTTGCTTAAATTTTACATTTTAGAGGAGTTGTCGGGATACATGCCAGGCCGGCCGGCCGATGTGATTAAGAAACGGGAAGATTCTTCATCTTTTGGAAGGAGTACGCGAGCTTGTAGTTTTCTTATTTTCTCGAGCTTTCGTGGCATCCATCCGCCAATCGATGAGAGCTGTGGTGAACAACGAGATTAAGCTAGCGGTCAGAGGGCAAATTCAAATGATGTATTATGTGCGGCGAAGTTAAGGAAATTCGTCTAAAGTAAGTCCAAAATTGAACAAAAAATTGGGAAGTTAGACGGTAGGCTCGAGACGAGCCCGACTTTAATTTAATGAAGCTGCAACCGCAGAGTACACAAGTCTTACAAACACACACACAAGAATAAGAAAGATAGCACTTCCCACCACATAACAGCCACACGGCACACAGGTAGTTCTAAGGCACAGACGCCCAACGCAAACCTAGACAGTCACACACCCAGATACAAGTAGAATAAGATGCCACCCCTCCCTAGAGCGGGACATCTCGCACGGTAACATGAAGCTGGCGAATCCTCCCGATCGTGAACTCCATCGCTTCTCGGTCTTGACTCCTATCCACTGGCCTCCACGCCTGCATGAATGATATCATTTTATATAACACATCAGGCTCGTGATACCCCCTCGCATCGCTCCCCAGGGCGACTCCCGCCGCCGCCAAAAGCTCCTTGACGGGATACAATCGCCGCCACTGCCGCCGGCCCTCGCCGTAGTGGCGGCTGGCCTAGCCGCCGAAGGTGAATGGGGGGTGGTGCATCGGAGGCGGAGGCCGGAGCTGCTGGGGCGGCGGCGGCGGAGGCTGAGGCGCGGCGACCTGGGCGGCGTCCCTTGGTCGGGGTGGAGGCGGCGGTTCCCCGTGGTGGAGATCTGGTGGAGGAGGTGCTGGTGTTGGGATTCCGTTTGGAAGACCTAGATTGGCCCTCTAACCCTAATTTCCGGCGGGATCCAAGCATGGCCATGGACCTCCTGGCCATGGTGGGCGCGAGCCGGAGTGGCAAAGGGTGGTCGTGGGGCGCGCATAGAGACGGGTTCGATCTGGATTTATCCGATCGGGTACTTGTCTCTAGCGTTGCCTTGCCTTCTCTTTCGTTGTTCTGATCGGCGGCGTGGGGGCCTGCTGGTGTGCTTGAATAATGGAGGCGGTCCTATGGTTCCTCTCGCACGAAGATGAAGATCTGTTGTTGTTTGCCCTTGTTGATCTGGTCGGAATGGTGAGTTCCGGAAGGTTCCGCCGGCGAACTCCCATGGACGAATAATGCCCGGAGATTGCCGGATTGAAAAGATTCGGTCGTGCGCACCTATGTTTTACTCTGGCCGTTTGGGTTCAGAGGGAGCGCTTCAAAGCTCAGTTGGCTCTTAATATCATGTGGCATGTTCTCGTTCCATGGTGCTGACGGAGAATATCATTGAGATCCAGTTTTGAGGGACTAACAATGGTGGTTCGACTCTGGGTGGTGATGAGAAATTGGCTTGGTGACTTGTGACTTGGAGCAGCGGCATGCAAGTGGGGATGACTGCACATGAGAGGTTCATAGTCCTACCTATGAGGGTGAAAACCCAAGGTCTGGCCTTACTTGGTTGTGCCTGACAATGGTCTTGTTGAAGGCATTGTTTTAAGAGTGTGGACTTTCTTCAGGGTGAAAACCTAAGATCTATGATCGGGCGATGATGGTGTTGTGCACTATTCCCTTCTTGGAGGCATCGCTTTTGAAGAAGCTAGAATTCTGGTGTTGTCTTGGTGGTGATAGTACTACTGTTTCAACGAATGGGTCACTATAGCAGGACTTTTCTTTTTTTGTAATTCTTTTTTTTTGGCTGTGTGCATCGCCGCTAGGACAATGCGTTATTGCAGATGCTGGGTGTGATTGGTATCTTCTGATATTAATATATGCTCCTTTCCAAAAAAAAAATCAGCCAGCTGAGTCGGAAAGGTTCCCTTGATAGAGAATTTGTTCGAAAAATTGGAAAGTTACGGCCAGTGATGAAGCTCAGAATCAATTGCCAGAATGAAATCACATCGTTGATCCGTTTCTCATGTAGACCTCGTGAAGAAACACTTAACCGAGAAACTAGCTAATCAAGAGCCAAGTGAGAGACCGAGTAACACACATGCACACCTTATTAGGATTACACTTACATGACATACACACCTAAACATGTTTTAGTATGTCACAGAGATATATATCTACCCGTCCACGGCACTGAAGCAAAAAAAACTTACGACACCGGAGTTGTGCGAAACCGCGAGGTGAAACTACTCTGAAAGGAACTCTAAACAATCGACCGTGTGCGATCATTTTGACAAAATTCTTGGAAAACGGTCAAACATGAACACAAAATTAAGAAGATATAATTAACAAAACTCAGGGCCATTGTCAGAATGGAATCACATCGTAGACCTGCATATTTTTCATGTAGAGTTTATTTTCAAATGAAACATGATTGTGTTAATTAGAAGGGTTTAGAGAAGAAGCAGTTTAAAAAAGAAGAGTGGAAGCAGCCTCGTTGAGGTTGCAATGCGGGAGCACACAGGAGGTTCACCCCGTGCGTCTGCCTTCGGGCCGCACCGGCCAGACTCCCCTCCCTCCCTCTCGGCCATCCTCCCCACCCCGTGCCACCCCTCCCGCCGCTGTCGGCACCATCGTTGGGCAAAGTCCCCACGACGTGGCAGCAACAGGATCTCGTCCTCACGTCTCCTCAGATGGTGGTGGCGGCTGGTGTGTTCGGGCGGCGGCGACCTGCCTACTGACCTCCAGTGGTGATGGCGCTATGGCGACGGACAGGGATTGCCGGGGGCGGAGCTCAGGGCACCTGGAGGCCCTGTGGTCAATCTAGAGTTTCCCGGATCGGCGGACCTACAATTATGCCCTCCTCGTCGTCAGTTAGGACGTTGCACAGAGGTCCTCTGGTTTCTTCTTCGCATCATGAGGACGCTCGGGGCGGAGGCCCTGAGTTTGGTGGTGGTGGAAATCTTCTCTGTCGAATGTGGTCGGCCTAAGGCTGGTTTGGCGGATCTCGGAATCCGTCATCTAGTCCCGGCAGTGAGGCGGGGATACCTAGGTGCCAGTGAAAACCGAGCCGTTGGCGTGTGATGGCGGCGTTACCACGTTATTACCGAAGACATCGCTGTGCACCTAGTGTCGGCCTCAATTGTGCTGCTTTGGAGGAAACCCTAAGATCTTCGGGTCGGACAATGGCGACGCTGCGGTGTAAAATTCTATCTTGAGAGCATTGCTTGTGGATTAGCGCTAGATGGAAGAGGTAGGAGAGGTGGAATGGCTTTGTCTTGCATGGAGCTTTGGAGGCGATGCCAAGTCATGCTTGACCGACAGGTGCTACGTGGAGGGCCACTTGTTGAAAACGGCTGATTCGAGCGTTTTCATGATGCCTAACCCCGAGATATTTTGAACAACGTGCACACCATGGCGTGGAGTTGCTACAGGCCTCCAGTCAGTTTGTTTTTAGCTCCCCATGATCCAGCTGCCCTCCATGCGTTCTATCAAACACATCTTCAGAGTTAGTAGAATATGTGCTCAGACTTGTGTCTCTTTCTTTTCCCGTACCTCCCATTCCTACGATCACTATAACAATGGCGGCATTTGCTAGACTGTGGTGTTAGAGAGTTGCATGGCGAGCCAGAAAGAGTTCCCGGTCTTGGATGAGAAATGGCCTGGGATACAGTTTTATAGAGGTCATATATGTGGTAGATATTTAACACTTAATTATACTGCAGGGAGTAAGAGTGTGAAGCTGGTAGGTGGAATGGGTGAGAGGAAAAGGACAGGTAGTAGAAGTCTACACCTACGAGCCAAAGTGAATTCCCGAAGCATCATAGAATTTCCGAAGCATCATAGCCTATTTACTAGCAAGTCTGTCACTTTTCTACTCTTAACGGGGAATACGAATCATGTGATCCCCATACTATGATGAGAAGGTCTACACCGATCACCAAAACGCGAGAAACATACCTAGCGGCAAGATCGATCCGGCTTTTGTGTGCACATGTACTGATGTACAACCACCCCTAAGAATAGTTACAACTTCCGCCGGCAAATGAAGCCGTGCATCCCTCCTAAGTGCGCCGCCTTACGTATATGTGCATACCACCATGCATCTCAATTCAGGGAGATCCCGCCAGCAGACTAATAGACTATCATGCAGGGACGGGGCTAGGGGTGCTAGCTGGGGCCATGACCCCCTATGCAAGAAAATTTTCCAAAAGGCCCACTATAACATTTCAAAACTTTAATCCAAGGTTATTAAGATCCAAATCATCAAATTTTAGAGTTAACAAAAACTTTTCCAATTAAATTTTTTGAAGCATTCATATAGGTGTGCATTTAAATAGGAGTTGATTTGAATTGCCATGTTTAAGTGACCCATTGCTGGTAGAATGATTTTTAGGTGAAATAAACATCATCTAGATCATTTCCAAACAAATCCCAAAGAAAAAAAAATCAAAATGAATAAAATAACCAAATGGTCATTTGTGCCATTTTAATCAACATGCCCACTTTGGCTATTCCTAGAACTCAAAACATAACAGAAACAAATGTGGATCTTTGCACCCCTTGCTAGAACATGTAATGATGTACCAAGGCCCATTTTGTGATCTACCAAAAACTTTCAAACACTAATTTTAAATGGCATTTGAAAATTGAATGTAGTTCATATGAGAAGATCCCACTTATTCAAAAACCACTCAAATGAGCTCCATTTTCAAATCCCAAGCAACCACAGATGCCTAAGCATGTGATCAACCACTCCACCAAAATTCAGCCTAAAATTCAAATAAAATTTTCATGCGGCCATTGTGTCGAACACCTTGCAGGCAGAATCAAACTAAGCCTAACTTATATTGTTTTGATCAAAGCTTGTCGAGCAATTAGAGCTGCATTGATCACTCTTGTCCCCCCTGAGACCAACCAAACCCTCACCGGCCTATCCCTAAGCCGCAGCAGCAGTGGAGCGCCGCCCCTTTTTGGTCACCACCGGCCAGAAGAGGGGAATGCGCCACAGACCACGACGCGCCGTTCCAGCACCACCAGTAGCTCCGCCTAACCCTACCGCACCTTCCTTCCCCTTCCCCAAGCCCAGCCAGGCCCTGGACCACACCCCAGCACCGCCGCCCATTCTCTCTGCGCCGTGCTCAGCGCGCGCCAGAGCGCGATCGTCGCCAGCACGCAGCAGACCGCCACTTGACATAAAATCCCGCACGCCGCTCCGCCTTGACCCCAGCACCCCGCCAGACATGGCCGTGCGCCGCCGTGTGATCCACAGTCGCCGTGCGCCGCCTCGAGCACCGCTCTGTCTCCCAGAGCGCGGGACGCTCCCGACCAAACGCCACCGCCCCTAGCCGCGCATTAACGCCGTAGAGCATCGCCAGGAGACAGGCCACCGTCCGCCTACGCCGCCCATGCCGCTAGCCGCCTGTATCAGCGTCACCGACGAGCTCGCCGTCGTGCCGTTCGGTCCCCTCGTCGCCCTATAAAAGAAGCCCTCCCCAGCACCAACGACTCACACCACTCCACTCCCCTCTCCTCACTGATCCTTCCCCACCTCTCGCCGGAGCCACTCGAGCCATAGTTCGCCGGAATTGCGCCGGAGGAGCCCACTGCAGAGGAGGAGAAGGCGCCGTCGATTTCGTCCACCCCAGGAGTTGCCACGACCTCGCCTGAGCTCGCCGTTGTCCACCAGTTCGTTTGCCCTCCTCACCATAGTAGCTGGAGCCCTGGTATGCCCCCATTGCACCCCCGCTGGCCGTCTAGGGTTCGGTCTCGCCGGCGACGAGTCCATCGTCGACGACGACTGTGGACCGTTGATCTCTATTCTAATCGTAGCGCCTAGATTGTCCCATACCGTTTCGGGTTTTAAGTCTCGCTGACAAGCGGGACCAGTCTGTCAGCCGCCCTCTGCGCCGCGGAGCGCCATTGGGCTGGCCCATTTCCTTTCCCGCGCTAGCCCGTGAATTCAAATATAGATTTTTCTATTTTAGTTTGAAATTACTTATGTCCCTTAGCTTAAAAATCAATTCGAGAAGATTTACTAAACCAATTTGAGTGATTCAAATTTTAATAGAAAGCTACTGAAAAGATCTATCCAAGCCCGTTGGATTTAGTTAATTTAGAGTTAGAGATCTCTCCTAGTAAAAATAACAAGACAAAAGCATTTGCACATTCAAACATTTTTATAAAATCAACCATAATAGCTTTTGAGTTGATTCCATACCTATCGAAATATGTAATAATATTAAGGCTTACATGCAGTGACTTTGGACTAGTACCAAAATAATGCTATATAGGCATTTCTAGTCACTTTAAATCATTAAATATTAAACTTAAACTTATTCAAATGTGATCCAACCCTTAAATCACATTCCCACATGTTATAATATGTGGTGATGACATGTGTCCACATGATTCCATATTTTAAGTGGGGAATATTAAATTTTAGTTATTTTCAATGAGTAGAAATTACTTTTCTTAAATAAAAGGATTGAAACTAGTTAATAAAATCTTGTGATGCTTGTGATGATAATAGATCATCAAATGTGTGCCTTAGAGTGCTAAGTAGACTAGTTAAGTATTGTTTGGTGATTGTGTACTTCGTATGTATTTATAGACGATAGTACCGACCAAGCTTTCGAGGAGGAGGAGTTCTATCAAGAAGAAGAGGAAGAAAACTTCAACCACTGCACCAACCAAGGCAAGCTAACACTTGCAAGTATAATGCTTAGCAAGCTAGAATTAAGCTAGATAATCTGAGCAAGATGCACTAGGCATGCTTTGGTTATACCACTTTGACTATTACCTACCCCAAGCCTTATTTCCAAGCTTTACTTTCTTTACTTTACCAACGTCCTTTACTTGTTTTGAAGGTAGCATAAAGAGTATAAAACTTGACCTATCTAGATAACTTTAGATGTCATTCTAGGGCATGAGATTGATTTTAGCATCCCACCTTAGTGAACACTCTTAACTTAGTAGTTTAGAGTTGGATAAAAACTTGAGTCACTTTAGATGGGAACACTTGGTGAAAATAAATTGTGAAAACCTTAGAATGCTGAATCATTCTATTGAGATGTTTTGACATGTGTTGAGAGACACAAATGGTTTATGATGATGAAAATGTTGAGGCATGAGCCTTAACTCTTTTACAAAACTGATGGTTGGATTCGGATGCGATACCATTCCAAATTTTACCGTATAACCACAATATCTGAATTGGGTAAGGCTTAGCCAGAAGTTTATATGCATTAGTATTAGTTCCCTCGTGGGAGAGGTTTGAGCTGAGACTATATCTCAATGTTGTCCACCTATGCAGTGTCCAAGATGACAGATGGTCATGGTTGGGAGGCCATGCTCATAGGAGAGGTGCTTATACTAGGGTGTGTAAAGGAAATGTTATGTTTGATTATCTGCATACTAAGTATGATGATTCAGCGTTATCCCTGACAGATGTATCGAATCTTGTGGAAAAAGTGTACCACCTCTGCAGAGTGTCAAACTATTTGAATAGCCGCGTCCGTGGTTATGGACAGTTGGAATGGCCATACTGTTTTGTTGTCAGATGTTTTCAAAATGACTTATGAAATAAATGATGAATCTTGACTTGACCACAACAGGGTTGTGTCCATGATACTAGCTTCCCAACTTAAGTGATTCTAGAACTTTATTTTATCTTTCTTTGTTGCTGAACTCAGCTTAGGTTTCAAACCTAACTTTACAAATAAACTTAGGGTTAGCACTTTACACTAGAACTATACTACTTGTTAGTGGTAGTTTGCGAGTATTTAAAGAATACTCATGGCTTTTGTCCCTGGCTATTCTTATGGCCAGACTATGAAGGAGACTACCAAGATGATGGCCAGCAGGACGGCTATGATAACTAGGACTATCTGCCTTCGCCAGCATTGCCTGTGCTCCTGAAGATGGACCCCACCGCTACGCTTATTATTTATTCCGCTGCTTGTTGTATTAAGACTGGATCATGAGATCCTTATTTGTGTAAGACCTTATTTATGGTTTGTAATGGATGATGTACTGTGATATCCAATCTGTTATGTCTCGCAAAAATGGTAATCCTGGGATTGCGATGAATGACATAACAGGCACCTGGGATTAAAAATCCGGGTGTTGACACCCACCAAAATTATGTGGATTGACCCTATTTTTTTAGAAATTGCCTATATGCCCCCTCTAAGTAATCTAAGTTTTAATTGGTTCCCTAGTAGTAATAATCTTGGCTCCGCTCCTACTCTCATGCAGACCTCCTTACCTTACTAGGGGAGCTCACAAATATAAACCCTATCTAATGAATAATTTCTCAATTATCCACTTGGTATCAAAATGAAACTAAAATCCTTCCTCAGCTGTCTTGTGGTTCCATGCTGCGCTTGTGACCAATAAAGAAGATTCCCATGTTTAATATGACTGACAATGGAACCCGCAAATCAAACATGGAAACACAAAGACCCGTTATTATTTGACTAGGCGAGTTGGTGTGGCGACATGCCGCACGCATGGCGTTAACTCTTCTGTTGAAGGGGCAACACTGGATGCGGAGATCGCCGCCTTGCCAACTCCCGCCGCATCTGCGTAGCGACCCCGCGTACCATCGCCACACGCCTTTCTAGGTTCCATTCCTAGACTGGAAGCACGAGTACGACGGTGGTCCTCGTTCATGGGTGACTTCCAACTGGAGGTCAACAAACTACTGTCAGAGAAGGACGACAACATGGACTTGCAGCCCTCGTTTCCGCGTGGTGGCGGAGACGACATTCCTAGTGAGGAGAGCCGCAACACCGTGGACTACAAGGGCCTGATGCGCTCGACGATCGACGTAGAGCTTGTTGGGAACCCCAAGAGGAAGGTATGATGAGCACAACAGCAAGTTTTCCCTCAGTTATGAAACCAAAGTTTAATCGAACTAGTAGGAGCAAGGAAACACCCCAAAGGTGTTACTAGCTGAGCTTTGGCAGGGCACACTACCGGTGCTAGTAGCAACGTGGAGACCTACACAACACAACCACAGAACTTTGTCCCCAACTTGCGATGAGGTTGTGAATCTCACCGTGTTTTGCGGAAAACAAAAGATTAAACGTATCGAATGGAAAGAAGTAAAAGTTTGTAGAAAGTAAACACAAAGCAGTAAACAGTTGTAGATTGTATGTAAAGAAGAAGGACCGGGATCCATAGTTCACTAGAGGTGGCTCTCCTTAGATAGATAACATGCTGGGTGAACAAATTACAGCGGGGCAATTGACAAACACCGAGAAAGCAAAACATGCATATACTAATCATCTTGAATCCTTTGAGACTTGATTGGGCATTACAACATAATACATAGACCGCCATCCAACTGCATCTATGACTAATAATCCACCTTCAAGTTATCATCCGAACCCCTTCCAGTATTAAGTTGCAAGCAACAGATTATTGCTTTACGAACTGCGTGTAAAGTAAACAATACAATTGTTCTATGAACAAAGGATCGTTGTTTTCTCCCTAGTAGCAACAGCACATCTAGTACCTTAGAGATTTCTGTCACTTCCCAGATTACCAGAGGCATGAACCCACTATCGAGCATAAATACTAACTCTTGGAGTTGCTAGCATCTACTTGGCCAAGATAGCTACTAACAACGGAAAGCATGCAAGATCTCAAATAACAAAGACATGATAGAATCAATAATCAATCTGAAATAGCATCTCAATATCCACCGGATCCCCGCAAACACAACATGTATGGATTACAAATAGATGATCTTGATCATGAACGGAGCTCACAAGATCTAAACATGAAAGCACAAAGGAGGAGAACCAACCATCTAGCTACTACATGGATCCGTAGTCCAAGGATGAACTACTCACACATCACACCGGAGGCTTGCATGGTGATGAATAAGGCCTCCAGGGTGAATTCCCCTCTCCGGCAGGGTGCCGGGAAGAGCTTCAGATCCCTCCCGATCTAGGGATGGAGATGACGGCTGACTCTGACTCTTTGTGGATTTTGAGGGGTACTTAGGGTTTTCGTCCCGAGGGCATCTTATAGGCGGAAGGAGAGGCCGAGGGGGTGCTGGGGTCGGCCAGACCACCCCCTGGCGTGGGCCAGGCCTGGCCGCGTGGCCAGGTGGTGTGGCCGGCCCCCAGCCCTTCTCCGTCTCGTATTCTGGCACTTGATCCCTTCCGGAAAAATAGGCACTTTGGCTTTTGTCCTGTCCAATTCCGAGAATATTCGTTTTCTGACTTTCCTGGAACCCAAAACAGCAGAAAACAGGCAACTGACACTATGGCTCTTGTTAATAGGTTAGTCCAAGAAATCATAATAAAAGTACTCCAAAGTTGGAACAAAACACAAGAAAGTGGATAAAACCAAGCATGTAACATCAAAAATTATAGATACATTTGCAATGTATCAACATCCCCAAGCTTAACTCCTGCTCGTCCTTTTGAGTAGGTAAGTGATAAAAAGAATAATTTTTGAGGTGACATGCACCATCAAAGACTTGATCATAGTATTTGCAAAACATTCAAAGCTGGGATCATAGTACTTCAATCATAACATGAAAGACAAAGTTCTAACAATAAGCAAAGAGACTATGATGCAACATGAAAAGGCACAAACAAAAGATTCATGAATAACATGCTTTACAAGACGTTTGTCTGTTTCACATAAAGAAAACATAGCATAAAAGTATTCAGCTTGTCCCTCAATAGAGTAGCAAATATAAATGCATGGGACACCTTCAAAGTTCATAAGTGTGACTAGATACAATAGTTTCAAACAAGCAATAACAAGTTATGCATCAATCAACTAGTCTTGGGACAATGCACATAGAACTAAGAACTGCCACTATGCTCTCAAAGTAAGTGCATAAAGATAGAAGGTGGAGACTCAATATAATGGTGGAAGAAAGGCCTTTGTAAAAGGAAGTAGGGATTCAAGTCTCATAAAGAGCTTCCAAAAATTATGGTACTCGTAGCTTTCAGCTCTCATTGCCCCTATCATAAGCATCTTGAAGGTGATTAAGGTTAAAGTGACACAACTAAGAGGATATGCTTGACAAGTTATAAACCGAAATCTCATGCCCCTTACTTACGAAGACCGATCCTCATGCTACTCAACTTTAGTCACGAGTAAGGTCTTGTCATTGTAAGTATATGTGTATCATTAAGAACCGCCAACGGGGTACCCCTTGCACATGATACGGGAGCTTTCCCATAATAAAAATGACAAGGCAAGCAGACAATGAGCATCTCAGTGATCTTTTTATTTGCTATTTGCATAGGTTTTTATTGAGGATGCTTCATAGAGTGATCATTATGGTGATGCTGCAAGTTTCCACCATGATTAGGCATGTCTTAGGCTAGCGGCCAGGCGTTTCTCTAACACACATACAAACTCCATGATCATACAAGTTCCACATTTATTTCACACCACCGGGATCCGTAAGCAAAAGAACATAATATCAATGGGGTACAAAGTACAAGTGCAATGTTGAAAGCGTTCCCCATGAAACATGGTTCTGCTAATTTCAACTTATAAAGCGCAAGCATATACGCAACAAAAAAGGACCCAATGGTTCAAGTTTATTAAAGGCAAAAAAAAGTAAAGTGTGCCATCAAGTTCGTGAGAGCTTTAATCACTAGTTTTCTCATAACAAGTGAAAGGTAGACAAAAGCATGAATATACTTGGAGTAGCATAATCTAGTAGGTAGGTATGGTGGACTCTTTGGAAAAACTTGCTTTAGGGAGTTGGATGCATGAGTGGAACTCATACTTTGTGGTGGAGGCTAGCAAAAGACTGGGAGCGACAAACTAAGAGAGAAATAATGGCCATAATCATGCAGAGCGACAAAACATCATTGATCAAAGCATAAAGTGATACTAGAAGTTGAAAAGTAAAGGATCATAAAGGCTATGGTGACTTGTGACAGTCATAACATGGTGTGAGCATGTGCCAAGTCAACCCAAATTAAGCATCAAAGGAGAATACCACTATACTATGCTTTAATATGCTAAAACAATGCATGATTCATCCAAGGCACATTAAGAAATCTCAATTGTTTATAACAAGTCATGCTACAACAAAGAATACTAAGCATAAAGCCAAAACAATATCAAGCATGGCATGACAAAGCATAGCCACAGTCAAAAACGAGCTCTTTTTACCATAAAAGTATGCACTTTCCTACTCTTTTCCAAACCAAATCAAACTATTTGCAAACCAAAGTATGAAAGAGGGGGTCCAACCAACTTATTCAGAGAACTAAACAAACCAAGAAAACTAAAAACCAAAATGAAAACGAAAAAGAAGACGCTCCAAGAAAAACACAACTGTGCATGAAACAATAAAAATGAAGCGTTTGGAAGAAACCTGAAATTTTTATTGATGAAGAAGGGGATGCCTTGGGCATCCCCAAGATTTGACGCTTGTACTTCTTGGATATTTCTTGGGGTGACACGCGCGGCATCCCCAAGCTTCAGCTTTAGTCCATCCTTCATCTCGTTACTCATTCCTTACATACACCTGAAAATTTTCCTTCATACAAAACTTCACACAATCTCATTAGCAACATTAGTGCACTTAAGATAAATAAGTCTCAAGGTTCAGTTCTAACACCAAATAAACTTCCACTAGAACAATAGATACTGTAGCACTTCCCTCAAAAAGCTCAATTCCCCAAAGGAACTCAAGAAGGAACTAACAAGAAGCAAATGCAGAAAATGGCAGAAATCTGTCAAAATAGAACAACAGGTAAAGACGAATTTTTTCGAAGACCTTATGTTGCTCAAATCAAAAAGTATTTAACTAACGAAAGTTATATAACAACCTGGGTCAGAAGCACAAAAAATTACAACTCAATCCGACGTACAGAACTCTCTCAGGAATTTTTACGGTGAAGCACAGAAATCTGTTTCGGGACAGCAACTTTCCTAATCATTACTTCACTCTCATTAGAGGTTACTCTTGGCACAAAAAGCAAATAAAAAGGATAAGGAGAGGTTATTACAGAGATAATAACTTCCAAAACTCATCTAAAACTCTTGAGTTATCTCCCAACAAGTACTTTTCTTTAACGTCTTTAAGTTAGGCATAAGAAGCAAAGAAAGAATCAAGTGTTCTCAAATGAAGAAGCATTAAAACCAACTTTCTTGCTCTTACCTCTCTTACTTTTATTCTTAACCTTGGGGAAAATATGATTGTTTGGTGGAGAAGAAAGGTGCATGGTCCCCTTTCCCACATCTATTATTGCTCCAAGAAGTTCCAATTGGGACCTTCCAAGTGTAATTTGTCATTTTCCTGCACATTCAATAACAAGATAATCAATAGAGATCATTTTCCCAAGGATATTTGTAAACACTCCTTCAGCTATTCCAAGAGGTAAAATGGTAGTATTATTAGTAAGAGATATTTATTTTCCTCCCTCAATGAGCCCCCAAGTATTTAGAGATTTATAAATATCTTTGGGCATAAGGCAAGATTCAGACATGATATCACAGCGAGCTTGAAAAGTTTCAGCGTTTATCTCAATCTTTACTGTAGGGAACCACCTTGATGGTTCAGAGCTTATTGGAACATAATCATGCTGCTCCCTAAGCATATTATAGCACCCTTCTAATCTAGTAGTGCTAGCCTCAAGAGTATCCAACCTAGCAAATATTTTTGCGAAAGAAGTATCAGTTTGGCTAGGCATGTTGTAAGTGAGGATCAATTTCTTTATAGCATTAATAGAATCATCCTCATTACATTGGAGGAAATCTCCTCCCACAATAGCATCTAAAGCATATCTATAGCAAAGAGCAATCCCAAGGTAAAAACTGCTAAGGAACAAGCCTTGAATCATTTTAGGCTCAGTCTTTTCATGTAAATCAGAGATTCTAGACCAAGCTTCCTTAAAACTTTCCTCAATCCCTTGTTTAAAAGTGAGAATCATTTCCTCGGGTGACATAGTGATTGGAGCAAGGCTAGACATAGTGGCAACTCAAGGTAGGAACTATTTTTTTTGTGTTTTTGAAATAAGAAAGCAAACTAGTAAAACTATTTTTTTTGTGTTTTCGAAGAACAAAACAAGCAAACAAAGAAAAAAAGAAACTAAGCAAAACAAAAACAACAAAGTAAAGAGATTGGTTATGAGGGACTCCCCTTGTGAAGATGTCCTTGACTCCCCGGCAACGGCGCCAGAAAATAGCTTGATGCGCTTGATGATCGACGTAGAGCTCGTTGGGAACCCCAAGAGGAAGGTATGATGAGCAAAACAACAAGTTTTCCCTCAGTTATGAAACCAAAGTTTAATCGAACCAGTAGGAGCAAGGAAACACCCCAAAGGTGTTACTAGCTGAGCTTTGGCAGGGCGCACTACCGGTGCTAGTAGCAACGTGGAGACCTGCACAACACAACCATAGAACTTTGTCCCCAACTTGCGATGAGATTGTCAATCTCACCGTGTTTTGTGGAAAACAAAGGATTAAACATATCGAACGGAAAGAAGTAAAAGTTTGCAGAAAGTAAACACAAAGCAGTAAACAGTTGTAGATTGTATGTAAAGAAGAAGGACCGGGATCCATAGTTCACTAGAGGTGGCTCTCCTTAGATAGATAACATGCTGGGTGAACAAATTACAGCGGGGCAATTGACAAACACCGAGAAAGCAATACATGCATATACTAATCATCTTGACTCCTTTGAGACTTGATTGGGCATTACAACATAATACATAGACCGCCATCCAACTGCATCTATGACTAATAATCCACCTTTAGGTTATCATCCGAACCCCTCCGATTATTAAGTTGCAAGCAACAGATTATTGCTTTACGAACTGCGTGTAAAGTAAACAATACAATTGTTCTATGAACAAAGGATCATTGTTTTCTCCCTAGTAGCAACAACACATCTAGTACCTTAGAGATTTCTGTCACTTCCCCAGATTACCAGAGGCATGAACCCACTATCGAGCATAAATACCAACTCTTGGAGTTGCTAGCATCTACTTGGCCAAGATAGCTACTAACAACGGAAAGCATGCAAGATCTCAAATAACAAAGACGTGATAGAATCAATAATCAATCTGAAATAGCATCTCAATATCCATCGGATCCCCGCAAACACAACATGTATGGATTACAAATAGATGATCTTGATCATGAATGGAGCTCACAAGATCTAAACATGAAAGCACAAAGGAGGAGAAACCAGCCATCTAGCTACTACATGGATCCGTAGTCCAAGGATGAACTACTCACGCATCACACCGGAGGCTTGCATGGTGATGAAGAAGGCCTCCAGGGTGAATTCCCCTCTCCGGCAGGGTGCCGGGAAGAACTTCAGATCCCTTCCGATCTAGGGATGGAGATGACGGTGGCTACAGACTCTTTCGTGGATTTTTGATGGGGTACTTAGGGTTTTCGTCCCGAGGGCATCTTATAGGCGGAAGGAGAGGCCGAGGGGGTGCTAGGGTCGGCCAAACCACCCCCTGGCGTGGGCCAGGCCTGGCCACGGGGCCAGGTGGTGTGGCCAGCCCCTAACCCTTCTCCGTCTCGTATTCTGGCACTTGATCCCTACCGGAAAAATAGGCACTTTGGCTTTTGTCCTGTCCAATTCCGAGAATATTCATTTTCTGACTTTCCTGGTACCAAAAACAGCAGAAAATAGTCACCTAGCACTGTGGCTCTTGTTAATAGATTAGTCCAAGAAATCATAATAAAAGTACTCCAAAGTTGGAACAAAACACAAGAAAGTGGATAAAACCAAGCATGGAACATCAAACATTATAGATACATTTGCAATGTATCAGGGCCTACTGACCTACATGACGGTGTTAAGCTGCTATTATGATCTGCTAGGGTAGATGCCTTGCTAGGGTAGAACTAGACAAAGAGAGAGAGAGGAAGATAGAGGGTGTGTACCTTCGTTCTGGCTTGATGAGCCAGAGGCGTTGGCCATGGCAGAGGGGCGATGGCGTGAGCGTGGGTAAGGTGGCGGCAATGGTGAGTCTTCCCGTAGCTAGCGCTAACCCTAGATCAGAAGGGATGTCGATGGGGGGAGCAGCGACGCGATGAACCTCGTACCG